>CM030361.1:108814449-110014449 GCA_017893485.1 Hemerocallis citrina | reverse complement strand
TCAACGTCAAGGCGGCTTACAACGCCATACTCGGCCGACCCGGACTATGCTCCCTCCAAGCGGTGCCTTCGGCTTACCATCTGAAACTCAAATTTCCCACCCCGCAAGGAGTCGGCATTGTCCGAGGTAGCCAAGAGGCAGCGCGATCGTGCTACATGACCACCGTCGGGGGAGGTGTGTTCTCCCTCGACGCCGTCAAGTTCAAACCTGAGAGGGACGGCCCTGCTTCCAAACCTGTCACCAAGCGGGAGGAGACCCCAGTCGAAGCCGAGTACCTGATGAAACTCCTCGAAGGACAAACATAGGCTCTAGCCTGGCTAAATGTAAACAGGTTTTTGTGTAAACACTCATGTGTATAGGGCCGTATTAGCGGCCCCCCTTATCTTATACGAAAGAGATCTCTTTTTGTTAAAACCCTAACGCCAGATAATGAGATCGGCGCCTGAGTCCTCACTCCGGTATCATCCCCAACGCCTCGGTAGGCTCCAACCGAATCCAAGCTGGGGACTCTCCCTAAGGCCCCACTTCGATCCCTCGCGGATCGGTGGACTCTCCTTAAAACCACCATCGTTCACTACACCACTAGCCGAAGCAAAGAAGGAACAGGATTCTTTATTCGTACCCTTTTATTTTTCGTCCTAAGAAAACAAACAAAGACCGTTACAGGACCACTCCACTCATCTCAAACTAGAAGAAGTCGCCATCTTAGAGCCCCTCGGATCCGCTGAAGGGCGGGATTACTCCGAACGAGCGACTAAAAACCCTCTCCTCGTTATGATGGTCCTTAAACTCAGCCACGGTCGACTCCCCAGCCACGGAGCTCTGGGCGTCATCTGGTCGCATACGCTGCAATAGCAGCAGCACAGAGGGAACCCCCTCCGCTTGCCGACCCACCGAGGAAGATGCCGAGGCACCCAGCATGATATTGTAGCGGTGTATCTCCATTTCTTTCTCCGCAAAGACATCGCGAAGTAACCTCCCAGAAGTGGACCGAGGCACCTAACACGGCCTGTCCAAGGCTCGCACCGCCGAGTTCCCGATCCAGCATCGCCCTTCTCAGCCGGCTCACCTCCTCACTTAAGGCTTCAGACTTATTCCGATAAAAGTTCAAAGCCACATCAGTGTCACGAACCCCCCTTCGGTGGCAGACCAACGCGGCCTCCAGGGCCTCAACCTTGCTCCGGAGCCACGCCACGTCGGAACGACGGGGGGCCAAAACACTCCTCTCATCCCAAACGGTAGGAGGCCACCATCTCAAGGCCCCTCTGGCCCGACGAACGGCAGGATCACCCCAATCAAACAACTTGGGACTCTCTCCTTGTCATAATGGTCCTTCGGTTCGGCCACAGTCGACACACCGGCCACGGAACTCTGAGCATCGGCAGGCCGCATACACTCCAACAGCGGCAACACGGAGGATACTCCCTCCACTCGCTGACCGCCCGAGGAAAGTCTCGTGACGCCCAGCATCGTCCGGTAGCGGTGTATCTCCCCCTCCTTCTCGACTATCACATCACGAAGTAGCTTCTCAGAGGAGGGCCTCTGCACCGAGGAACTCGACATAGTGTGACCAAGTCCGACGCCCACGAGTTCCCGATCCACCATCGCCCTCCTCAGACGGCTCGCCTCCTCGCCAAGGGCTTCAGACATGTTCCTGTAATAATTGAAGGCAGCATCAGCATTACGGGCCCTTTCACGGTACCGAGCCAAAGTGGCCTCCAATGCCTCAACCTTGCTCCGGAGCCACGCCGCATCGGAACGACGGGGGTCCGCCTCGGGAAGGGAAGCCACAACCTGCAAGAGGACCGACTCAACGCACATAAGCAAGGAGGTTCGGAAATATCCGAGGTCAAAACACTTAGCCAGTCAAAGATACTTTTTATAAATTATACTTCTTCTTACAAAAAAGGCGGTGGCCAGTCCGCGGAAGGCAAATACAATCGAAGGGGAGAAAAAAAAAAAGAAGAAGAAAGATAAAACTACACAACTTGATTTCCCACCTCGGCATCGATCGGGTTCGCAGGAGGGTCGACGGCCGGGTTGCCAACGGGCCCTTCCTCGGTAGGAGTCTTCAATGTCCCCTCGATCTCCATGTCGTACTCAAAGTCGGACAGGTCGACGGACGGGTAGAAGTGCCTCACATGGCTGAGGGCCTTCGCGTAGCACTCATCCTGGGCCTTGATCACCATCCGCTGACCCGCATCCGTCAGCTCTTCCCTCTCCTTGGCGAACGCAGCCGTCAACTCCTCCTTCTCCTTGGCGAACTTCCTCTTCAAGGAGACCACCCTCTTCCCCCACTCGGAGTCCTGAGCCTCAAGCTCGAGCTTCATCTGCTGCTCCCTCTTATGCGAACCCTCGAGCTCGATCCGCATCTCCTTCATCTCCCGCTCGCTCTTGTCCGCCCGAACCCGCTCTTGCGACAGGGATGCTTCGTAGAGATTCTTTACATTAGCTCCCTGCATACAAGCCTGCGACCAACAAAACACTAATAAGAAGAGAACTCTCGAAGCAAGATTAACAAGAAAGATGAGATCGACGAGCTTACCAGCACGGTGGCCTGTGCCAGGCGCGTAAAGGCCACCTCTACGGGCTCACTCTCCATCGCTTGGCGACCGCGAGGGGTCGCCAACTTCTCCACCACCTCAACGGCCTGGGCTTCCTCGATCAGACAGTCACCCATCCGAACCGACCAGTCCGGCGCCCACCGTTGCCGCAACATCTCCACCACCGGGTCCTCCTCCTCAACCTCTACCAAGGGACCTTTCCCCTTGTCGAGATCGGACGCCCTCGCTGGACCCTTACCCCTCGAAGGGGCCGCCCCCTTGCTCGTCTCCGAGCGAGTCCTCTTAGTCTTCGGCTCTTGCGGGACCTCCGAGATAACCAGGGACGGTTCCCTCGGCCTCTTCGCCGCCTCCCCCTTCTTCTTCTCGGCGTTCTCCTTCTTCATGGCGAGCCTCCTTGCTTTGATCGATGCCTCATCCATATCTGCGGAAAAAACCATTAAGAGCAATGAGCAAGAAAGCACGAAAAGACCAAGAGAAAAGAAACAACTACATATGCAGAACGGCTGGGCTCAGTCCGACGCTCGCCAGGTGGGCCTCCGTCACCTTCGTCCAATCGATACTAGGAGACAAACGGAGGCGCTCGACAAACCCCCACTCCTCGGCCGTCAGATCCCCCGGCCTCGGTGCAGGATAGCTCGGCTTGGAATAGTTCCATCTAGTTGGAATGTCCCAAGGCTCTTCACTTCGGATCACCAGATATTTCTTCTTCCAATCCTTGATGGAGTCCGGGTGGCTGTGAACAACCTTCCTCTTACTCCAGGGGGAGATATAGTAAATGCCCTCAGCCGCCGAACTGATCATCAACATCGCTCGGAACACGTTCAATCGCAGGGGTACCTTCTGTTCCTCGCACATCAGTACAAAACAGATTATCTGCTTCCAAGAGTTCGGCCCATACTGCATCGGAGCCAAGGAGGCCCAGTTCAGCACTTCCCGAACAAACGGGTGGACTGGCAGCCTCAGTCCAGAAATGAAGGCGTCCACTGGGAAGACGCAATACCAAGCAGATAGGGGATCGGTTGGGCACAGAGTAGAGCTCGGCAGCATCAATTCGTAGCCAGGACCTATGTGGTACGCCAGCTGCAAAACCTCCAAGTCCCCACCCTCCAAGACGGTCAGAATCGCGTCCATTATCCCCCTCTTCCGACTCGGCGAGGAAGCCTGCACGCCAAAGAGCTCCTTGTCGGATAGGTCGTCAGGATACTGACGGAAAGGCTTCGGCTGCACGGGCGAACCTGTCCACAAGTTACGGTATACGGGCGCCTGGCTCGAACCACCAGTCCTTGGTCCTGCCTTCCTCGGAGCCTTCTTCTTCTTCTTCTTGGTTCGTTCCGGCGAGGAAGTGAATAAGGGCCCCAGGACAGTCGGCATGGAACTCGGGCCCGCACCCTGAACTGTGGATCTCTTTACAGTGCCACCCTCGCCTCCCTCCTCCTCGAAAGTCAACTCCAAAACACGGACGCCGCCCGAGCCATCATTCGTTTCCCCCGACTCACTACTCTCCACCACAAAGGGACGTCGGGAGCGTAACGGCCTCACACCATGTACCTCCTCCTCCTCACCTACCGGTTCCTCCCACGAAACCGAATCGGAAGACTCCTCAACGTGTACTGACTCTCCCTCAAGTACGGGCTCCTCCCACGAAGTCGAATCGGAGACAGGTTTCACTTCCCCCCTAGATGTCGACGCTGACGAGCCAGACTGAGCCCTATCCATCTGTGCCTAAAACTAAACAGACTTACAAACTCACCTGGGGTCACTTCGGAAGGGCGACTCTAGTACAGCAAAAGGCAGGGGCAAGCACTGAAGTGTTGGGAAATTTTTGAAAAAGAAAGCAGCAAGAAAGGAGTGGGATGAAGGGGGAAAGGGGGGAATATTTATAGAAGATAAAAGCGACTCCTCGATTTTCGCAAGTACTGTTCACCTACTGACGTGCAACTGCCGCCTGGGAAATCGCGCCACGTCCTCGAAACGTGCGCGGCTGACGTCATCCCATGCCAGGCTGGCAGCCAGACGCGGGGGTCAGTTTGGAGGGAGTACTCGGCGGAGGGAACATTTTGCTTAAGATTTAAGGCGCCGTCCTTAGACAGACGCCCGGGCTCCGAGGCTCGGTCGGTTCCCCTTTCACCCGTGAGCAGCTTGGGGCGTACGGCCTCGACGGCCAAAACCCCGAACTATTCAAGGGTGAGACCAGAAAAAGTTTTTTTGATTCAAAGTTTTAAGGCGCCGCCCTCGGCGAGCACCCCCCGGGCCCCGCGTTCCGGTCGGTATTCCGCCGACCCACGGGCCCCGCGTTCCGGCTCGCCACCCCCCTTGTTGGCCCATAAGTCCCTCGCCTGCTCGAGGTCGGGTCTAGCACCAGGGTAGTCTTCTCAGGAAGGCTCCACGGCTCGCCATCGCCCTTGCCGACCCGTAATCCCTCGCCAAGCTCGAGGTCAGGTCTGGCACCAGGGTAGTCTTCTCAGGAAGGCTCAACGGCTCGCCACCCCCCTTGTTGGCCCATAAGTCCCTCGCCTGCTCGAGGTCGGGTCTAGCACCAGGGTAAACCCTTCATGAAGGCCCAGCGATTCGCCATCCCATTTCTACGACCATGAACACTCCTCCCCGGCTAGCTCCCGCACCCCCGCAGGAGTGGGGGGCTTGTGTAGTAGGGTGAAAATGGCCTGGGGGGCCCAACCAGGGCCCAATACAACTCTCACTCAAGAAAGGTAAATATAGCAATTTAGTTCGGCTTCGAACCATTGTAGGGTCGGCACCGACCCTCAAGTTCACCCCCACCGAACTGGCCTCCTCGTATCCGACGAGCCTCAGTGGTCCTCGGCATCCGATCCGTGACAGCCCCACGGGCCGTCCCCCCTTTCTGGCAAAGCATGGGGATGACCTGACACAGCCTAGGCCCTCCGATTCTCCCAGAAGCACAGGAGACCTACGATCAGCCATGTCAGCTCCAAATACCATCAAGGGTTTTGCCACGTTAGCCCTATACCGCTCCCGGTATTGCCACGTCTGCCCTAAACCCCCTGGGCCTTTTGCCACGTCAGGCCCATGGGCTTTCGGGTCCAGACCCGGCCCCCAAGCGGAACCAAACCCAGTTGGGATTCTCTATAAATACTAGACCCTCACCCACCTTTTTGAGGTAATCAATCTTTTACCACTTAAATTCACCTAGTTATTGCTACTCTCTCACAGAGACTGACTAGATCGTCGGAGGGTCCGCCACCGGGACAAACCCCGGTGTTTCAGGACCGTCTGCAGGTACACAAGACCTCGGATCCGAACCCTCTGATCCGAGCCCAGATCTCCGCCTCATTCCGAGGCCGCTGCAGGTTCCGCCCGGTCAGCCGAGGGTCGTCAGACGAGCAGCTTTCTCCTTCAAATACAAATTGAGTCCGAACTCACACCTGGTGCATCCACACGTCTCCCAGAAATAAACCGCATCAGTTAGTTACAATAATACCCTCAAAGTTCAAATTTATTTACGACATCATTATTTACAAAAGTGTCACTCATATAAAATTAAAGTTTATGCCACTGGGAATAATTTGTAAAGAGTATGTGATGAGTAAAGGGAGGTCTCAGGTTGGAGGTCATATTACGTCTTATTATTTACTATATACATAATAATAATAATAATTAGTTTGTGCATCACATGTGCAGATTACTAGTATTTAATTAATGGTTGAGATTACTCTAATGTTAATTAAATTAATGGCTAAGATACTCTATGGATAGATTTACCTTTTTTTTAATTGAATGATTGAGATCATTCTGGCGCTAATTAAATCAATGGTTGAGATCTTCTATGGGCAGATTTATCTTTTATATTCTTGCTTTTATAATAGAAATAAGGGTAAAAACAGAAATACCCCCTCCTCCCTCCAAACGTTTGGCCTGAGTAAAAAATGCTCATATAACGTTTGGAAAAATACATATACTCATTTATACATTAACTTAATTCATTCCGTTAACTTTAAATTATTAAATTATATTTATACCTTTATCCTTTCATATCTCGATCTTTTTCGTTTTCTTTCTTTCTTTTTTTTCATTACACATAACCAAATCTCAATCTCAACAAGAGACTAGTGACTAAAAACAATATATAATTAGCCGAACTGTAATATATATATTTTTTTTAAAACGGAAAAGGTGTCATCATTCTTTCAGTCAATTTGTAAGTTGAAGATTAAATTAATGCAAAGAAATTGGGTACTGTAAGGTCATGAAAGAAACACAGGGTTCTCTTATATAAAATAAAATAAAAAAGAATATACCGCCCACATCAACAACAAAGATAATGCCTTTATCCCAAAAATAATTGTGGTCAACTAATGCAGTAAATCACACTAAAATGCAACTAGTAGTTTACAAGTACGATGCACGTATAAATAAATATATATTTTTTAAAGTGAAAATTTTAACGTAGTCTAGCCTCGAATCGGAGACTTCTTTCATATTAGTTATACATGGACAATGCATGTCTTAAAATAAAATAAAATAAAATAAATAAATAAATTTAAATTTAAATTTAAAAAAAAAACTCTTATGTGATGAGGACTCGAATCTGAACCCTCCTTCATATTAATTATGTATGTGCGTTACACTTATTGATAGATTGACAAATAACACTAAGGCCTTCTCCCATTATAATATTAGAGATTAGAGATATAAGGTTTCTCGTTTTCCCTTTTTTCTCTTTAGTAGGTGGGATCTTGGGGGAAGGGATGCTGGTTATTTCTATAGAAGAATCACAAATATAGAACAAAAAGTCAGGCCACCAAACTTGACATCAGCTACAACCAAGGTGTTATCCAAACAATAACCAGAAGCGTAACATGTATCGTCTTTTTCCAATGGGAACTTCCAACCTCAATCAAAATCAAACTTCCTTCTGAATGTTTTGTTGGATATATTGGTATATTCTCTCTATATAAATATAGCACGTGCATATGTGTAACACGTGTAATGAACGTACAATTGATTGGATATTGGAACGCGGATTTGTGGGCTTATAACCCGATACCCAAACCAGTATTTAGGAATAAATACTGGCTTGTGATAGCAGTCTAGGTATTCCAATCTTGATACCTAGGGTGAATATCTCAAGCAACTTAGATCTAGAGATAAACCCTAATTCTCAATTGTTAATTTCTCACAAAACCTAACAATCTTGAGATATTTTATTAATCAATTTGTGAGATTAATAAAGGGGATTACCGGATCTCGTTGAAGCTGCAGTAGCCGACACCCACGACCACCGATGGGCAACGCCTCCATGGGCGTCACCGTCGAAGGGCGCCGCCTCCTCTGGGGTCACCGACGTCGACCGCCTCCTATGGTGTACGGACATCGGCCGTCGTCCATGGCAGCCAGATCGTCCATGGCAGCCAGATCGAATCCATGGCCGTTCGTCCATGGCAGCCAGATCGAATCCATGGCCGTCGTCCATGGCAGCCAGATCGAATCCAATCCAGCGAAGCGAGATCCAGCGAAGCACTCGCCCCTTCCTTCTCCGATCGCAGTCGACGGCAGCCTCCCCCTCAGGCGCCGACTCCGATCATCTTCTCTCTTCTTCATCTTTGGCAGATTGGGTCTGTGTGTGAAACCCTAATTTGAAGAAGACAGTGAAGGAATTTTTTGTATTTCATCATCAGATCTGTTTAGACGCACACAAGCTGTTCGATGCTGGGTCTCTTTGGTGCAGAATGGTTTGTTGTTTGGATTTGTTCCCAACAGACACGAGTCTAATCAATTGAAGGGGAAGAGATGGTGAAAGATAAGTTCTTTACATTCCTCATATTAAATTTCTGTTAAATATTTTGCTATGTGCTGCAAGTTCAAAACACTCGTTCTAAGATTACGTTTTGAATTATAGAATTACTATGATGCTAAGAGTGGTTAAGTTCAAGACTGTATTAATCACTTGTTTAATTTAATACAAGTTGAACAGTTGTTTTGGCTATGTGCTAAAACACAATATCTATTTTGATAAGTTAAACTGTATGTTGACTATAAAAATCGAATCTCCAATTAAATTGTTGCTAGAATTAGATTGTGCTAATAATCTGTTTAATTGGCTAATCTTTAACAATTTGATGAATGTAGGAACTTGAATGTTACCTACAAATTGTGTATGTTGGAGATGATGAATTTGCATCATGGTATAATAAGTCTGCACTACGCAGGCTTCTCCATCGAATTTGGAAAAACACTTCTAACTTGAAGTGTCGGTATGATCTACTTTAATTTTTTCAGTATTTTTCATGTGATGAATGTGTTAACGTTTTGTGCGTTTGATCATATGATTGAGAGTTTCAGATCATAGTTATTCTCGCTATGGAAAACTAGCATGTTTAGAGTTGTTAAGTGTTTTATCATACTATGTGTATAGATATTTTGACAAATCCATTGTTTGCAGTTTGTGTGAGATTACATATTTGCTTCTCTAAAATTTAAAATAAAATAAAATTGTATAAGATGTATAACAAATGTCTGTAACTTAGGAGAGAGCGTCTCTTAATGTAGAATATGACTCTATTAGTTACGTTGTGTTCCCTCTCGTTCATTGTACTGTGTGTGCAAAGTTGAATTATAATATGTTAGTCATTATCTCATTTAGCGTTATGAAGATGATGAAGAACGAGTAAAGGAAAGAACTCTTTGCTCAATGTGTTTGAGCTAGTGGACATTGTTAGAACCATTAGAGAAAGCAAATAATTTTTGTGAAATGTGATAGAGTAATTTTGTATTAACTCTTATAAAGTGCATATATTGTCAATCGTATGTATAAGTTGAGTTTAACAAATGAGACAATTAATAATAATAGTTCTAATTGTGTTCTTGAACATAGCATAATTGGCCAAGATTTGAGAACTATATATTCAATTGTTTGTGAGGAATGTGATCTAATTATCAAAACTGTGGGGAAATGGAGTTAAAAGATATTGAGTCAAAGCTTTAACATCTAAGTTGTTTTGAAATTTAGAATCACTATGAACTACATATTAAATTGTTTGTTCTTGTTAAAACTCATAACTCTACTAAATGACACTCCATTAAAATATGACAAATATGAAAGTTGTGCTCAGATTATGATCAGTAGAAAATCATTTAGTATGGTCTCTAGGAACACACAACTTCTCGAGTCAATACATTCTGATATTTGTGATCTTAGTAGCTTTGTGACTAGATGAGACAATTGTTGGTCAGAAGTATTTTAATCACTTTTGTAGTTGATTAATATAAGTCTGTCATATATATGAAGAATGAAGCACTTGTTATTCTTAATGAATTAAAAATTATAGTTAAATGCTAAAAATCAAGGGTTCAGATTTAATAGAGGTGGTGAATATGTTTTAACAACTTTAGAAAAGTTTGCATTAGGCATAATCTCTAGAGCACTCTACTTACAACAGTCAAACGGTATTGATAAAAGTTAGAATCAAACACTTAGCGAAATGTTGAATTCTATATTATTGACTGTTGTTTGTCTTGTATAATTATGAGTGATGTTGTATTGTTAATCATATCTCTAATGTGTTACTACACTCTAAATTGAATACACCTTGTAAATCATGGTATGAAAATACAAACAGTTTTGTTAAAGTGAAAATGTGTGTTGTGATACTTTTGTTAGAGTACATGACCCTAGAAGGCCTAAAGTAGGACCTACAACAAATATTTGTGTGCTTAGAAAGTGCAGAATGTAGCTCTGTGGACAGATGTTGGATCTATCTAATTTGTATTAGAAGAATCTAGACTTGCAAAGTTCTTTGAGGATATGTTCATCAAAGATAAATGTATGAAATAATCTAGTCCTACAGACATGTTCAATGATTCACAGTTGGAATCAAGAACCAGCCTTATTGACACTTGAAAACCTAAATGAAAAATGAGCTTAGAAGAGTCTTTAGTAGACAATGAGATAATTTTGTGTCATACAATAATACTTTAATTTAGTTGATCTGCCGAAAGGGGTCAAAACTATAGTTAGTAAGTGGTGTTTTGTAGAAGAAACTTAATTTTGATTGTTTAGTAGTAATTTCAATGCTTTTTAGTAGCTAACAGATTGACTAAGAAAAATGGGGTAGATTTATTTGATGTCTACTCACATATTTGTCATATTGCTACAATAAGTATTCTTCTTACCCTTACATCTACTGAAAATTTTGTCATTCATAAAGGATATTTAATAGGCTTTGTACTGAACAGTTTTGTACTGTAAAGTTTTGAACTAATATGTTTAGTGAACAAGATTTACAATTTAGTAAAATCATTGTATATTCTTAAAACATGTATAGCCAACGAATAAATAATTTGACAAATTTTTGAAAGAGCCTAGTATATGAATTAAGTAATTCAGATCAGTGCCTTCAACTTTATAGTGTGTCAAATATAGTGGCTATTATTTACTTGTTCGGTTGATATGCATGTTCTTTGAAGTGACCTCTTTATTACAAATGAAGTTAAAATTGTGCTATCCAAAGAATTCAACATGAAAACCTAGGTAATGTGGACACCATAAGTATAAGGGTGAGTTTTCAGTTGGCAAGAGATAACTCTTAGTCAAACTCATCAAATCAAAATGTGTTTCAAAAGTGGGGATATAGTGATTGAAAGAAAGTGTGTTTTGAAACACCTTATGATTATGATAAAAGGTTGACACCTAATTATGGTGCAACTATAAGACATGTAGATCATTCTAAAGGAATTGACAGTCTCATGTATACAAAGATCTGCACTAGATAAGACATAGCCTTTGAGGTAGGTATGATCTGCAGATTCACTAATAATCCCACACACATTTGAGTGCCCTTAAGAGGCTAATGAGATACCTGAGTGGTATTCAAGAGTTTGTTTTGTGCTACTCTAGTCATTCTTCGAATGAATGGCTGATCTGATGCATTATGTTGCTCAGAATTTAGTGAAAGACGATAACTAGTAGATATGTGTTTACACTAGGAGAAACAGAAATGCTATGAAAATAAAAAGCAAACAGGCACTGTGCTATCATCCATGAAATCAGACCTCTATGTGTAATCCTCTGCAGGGGAAAAGGCTGAGTGGATTGAAGAAATTGTTGCTAGTTATCCATTAAGAAGTTTAAGTAACTCTCTAATTCTGTTATGCGACTATCAAGCTACAATGCACTGTAGCTCATAACTCACTCTATAATAGTAAGAGGAGTATATTAAGGCTTAAAGAAGCTGATATGGCTAAAAATAGGATTAAATCGGGACCGTTCACATCGGACACGAATCCTAAAGCTCAGGGGTAAAACGGTAATTTCACCTACTAACGGGTCTGAAATGGAAACTGGGTCTTTCTTCACGACCCAATAACCCACGAACGGATCCACCTCAACTGGGTACGGGTCCCAACCCGAAACACACCCAGTCCAGAAAAGATAGAATTAGGGTTTCTGATTAATCCTAATCAACGGCTCTGATTCACGTCTATCTTTTCACCGGGAATAAGGGATTACATTCCTAATCTGATTACGAGGATTTTATGCCTTATCAGATCACAGGAATCACATTCCTTATCTGATCCTAACGGTGACTATAAATACCCCACACCCATCTCCATTAAGAGGTAATCAATCTTTTTCTAGTTAAACGCTCTTTCATAATCATTTCTGGTTACTGACTTGAGCGTCGGAGGGTGCGTCGCCGGGATCAACCCCGGTGTCTCGCACTTCCTTGCAGGTGAACGGCGGGAATCAACGGTCAAAGCTCCGGTGGAACAGGTTAGGTTTGCTATTCAGGTTTTCCACGAACTCACAAATACTATCTGTTTGCCCCCACACCGAAATTAGCGGCAACAGATTGGCGCCGTCTGTGGGAAGACCATACGAATAGCCTCCTCCTCTTCTCGTCGACTAGCTCTTCTCCAGCCATGCCTCCCAGAAAAGTCAGATCTAGAGGGTCCAACCGTGGACCCAACCCCGCTGATCAGCAAGAGGTAGTCCCCGTCCAACCCGCTCCGCAGCAGGGACAACCCCCGCTTCAAGTGGAGGACCCTCTTCAACAAGATCAGCCTCCTCTTCAGAATCGGCAACCCCCCAAGGGTCCTACCGGTCCACAGAATACCGGTGCGGGGGGCTCTCGCATGAAGCAACCGCTCCACCAAGACCGCGTCTCCATACACAACGCCTTTACGGATTCCATGGCCTCCCACAATCCTCAAAATCGGCAGAAGAGGACCTACGCCACCGTCTGGACGAAAAGCGGGCCCGAGAGGGAGCCTCCCGCCAACAACGTCCGGGTGAGCGGTCCCCTCACCACCGAGATTACAGAAGATCCCCTACCCGAAGAGGGAGGAAGGAGTCCCCCGAGCATTACAGAAGAAGACATCGTTCCCCCGCCGATCGGCAACACCCCAGGAACGATGAGGCACCCATCACCCGTGCCGAGTTCCAATAATTCCAAGCAATGGTGCAACAGGCTCTCAACCTCCGTCCTCATAACAACAATGCCCAACGAGATCCTACACCCCTGCGGGTCCAGAGTCCTCACCACCGGCAGCGTACTCATAGCCCTCGCCGCTCCCAAGGTCATCGTCGCCACAGTCCTCGCTCCCCTTCCTACGAAGACGAGTCCAGAGGCTCGTTCGACTACCACCGGAGGGACGATGCCCTCTACCACCATCTCCATGAAGTGGAGAGGCGCATAGGCCGGATCGACCGAGACGTAGAAGAAAGGGGTAAGGCTATCCGTCCGAGCCGACCCCCCTTCTCCCGGACCATCATGGAGGCTCCCATCCCGTGGGGTTTCAAGCCCCCGCAGTTCGAAACCTACTCAGGGGATTCAGATCCCGTCGACCATGTCGAAAGCTTCAAAACCCTCATGCTCATCCACCAGGCTTCCGATGCCCTACTGTGTAAGACATTCCCTGCCACTCTTAAAGGCTCGGCTCGGGAATGGTACTCCCGCCTCGCACCGTCTTCCATATTCTCCTTCGAATAGTTCGAAACACTCTTCATCACCCACTTTGTGAGCAGCAGACGCACAGAGAAGACCAGCATCTCGCTCCTCCAACTCAGACAGGAGAAAGGTGAGAAATTAAGAGACTATGTGAAGAGGTTCACTGCGGAGGTCAGGTCCATGGCCTCCCTCGACCAATCCGTCGCAACAGCCGCCTTCCAATCCAACGTCCTCAATTCCATCCTCCGCTCCTCTCTTGCTAAGAAGCCTCCACAGAACTTTGCCGACCTCCTTCTCAGGTGTGACAAGTACATTCGTGCCGAAGAGGCCGCCTACCTTCCAAGCTTCGGAGGGTCTACCTCAGGGACGAAACGAAAGTTAACCGAAGAAGAAGAGGCTAAGAAGCTTCAGAAGGACGGCAATGGCCAGCGCCGCCCGACTCCTCGGTTTGAGAAGTTCACCCCCCTCATTGCTAATATATCAGAAGTCCTTATGGAGGTGGACAAGGAAGGACTACTCCGCGCTCCCCCAAGAATGAATACCCCTGGCAAGAAGAGGGACAAAGATAAGTGGTGCCGCTTTCACAGGGACCACGGCCACGACACGGATGATTGTCGGGCTCTCAAGGAGGAGATCGAAGAACTCATACAACGGGGGCGCCTGATCAAGTTCGTCCAAAAAGAGGGGGCCGAGCTCCTCCCCTGACCATCACCTCTTCCAAACGAACAGAAAGGCCCGCCGAGCGTCAAGACTCAGCTCCTCCCAAGAGGTCCTCACCTTATTGTAGAAGTAGGATTCTGATTTTCAATAAGGCTGATGCTTGTAACTCGACCAACAGCATGTAATAATGGCTCGCCCTATTGGAGCAGCCACTTAGTTTATTTCAATAAAATTTTACATCTTTTCTTTGAAAATTATTGCTATGCTTCTCTATCTCTCCGAGTCACGACTCTCTTAAATGGTGGGTTCGGAGTCCAGCTTCTTCTACATGGCTCCTCCCGCAACTCACTAAACTCTAACGATGGTTCCGGAATCCAACACTTGGTTCGATTCTGCTTCGAATAACTTGCTCTTAAGCAGGTTAGAAGTGGTTCACCATTCGGAATTGCTCCCACAACCGTTGAACAACTCTAACGATGGTTCCGGAGTCCAACACTTGGTTCGATTCTGCTTCGAATAACTTGCTCTTAAGCGAGTTAGAAGTGGTTCGCCATTCGGAATTGCTCCCACAACCGTTGAATAACTCTAACGATGGTTCCGGAGTCCAACACTTGGTTCGATTCTGCTTCGAATAACTTGCTCTTAAGCAGGTTAGAAGTGGTTCGCCATTCGGAATTGCTCCCACAACCGTTGAATAACTCTAACGATGGTTCCGGAGTCCAACACTTGGTTCGATTCTGCTTCGAATAACTTGCTCTTAAGCAGGTTAGAAGTGGTTCGCCATTTGGAATTGCTCCCACAGCCGTTGAACTTTTCTAACGATGGTTCCGGAGTCCAACACTTGGCTCGATTCCACTTCGCAAGTTCGCTGTTAAGCGAGCTAGAAGTGGTTCGCCATTCGGAATTGCTCCCACAACCGTTGATTCCCTCACTTAAATAACGAGTTCGGAGCTCACAACTCTCCCCTAGAGTTGCTCCTTGCACTCACTTCAGAGAATGGGTCTTCCCAGCACCTCTTCCTAGCACCTATTCTCCTAGGGGTTGAGCTCCTCTTCAAAAATCTCCAAAACCAAACAGAATAGAGGCAGAGCTTCAGAGCCCTTCACCTCTCCCCTATGCCGACCCATCCTCCCGAGCCGAGAAGCAGAGCTCCGACCCATCCTCTTGAGGTACCGAGCTACTACGGGTAGAGGGTGAACTACTGAGCTGCCGATCCGAGGTGCCGAGGTACCGACCCTCACATATGGAGAAAAATGCTGCCGAGCCATCCTACCGTTGGATCATCTCAAAAAACGTGCTAGAACATGATGGACGGATCAGATCGCGCCACGCCACCACAAAACGACAAGATAACGTTTTCTCAAAACTCGTGCCTCTTGCCTCGTGATTCGCGCCACGATCGTGATTAACCGTCCAGATGGCTCTTCTACAAGTCGAGCTCTTCACTCCGCTCGCCTCCAAAGCGGAGCTCTTCTCAACGAGTTCGGAGCTAAAAACTCTCTCCTAGAGTTGCTCCTCAAACTCCTCTTCCAGATGGCTCTTCTACAAATCGAGCTCCCCACTCCGCTCGCCTCCAAAGCGGAGCTCTTCCCAACGAGTTCGGAGCTAAAAACTCTCTCCTAGAGTTGCTCCTCAAACTCCTCTTCCAGACGGCTTTTCTACAAGTCGAGCTCTTCGCTCCGCTCGCCTCCAAAGCGGAGCTCTTGTCAGCGAGTTCGGAGCTAAAACTCTCTCCTAGAGTTGTTCCTCAAACTCCTCGTCCAGATGGCTCTTCTACAAGTTGAGCTCTTCACTCCGCTCGCCTCCAAAGCGGAGCTCTTCTCAACGAGTTCGGAGCTAAAAACTCTCTCCTAGAGTTGCTTCTCAAACTCCCCTTCCAGACGATTCTTCTACAAGTCGAGCTCTTCACTCCGCTCGCCTCCTAAGCGGAGCTCTTCTCAAACGAGTTCGGAGCTAAAACTCTCTCCTAGAGTTGCTCCTCAAACTCCTCTTCCAGACGGATCTTATACAAGTCAAGCTCTTCGCTCCGCTCGCCTCCAAAGCGGAGCTCTTCTCAATAAGTTCGGAGCTAAAACTCTCTCCTAGAGTTGCTCCTCAAACTCCTCGTCCAGATGGCTCTCCTAGAGCCGAGCTCTTCACTCCGCTCACCTCCAAAGCGGAGCTCTTCTCCACAAGTTCGGAGCACAACTTTCTCCTAGAGTTCCTCCTCAAACTTGTCTCTCAAATAGCTCTTCTCGACGAGATCGGAGCGCAACTCTCTCCTAGAGTTCCTCCTCAAACTTGTCTCTCAAATAGCTCTTCTCGACGAGATCGGAGCACACCTCTCCCCTAGAGTTGCTCCTTGCACTCACTTCAAAGAATGGGTCTTCCCATGGCTCTTACGAGGATCTTCCCAGCACCGCTTCTCCACTGTGCGAGAGAACAAGGCAGAGGAGAGAACCCAAATGCCTCTCCTCCCCTTCCTCTTCTCCTCTTCTCCGAGCTACTACGGGCAGAGGGTGAACCACTGAGTCTCCGAGCCGAGGTGCCGAGGTACCGACCCTCGCATATGGAGAAAAATCATCCCGAGGCGAAGTCACCATCGGATCTCCCCAAAATTCGCGACAGAATCTGATGGACGGTTCAGATTGCGCCACGCCCACAAAACGACAAGATAACGTTTTCTCGTGATCTGAACCCCATCCTCGTGATGCGCACCAAGATGAACGGCCCAGATCCGCCCATGCGTATCTTCCGAGCTGCCTGCCATCGGCTTGCTCAGCCGAGCTACCGAACAGCTCAGCCGAACAGCCGAGCCACTGGACACGGAAGGGTGGAACCTTCAAGGAACACTTCCTCCAAAACACCCAACTCAGCGCCTCGGCCAACAGCACTGAGTCTCCGAGCCGAGGTGCTGAGGTACCGACCCACGTATATTGAGAAAAATCATCCCGAGGCGAAGTCACCGTCGGATCTCTTCGAAATTCGCGACAGAATCTGATGGACGGTTCAGATCTGCCACATCACCACAAAACGACAAGATAACGTTTTCTCGAAACTCGTGCCTCTTGTCTCGTGATTCGTGTCACGATCGTGATCAACCGTCCAGATTGAGCCGCGTAGCTTGGATCTGCCAATCTACCCAACTGCGGAGCGGCAAAAAATGTACCTCGAAATCCGGGCTCGGATTCGCCGAACAAAGCAAGCAGATGAAGAGGAAGAAAGAAAAAGAGGCTAACGGTCGGGGTCGGATCCGATACCCACGGTCCGACCCATACCCTTCTTAGCTCCTTCATTCTTCTCCTTCTTCCCCAACACTTCTCCTCTTCTCCACCGAGCGGAAGAACAAGGCAGAGGAGAGAACCCAATTGCCTCTCCTCCCCTTCCTCTTCTCCTCTTCTCCACCGAGCGGAAGAACAAGGCAGAGGAGAGAACCCAATTGCCTCTCCTCCCCTTCCCCTTCTCCTCTTCTCCACTGTGCGGAAGAACAAGGCAGAGGAGAGAACCCAAATGCCTCTCCTCCCCTTCCTCTTCTTCTCTTCTCCTCTTCTCCGCTGTACGAAAGAACAAGGCAGAGGAGAGAACCCAAATGCCTCTCCTCCCCTTCCTCTTTCTTCTCAGAAGAGATGCCGATCCGAGGTGCCGATCCGATCCAAGGTGCCGAGGTACCGACCCTCGTATATGGAAAAAAATTTGACCGACCTCATCTCACCGTCGGATCGTCTCAAAATTCGCGCTAAAACATGATGAACGGCTCAGATCTCGCCACGTCTCCACAAAACGACAAGATAACGTTTTCTCGAAACTCGTGCCTCTTGTCTCGTGATTCGCGCCACGATCGTGATCAACCGTCCAGATTGAGCCACGTAGTTCGGATCTCAAATCCGAGCTACCGACCTACCGAACAGCAAAGTGAAAAAAATTCTCCTCAAAATCCGTGCTCGGATCTGCCGAACCAGAAGCATTAGCCGAGCAACGAGGAAAGAGAGAGAGAGAGAGAGAAAAAAAAAAGAAAAAAAATAGAAAGGTTGGGTCAGACCCGTTAGGGTACCGAACCCGAACCCTTCCTCCTTCTCCCCTATGCTCTCCCGCCAAAACCAACAAGAGAAAAACCCAACTTCTCCTTCGGAAACTTCTAACGCCAGCGAGCTCCATTCGTCGCCGGGCTCGTCGCCTGCCTCCGACGCCGAGCTCCTCGCCTACCTCCGTTCACTGAGCTCACAAAGCTCCACGCCAACACCCATCTTCAACATCGAACCGAAGCTCCAAGCTCCATCTTCCCTGCCAAGCTCACTGTCGAGGGTCCCCACGACAGCCGAAGTCCCCTTCGTCGAGCCCCATTATCTCCGAGCTCCGAATACCGACCACGGTGCCGCGCTCCGCAGTCGGGCTCTCCTGACTTGACAACCACCTTCGAGCTCCCACGGTAGCCGACCTCCTTCTTCAAGCTCGAACCCACTCCACCTGTCGAAGTTCCGAAGCGCCGAGCTCTCCCTCCATGAGCTCGCTCGTCTCCGACCTCCACTTCATGGCCGAGCTCACCACCTCGTCGAGAATCCCACTGCCTCGCCATTTCTATCGAGCTTCGATGCCGAGCTCACCACCGAAGCTCCTCGCCCTGTGACGCGCTGCCGTCGCCAAGCTCCGAGCTTCCCCGTCGGCCTCTCTCGCGAGCTCCGACGTCGAGTCCCCTACGTTCAGCTCTGCTGCCGAGGTTCACGAGCTCCGAGCTCGAGCACGCTCCCGAGAGCTGACGAAGGACGAAGAAGAGAAAGAAACGAAGAAAGAAAGAAGAAGCAGCGGAAGAACAGGGACGAAGCAAAAAAAAATAAAAATTAAAAAAAATAAAAAAAATAAAAAAAATAAAAAAATAAAATTGTGACACGTGGCATCGCCACGTGGCGTCGACTCCAAGGGTCGGATGTGCCGAACCGAGGAGCCGAGGTACCGATGCTGTAAATTGAGAAAAAAAGTGACCGACCAACACGATCCGTCCGATCGTCTCAAAAATCGCGTCGCGACACGATCGACGCTCAGGAACGCGCCACGTGTCCCGATCGTGATCTGCCTCACGATGCGCGCAGATCTGATCATGATGGACGGCCAGAAACGCGCCACGTGTCCAGATCGTGATCTGCCTCACGATGCGTGCTCATCTGGTCATGATGGACGGCCAGAAATCTGCCACGTGTCCAGGTAATATTTAAATTATTTATTTATTAAATTTTTTTTATTTAAAAAATCTGAAAAAAAATATTTAAAAATCGAAAAAAATTAATTAAAAATTCTAAAAATAATTATTAATTCAGAAAAAATTATTTTTAAATTCTGAAAAAATAATTATTAAATTAGAATAATTAATTAATATTTTTTATAATTAATTATTTAATTCGAAAAATGAATAAAAAATTCAAAGAAATGAGAAAATTTCAGAAAAATCTGGAAAAATCACCAAAAATCCAGAAAATTCTAAGAATATTTTTGGGCATTTTACAAGCCCATAATAACACTGTTACACCCTGAGCAAGATTCCAAACTCCCTTAAGAACACCGATAAAATCCCGTACGCCATTAAAACAGTAAAACTACTCCTCAAAGGCTGATCAAACTCAGTCTTCGGGAGTGGGGGGCTCGTGATATGGCTAAAAATAGGATTAAATCGGGACCGTTCACATCGGACACGAATCCTAAAGCTCAGGGGTAAAACGGTAATTTCACCTACTAACGGGTCTGAAATGGAAACTGGGTCTTTCTTCACGACCCAATAACCCACGAACGGATCCACCTCAACTGGGTACGGGTCCCAACCCAAAACACACCCAGTCCAGAAAAGATAGAATTAGGGTTTCTGATTAATCCTAATCAACGGCTCTGATTCACGTCTATCTTTTCACCGGGAATAAGGGATTACATTCCTAATCTGATTACGAGGATTTTATGCCTTATCAGATCACAGGAATCACATTCCTTATCTGATCCTAATGGCGACTATAAATACCCCACACCCATCTCCATTAAGAGGTAATCAATCTTTTTCTAGTTAAACGCTCTTTCATAATCATTTCTGGTTACTGACTTGAGCGTCGGAGGGTGCGTCGCCGGGATCAACCCCGGTGTCTCGCACTTCCTTGCAGGTGAACGGCGGAAATCAACGGTCAAAGCTCCGGTGGAACAGGTTAGGTTTGCTATTCAGGTTTTCCACGAACTCACAAATACTATCTGTTTGCCCCCACACCGAAATTAGCGGCAACAGAAGCCTAGTTGAACTTTCTCATAGATAAAGTGCAATTGCGACAAGTATGGCTAATGCTCTTACTAAGAGACTTGAAAGTGATCTAATTATCAAAACTATGGGGGAAAGTGGAGTTAAAAGCTATTGA
The DNA here is from genome assembly GCA_017893485.1 of Hemerocallis citrina. Lineage (NCBI taxonomy): Eukaryota > Viridiplantae > Streptophyta > Magnoliopsida > Asparagales > Asphodelaceae > Hemerocallis > Hemerocallis citrina. The sequence goes on along the minus strand of CM030361.1, from coordinate 109,993,941 downwards.
GTAAAAGCTTTGACATCCAAGTTGTTTTGAAATTTAGAATTCTATTGGAGCCATAGAGAAGTTCAAACTTAAGCATCAATTTTTAGGCAGTTGACATGTTTTAGATAATTTTGATGATTCGACATAAATTCCACAAATATATAATGTCATTCCAATTTTGATAGTATTATATATCTAGGAAATTTACTTAGAATAATCATATTATTCCAATACGAAACATGAAAACTTGTCGATGTGTTTCTGATGATTAAATTGTCCTAAATATCATTCCAATTTTGATGATATGTCTTTTATGGATACATGTTTCATTCCAATTTTGATGATTCAATGTTAAACCATGATTGAAACGGCAGTCTTTTCATTCCAATATGAAACATAGTATGGTTCTTGTGTAGAAACTATAAAGTTCATGTACTTTACTTATTAAAGATACTTGTTTGTGATGCTTGCGTTACATTTTTGCTAAGCTAATTATGAATTGTACTAAGTTCTTTTGTGGAACTAGATACTTTGTAAAATTCGTTGGAATTCTTAGAGATGTGTCTCTTGATATTCTTGTTTTCTATAAGCTAGCAAAGATAGAGGAGTTGAATTTGTCAACATAGATTTCAAAAATTAATGATTTGCTCAAAATGGAGGAGTAAACATAAAGCAGTATGCAAGGATAGAATTTCAGTTTATTTCTTTCGAGAATAAATTAGTCACTTGCATGGTAAAACTTCTGTTGAGTTTAAGACTCTTGTGTTCATGAGCTTACAACTCATATTTTGTTCTTGAAGTTTATTTGCTTTGTTTGATTTTGAAACTATGACAAATTATTCCAGTTGGTTTAGTCTATGTGAACTATTCTGAATTGGATATGGTTTGGAACTATTTAATTATATTGGTTTAGTCTTGATTGAACTATTCAGTTTTATAATTCTATTGGTTCTTATGAAACTATACCTTTATGATGCTTTTCCTTTATGGACTGCTATCAGCCAGTCAGTTGTATACTGATCTGATGAGATAATCTTGTACTTTATATATTGAGAATATAGGAGGAGATTGTTGGATATATTGGTATATTCTCTCTATATAAATATAGCACGTGCATATGTGTAACACGTGTAATGAACGTACAATTGATTGGATATTGGAACGCGGGTTTGTGGGCTTATAACCCGATACCCAAACCAGTATTTAGGAATAAATACTGACTTGTGATAGCAGTCTAGGTATTCCAATCTTGATACCTAGGGTGAATATCTCAAGCAACTTAGATCTAGAGATAAATCATAATTTCCAATTGTTAATTTCTCACAAAATCTAATATGTTTTCCCATTGTGTAAGCCGGCTCACTTCTTGATTGGTCCCACCAACAAATTCCCCAGGTACACTAACGAAAGGATACTAATGCTCCATGTTCCTAATAACCAACTCCTGTAATTCAATGAAATTACAAAAACACCGAGAATCAATTATCCTAATCCACCCTCAGGATAAGTTTGGATCTCACTTTCTCATATATAGAGTTATCCTTCAGGACTTGAGTATTACTCATTTTGAGGATCAGAATAAATAGATTTAAATTTTGGTTTTGTTTAATGTTTGATAATGAAAAAAGAGGAGAAAGGAGGAAAAAGATTGAGATATTAAAGGGTAAGGATAGAAATGTAATTTAATAATTTAAAATAAACGGAATGAGTTAAGCTAACGGATGAATAAGTATAATATATTTTTTCAAACGTTGTATGGACAATTTGTATTCAGGTCAAACGTTGAGAATACTTTGGTTTTTGTCCTAGAAATAAATATGAGTTGTTAATATGCCCATAAACAATTTTTAATAGTAGGAATGAAAAAATAAACAAATATGAGACCGATACGGGCAGACTTTTGGCACGGCTTATAAAGATAATATAATTAATTAATATGTATTTCATTATATTAAAAAAAAAAAAACAGAGATGCAAACAATAGGAAGGGTAGATATCAAAATTAACACAATTTTGTATTTTTGTTGCCATAAAATATGCTACTTTAGTAACTGAATGAGAAAACATGCCTACATATAATTTGTGCATTATAAACGAAGTTTAATTATAGTAGAGTGCACTCACTACAAAGAATAAAATCTAATGAAGGAAGAATATTAATAAATAACAATAGAGTAATATTAATAAATAACAATAGTGTGACATGAGGATACATCATTTAGCTAAAACTTTACCGAGAATAAAGAAAATTGTACTTAAACATTACGGGACTGTTTGGTTGGAGGGGAATGGAGGGAAGGGGAGAGAAGGGGTTTTTTAATACTTTTCTTGTTTAGTTCAATTTTTAGGAGGGAAGGGGAGGGAAATGGGGGGTTGCAACACCCCTCCTAAGCCAATTTTGGCTCCCCTCCAAAAGTGGGGGGATTTGGAGGGAAGAGAAAATAGGGCTAATATTTTAAAGTAGCCGGACTAAATTGCCCTTTAAATCTAAATCCTAATATAATAAAAAACCTCTCTTTCTCTCTATCTAGTTGCCGACTGTTTCTCTTCCGCTCTCTTTCTCCCTATCCTCGTCGCCCTCGACTCAGCCGTCCGCACTCCGCCGTCAACAGTGTTCTTTTTCAAATTAAACTCTTCAAAAGCAATTTGAAAAATGATATTTGTAGTAAAAACACAAACATTACTTTTTCTTTTCCCTTGTGGGTAATGTTACATAAGTTTCAAATTATTAGTAGAGAAAAATGACAAATATATTTTTAAAGGAAGGGTTACGTACATTATAGTTTGGCCTCGAATCGAATAGTTTCATTTACCCATTCCAAGTTTTTATCATCTAAGTTACAAGTCTGCTGTTGAAAAATTATATATTCATATTACATTATGTCTAGCTATTACACTATCTCTGCTGCAAAAGTATAGTTCGTAATTTAATTAGTTTGCTTAGACTTTAGGATTTGTTATATTTATCCAGCTCTACATAATAATAATAATAATAATAATAAAGCACACACTTACCAACAATTCAATCAAGCCTTCGTGTAAATGATGGCAATAGAAGCCTTTCATAACATACACACTGAAAACTTAATATACACAAAAACAAACATCATACACACATCTCTTTGCATTTATTAGTTTCAATAAGCAATGGTTTTGGATAATCCTTTTCAATATGTTCATTATATGCAAGTGTATGAGATATTCGTTTACACAGATAGATGACAATTGTACAAAGCAAAAAAATTCTTATTGTATGAAGCTCAAACCTTTACAATCGTTGTTGTTTCAATTCTTATTGTATGGAGTGGTTGTATGAATTTCTTATTATATGCAAAAGGGTATAAAAGTAATTTTATTATAAAATCCATTCCCTCTCCTTGTGAACCAAACAAGAAAATTATTATTTTTCCTCCCCTCCCCTCCTTTGAACCAAACAAAGTTTTCATTAAATCTCTCCCCTCCCTTTCCCTCCCCTTCCCTCCCCTCCATTAAAATCCCTCCCTTCCCCTCTCCTCCCCTCCCCTCCTTTGAACCAAACAGACCCTACGAGTTATGGTTCTTGTCCAAAGCAAATTTCTTACTCCACTTTCCCTTCAATTAGAGAAAAGAAGAAGAAACCGAGTAGAGTGAGAAAGATCAAACGAAACATTGACATACAGATTTCAGATTACATTTACTGCATGCTTTCATTTTTTTTAGCCAAAAAACAACAACACCACATTTATGCCATAGGAAACAGTTGTTTCAAGACCGACAATGTTCGTGGACTCGGAACAAATTCCCCAACAATTCGTACCAATAAGTTGAGCAAATACATCTAGTATATATGGTTTATCGGACACACTACCAACATTATTATCTCATCTAGTTCGATAGGAGCAACCCCGTGGAGGCCATCCTTTCCAGATTCCATTTCTAAGTTAACCCTTGATTTTGTATTAAAAAAAAACTAATATTTATACTATTAAAAACAACAGAGTAAAAGCATTAAAAGAGAAAACACAAACTTAAACAAATTTGACAGGTAAGTTTGAAACAATCTATAGTTTAGATTGGTTATTCAACTCATATAATAAACTAACCAACAGGCAATGTCCTGATTGGTACTGGGTGGGATGAGTAATTGAGTGGCGGCGGCTCGAATACAGAGTTCCTGATTCGAGCCATGCTTTACCCTATAAAAAAAATTCATATAATATACTACAGTTCAGAGAAGAACATTCAAGTTTCCAGTGTCTCTGTGTAAGTGGTACATGAAATTTGGCACCCACTGATAGCAAAATGATAAAATTTTTAAATTACAAAAAAAATTAAGTAGAGGGAGTACATCTCGCTCACATAAAAATCATATCAAGGCTCCAGAAAATCCAAGGAAACTGCGGTCGAAAACAAACACAAACACAGTAGTACAACTAAAATTTAATAACTTCAGTGACCAACCGAGAACTGGTAGTTATGGATTCACTAGTCCATGATAATGTGTCATACACTAAAATACCATACAACAGGGTAGGCACAACCTTAACACATGATTTCAGATGAAGGTAACATTTGCAAATATAGTAAAACACCAACTGTTAAGATTGCCCTTCTGCCCCATTCTTTATTATGAAAATTTGGCAAATTCTGTATGAGAGAAAGTGATATAAAGGATGGAAGAATATCGACACAGATGCCAGAGTATTATTATACAAAAACGAAAGAAATTTGATGGAGCATGACAGATTGAAGTAAAGCGCAAGATAAACAGAAGAAGAACAATTAAAAACTATCTTCTATCTATAATTATGATATCTGAAAGAAATTAATCATAATTAACAAACTTCGACAACTGAGGGCAGAATGATAAACCGATTTCCTACAGCCCCAAAATAAAAGATAAATAAAGCTTCAAAATCCAGGCTTCCCTACACAAACTAGATGCGCATAAGAATCATCAAACTGTTCTGCAACCAATAATGATCTCCACAATTTATGTACAAATGTAAGGAAACTGCTGCCATTGCCTTCCATCTGTTCCTCACTACGACATGAACCCCCCTCCGCCCATGTTGCTAGTGCCCCCTTGTGGCTGCATTTTCCCTTGTGACATCATCTGTGCCCGTCCAGGCCCATTAACAAAGCCCTGCCGCACCATCTGTTGCTGCTGTTGTTGCTGCTGCTGCTGTTGGAGATGATGTTGCTGTTGTTGGTTCAATTGTTGCTGCTGCTGTTGGTTCAATTGTTGCTGTTGGTTCAGCTGCTGTTGGTTCAAGTGTTGTTGCTGTTGACTGGATACCTGTGGCTTGAATACGACCATATCCTGGACCCATGAGACAAATTTATAAGAGAAGTTTAGACCATATTGTAAACCAAGGTTCATAGAATTCCTGTTTCTATGTCTGAGGTGAAGTAATAGTTATGGTACCCCAGGAAACAACATGCCAATCATACGGGCAGCTTTGTCAGAGACTGACAGCAGCAGTGTTTGCGACGGAAGCTGGATAACAGCGCACTGAGAACAATACAAATGCAGAGGTCAATACAATGTTGTAATATCGAAATTGATAATGAAAGTTGATTTTTTATTTTTCGAGAAGATGGAAGTGAACCATCAAATGTTTTAAGTGCAAGAATTATCTTCACAGATATTCATACAAATCCGAACAGTTTGTTCATCACTTCATCTTCTATGATGGATTAATTTTTAATTTCACCAAAGCTAAATCATATCTAACTGATTTTAGATCTCCCGAGTTTTGGGATTCAATGTAACTAGAACCTTGCAATCAGAGCTCTTTGCAGCCCAAGAGAGAATTTGAACGTATTTGTTTACAGAACACACTTACCAAATTATTGTGAAAAATGAAAACTATATTCAGTTCAAGTGTAAAGTGCGTATGGATACCTGAATTCAAAAAGCTTTCACAATATATCATAACTTACTTGATTGTTCAATAATCATAACTCAACAATTTGCATAGCCTTCGAAAAAATCTAAACATGAATTGAGTTAATACGATTACTCACCAGCTTCTTTTCTTGCAATTGTCCAAGGAAACCATGATGATTTAGCGTGCGAAACACCAAGAAGTCTGCCTTACCAACATATTGCCTGAATTGAATTTAAATATGAAAATAAATATAACAGAAATGGACTACCATACTAAAAAACTTTTTTCAGAGAAAACTTTTAAAAATTTGGACTCGAAGATTGCAATCCTAATGCAACTGAAAAAGTGTACAAAGTATATATACATATAAAATCAAGGAGATGGTTGAAACCGTACTTGTTATTCATGTGATCCTGGGCAATTAAACGAACAATTTGCATTGCTTGAGGCCAGTCAGCAGCAAGCCTGAAATTTATGTCAGAAAAATAAATATAACTATATGGAAATAGCCATTTATTCCTTCATAGTACTAAAAGAAAATGAGAAGGATATTCAAAGAAAAGTAATAAAAATTGCTCTAACAGACAATAAACATAATAATTAGTAACACGAGTCCAAACACAAGTAATATATGACAAGGTTATTCCCAAAGAAGCACAAGGTTCTAGGACAATACGTATTAATCTCTCCCTACTAATTATTCTAAAGATAGTTATTACTTCATAATATGTATCTGAATTACATCAATGTAGCTACCAGATGGTTGTTTGAAAACCCAACAAATTTCCCCCTAAAACCATAGTATAAGGCTTCTCTAAATCCTTAAATAACAACCACCCTTCTCTTCCTGCATATATCCATCAATTATGTACATAAATAGCTTCCCTAGTCGACCTCTAAGTATTGACCTTGTCTTTCCACCATATTCTAACTTATACTCCATATATACATATCTAAAACCTCACCAGTATAACTATTAGTCACTTGTTTGAGAACCCAACATAATCTCCCAATAAACGCAATTGGGAGCTTCATCCAAATCAATGAAGATAGATATGTTCTATTGTTTCTATATATTTCCTAAATAATTTAAATTTTATGCTTTCTGGTTACAACGGACACAACTAATGGGGTGTTCGGTTTCACCATTAGCCCAATGCTCAAAAGGATTATCAATAATCTTTTATTAAACGAAAAGATATCATTTGGTTGGTGTAGAACTGTAGATAGAAATCACATCAAATTAAAAACTCAGGTAGCCACTAAATCCATGAAATAGCGATATGTTGTGATTGAAATTTCAAAAGAACAGTAAGAAACACTCACGTTTCTGAAGCTTGTATGCTCCTGTAAGCCTGCACAATAAACGAAATGCCTTCATCACTACCAGCTCATTTACAGTACATAACCTAGTCCTGAACATCAGGCTGATTTCAATAAAAATCCTTCAAGGGTCTTCATTTGCAAAGACTAAAAATTAACATGCAAAATTTTATGATAATTATACTTCTAATGGTAGGAAAGCCATCAAAAGTTCCAGAAGAACACATTTCTCTTTTTCAGAATACGCACTCCCTATATACCCTGTACTAATAGAAGGTGTTTAAGTTATATAAAAACAAATAGGAGGTGTTTAATCAAGATAGGATTAAATAGATGGTCAAATTAGATAGATTTCATGAAGAATTTCAAATATATTATCACATTGAAAGCCACACCCTTGTTCGCCAAAAAGGACTGGGAAACATAACTCGATATTTTTATTTTATAAAGTTTGTGTGTATCCGTGCACATGTAATCAAGTGCCTGGACAAACTACTTAAACAAAACAAGTGGAAGGAAAAAAACTTGGGCACTTTTTTTAATAAAGCACTTGGCTGACGGCTTCTAAAAATAAATTTCCTATCAAATATTATTAATTAGTTTACAAAAAACATAAATCTTCCACGAATAGCATCCGCAGATATATATAATAAGTTATAACATGATAAATATTCTAGAATCAGTAGTTATTCATATGCAAAATGCAAAATTGTTGAAAAATATGTGTTCAAAAACTTTGTCCGATCTTTCAGGTAAGCATGGTTAATTTTTCCATGATCCATTAACATATATTCCTTAACAAACAAACGTAAAAAGTTGTCTCAATTTTGTCAAACTTTTCAAAGATAACGTACAGATAAAAATAAAATAGGTAACTTACCTATAGATACTAAATGTGACAGACCAAGCTTAAGCCAATTACTGTAGACCAATACTGCAACACCTAACACCCCCATATTATACATGTGAAGACAGCGCATGAAATGGACTTTTTTTACTAATGTTTCCACATTGAAACCTAGGGCCTTTTAATTATAGAGTGTAGATCATGGTCTACAAAAACTCGGTACTGAGAAAGCCTTCTAATTGGTATCCATTTCATCGTTTAGGAAGTAACGGACATACTGACTTGATGTATCGAAACTCTCGACATCAGCTTCTTAGTGTTTAAAAACTAATTTTAAATTAAAAAATTAGTTAAAATATTTAACTCATCAAGCAATCGTCGAAGTATTAACTTTTAAATAAAGAACAACGTACCATGATTATTGTGTTTGTTTTTATTTTCATTTCCACGAATAAATATATTTCTACAAAATATACCATAAAAGTATGAACTTTTAACTATATAAATATACAGTTTTTAAGCCAGAGAGAATTTACAATAAAACCAAATGGCTTGGATGAACGTATTGGTCTTGAGTCTTGGCAGATATTTAATCATAATTTTAATAATTACCAACCCAAGAACTTTAGTTGATCGGGGGCAGACAGCAGCTTTCTTATAATACAACATCCAAAATTTATATATAAACAACTAATTACTATATATTAACAATAGTTTGTAACAGTAACTGGTACATACTATTATTTTCTTGCCATAATAAAAAAGCATTTAAATGATTTGTATACGGATCAAATAAGTAAAGATTCGGGAAAAAAGATTATTCATTAAGTGTTGAAGATTAAACTATTCTTAGAGACATAAATGTGCTATATGAATCAAATTAGCAAAAGATTCAATGAAAGTTTCTTCATCAAATTGTTAAAGGTTAAACAACAACTGACTACTAAATGACTCCAACCATCATACAGGAAGAAACTATATACTACCTTAACTAAAATTAAATATTGGGATTTCTTGTAAGAACTTACTGCAAGTCTACAAATATGTACAGGACAAATATTGGGATTTTCTGTAAAAACTTACTTCAAGTCTACAAATATGTACAGGCTGCCCCTGCCTTTGACCAGATAAGGCCCCCTGCAGGAAAAATATAAATTAAGGATCACAACTTAAACTTAAAACCAAGTTAAACATGACATAGTATATAACTAAGAATGGAAGCTCAAGAAAATTTAAAATATTAACAATTCTCAGAATTGCTCAAAAGAAGCACAACTTTATAGTGTAGACCTATTCATACCTCCCAAATTTTGACGTACTTGGACTGGCCTTGTTGAACACCAGAAGCATGTGGAGCCATAGGCATGTTCATTGTTGAATTAGGGTTCAAACCAAGAGAATTTACACTTCCAGGCTGTGACATTCCGGGTGTAGGGATCATATTATTGGGTCCAGAGGACATACTGGTAGGCCCACCAAGATTACTCATTATGCTTTGGTTCATGCCCATTCCACCTTGCCCTACTTGTCCTATACCCATATTGCCAATTGCCGATGAAATGCCCATATTTGAGTTTCCTGATATAGTAGAAGTCGCTGATGTGAAAGACCCATGAGCCGTATTTTGTGCAAGCTGAGAAGTAGCCATTGACGTCATCCCTGCCATAGCTGATGAAGCCATTCCACTCGAAATCATGTTTGACATGTGCATCGCCATTGATGTTCCCCCTATCGTTTGAAGCCCAATCGAGCCTGCTCCAGTAGCAGTCATCTTTTGGCGATGTTGAGATAGATTATTTAAAATGCTGTGGTTTGCAGGCCCTGTGACAGGACGTTGTGACTGTTGAGGATTTACTATAGGTTTAACTTCCTGCACATTTTCGTTGTTTGTGTTATTCATCTCCTGTGATGTGGGGGAAGGGGAAGAAGTTTGTAAGCTTGGTATTGTTTGAGTGGCCACACTAGAAATTGATGATAGCTGTGGATAGGCAGATCCGGGTACCATTGAGGGCATTGTAGTTGGTTCCTTAATAAAAAAAAAATTAAATGAGAAAATACTATAATGAAGAATCAAATAAATGATATCAATACTTCCATTATCAGAGTCCTACCTGTTTCACAGTTATAGGAATGTTTCCAACAGGAAGTGGTTGACGATTGATCATTGATCCATTAACTGAGAAGGTGAACCAAAAAGAAGGAACAATTTAGGGAATCATATAAGAATTGATATTGTGAAAGATAGTTGTCAAAATGAGATACTTATAGTGTCATTTGCGTTCCGTAACGTATAATGTATCTTAACATAAATTGTTTTGCATGTAAATGGTTATAAAATTAAGTATGCATTCATATGTTATTGAAATGGTTATAAAATTAAGGATACATCAAAGAAACATTATGAGAACATCAATTTAAGAGGTTTCAAGGAAATCAGCTACTTTATTATTATAACACATGTCTCCTATCTTATGTAGAGAATCTATCAATGAATAGAATGCACATGGGTGGTTGAACCTAACTTCAATTGTATAGGTGGAAGGTGTGTGTGGCACATGTCCTACTGCGTGTGCATTCATATCCACAATGTGTCTGTTTCTTGAATTTCTAGGATTTTGTTGTATCTGTATACCCACATTATCTCACATAAGTATCCCGGTCTCCATATTATGCAACCTATTAAAATATGGGGAAAACAATAAACCACGTAATGTTTGCATTTTTAATCAAGAAACCCCCTACCGTTATTTTCTGGCACATAAACCCCATATCCCGTTAACTTTCTTTCTTTCTATTAATACTGAATTGGAAAATGACGAATTTTCCCCCTTTCTCCCTGACCAGGAAACCCCCTAGTGTTTACATTTTTAATCAAGAAACCCCCTAATGTTTGCACTCTTAGTCCCAAAAAAACCTACTGTTAACAGAGGGGGATACTGTGCCAAAAAATAACGTAAGTGGGTTTCTTGATTTTTCCCCATTAAATTATGTCTAGATTCAACACCTTTGATGTAAATTTTTCAAAAATGATATTCTTACTTAACCTAATAAACTAAAACAAATTTCAAATAAATATAAAACCTGAGGGGAGAGTTAAGGATGGCCCTTGAACAGGAGCAAGAGTTTTCTCGTCCACTTTGCCAATGCTTTGGTTTGAGGCCATATTTCCAATCAAAGGGCGACTAAGAGCAGCATGAGCCTCCATAAAATTCTCTGAGAGCAAAACTAGAAACTGAGGATTTTTAACATGATCCACTGTTGGATCCGAAGCTCGAGGATTGCGCTTTCCCTACAACAATGGGAGGTTGTAAGAGTTTGAAATAATCAACAGTTGTATGTGTCAAAAATCACATACCGTCAGTTGAAGGCACAAAAAACAAGGAACAATAGCAAAAAGGAGCCGTATAATATACATACAGCGTTATATATAGCTCTCAGTTTTGGTAGCTGTTTAGGAGATATCACAGACAGAGACACAAGAGACTGCAAGCAAAGAAAAAAAGATGGTCAGTAAAAGAGATTTCACAAATTGAAATCAATGATCTAAATGGAGTATGTGAACAAGTAAATTTAGGGTTTACCGGACCAAATGATTTGGCAACAGTCTCAGCATCAGCAAGACATGTTTCACTCTGACCTTCTGCTTTCTCATTGTGCTCAGAGCCCGGGATAGGAGGACGATATACAGGAGTAGGCAGAGGATATGGGTTGCTTGCAGCAATGAGGATACAGTGTCTTTGTGCATCATGATTTTGATGATTCTGAGCCCCATTTGCAGTTGGTGGGAGCATCTGAATATACAGATGTAAATAAGTATTCTTATAAAACAATAAGAAAATATGATAGAAACGCTGTGAGAAGATGTTATATATGTAAATAGGAAAATGCTTCTTCACTGTCAAAAAGTGACCAACTGAATTTCATTTTAAAGAATTAACAAAAGAACAAAAGTATGAAAAAGGATGAGACAACTTATAAAACCTTATATTAATTACATCCACCTATGATGGTGAAAGCCAGATGTCCAGTAAGATTATGCAGTTAAGCATATATGCTAATGGACCTCAAATGGTTCACTTCTTAAGTTCTAACCAATGATATTTCATCAAACAATTTAAAAAATTATTTGAACTGTCACGTGTAAATCCAACCCATTCATATCAAATCGACACAACTATTTCAGAAATTATCAGCATTTAACATACCATTAGCGCATCAGATAGACCTTCAGCAATTGCAACATCACAATATCCACCACCACGAAAGGGGATTCCTGATAACCAATCAAAGAAAACATCCATGTTTTTTGTCCAGCCAGTTCGTAGAGCAACAAAATCTGCACCATAGAATTTTAATAACTATAAAACATTTAAGCTAGCAAGTATTTTCCTAGTTTAATAAGGCAATAAAGTATCTTTTGCAAAAAGTAACATTAAAAGTAACTACAACCATAGGTGAGTTAACAATTATATTCGGAAAAGAAGGTAGTCATACATTTGAGACAAAATATTAAATGAAATATTGCAAGATCCAGACTGTTTGAGAAATGCAAGTTATTCCCAAAAAAAAAGAATACTGTAGCTAGAAGCATACTAAATGATAGAATGTCAGTATACCGCTATAGGGTCCATGCGTATTGAACACGACCAAAGCAAGCTCGGGACTTGATCCAGAAAGCTTCTACACAATAGAAAGGAAAAGAATTAAAACAATAAGCTAGTAGCAAGATAATAGTACAACTGAAATAAATAACTCAATGACCGTTGAGATGTAGTAGTTATAGATCATTAGTCCATGATAATGTTTCATATACTAGAATATAATACAACAGGGTAGACACAGTTGTAACACACATGTGGCAACAAACTGCCACTCAGTAAACTTGTAATCTTATTTCAAAATAATTATTTTAGTAATTAACACACCTATTTTAAATAAAGTTTGAAATCAGAATAGTTTCTTCAAAGAGTCATCTCCTCTATAATCTCTATCTATTGTATGCAGCAGATTCACAAATTTTGAAATCAAAATAGTTTAGCAGAGTGCTTTAAGAAAAAAGGAAACTCGCACCAAATCTGCTTTTAAATTTCTTTGAACATTAGGAAATTCCCGGAATAATAACAATACTAAAGACAAAAGAAGTACTCGCAGCAATTAAACAATATTTACAGTCAAATTTTATTTTGCAGATAAACAGGCATACATGGGGAAATTAAGAATATAGCAAAGAACTATTTACAATAATATATATGTTAACATCAGAAGCAAGTAGCGAAAATGTCTGTAGATAAAGTGATGGTCACCTATATCTAGAGAGAAAGAAGCTGACTAATTTACTTGCTACTAAACTACTTTTGACTAAAAGATACAACCCACAACAACTCGTGATTATGAACACATTGTAAGGATTTTACACAAACGTATAGCATAACATTCATATATAAATAAAATACCTGGCCATTTAGTTCATTCCCACAAAAGCACCTGCAAAATTCCACATTGAGTTAAATCAATGAGTACAATATATATAGATATGCATTTAATATAATTGAATTGAATATTTATGACAATGACATTAATGGACGTTGAAGAAAATAGCAGCTTGTAGACATGATTGGAAGACGGAACAAATTATTCTTGAAATGGAAAAAATATTTTTTTTCTAACACATGAAACTAACCAGTGACAAAAATTTCCAGTATTTGAGAACTATTTTATAAAGGAGGGAATAAATATTCTTTTTGTAACATTTAGCATCACTTATTTCAAAATTTTCTTTGTTCATGCAATTTTTTCCATTGTGACAGGTGAGATTACTTTAGAGGCTTTTCACTTTATATGAACTAGAGGGCCAATTAAAAGGGTACTCCAGCCATCAAGGGGGAAAAAATGAATATGCATAGGGATGGCAGTTGTGCCCAATAAGACAATCTTAATGCAACAAATATTATCTGGTTTGGACAACCAATCATATTTTAAGCTTATCAGGTTAGGTAACAATCATACAAATAAATCTATTTTCCAATTGAATCTAGATATAGCTTCATAAAGAATTAACGATGACCCAAATTGTATATGCTTATTTATCTTAATTATTTATAACCCAAAATTTTTTAAAGAATCTGTGGACTATTGAGATGAATAATCTATGAATAATCTATTCTTGTGATAAAATTTTAATTACTTGTCAATTTCATATTTTTCATATAGCATTTTCAAATATTTAGTGACTTTTGTGGTTTAAAATGCAGTCTTACTGCTTCTACTAATGTAAAAATTAATGGCGTTCAGCTAGGCTACTTCCATAAGCATCTGACTGACTGAATGCGGAGACTCCCACTTCATAATGAACAATCGGTAATCCAAAATGTAATTTTGATATGATCTAAGAAATAAAAACTACTTACAAACAAAATTTCAAAAGATTTTGAAGACTTTTGCTCATCTACACAGTGATCACAAATAATGTAATTTTAGGCTATTTATGAAACGTTGATTTTCTGTTTACTAAACGAAGGGATAAAACTCATCAACATTTCTTACAATTGTATTTCTATTTATTTTTTATGATTTAGTTACATCTAGTGAGGTGGACTTTCAGTTTGGGCTACATTCTAGATAATTGTGAAAGTAACCCAGCTAAACTCAAAATAGTGTATCAGAAAGCAACACTAAACTTAATTAAAACTGGAATTCAATAACTTACTGTTTTAGGTACCCTCATTTCTTACTGACAGGATAACCCATGCCCATCCATCCACTCAAACATAACCCGTACCTATGAAATTGTATTCATCTTATATTCCTACGTCATAAACATGACCCAAAATGTATATGCCTATTTCTCTTACTTAACTTATACTTTTAAGTTATAACCCGATACATGTAACAAAATTTATTAACTTGTGAGATGGATAATCTATTCTTGTGATTAAAAAATTTACTTACATGTCCATTTCTTATTTCAGAAGAGAATTTTAAAATATCTACTGCTCTTTTGTGTACAAAATGCAGATCTTCTACTAATATAAAATTAACGGAGTCAAGCTGGGCTACTCCCATAAACATCTAAAATGCCGAGACTCCCACTCCCACTTCATAATAAACAGTTGGTCATCCAAAATTAAAATTCGTACTATTAAAATGTGATCTAAATTATAATAACTACTAGCAAACAAAAATTCATAAGATTTTCATGACTTTTACTCATCTACATAGCGATAAAAAAAATGTAATTTTAGGCTATTAATGAAACATTAAGTTTGTGTTCACTTAACCGAGCGACAAAATCATCGAAATTTCTTTAAATTTTGGTTCGATACACTTCGATCTACAGATTATCACATCTAGCCCAATGGATTTTCAGTTTAGCTTGCCAATTCAGTTTCCAATGAGAGTATCTGCACTTTTGATACTCCTGATAGTAGCCGAACTCAACTCAAATTAATCATTCGTAAAGTAATACTAAACTCGGATCAAATTGGAATCCAGTAACTTACTATTTTAGAATCCCTCACTTTTTTCTGACAATTTAACCCTATATTTCATGAATTCAGAGCTCAAAAATAATTATTATACAATGTACTGTAATTCTTCGAGAGAGAAAAACCCATCTTTCTTACTAAATTCTCCATATGTCCACTATTAGTAACCATAATCAGATTAATTACCTCCAAAACCCACCAAATGTCCCCTAAATCGATTCAATTTCGAGATCAAAGCAGCGAACCTGATGATCTTTTCGAGGTAATCGGCGAATATGGTTTTCCAGTACGGACCGACGGCGGCCGTGCCCTCGACGGCGACAATCAACTGCCTTTCCGCCATTGCTGCTCGATAATTGAGGATGGAAGGATAAATTGGGGGGTTAATCAATGTATTTGGAAAGGGGGAGGAACTGACTTTAAAAGTCGTGCACTAAATCGAGCCGTAGTTTTGAAGAAGAGCTTGGAACTGAATCTCGAAACAGCCGGTTGGAATTATAATAACATCTTGGTTTTACGGTTTTACCCTTTCTTAATATATTTTTTACTCAAATACCCTTTCTTTATTAATAACGAAATACTTGGTCTAATATTGGCAGTGGTTTAGTACAAAGTGTAATATGTTAGGCTCCTTTTTTTCATATATGCCTTTTTTATTTGCTATTAGACCCCTGGAATGTTTTCTTTTATTTTGATGCAAGGTCGCAGTCTTATTTTTGCTTAACTAAGAGCATCCTCTATCGTTTTCTAAAAATCCAAAACATAGCAAACAATTTTAAAAAGTGGCTTACAGTTGTTTGCTAAAAATCTAAATATTAGAATAGAAGTGAACAGTGCATCGCTAAACTTAGGAGCTGCTTTAGCGAAATGTTAAATATAGAAAACGGACGAAGATCATCCGTTTGAGAAATTTATTCGAACGGACGGATGAAGAAGTTTCATCTGTTGTTAAATTTTGAAAAAAAAAACAGATGAGAGACAGATGATAGAGTTCCGTCTCTCATTATAATTTCTGATAAATGAAATTAATTAAATATGTGGGTGAGAGACGGATGAAGTTCATCCATCCCTAAACTCCACTTTGGAAATTGTTTGTAGAGAAATGACACATTTACCCATAAATGAATAATATCCACCTCAGTGTGTGACCAGTACTCATCTCCAACAGCTCATTTTATTTATTTATTTATTTATTTTATAAATCCAATGATACTTTGATTTTTTTAAAAATTATTTTTTTTAACGGTTACAAATTTCAAATACAGTATATATATATTTTGTACTCCACTCCACTCAGGTAAAAACTAAAGGTCTGTTTGGTTTGCTGTTTTTTCTTCTTTTTTGTTTTCCAAAACCTCAAAATCTGTTTGGTTATGTTGTTTTTTTAAAACAGTTTTTACAAAACTTCACTTCACCTATTTTCTGTTTTTTCACATCCTCTTTCTAAATCTATTTATAATACATTATTGTTACATATATTATTATTATTATTTTATATATATATATATATATATATATATATATATATACAATTATTATAATATATATTTATTATTATTATATATTATTATATATATTATTATATAATTTATTAATATTATAATAAATTATTTAATATATTATTATAATATATTTTTATAATTATTATATGTTATTATATATATGTATATAATTAAATATGTTTATTATAATAAATTATTTTATATTATTATATAATATACAATTATTTTAAATATACTATTTTATATATACTATTAGTATTATATATATTATTATTATATATACTATTATTCTATTTATACTTTTTTATATGTACTATTATCATATTATATTACTATTATATATATTATTATTATTATATATATTATATTATTATATATATTATATAATTATTTATATTTATATATATATATACACACTATTATTATTATAATTTATATTATTTTTTCATATATACTATGTTATATATACTATTATAATAATCTATTATTATTATAATATATATTATTATTATTATTATATATATGATTATTATTATATATTGTTATTACATATTATTATATATATTAATATATAATATATTACTATTATATATTATTATATTTATTATTATATAATATACTATTATTATAAAATATTGTTATATATATATTTATAATATATTATTGTTAAATATACATTATTATTATTATTATTATTATTATATATTATTATATATATATATATATATATATATATATATATATATATATTTTATATATATATATTTTATATATATATATATATATATATATATATATATATATATTATATATATATACACTATTATTATAATATATATTATTTTTTCATATATACTATTTTATATATACTATTATAATAATCTATTATTATTATAATATATATTATTATTATATATTACTATTATATATTATTATATAATTTATTATTATAGTAATAAATTGTTTAATATATAATTATAATAGATTATTATTAATATATATTATTATAATTATTATATGTTATTATATATAGCTATATAATTAAATATGTTTATTATAATAAATTATTTCATAATATTATATAATATACAATTATTATAATATATTATTATTTTATATATATTATTTTATATATACTATTATTATATTATAATATTATTATATATATTATTATTTTATATATACTATTTTATTTATACTATTTTATATATACTATTTTATATATACAATTATTATATTATATTATTGTTATATATACTATTATTATATTATATTATTATTATATATATATTATATTATTTTATTATTTTATATATACTATTTTATATATACTATTATTTCATATATACTATTTTATATACACTATTATAATAATCTATTACTATAATATATATCTCCATTATTATAATATATATTATTAATATTATTATATATTACTATTATATATTATTATATATATTATTATATAATTTATTATTATTATAATAAGTTGTTTAATATATAATTTGAATATATTATTATTACATATATATTATTATTACATATATATTATTATAATTATTATATATTATTATATATATGTATATTATTAAATATGTTTATTATAATAAAATATTTTATATTATTATATATCAGTATGTATGTATATGTCAGAGTATATATACTGTATACAGTATATACATACAACCAAACCTATACATACATTATACTCTTATTTTCAAAAAACTGTTTTCAAAAAAAATTATTACCAAACAGCTTTTATACTATCATTTTCAGAAAACTCTTTTCAGAAACTGTTTTCAGAAAACTGTTTTCAAAACAACAAACCAAACGCAAACCTAAGCTTCTCTGTCTCTTTATTTCTGTCTATGCTTCTCTGTCTCTTTCTTTCTGTCTTCTATTTTTATTGTTTCTTTCATTCTTCATATTTTGCCAAATACAAATTAAAATTAAGCAATGGCAACCCTTAGTAATAGGGGCAGGACATATACATCTAATGAAGATGTTATTCTTTCATGAAGCTAGGTTTCTATTACTCAGGATCCATTGACCAGTAACGATCAATCCGGTACACAGTTTTGGAATCGAGTATTTGCCACATTTGTAACTCTACTAGGCACTCCGACCGATCGGACAGCTGGCTCTCTTTCTAGTCGTTTTTGTACAATTGCTAAATCTGTTTCTTTGTTCATTGCGAAGTTGAGCAGTGTAACAAATAGAACTGCAAGCGGAACAACTGAGGCGGATAAGGTATGTATAATTTATCGGATTTAAATTTTTTGAATACATGTATAATAATTTATAACTCATGTTTATTTACTAATTTTTATACCTACGCGAAGCAATAGTGGAATACATGCAATCATCCGGGAAAACATTTAAATTTGAAGAATGTTATGAGGTCCTTAAAGATCAGCCAAAATTTTCGATACGTATAACTCATGTGTTCGACTCAGGCCGATGCTCTCAATCTGGTGAAGACGGTAGCACAATACGGTCGCCAATAATGCAAGATTGGGATACAGATATATCGACTGATTTGGATTTGCCTCTAACCCTCTCCCGATCACCCGGTCGTAAAGCAGAGAAGAGAAAAGGGAAAAGACCGGTTGAATCTGCTCAATTCGCTAAAATGGTTTCCAAGGCCAGAACATTTAACAATCTGTTTAAGGAGTCACAAGATAGGATGACGATGGCTGTAACACCCCGAATTCCAAATAAGGATGAATTCGAGATTCCATAGGATCTTTACTTCACTTCGTACAATTTTACAAGGAAATTTAAAACTTTTTCAGTAGTACATCAAAGTTCATTTACACATGATTTTTACACAGCGGAAGAAATAAAGATTACAACATTTGAAAACAAAATGTAACTTGTACAACTTCATAAATTGAGTCATCGATTGCATCATATACTCCTTCAAGAATAGTCCATTACCTGCATGTCAATCTGTGGGCACATCAGTTACTTACAACTGACAAAATGTTATACTCGGCTATCCTTTCTACGCCGTACATATAATGATC
Source organism: Hemerocallis citrina (assembly GCA_017893485.1). Lineage (NCBI taxonomy): Eukaryota > Viridiplantae > Streptophyta > Magnoliopsida > Asparagales > Asphodelaceae > Hemerocallis > Hemerocallis citrina. The sequence continues at coordinate 109,973,904 of CM030361.1, read as the reverse complement.
TCATTACTTTAATAAAAACACAACAGTTGAATGAAAAGTGTTAATGTGACTACGCTAAACATGTAAGTGTATGTCATGCCTTAATGCCTAATGCACACAATTTTATACTAGGATGACACTAATGCACACTTATTCGGATTCTATACATCTCATACTACATAGGTCCGAGGGCAAGCGCCTACGTACTCCACAATAAAGGGTTCGATCCCTCGCCATGACAACTACTCAGTAAAAGACAAAGTTAAGACGTTCCACGAGTATGGATCCCAGTCTCGGGGAACCGCCGCAACAAATCCCCTGCCCGACTGTTATACAGACTCCTCGTCGTGCGAACCTCCCGCAAGTGCCCCTCTAGCCCCGGTATACGTATATACATGGAGTACGGCAAACTATCCGCCCGACTACGCATAGTCCCGGATTTAAAAATAAAAGCCCGTCTCCCACGGAGCAACCACAGTCCACCAACTCGGTCTATAGTCCCGGTGAACCGCCGCAACAAGCCCACCGCCCAACTATAAAGTGCCCCACTTACGTTTGCCTAGGTCTTACTACATCTTCACTTAAGTGCCTACTTACTTCATTTCTAGACATGAACAATTTTCCAACATAGAATTAGTTTTTGCCTTCTACCGGACTTAATCAACTTTTATCAAGATGGCTTCATGGCCACATCTTCAAAATTCACATCTCAACATCTTTTATTTCACTAATGCCGGTAATGAGGTTTCACTAACTCTAAATCTCAATTTTCATGTACAAACTTCATGGGTATTCATACCCTCAATAAACAAATGTCTTAAGCTCATCATAATTCATTTTCATATCATTTATTCATACTCTTTCAAAACAATAATTTTTCTCATAGATTCATCTAACCTTACTTAATTTAAGCTCATATAGAAATCAAATATTCAACATGAAGCATAAGGTCATCAAGACAATTTACTTCTCAATACTTAATATTGAGAACAAATTCCTCTTCATCTCAAAAATCTCTTTTTACCACTCAATATATACTTGAAAATCTAGAAATTATTTTTTAAATAAATTCTCTATCACATTTTGTAAACACTAGAATTTTCCCCTAATTTTTCAAATGCATTAGGACTCCTTAATTGCATAAAATCCGCATTAAATCCCCTAAAAAGTTAAGACATTCCACGAGTACGGATCCCAGTCCCGGAGAACCACCGCAAAAAATTTCCTGTCCGACTGTTATACAGACTCCTCATCGTGCGAACCTCCCGCAAGTGCCCCTCTAGCCCCGGTATATGTATATACATGGAGTACGGCAAACTATCCGTCCGACTACACATAGTACCGAATTTAAAAATAAAAGTCTGTCTCGCACGGAGCAACCACAGTCCACCAACTGGGTCTATAGTCCCGGTGAACCGCCGCAACAAGCCCACCGCCCGACTATATAGAGTGCCCCACTTACATTTGCCTAGGTCTTACTACATCTTCACTTAAGTGCCTACTTACTTCATTTCTAGACATAAACAATTTTCCAATATAGAATTAGTGTTTGCCTTCTACCGGACTTATTCAACTTTTATCAAGATGGCTTCATGGCCACATCTTCAAAATTCACATCTCAACATCTTTTATTTCACTAATGCCAGTAATGAGGTTTCACTAACTCTAAATCTCAATTTTCATGTACAAGCTTCATGGGTATTCATACCCTCGATAAACAAATGTCTTAAGCTCATCATAATTCATTTTCCTATCATTTATTCATACTCTTTCAAAACAATAATTTTTCTCATAGATTCATCTAACCTTACTTAATTTAAGCTCATATAGAAATCAAATATTCAACAGGAATGCCTAAGGTCATCAAGGCAATTTATTTCTCATATCAAAACTTTATTATTTTTCTTTTAAGAATAAAAATCAAGTTTTTGAAATAATTAATATTGAGAACGAATTTCTCTTCATCTCAAAAATCTCTTTTTACTACTCAATATATACTTGAAAATCTAGAAATTATGTTATTAATAAATTCTCTATCACATTTTGTAAACACTAGAATTTTTTCACAATTTTTCAAATGCATTAGGACTCGTTAATTGCATTTAATCCGCATTAAATCCCCTAAAAAAATAGGTGTTAAACCTGGGTTTCGAACCCTTGAAACTCCAGGCAGCGACCAAAGAAACCCACGCCAACCACTAAGTCCATATGGACTTGTTGTCCCAACTACAAACCGAAACTATTTTCTTTTATCCCTCGAATCTATTGTTCATTTAGGAATTAAACCAGAAAAAATAATTTGGCCATATTGAGTTTCAAACCCAGACCCAATAAGGAGGCCAGCGCATGTCGGACCACTAGGCCAAATGTGCCCAACATAATAAACCCAGTTCGTGGGTTTTTGTCCCACTTTTGTTATCTTATTATTTTCCAAAAACTAGATTTCCCATTAGATCGAATCCTCTCCATTAGTCTACAGATGGTTTATTTAAAACTGAAATTTATTTACTACAGAAACTCATGGGTTTAAAACTCATATTTGATAATATCTAAATTTCAAATCTCTCTTTCTTCTCTTTTATTACAAGAATTACAATTATTCATTTTAATCAACTAGAAAGTTCGTATTCTCCTACAACAAGATATATAAGCTATGCATGCTCATTTTATTTTACAAATACTTCTTTTTAATTATAATGAAAAATCTCTTCAAAACATCTCTAAAAATTCTAATTTCTATATTTGTACATTAACATGCAAACTACAATTTCTCTTCTCATTTGCAAGCAACAAGACAAATACTTTGCTCTTTAAACAATTGTTAACATTTCTATCATTTAACATATATGAAAACATGAATTTATCTTCTAATTTTCATATCAAAATTTTACTACTCTTTAGGCATGCAATCCCTACGATTAGAAAGTATAGGATCACCCACCTTAGTTTGAAGTTTGAAAAACTACAAGGAAAGGGTTCTCTCTTGCTCCTAGCTTCACAAGTACCTCCTTGCTCCTAGCAACCTTCCTCTCCTAGCTATGGCTTCTCCTCCTAGCAAGGCTCCAAGCAAGAGAACTCTCACTCTCTTTCTTTCTTTCTCTCTTTCTTTCTTTCTTTTCTTTCTCTTTCTTTTTTCTTTCTTTCTCTTTTGATTATATTTTAGGTGCAAGAGAAGTGTAGAGAATAGGTCTCTATTTATAGGATTTTGGGAGGGTTCTTTATGCATAAAAACTACCCTAATAACTCTCCAAATTAATACATATGACCCTTTATTTTTCTAACTCCTAAAACATACAACCTTTCATCTCCCCACTCTCCATGAGCACTAAGGGTCTGTTTGGTTCAAAGGAGGGGAGGGGAGAGGAGGGATTTTAATGGAGGGGAGGGGAGGGGAGGGGAGGGAAAGGGGGGAGAGGGATTTAATGAAAACTCTCTTTGGTTCAAAGGAGGAGATGGGAGGGAAAATAATTATTTTCTTGTTTGGTTCACAAGGGGAGGGAATGGATTTTATAATAAAATTACTTTTATACCCTTTTACATATAATAAGAGCATGAAGTATCAAATTTTGTTAGCTCAGAACAATCAGTGACAGAGCATGAAGTATCAAATTTTGTCAGCTCAGAACTAATTTTAAGTATATTTAATTTTATAAATTAAGTACTTTTATTAAGTATTTGTTCTAATTATAAGTAGTTTATTTTTCTCAATTTCTTTTTCTTTTTCTTTTTCTTTTCTAATTGTGATTGTATTGGTTTGTTAACTAGTAGTGTTTGACACATAATTCTAACTGACGCTTGCTATCAGGAGTAGGATGGTATTCTTTGTTAATTACTAAATTTGTTTTCACGAGTAATATTGCACATGTCCTTTCTTTTCTTTTCTTCTCTTTTATCCTGATTACAATTACATATTAGGATCGATTGCAATTAGCCAATTAGTATTTGGTGAATGGTGAAAGTGCAAGTGATAATGTGATGCAAAGAGGACTCATGCTTGCCAGTGGACTTCATAAACTGATCCGGCCAGTACTTACATGAATCTTTTATGGTATTAAGTCCTCAAATTCTCAATACCTAAGGGCCAGTTGAAAGATTCAAAATCCGTCATTGCAAACTTTGAACTGAGTTGCTATTTACCTGAACACGTTCAACATGTAATTAGAACTTACAATAGTAGAAAACATTAGCTAGGTAGGGTTTTGAGATATACACACAATGATCAGAACACTTTTTGTAGCTTATCTTCGTCAAAAAAAGGGTGATACTACTGCATAGAGGACTGCATAATGTGTCCTGAAGCAGATCATTCAGAAGGTACTCAAAAAGCAGTAAGTGCTTTCTGAACCATTTATCACCCTGTTCTTCAAGTCTCTCATACCCTTTGGCAACACATAAATCCAATTCGACACAACAAAAATGCCTTGCAGTGCTCTTTCCGGGCCTTCAATTAATCAGTTATTGCCATTAAACTTGTCACAGGTTAACTACGATCTCCATTCGATATCTACTAAATCCTATAGTATACGTCTCTATAAGAAACTTACTAATCTATTAGAACAAAGTTGATCATGCAAATGGATTATGGATAGGATGATTAACGATAGATGGAATAGCTATACAATAGGCAGTATGAAATCGAACAAGCACAATAGCTCGAGCTCTCCAGTATAAGACAAATGCCCTGTGTAGATGTAGCTACCTGGATGCCAAGAAAATATTTCAAGTGCCCTAAGTCTTGCACTTTAAAAAAGAGAGCGGGAGAGAAACAGTCGGAACTAGATAGGGAGAAAGAGAGGTTTTTTATTAGATTAGGATTTAGATTTAAAAGGCAATTTAGTCCAGCCACTTAAAAAAATTAGCCATATTTTCTCTTCCCTCCAAATCCCCCCACTTTTGAAGGGGAGCCAAAATTGGCTCAGGAGGGGTGTTGCACCCCCCCATTTCCCTCCCCTCCCCTCCTAAAAAATGAACCAAACAAGAAAAGTAATAAAAAAACCCCTTCCCTCCCCTCCCCTCCCCTCCATTCCCCTCCAACCACTCTCCCATGTATGAAACCGGCCTCCCCCTAGTACAAAATATGGTCCAAGTTCATAGGTGTATGCATGCACACATGCATAAACAAGTATGCATACATTTCTATAACTCTAAATGTATACTAACATTTGTTACTTGTCATGTATTAGTGCATGGTTAACTAAAAATGTGATTTTATTAGTGGGCTAGCTTAATGGGCTCAACAATTAACTAATTAGTTTAATTACCAAGTGGGCTCTTCTCTTAATGGACTAGAAAATGAGAATAAAAATTTGCATATGCATCATACGTACAAACAAATAAAAATTAATTAAAATAAAAAGTGGGGTGTTACAATGGCAACAGAAAAGAATCTTGAGATAAAACAAAACGAGCACGAAATGAAACAAGAAGAGCACGAAATGAAAAAAACGAATATAGGAAGACCGCATTATGAGTATGGACCTCAACAACTTACCCGAGACTCAACGTACTTATTTCATGTGTAGGCAACATGAAATTATGAAAAGTTGTAGTTACAAATAATTTAATTTTTTGTATCAATGTTGTTTTCATATATGTTGCAAACTTGTAATATTCGTTGTATCCTGCTTATTTTCAATTATGTAGTTACTTTGTGTTCCACTACTTATTAAGAAGTCTCTATTTCAATTTAAAATATTATAGATTCAATCGATGCCCCTTCCAAGTAGATCCATACATTTTGACTTATTCTAAATTAAACATTACAGAATATAAATTACTTCCAAATGACTCTAAAACAAAAATACATTTTGACTGATTCTAAGTTAAACATTACAAAATATAAATTACTTGCAAATGACTCTAAAATACAAATAACATATTTTTCTAAAACTCATTTCCATATTCATTCCATATGTGCTCCACCAAATCTTGTCGCAGTTGATGATGTTTCTGTCTATCATGTAGTTCTACACTGCGTGCTAATCTGGAGGTACTTGTTGAAGCTCCAGTTCTGCTCGGTACGTTAAAGGTAGAGTCCGCACTTTGGTCATAGTCATAATCTTCAAGTGCTTCTTCTCATTCGTCCTCAACAATCATATTGTGTAAAATAATACATGTCTTCATTATATAAGATAGTTTGTCAGCATCCCAGAATCGTGATGGGCCTCTTACAATCGCAAATCGTGCATATAAAACCCCGAAATCGCGTTCAACATCATTTCTTGCAGCTTCTTGCATCTGGGAGTTTTTTTTTCTTTTGAGTATCCGGTGCCGAGTATGTTTTGACAATGGTAGCCAACGTGGGATAAATACCATCGGCTAAATAGTACCCCATGTTGTAGTTGTTATTGTTGATAGTGAAATTTGCGGGAGGTACACACCCATCAAGAAGATCATTAAATAATGTGGACCGGTTGAGCATGTTAATATCATTATTGTATCCTCAAATTCCGAAAAATGAATGCCATAACCAAAGGTCGTAAGAAACAACTGCTTTAAGAATAATGGTTGCCTCCCGGACGTGTCCGGTATACTGGTCGTGCCATGCTGATGGACAATTTTTTCAAGCCCAATGCATGCAATCAACACTATCTAACATACCTGGAAAACCGCAAGTTTTATTTTCTTCAAGTAGTCTTCGAATATCAGCGACGGTTGGAGCCCGCAAATATTGAGATCCAAACATGTTGGCAATAGCCATACAAAACGACGTACTGTTTCAAAACAGTAGTCTCTCCAATTCACACTAACTCATCGATTGAATTGGCTGATGATCCGTAAGCCAAGCAACATATCACAGCAGTGATTTTTTGATAGGGAGATAAACCAAGGATCCTAGTTGCATCCTGTCGCTGTTGGAAAAATTCATCGTAGCTAACAGTCGCTTCCAAAATACGTTGGAATAAAACTCGCCGCATACGGAATCGACATCAAAATAGGTTGTCGCCATAAATTGGATTCTCAGCAAAATAATCTCTCCGAAGACGCATGTCCCCATCTTCTCTTTCACGACGTATATATCTCCAACGATTTATTTTTTGGCTTTGTTGAAAAGCCATGGAGAAGATTTCCATGTTCTGGTGAACACGTCTTCCAAACATTGCTAGTTGCTCGGATTCATCGTCTGATGAAGTAGACGAAGAAGATGAACTAAATTGAGCCATTACTAAATGATAGAAGGAATTGGAGGATATTGAGGAATTTATGGTATTGACATTGAAACTATCGTTCAGTTTATATAGGGATTTTCAATAAGTAATTCCCGCATATTTATCTTCGAATATTTTCAGCCTGCTATTTCTCCACCATTGCTAAAGCTAAAGCTGAATCATCTCGCATTAGTCACATCATTTTGACTCACACTGCCTCAAAAATAACATAGGTAAAGATTTATACAGGTTATGACATATATAAATTAATAGCTTTCCCTACACCTATTCTAATACATGATGCTTGATATTCATGTTGTCCATGCCAACCGTGAAGCAACAGTGATGTCCAAAATAATCTACAAGACATAAACTGAAACAAAGAAGTGAATGACAGGTTTTGTGCATACACCTAAATAAATTAATGATGATTCATATTCATGTAGGGTTGTCATTTTCATGTTGTCCATGTCAATCGTGAAGCAATAGTGTTGTCAAAAAAAACATACAAGACATAAAGTGAATGAGAAGATGTGAATGACTTTTTTGACCTAATGTAAGCAATTCAACCAGATCACATCAAACATTGAGTAATATAGATTCTAGTTAATAAATGTATTTATTATTAATACACGTTCACATTAAACATTAATTACAAATGCTAGTCCTTATTATCAAACTGTGTGCATGGCACATATTCCAGTGTCGAACGAAGACTTCTCCTGTCAAAAGTTGACGGTCAATCGATAGAAATACTTTTCTTGCCAGAAGTTGACGGTCGATCGATAGTAACTACTTGAGCGGGAATAGATTCTTTCAAAACAGTGTCTGTCATTATGAACCGCCTCAACTGGGCATCATTATAAGTCAATTCCTGGTACCATTGGTATAGCTCCTCCCTGCAATTATTGTTGGTAAATTATAAATATTCGAACACATTTATGTGTTCTAAATGAAATTTGAATATTGATGGGAAATGTAATGAGGTATGCTCACATATGACATTACACCGTGAGGCTCCAAATTGCAAGATCCCTCTTTGATAATCCTCATAATTGTACTACCTGCAAAAAGTGGAACCTCAACTACACATTCTCCATGTACTGGAGGATCATGTTTGTTTATTTCTATTGTATACTCTGCTGGTGCCCAAAAAGGAGAAGCAGGGAAGGGCAATTGAGCATTTGGATTACTAATGCTAGTTGCACCAATAAAATCCACATTCATACCATGCAATAGAGTCGGCATAATAGCACATATTGAAACTGTAACACCCCACAAAATAAAATGATTTATTTTGCATTATTAAGTAATACTAAATTGGTAAAGTTGACTATTTTGACTATTTTCATGAAATTGCAATTTTGCACGTGCAACACACGTGCAAAGTTAGAAAATTTTGAATTCTTAAAATTTTAAGGTTAATGATTGATTTTCCTCATTTATTTATGATATCTTAGTTTTTCAAATTTATTTAAATTAATTTGACAATTTTACGAATTTGTCAGTTTTACACGTGCAAAACACGTGTAAATATTTTTCTGGTACAAATCTCTAATTTTAAATTTATGGATACATTCTCCTATTTATAATTAATTATATCCTTAATTTTGGGATTTTTCTGAGTAAATAAACTATTTTTATAAATACTTCGAAAGAAAGGGACTTTTATGTAAAAGGTCATTTGGATCTCAACCAAATAATGAAAATTTATTTTTACTGATTTTTGGGCTTTCCATGGTCATCATTTAAAATAAAATATATTTAAATTTTATTTAGAGTTGATTTGGTAAAGATTTAAACAAATATGATATTTTTGCAAATATGAAATTTAGGTTGGATCTTGTGCAAATATTTTCTTGGAAAGTAAAAGTCAAAAATTTTAATTATAAAATCTAATACGTATTAGTAGATATTATTTCTGAATTTTTTGGACTTTTACGAATATTTTATGATATATTTGCAAATATTACAAAGAGATGGACTTTTGTGCAAAATTACCACTTTGAGTACAAATCCGATTTTTTTTATTTCTAGGCTATGCTTGATGGTTGGATAAGTCAATAGTAAAGGGATTTGGTTTTATTTTAATTTATTTAACTTATTTAACTACTTTATTAAAAAAAGTTTATATAAGTAAAGTAATAATTTGTTAAGGGATGTTTCCATAAACTTGTAAAACCCTAAAAACTCCAGATTTCGGCCTATATTATGGCCACTACTGCTATCCCTCTCGTCTGCAAAAATAAGATATATTTTTATTATTAATTTCTTGGAGTTTCGAAGCGATGATCTTGGATTTTGCAAAAGAAGGGCTTAATCTTATTCTTTATTAATTCGGTTGATTTCTTCATTGAGGTGAGTGACATATGTTTGTTTTGTATTGTTCTATACATACATGTTGTATGTGATGATTTGTCTATTAGAAAGTATGTTAGGAATTGTATGAAGATATAATGAATCTTGATGGATTGATGAATTAAAAATTGAATCTTTTCATGAAAACTATGCTATTGATGATTTAAAACCCTAATTAATGAGTTGAGATTGTAAAGAACCTAATAGAGACCATGAGTAAGTTGTTTTCTCTCATATTCTTACTTGTTTTGAGTGCTTCTTATGGATTGAATGATGATTATTGCGAAAAGTGCACAAACCAACCCTTTACTGTTGAATAGACACTGTTGAGTATTTTGATAACTAAAACTTGATCATATGCTTGTTATAATTGTATGTATTCATAGGGTAATTATTGTAATAAGTATAGTATGTGTATGATGAGTTATAGAAGAAGTTATTGGATTAAAAAGATTGAAACTTGAAATGGAAAAGGGGTTAAAATCTTTCGGGTCTAAAGTTTAATTTTGTGTTTTGTGAGGTTTTCGATTGAATTGTTGAGTTTTTTTGATAACTGAGGTTGAATCAAACCTTACCCTGCTCCTATACAATGATTTGGTTGACTTTATTGATCCACATAAATACTCACAAACACTTATACATATATACTCAATATACTATTTTGAAGAATTGTCAAAAGTTGATGTTTTGAGAGTTTTCGATTGGATTTGATTTGTTTTGATACTAAAACTAAATCTAAACAGTATACAACTCCTATTTGATGAGTTTTGATGCTATAACTGATTCTTGAACACTTACATGAACATATATATATACATAGAATCTGTTTTGAGAAGTTTTAAATGAGAATTTGCTATTTTGTAATCTTGATGAAGTTTTGATGTGTTTTATAAACTCCAATATGTTATACAAGTTATATTTGATCATCTCAGGAAATTGGTTATGCAAATTTGTGATTTCTCAAAGTGTAAACAGTGTATCAGCCGAAACATGCACAACTCTTTAAGACTCATTGTATAACAGCTAGCGGTCGACGGACATTCTTTATTTTGTGAATTTCAATAGGACGGTCGACCGCTGTTATTTTGCACTATTTTGGCAGTCGACCACACCTGCTGTTTTGGATTGTTTTGTTGAGTTTTCTTCGTTTCATTTCAACGATTATTTTTTCAAACTTATGGATTATTGATCTACTATTTTAGAAGATGTTTTTACTACAGATTACAGTATTTTACAAGGAGGTATATTTTGTTTATAATAGAATTTAAATTACATTCCTATGACTTTATAAAGAGAGATATATGTGGTTTTCGAAGGAATTGATGTTGTGTGATATCTTATGACTTCAGAATATGGTTTTCTGTTATTTAATGGATTTAATATTTTATTTGAATTCTGATATTTTATGAGTACATTATATAGATTTGAATTTTTGTTGATTTAAGAAGTTTTCTTCATATAATCGTTTTGATGATGGATTTGTGAGTTTTATTGAAAGTTTTGGATTGATGGTTGAGTTATGAGTCTCTAGAGGGTAAGTAGGACCCTAATTACCGGCAGTTGAGATTTTGTGATTTGGTTAGTTGAGGCCTTCTTGTTGATCAGTTGATCAGTTGAGATTTTGTGATTTGGTTAGTTGAGCCCTTGTTATTGATCAGTTGAGTTAAGTCTGGTAGGGTACACCAAACTCTAGGAGATTCATAATCAACTAATTAACTTAAAAAGATAAGGATGGACATTTGATGGTGATATGATGAAATGAGAACATGGGTTATGCATCTCAGTATGGCTCGCGGTGTGGGGTAGTCTCTAAGATTCTTAGGTGTGAGTGAAATAGTCTCCGAAATTATCTGCGTATAGAGATTGACCTCCGAAATTATCGGAGTCGATGCGACACTCATGGGGTATTCGTGTGATGAGGCATCATAGCTTGCGGTGTGAGGTATTCTCAAAGATTCCCATGTGTGAGTGAAATAGTCTCCGAAATTATCTATCGATAGAGATTGACCTCCGGAATTATCGAGACATGGGCTAATACTCACAGTTTATCTAGATCTCGTAGTAGTCATCGTAGTAGGATTAGTTGCATAATGAGGGATTAAACCCAATCAAGTGAAGAATGTTAAGGGCTTGCACCAGACCTATGTAGAGTGGGATGCGTGGAATCCGACCAGTATGCATTAGAGAGTCAGCATATAGTATTAGTATTTCTTGACTTGGTTTTATGCATGTTGTTTCCTGTTTTTCTATACTTGACACTTAGTTTAGCTTCACTTGATATTTTCATGTTTTATTTATTGTTATTTCATATTCTTTTCATTTATTCTTACTGTTGATACATGTTATTTATGACTTTATCCTTTATGTTTTATTCATGCTGCTTTTTCTTTTGATGTCACTCACACTGTTATGGCTGATCCCTGTAGTTTCGAGGGTTAGGGTTATCTCTAGCATCGTGTTTTACAAGTAGGTGCTTATAGTTTGGGATTTGGATGCATGTGGTAGAATGATAATATGGCTTAGGCAAATTGTAAAAGAATATGTTGTAAAAGAAAAAAATTATAATTCAAGGTGTTTAATTTTCCGCTGTGCTTTGTAAACAATTGATGTAATAAAAAGTTTTAAATTTTCCTGTATTTGGTTGCTATGTTTATGATTGCATTGAATTTGATTCTGAAAATTGTGTCACATATTTCTGAGATATCATATTGGAAATTCGGGGCGCTACAGATACCTTTGCCCAATACTTATCGTATCTCTTTTGTGGTATAAGCCGGACCAATACTGATGCGTCAATAGGTGGACAAACATCTTGTGGTAATATTCTAGGCATGAATTTTGGTGGGTCAACTGGGATAGTAATAAATTCCGTAATTTGGCGATAACAACGTTCACCTAGATACCATACACCCTACATCGTATATATATTTTCAAGCATACATACAACTGTTTCAGGGTGCTGCATTCAATAATAAATTAAAATCTATAAAAAACATTGCAAATATGGAACAAATTACCTGCGAGCAATACTTAAAAATAACTCGGTGCCGAGATAGTATGTTCGTAATCTACACTTCACGCTCAGACTCGTGCCTCGGTCCTGAATAAGGCTGCCAAATAATAGATGCAGAGAACGCATCTCCAATTGATGTCTGACGATGCCAATGTTATACCTAATTGTGTCTGCTATATTAGTATCCAATTAATCTTTGTTCCAACGTGTAATTTTGGGCCATTTATTGGAAGCCGTTAAAACATTGGCTATATCTTATGTCACGGCCCGCTTCCCAAAAACATGGAATACGAGCGCGTGACGAAGCCCAGCGAATGATTTTAACATCATCCATAAGCTGTAGGATCGACTCAGCATCACAACAAAAATATAACAAGATATATATATACCACCAAGCATGCATGAATAATTTATTAAGCAACAGAAAATAATTGAAAACAAATAATAATATCCAAATAGTTTTCAAGTTTGGATCAAATGTAAAACTAGGGAACATAAGCCCGTTACAAGTCTTAAGTAGAAAGAATTTAAATAACTCAAGAAAAACAAATAATCTAAGCAAGTCTTTTCTCCGCTTGAAGACTAAAATCTCTGCTCACCAATTCCAGCAGGCAGCACGTCACCAAAGTCTGCTTAATAAATATGAAAGGGGAAAAATAGAGAAAACAAGAGAAAACGCCCTTAATACAAGTTAGTGCCACAAATAGCAAAAACGAGTACAAGTAATGTGGAATAAGAATTGGAATCAAGAATGTAACAGAGATACAAAAAATTCCAAGAACTAGCTCGCAAGAAGGACAACTCAAGTAAATAGGCTGGATAACAAATACTAATAGTAGAGTGACAAGTGAACATGTAGGGGTATTAACCTCAAGTGACAGGCATCAAGTACAAGTGTCAGGTAACAAGTCTCAAGTCTAGTGTTAAGTTGTCAAGTACAAGTATCAAGTGAACAAGTATCGAGTTCAAGTTTCATGTATCAAGTTCAGGTATCAAGTAATCAAGTATCGTGTAAGCATGTATCACGTTCAAGTCTTGTAGTTATTACTATCTAGGTAGCACTTCATGCATCCATACTTTTACTACATGGTTGCTACAGTTAATGCAATTTCGTTTAGACCTAGTAATGGAGTCTATAGGGCGGCGTACTCAGGTATCAAGTATCAAGCAAGTGATCAACCATGGGCTCTAGAAGTGGCCCCCGTAGGCTCTAGAGGTGGCCCCCATCACCCATGACGTGGCACTTAGTTTTACGTGGCACTTAGTTCCATGTGATCTCAAATACATATCATGTAATCATATAATGGGCTCTAGAGGTGGCCCCGTCACCATGACGTGGCACTTAGTTCTACGTGACACTTAGTTCCATTCAACATAAAATCATGGAAAACACGGGCCCCCTTCCAAGTACACTTATCTATATTGTCCACTACTATGGTCTTTCCCTTAAACCCCGGATTGTTCTTTTTATTAATTTTTATCAAGCAAGCATGCAAGTGTGCGAAACAAGTCAAGAAGTCATAATTATGGACATGGGACAAGTTTGAGGTATTTATATAACATATTCGAGGGTCAATACGAGTAAGAATATCACGAACAACAAAAATCTCAAATCTGGACAGCACGACGTTATTGTACCAAAACTGCGATTCCCATTGCTACGAGATAGCTAATGTGGATCCGTCAGAAGATCTAGAAACTAGACTCCTGCTCGGTTCCAATGCATATAATTAAGGTACATGAAAGTTGTGGTAACATGTGTCAAATCGGCAAACTATACTACTTCTATGTTCAGCCAAGATTTGTGAATCTAAGTTTAAATATGTGAAACAGGGTGAAACATTACAAATAAATTCTGAGAAAAATTAGGGGATGTCATATAGGGTGTCCAGCAACAGCATATAAAATGTCAAGTCAAACGCTTACTGTGAACATAGTTTAATTAATTCGCAAACTAAAGATGTGCAGCAGTTTTGTAAATCTGCGACTACAGACACAATAGCAGTAAAACTGCGATAACTCCTAGACTGTAACTCTGAATTCGAAAATTCCGGAAGCTTTCGACATCTAGACATCTAGAGCTACATTTACTGTTCATGGCTCAGATTCAGATTCTAACTTTAAAGGGGTCAAAACAGCATAGTAAGGTCCAGGACAGCAACGAGTGTGAGTGTCTAGCATGTTTTAGGTTACATGATAATTGGTTGTTAGGTGTCTAGATTAATGTGTGATATATATACGGGATAATGGTTATCAAAACAAAAAAGTAATATTTATTTCTCAACTCAAATGGGTGCAAGTTCATCACATACAAAATATAACACATACCTACAAATCTAGGGTTGCTTAATTTCATATGTTCATGTGACTATGGGGTTAAAATGAGTCCAAGTAGTTGTAATATAATACAATAAATTTTTTGTGACTCTTAAGATTATGAGATTTATGAGGATTAATATTTGATCAACAACGACAAGTCAAGGGGGAGTCACAACTACTAACTATTTGCGGTATTTTCAAATTGAACGCTTGTACTAGAACAAAAATTTATACAAGATGAATACTTGCCTTGATTGGATGAGTACGATTAGATCCGCTAACTAAGAAAGATGAGCTCGAAAAACCCCGGGCGAAATCTCCCAAAAGCACGTGTGAAGCACGTGCAAAGATCAACAGAAAAGGGTGAATCCCCACACCGGATCCCTCCCGAACAGCGAACAGCAAGAATCAGATTTGGTGCGACAGAACAGCAAACAGCGGAATCCAGCCAATCAGAACGCGTCTTCGCACTGGATCCGGCCGAACAGGGGACAGCTTCTTTGGATCTGCTATGGGTGAACACGAAACAGCATTATCGTCCAACCGCTGCTCGTCTTCTACCTCACGAGGGCAGTGAGCGGGAGAGAGAACGGGACAGCGGCACAGGCTGGCGCGACGACGGCGCGTGGTCGGGGTTTGACTGGGGAGCAGTCGAAGGCGTCGACGATGGTGATGGGGTGGCACGCGGCGGATAGGCGCGTGCTCTGTTCGTGGTTTCGAAACAGGGGAGGAGCGAAGGACGGGTTCGGGGACAATGGCGATGATGATAGGAGGTGAGGGTGTTGACGAGGCGACGGAGGAGACTGGCGATGGCAATGGCAATGGGTAGTGGGTTGAAGACGGAGTGGGTTTGGAGTTTGGGTAATGGCGAACGGTGATGAAGGCGGAGTGGTGGTGATTGTGGGGATGACGAAGGCTGAAGGGGAATGGGGACGCCGACGGGGGAGGCTAGAGGTGGTCGGAGGCGAGGCTAGGGCGATGCGAGGGTGGAGTGACGGGGATTGGGTGAGAGGTTGAGTTTGGGGTAATGGCGATGGCGATGGAGTGGGTTTGGGAGTTGGGGTTGGCGAGAAGACAATGGTGGAGGGTTGCGAGGTGATCGGGAGGGTGATAAAGGGAGCGGCGATGGTGAAGGGGAACTGGGTCTGGGCGATGGAGCGGAGGAAGAAGGGAGCGGGACGAGTGGGAGAAACGAAGGGTAGGGGATGATGGGGGTTAGGCGGCTACACGGAACGGGGGCTTAACAATGAGTAGGGTTAGGGGTTAGGGTTAAGGGGTTAAATAGTATAGGGTTTGGGTTAACGGGTATTAGGGTATCCAGTTTGAGTGGGATCCAACTAGAGAATTGGTCAAAAATCCATAAAAATGGGAAAAAAGAGATAGATGGATTGAATGGTCCATTTCTCTAAGAAGAACGACACAAAAGATCAGAACGGGCATACAATTGAATTAGATAAAGACACCAAAAATTGAATTGAAACAATATAACGATTTTATTCGAACGAAAATAAAATGCAGGATCTCAAATAGATAAAAGAGTACAACGAAGCAAAACACAGTATAAAAATACAGACGCGGGAAATAGGAGTTACATCTTATGTTTTTGTAGTTATTGGAACACATATACTTGTATATTCATAAACTCAATATTGTAGATCAAAGAGCTATATTAGTTTACAATTAAATACTAACAAATTGTATCAAATAGTTTAATATATAACTTTCAAACACATCTAATGTTACCTCTAGTGCTTTTCATGGACCGTTAAAAGACTTGACTTTAACTCTTCTGCAAGAATCTAGAGACATATATAGTTGTGCCATTGCTTGGCCGCCCCAATCGTATGTACCCACTTTATTAAGATCTTTAGTGCTGCAAGTCAACCAGATCTAATCACGCAAGTAGTGTTGGAGAAAAGAAACTCAGAAAGAAAGAACATAAAGAATGCTCTTGTGATTATCAACGCTAGATTATCATCAAATAGAGCTGTCTCGATCACGTTGCTATTAAAAAACTTCTTCAAGAATGAGCTGCGTATTCCTGAAGATTTCTAATCTGCTTCAGTAATCTCAGGAAAAAATGAGACTGTACAATTTCGAAGGGATAATCTTCGTCATTGCACGAAGGGGCTTCACCGAAACTGATCGATAACCCCATTAGCATTGTCCAATCTAAAGGGGTGAATCCTAACTCACCACACGGTAGGTGAAAAGTGTGTGTAGTTACCCACCATCTCTCAACCAAGGCCTCCATAAGCCTCATGGACGATTTTTCTGTATTTATTGTGAATAAAAGCTCCCACTCGGTTTGATCGATTAATTGCTTCACTAATGGAACACTGGAACATCACTTGTATGTCTTTATTGGACCACTCCATTTTTTCCTAAATTTATAAAATCCACTTGCAGGCTGATCGGTAATAAGCTGATACAGATGTTGGCGGTCATCAACCACTGATTTCTACAAACTCGGATAGGCAAAATCACGAGATTCCGTCATCGGTTCGACCTCCGTACTTGTGTTGCCATGATCAGATCATATTGGATTTAATTCTGCCGATATATCTTCGAATGAACATTGTTTTTTGTTAGATACGAAGATAGAAGTGTGAGTAAATAGGATGTTTTAATCAGAAGATGGATGAGAAGAGTTGGGGTGAGAAGTATGCATTTATATAGGATGAGATGAATGGGGGGGGGGGGGGGGGGGGGGGGGGGGGGGGGCGGGGGGCTTGAATATAATTGAACAATTCCATTTATATAATAAAAAAAACTAAGATAGACCAAACAGATGAAGATCATCCGTCCGGTCCGTTTTTGTTTTTTAATGAAGGGAGGGCCATTTCCATCATTGCGCTAACACCTTCAAAAATTAAAAATTTTAAAAAACATGAAAACAAACCAGATCATCATCTGTCTGGCTTGTTTTTTTGTTTTTTATTTGTTTTTACCAACCTTTTTTTTAAACCACAGACGGATGAATAACCTCCGTCCAATTCAATTCAAATAAAAACAAATAAAAAAATTCACAAACGAAGGATGAAGCTCCATCCATTATTTTTTTAATTAAAAAAAAAGAAATAACGTTAGACGGAGGAACAGGATCCGTCATATTCATTTGTTTGTCGAATTTTAGAAATAACGACAGTAGTGCTCCTTTCTAAAAGCTAAATCCTAAAAGCTAAATATGGAAAACTTAGACAAAACTATAGTGGATGCTCTAATTACCTTCTACTAGTAGTTTACGCGTGCGATGCACGTCTTAATAAATATAGTTTTTTTGAAGTAAAAATTCAGACGAAATGTGGATTTGATCTAAAATCTCATTTACAATAGTTATACACGTGCGTTGCATGGATTGGTAGATGGACAAATTACACTAAGGCTTTCTCCTATTATAGTAGTACTAGATACACGTGCTGTGCACGTGGAGAAAATTGGGAGAATGAAAAGGGCAAGAAAAAAAAATCTACCAACACGTGCGTTGCACGGGTTGAGTTAAGGACAAATTACACTAAGGTCTTCACCCATTATGGTAGTAGAGATAGAGATAGAGATCTATCCTCAACTCAAATATCAGATGAAAATATTTTATTACGAAATAAAAATCGGGTCGGTTTGATTATTCGCATTGGATTACGAGCCAACCATTAGGTATCACCATTGGCTATCCGCCATTATTCCGAACTCGAAACGCAAAGCAAATCAATGACGTATGCAGCGTATCCACTAGCATCAAGAATCTATTCAACCAGCCAGCCCCAACTCTAAACCCCACCGCACCAACAGCTCACCTTCGTCGATGCGGCGGCGCAACCAGCTGTCGATCGCCGAAATTCAGAGGGCGATCGGCGTCGTCGATGAGGATCCGATGAGTGAACACGCCGTCGAGTTCGTCGGCGTCAAATTCTTCTTCTAATTCGTTTTTGGATTTGTTGGCGTCGACGCCGATCGGGCAGCCGGAGGGCGAGGCGGAGAGGAAGCTGAGAGAGGCGGCGGAGTGGATGGTTGATCGGACCGAGGCCAATTCTCTTGCTGAATGCTGGTAATGAATTTTTATTCTATTTTGTTTTGAATTGTGCTACTTTTTTACTCGTTGATTTTGGGGTAGATATGATTAATTACGGTTGTAGTTGAGGATAGATAGAAGAAACTATTTATGATATGGATGAGTGATGTTATTAGTTAAGCAACTTGTAAGGCCCTGTTTGGAAACAAAGTTAACTTTGGGGGTAAAGGTATGCTAACTTTGGTTACAATACCTTGACCTCCAACATAAAGTTAACTTCACCTGCAATTTAAACTTGGTGTTTGGGAAGACACCCTAAGTTATCATAACTACATTCGATTTGATAGAAAGAAAGAAAGAATTATCTCAGTTAAGAAAAAAGATGTTAGAGTGGAATTTAGATAACGGCTATTATCTCAACTTATGGACTGAGATAATTGCAGTTATCTTAACTCCAAAATGGGGGCAAAACGGGTAAAAGTTAGGATAACTGTGGCTTTTTAAAGTTAAGGGAGATAACTCCAGGTTTCCTAACTTAACTATGTTTCCAAACAAAGCCCAAACTATATGGAAGGTTGCTTCCAGCTATCCGAGTTATTGTGGGGTTTCTTGATGATTGAATTGGAGAAAGAGGCCAAACATTAGTCATACACTTGGCTAGACTTATCACTATTTAGTGAGATGTTTCAATTCCGGGCTTAAACAAAATTAATTAGGGATCTCTCAAAATCACTCTTCCCCAATATGGGCGGCTATGGCCGAATGCGCGCGCGCACACACACATATATATGTAAAGGGAGAAAGAGTGAAATTTTCACCTAATGATGTGCTTGTAGATGTTTCAATAAGTGATATTTTTTGTCGATCTTAGGAGGGTATGCTTTACTTGTTGGGCTTTTGGTTAGATATCCTCATATAGTGTTAGAATAGTTGAAGCCATTTTCGAAGTAGAGGTGAAATAAATTTTGCTGCAATGGATGGAATGGACTTTAGATACTTCCAGGTATATCAACTGTTGAGTTTGATAACCGGAGGTATTTGACTTCTGTGAGCATCCACTATCGTTGATCCTAAAATATGCATATATAGCGTTTAGGAAATAGCAATTGAAGGTGAGTGCTACAGTCGTAAAAAGCCAAATTTAGAAGAGACGGAAGAACATCTTCTGTCTAATCGTTTTTTGTGGTTTTTTTTTAGTATAAGGGCATTATCATAATTAACTTGATGGCATTTTGGTAAATATGTTTTAAAAAAATTTGGTGGAAGGATGAACTTCATCCGTCCCACCATTTTTTTTGTTTTTTTTTATTATTTGTTAAATTGAAATGGCATTTTCGTAATAAAATGGGTGGCATTTTAGTAAATATTTGTTGAAAAATTTTGTGGGACGGTGCTTCTTCATCCGTCCCATCAGTTTTTTGTAAATTTTTTATATAAAAATTATTAAAATAGCATTTTTGTAATGAAATGGGTGGCATTTGCGTAATTAAATGTTGGTGGACGGATGAAGACGGATGATCTTCATCCGTCCGTTCAAAAAAAAAATTAAAAAAAAATATGAGACGGATCTTCTTCCGTCTTCTATATTTAGCATTTCTCTATCTCCGCTTCTAAGTTTAGCGATGCACTGTTCACTTCTGTTCTAATAAATGGGTTTTTAGCAAACGACTGTGGCACTCTGTTCCAACTTGATTGCTATTTTTTGGGTATTTAGAAGATGATAGCGGATGCTCTGAAAAGATTCTAATTAGACCAAAATTGGGTAATTGGCGGTACCTTAAATATCTCAACTTACCTCTAGTTTTTTTTATAAAACCTTTAGCAGGACTGTATATTGGTTAGATGAACTTGCTTAAGATAGGTCATGTCAAAACTGCAAAATTGTGAACTTGGGAAAATTATGCTTTTAGTAACCATCGAATTTTAAAATATGAGGGTGTAGAATCGAGCTCTCTAGGTAAGATGGGTTCATGTATGAAATGTATTTTCATATACATAAATTCAACTTTATGATGGATAATAATTGTATCATTATTGCTATATGCATCATCTGTTAAGACTACATCCCCCAAAAAGTGTTATGCCGGGAATAGATATTTACGAGACTGTGATAACACATTGTTGAAAACTGAAACAACAATGATCATGCATGTTTGAATAGAGTCACAAGACGGTGATAAATAGAACCTGACTGCATGCATAAAAGGTCCTACTCATAGCGACGATCAAAGGAGAACCATATCCTATAGCTTTGTTAACGCATCGTGAAATGTGCCATGTGGACTATTCAAGATACTGTTTTGATGATGATCTACAGTTTAAGATTTTTTATATTTTTAAGGTGACACAACTTAAGTGTTAATGTATACGTGAATCTCTTTATCTTAAAGAAGCTTGCGACATTTGAATGAAAGTGGGATAACTAGTCACGTAGAAGAGATTTTGGTATGAAGTAGTCAGAATGATAGCTGAGAAAAATCCATTGATGGAATGTCGCAGTCTTAAATGGTTAGAGAATGGATCATTTGCGCTCCCGATTCCAGAAGGTTTTTGAAACCAAAATGAACTGGCATCTCGTTTGACCGAAGCATCAGAAACGCGCTGATACAAGAATTCTGCAGCAATTGAATGGTTGTAGCTAAATTTGGGAAAACAGAGGATTAGAGAGAGAGAGAGAGAATTGGGGAAGAACAGGGGATTTGAGAAAGAAATCAAGAAGTTGAGGGAAAAAGTCTTTTGATTACTGAATACCTCTTCTTACAGCCTAGAATCCATTATTTATACCTATACACTGGATCAATTACACTCTAACAAACTCCAATCAAAATATCTTCTTTTCCTGCCTATACAGCTACAGCCTACATTACGAAATCCTTCAAGTGTTGAGGTCTGCTCTTGACTCGTGTAGGCTTGTTTGCACCTGCACCTGACTCATCTGCATTTGCTGTGTTTGAAATTGCCTCAGATGCCACTTCGGCACTTCCCTTCTCAACTGCATCAATACCCCCTTCCTGAAAACCTTGCCCCCAAGGTTCAATGTAGGAAATGCTTTAGCTATTGCAGATTCCCTTTCCCACGTAGACTCTTCACTAGGCAGTCTCTCCCACCTTACCAATACTTCACTAAAATTTCCCCAAAATTTTAATCTGCTGCCTTCCGATGATCTCAACAGGGTGAAAAATCCACTGATGGTCCTGCAATTGTTCATTGATGCATTTCTTGGGCAAAGAAACATAAAAAACTGGGTGTATACGTGCACCATCAGCCAACTGAAGCCTATAGGCAACCCTCCTGATTCGCTTAATCACCTTATATGGTCCAAAATAACGCTTTGACAGTTTCTGACTGTGCCTCTGAATCAACGAATGTTGTCGGTATGACTGAAGCTTTAGGAACGCCCAATCCCCTACTTTGAATTCCTTCTCACTCCTATGCGCATCAGCTCTATTTTTCATTCTACACTGAGCCTGCACCAAATGGCATTTGAGCTTTTGCAACAATTCCTTGCGCTTAGTCAAGTTTGAATCTACATCTTCATTAATAGCATTGCCCTTAATGTAATCTGGAATGGCAGGTGGCTTCCGACCATATACAGCTTCGAAGGGTGTACAATTTGTTGAAGAATGCCAAGAAGTGTTATACCAATACTTCGCGCATGCCAAATACTTACACCCCTGACTTGGTTCATCACTGACAAATGCTCGGAGGTACTATTCCAAAGTCCAATTGAGCACTTCTGATTGACCATCTGATTGGGGGTGATATGTTGTACTCATCCACAGCTTAGTGCCCTGATTTGAGAATAACTGCTGCCAAAAATTGCTAAGGAACACTGGATCTCTGTCAGATACAATTGACTTAGGTAATTCAGGTAGCTTTAGGATATTTGCAGTGAAAATGTCAGCCACTTTAATGGATGTGAACCCACTAGGCAGTGCAAACAAAGTGTGCATATTTTGATAATCTACCGATCACCACCATAATGACTGTTTTCCCTTGAGAAGACGGCAATCCCGTAATAAAATCTATGGCTACATCTTCCCAAATGCTATCTGGAATTGGTAAAGGTTGAAGTAAGTTCCCTGACCTCGTAGTTTCATATTTTGTTTATTGACAAATATCACACATTCGAATAAAATCTTGAACAGATTTGTACATGTTTTCCCAGTGAAACGAAGCCCGCAATCTTGCTAGTGTCTTGGCATTTCCTGCATGTCCTCCTATTGGAGATGAATACATTTCTTGGAGAATTTCTTCCTGCTGCAGCTCTTCAGGAACTACAAACCTGCCTTTGTACAAAAGAATGCCATCTCTTACTCGAAACTCAGGCTTAAACTGTGGCTGTCTGGTTATTTCTTCCATCATATTCTTGTACTTCTCTTGATTAAGCAGCTCTCTTCGTAGTCTCTCAAACTATACAACTTGAGGACTAGAAACTAATGACAATAGTACATTGTCAACATAGGGTACTCTGGACAACCCATCTGCTGCTGCATTCTTGATCCCTGGCTTGTACACAATCTATAGTTGTATCCAACCAACTTGTGAAGCCATTTCTGTTGTTCTGGAGTCTGTATTGCTTGATTAATCAGATGATGAAGGCTTTGGTGGTCTGTTTGGATAGTGAATTCACCTCCAAGCAAATACTGTCTCCACTTCTTTACCGCCTCTGTTATCGTGAACATCTCCTTTACATAGGTTGATGCTGCTTGCATTCTCTTCGACATTTTCTTACTAAAATATGCCACTGGATGGCCCTCTTGCTGAGGCACTGCACCAACACCAACTCCCGATGAACTCGTCTCCATTATGAAGGGTTTAGCAAAATCTGGTAGGGCAAGAACTGGTGAAGGCTGCAATACCTTCTTACGTTCACTAAAAACTTGCTCAGCATTATCATCCCTTACAAATGTATCTCTCTTCAACAAATCAGTTAAAGGTGCTGCCCATGAAGCATAATTGCGCACAAATCTCATGTAATAACCAGAGAGTCCCATAATGCTCTCACACGCTTCACACATTTAGGAATAGGCCAATCCCTGATGGCTTGGATTTTGCTAACATCTATTTATAAACCCTTCGCAGATATAATGTGACGCAAGTAACCAATTGAAGTTCTTCCAAATGAGCATTTAGATAGCTTCACATAGAACAAATTTTGATCTAAGATCTTCAAAACCACAGATAAATAATGTAAGTGTTCATCCCAACTCTTGCTATATACGAAAATGTCATCGAAAAAAACCAACACAAAAATTCTCACATATGGCTTTGAAATAGCATTCATAGTTGCTTGAAATGTAGACAGAGCGTTAGTTAAACCAAAAGGCATAACTATAAGTGCCCATCATGAGTGCGAAATGCAGTTTTAAAAGTATCACTTTCCTGCATTCTTATTTGATGATATCCCGCTCGCACGTCTAGCTTTGAAAAATATTTCGCTCCCCCCAATTCATC
This sequence comes from Hemerocallis citrina, assembly GCA_017893485.1. Lineage (NCBI taxonomy): Eukaryota > Viridiplantae > Streptophyta > Magnoliopsida > Asparagales > Asphodelaceae > Hemerocallis > Hemerocallis citrina. The sequence goes on along the minus strand of CM030361.1, from coordinate 109,949,621 downwards.
AAATAGCTCATGCGCAGTTGGTATTGGAAATTTATCCTTAATTGTGATTACATTTAAAGCCCTATAGTGAACACAATCTCCAAGTTCCATCTTTCTTCTTAACAAGCAAAACTGGAGACGAAAATGGGTTTTTGCTTGGTTTAATTATGCCCTCTTTCAGCATTTTGGAGTCCTAATTCTCAATCTCTTGCTTTTGGAAATGGGGATATCTATATGGCTTCACATTTGGTGGAGGCTGACCAGGAAGTAGATGTAACGGATGATCAGAATCTCTACATGGGGGCAATCCCACTGGTTCTGAGAAAACAGTAGCAAATTTGGCTAACAACTCACGCATATTAGCAGGAATTTCTTCTTCTTGATGAGTTTCTTGCAACTCTAGATGATAGAATTGACTAACTGCATTAGTCGAAAGCTCCCTTTGCAGCATAGTTAGCCCAATCTGTTGCGGCCCTTGCATTTCACCTCCTCGAAGAATGATCTTCTTTTGGTTATGAATAAAACTCATTGTCATTTCACTTTAGTCAGTCAACACTGGCCCTAATAGCTTGAGCCATTGCACTCCCAAAATATTATCAGCTCCATGAAAAGGCATTACATAAAAATCAATCACAAATGAATTTCCCTGCAATGCAATAGGCACAGCTTTGCAAAGCCCTTCACACTTCAATGTTTGGTCATTTCCAAACATGACATTAAAATATTGTGATGGATATATGGGCAATTTCAAAAACTTCACCAATCGCTCCTGAATGAAGTTATTTGTACTCCCCGAATCAATGAACACCTGCACACTAACATTGTTGATACTACCTTGAACCCGTAGAGTTCTTAAGGTTGTTTGACCGGCCAAGGCTTGAAAGGAAATCGCAGGTGCACTCTCCCCTTCCTGAACTGTTTGAAAACCTTGCTCTTCATGAACATCCATTAAAGAATCCACAATGTCATCCTCATTATCACATAACAGTAAAAAAAACTGCCTTCGACACTTATGACCTGGAGTGAATTTTTGTCACAATTGAAGCAGAGACCCTTCTCCTTTCGCATCACCCACTCAGCATGAGGTATTTTTCAAACCGGCAGTTTTCTCCCCTAATCAGGTGCAGAATCGGCTACTGCAAGTGCTTGTGTAGGTTTGGAAGGTGTAGGTAACAATGGAGGTGAGGAACTTGGTGGTGGTGGCTGCCAAGGAGGTCTGTATCCCCCTTCTTTGTGCACAAAAGTTCGTATATCACAAAACTTTTCATCTTGTAACCTTGCTAACCCTATAGCGTCAGCTAAGGACAAAGGTTTATGAGCCAAAACTTCTCTGCGAATCTCAGGTTTCAACCCCGATATATAGCAACTCAAGATTGTAGACTCACTTAAACCCTTGGTTTTGTTAACTAAAACATCAAACTCATCCTGATAGGCTGCTAACGATGATGTTTGAGATAATTTGAACAAGTGACCCGCATGATCAACATAAGCGGACGGACCGAATCTACAATCCAATTGCCTAACAAAGTCACCCCAATTTCTAAAATCCTCATTGTCGAATTTATGTTGAAACCACGCCAATGCGCATCCATCCATATAGAACGACGTAATATCTAATCGCTGCTCCATTGGTGTTTTGTGATAGTGGAAAAATTGATTTGCCTTAAAGAGCCACCCCGATGGATTTTCACCCTCAAATCGTGGAAAATCTAATCTAGGGTTCTTAGCATGAAAATCTTAATGAGTTGAAGAAGATCTTACCGTGATCGGATTTTCATCCTTCCCCTACAATCGATTAGACTGATTATCAAACTTATCATCCAAAACTGCAAAACGATGCATCAGATTTGATAGCATTCCTTGTTGTTCCTGACTTCGTTGAGCCTGCTCCTCTATTGCCAAGAACAATCCCTGTAATTGATCACCATGATGTTTTGCTGATTCCTTGATTCCTGCAATCGCATCATCCACCACTAATCGCCATCTTGCTACATCATCCGCTGAACGTTGACCGTCCGCCATGAATTCAAGACGGTGAAAGTACCAATTGATACAAGAATTCTGCAACAATTGAATGGTTGTAGCTGAATTTGGGAAAACAGAGGATTAGAGAGAGAGAGAATTGGGGAAGAATAGGGGATTTGAGAAAGAAATCAAGAAGTTGAGGGAAAAAGTCTTTTGTTTACTCAATACCCCTTCTTATAGCCTAGAATCCATTATTTATACCTATACACTGGATCAATTACAGCCATTCATCTCTAACAAACTCCAATCAAAATATCTTCTTTTCCCGCCAATACAGCTGTAGCCTACATTACGAAATTCTTCAAGTGTTGAAGTCTGCTCTTGACTCGTGTAGACTTGTGTGCACCTGCACCTGACTCATCTGCATTTGCTGTGTTTGAACTTGCCTCAGATGCCACTTCTGCACTTCCCTTCTCAGCTGCATCACGCGCAAATTTTGTGAGTAGCGTTTATAAATGTGTCATGAATATCATTCCAAATTTTGAAGATGAGTATATGAATGCGGAGTTTCACGAGTATCTGAAAAAGGAGGTAGTTTTACATGTTAATTGAAGAATGAAACATGTACCAACATGCATAAGAGGATTACAAAGTTAAAAAGCATGGCAATTACTTGTTAAAGCAAAAGCCAGGAGTAGTAGAAGTTATATACAAGGTTCACAATCTAAGTTTTGGGAAGTCTCTAAAGGGGTTTATCTAAGATTTTGTGTAGTTCTTCATAGCTTAGATTGGTTTATATTGAGTTTTTTAAATAAAATAATAATAATAATAATAATATATTGGCCTATACTCCAGAGAAAATGCCTCATTCTTGAGCTATAATACTAGCAGATTTCTCTCAATTTTCCTTGTAAAAGCAAGATCTCAAATGTTCTTTCTGTTCAAGAGTTATAATATACCAATGTTGGAGAAAGTGTTGAGTGAAAGTATGCTACAACTTTCATGGCAGTGTTTGTTAAGTCAAGTAAAATCCTTCAAGATGAGTGGCAACTAAATAGATCTTATCCATGTTTCTTTGCATCCAAAACTTCAAAGTTTTTTTTTTAGTGAAAAGAAGCCCAAGGGAGTAAAGGCTTTAGGATGGACTTAGACAAAGTATTGTCCAGGCACATACAAATCGTGTGGCTTTTGTTTTGCATTCTTCATTATCTCTCTATTCTCATTACTGGATTGTTATTTGTGCTTCCAATCCACATATTTGTTGGATATAACTTAACAATATTAACATATACACCACTATCTTTCAAACAGATGTTTATCTTAGCAGTCAATTGATTTATACCCTATTCCAATTGCAGAGAGGTTAGGGGAGGCGGGAGCTAGAATGACTACCCTCATGAGGACCTATTTAATAACAAAAAAAAAGGCTTTGTTTCAAAGATTATTTGTTTACAGTAACCTTCACATTTGCATTCATCAGTTGGATTAGGTTGGAGGGTGATCATATAGAACTGAAGCGGGTTGCTGGTTTTCCCCATTCATGAACAGAAATTCATACATTGAAAGGAAATTAACCTTTAGAGTTTGAATATTGAACTTGCAGAAAAAACTTAAAAAAGAGAAAAATAGTGGAGGACACTAGTCTATACGTTAAATGTACATGAAACTGAAATGAATACAAAACACTTGTAGCCTTCCTTTAATTGTCAGTTTTTTTTGTATTCTAAGTTTCCATTTAGTTTCTATTTGCACTACCAATATTGCTGTTTTTGTATAAAAACAGCTAATCACAAGTAATATTGTTGGACCATCTAGCGAAAAACCTACACCCTGTGGAGTTAAGGACATTAGATAAGGCACTGGACCTTCTACTCCCTACATGATCTTAAATATATATTTTATAGTGTATATGAAAATTTATTTTTTCTCAAGTTTTAGTTGAGCTATTATAGTTGAGTTTACACTGTTGATATTTGGACTGATCACAAGCTAATGTATTATTTGTTTTTTTGTTTTTTTGATAAATAATGCATAATTTGTATGCAGGGCAAAAAATTCTGTTGGTGATGTGTGTACAAATCCTACCAGTTTGGCTCTTGCTCCTCCTCATTGCATCTGGCGTCATAAAGCTGCCATTTGATCTTCCATTTATGGATGACTTGATCTCATAAACTTTACCCTCAATTGTTTCTTGGTATCAAGTCCCAGTTGATGGGCAATTTGCCCATTTCCGCAACCTTCCATTTGTTGCTGGAACTACCTTGTTAAATATCTCAAGCGAATTGTAGACAGGGATTGCCTTTTGACAGTAGGTAAGAGCATCATTTTCTCTATTTAGGGCTCAGTTGATGAATTCAGCTTATTTAAATTGTACATCATTTTCCAATAAGAGGATCTTGATTAGGAACCGAGAATGGCTAGATTTACACTATAGATTTTGTAGAATTTGAGTGGCAGAATCAGAGGGTAAACACGAAAAAGTGCAGTTTTTTAGTTTTCGAGGAACAAATATTATAAACTTGATCGGCCAACTCTCTTTGTAGGTAATTTTATTCTAATAATTTCCTCGATAAATTTTTAGCATTAAAACTCTTCTCAAAGAGGGAAGGGGAGAAAACGACGAAATGGAAATTAAATATTTGCTTCTTTTTTTTTTTAAAATGAAAAAGACGGCAACAAATCCAATTGTAAGAGTATTTATTGTGCAATAAATAAATTGTCAAAAAAAAAATACTGTGCAATAAATGGGAGTTGTGGGGGTCTAAATCGAAAACGTAGCACAACTAGATTTTTTTTTTGATAACGCGGATAGAGTCATGAGACTCCAGCTCAATAAAATAATATATATTAAAATGTAAATATATACAGCGAAATGCAATTTTACAAGGCGTAAAATAAGCCAAAAGAATGAACAGAACGCTACCATCGATAGATGATTACAAGATGCAAAAGAAAGAAAAAAACAAAAATCTCCGAAGTGTTGCCCAGCAGAAATCACCAAGTAAACAATAGGTAAGCTCGGGTGGCAGGGAGCAGGACAACAAGAGAAAGAGACCACGACTGTCATCACACCAGAAACAGGGAAGTGTCGACCACAAAGATGGACACCGCAATCAACGCGAAACTCCCTGGCGCGCCACCTATACAAGCAGACAGCCCCAAAGGACATACGCCAAAAGACACACGCCAAGCTGCGAACAGCAAAAGCAGTCGACCCAAAGCAACGGTCCGTGACCGACCGACCAGCTGATGGGTCACCTGAACGAGAGGGAAAAAACAGAGCAAGCGACCAAACGGAATGAATAACGAGGGAAGGCCCCAGGCTATAGATCTCACATGAGGATTGGAAACGCTTTCCTCATGGAAGCAAGCCTTTGAACGTTAGTTTCGCTCGGCCACGAAATAAAGAACGTCAGTTCCTCTCGACAAGAACTAGGATTCACAAGTTCGATAAGAGCAAAATTCGGAAGATAAAGAAGCCGGATCGCTGAAAAAACCTAGAATAAGTGGCAAATACTCACTAGATAATCGGGCCGAACGCAGTCAGACAATAGCTCAAAAAAATCACCAGTTATAACCAAGTACAAGCACAACAGGGCTTAAACGAACAATAGCATTAATTACAACAGCGAGAGCAAAAAGCTACTAGATGACCAGAGAACGAAGTAATAACAGCACCCAAAACAGCCAGCAACTCACTTAATAATAGGGCCGACCGTAGTCGGTATAAAGCTAAAACAAAACACCAGATGTAGCCAAGTACTAGCACACCAGGGCAAAACGAACTTAAGCATTAAGTACGACAGAGAGAGTCAAAAGCTACAAGACTATCAGTGAACAAAGTAAGAGCAGCACCAAAAACAGCCAGATCAACCGCATCCAGTGCCCAAAATACAAGGACTGAAAGAACGTATACAATAAGTACCAATGAAAGAGCAAATAACGTTAAAAGGTCAGGTCAACCACAAGCCGTGACCAAGACGGGAACGACAGGCAAAGGCAGTGGGGATTAACCTACAACTCCCCCAAAATAACAGCCCAACCAACAAAAAAGAACAGAGATACCTAGTAGCCTCAAGCTCCGCCTTGCAAAGAAAATCAGGAGATCACCAGAATTAAGGATGAGAAACAATAGAATAATATGAACGTAATAAGAGAGCTGCCTCATCTAAACGATGAAGAAACAAGGTCTGAAGCTTAAGATTAGGTAAGTACGAAGACCAATGCTTCGAAAGAAATAAAAAAATCATCAATAATTGTGGCTATAGGTTTAGCGGTTTGTTTAAAAATGCGTTTATTTCTCTCCATCCAAATGACCCAGATAATGACCATGGTCGAGAGAAACCATGACTTGCGAAACTCTTTTTTGACTATGTGAGTGTTCCAGATATCCATGAAGGAGATCGGGAGAGAGGGAACCTACCATGCCTTAAGACAAATCACCCATAACGGTCTAGTAAAGGTGCAGTGAAGAAACAGGTGATCAACATCTTCGTGTCTATGTAAGCACAACTCATATAACTGGCCCATAGCTAAGTTCCTCTTATTGAGGATCTCAACTGTAAGAAGTCTGTTGTTAATAGCGAGCCACAGAAGGATTTTGACCTTCAACGGTGCGCAACAACTCCAAATGCGTTTCGCGAATGGAGAGTTGACACCCCCATGGTTGATGAAATTGTAAAATGATTTAGCCGAAAAGGAACCTGAGCTGTTCCAATGCCAACGGAAGTCTTCTTTCGGATGCCAAACGTAGCTGTTTAAGAGGGAAGTAAGGTGCAAGTAATCTGATTGAAGAAAAGGAGGAAGAATACAAGTGAAAGGAATGTTCCAGACCCTGGAAAAGTAATTGAACGTCAGATACTCTGACACATAGGCGTTAGGGTCAAGAACAAGCTGAAAGAGGGCAGGGTATGCCGAAGCCAGTTTCAGATTGGCTATCCATAAGTCAATCCAAAACTTAGTTTTAGAGCCATCAGCGCAAACATGAAAAATGCTACAGCGAAACAGTTTAACTACCTTCCACACTCCCTTCCAGAAGGAGGATGCTCTGGGAGAGAGAGAGGGACGAAGTTCCCATACCTTCTGACGCCGAAAATAGGTACCAGTAATCAGGCAGGCCCAGGGTAATTGGTCTTCTTTCAGCATTCTCCATAACCATTTAGCTAATAAAGCTAAATTTTGGTTTCTGAGATTAAGGACACCCAACCCTCCAGCAGCCTTGGAAGTGCAGATCAACTTCCAGCTACAAAGATGAGTACCAGCTCTATAGACATCCGAGCCTGACCAGAAGAAATTCATTCTAATTTGATCTATCCTTTCGATGACCCAGAAGGGAACATAGAAAAAGGACATCATGTATAAGGAAATGGACGAGATGACCGCGTTAATAAGAGTCAGTCTACCCCCACAGGATAGATGCTTACCCGTCCACACATTGAGTCTGGACTCAACCTTATCTATCATCGGTTGCCAGTCCGATTTGTGCAGTTTACCCCATCTCAATGGAATGCCCAGGTACGTAACCGGGAACGAAGCTACAGAGCAATTAAAGAATTGGGCAATCTCCACTTGGCGGTTATTAGACCCGCCAAGCCAAAGAACGGAAGATTTGTGAAAATTAATAGAGCAACCTGACGCACTTTCAAATATATAAAAAAGGAGTTTAAGGTTTCGTAATGAACACTCGTTAGGTTTGGCGAAGATGATAGTGTCATCAGCGTATTGTAAGTTGAGAATCCCACGGAAGCTATTGGAGCCGCCAAGTCCTTCAATGACATTGGCATCCCATGCATTTTTAAGCAGCTTACTGAAAACATCCGCAACAAGAGTAAAAAGGAGGGAGGAAATGGGGTCTCCTTGATGGAGACCACATCTACATTTGAATTTATTGCCCTCTGAACCGTTAATAAGGATCGACGAAGTGCCAACAAATAGGCTGGACTTAATCCAGGCAATCCACTTAGGGCCGAACCTACGGTGAAGAAGAACATCGAAAAGAAAATCCCAGCTAACTTTATCATAAGCCTTCTCAAATTCTAATTTGAGCATAATGACCTCAAAATTATTTTTATGACAGCTAGAAATAACTTCTTGAGCCGTAGCCACGCTATCGAGGATGAAAGGATTTTTGATAAAACCCGACTGAGCGGGATCAATAAGAGGGAAAATGACTTGACTAAGTCGGTTGGCTAACACTTTCATTATGATCTTGAACGTGGTATTGAGGAGGCTAATCGGTCGAAACTTGGCGACCGAGTTTGCTCCAACCATTTTGGGGATAAGGACGATGTGAGCGTAATTAATACGATCAAAGGAAAAGGAACCATGATGGAGGTCGGTGAACATCTTAAAGATGTCATCCTTCAGAACATCCCAAAATTTTTGGAAGAAGAAAGAGGGAAAACCATCTGGTCCAGGGGCAGAGTCACTTTTAAGAGCGAAAACTGCAAATTTAATCTCCTCCTGCGAAAAGGGAGCCTCCAGAAGACCCAATAAGATTCTTATAAAAGTGGAGAAAGGTCGCATGAAGGTCCGAGTTTGAAGAAAGCTCCGTTCCATCATGAATGATGGAAGCGATGTGATTGCACCGTTGACGATGCGAAGCAAAATTGTGGAAGAATGCTGTGTTACCATCGCCCTCCTTGAGCCAGTGGACCTTAGCCCGCTGAGCCCACTTAATGTGCTCATTCTGAAGAATAGAGGCGAATTCCCGTTTGCAGGAGTTCCTTTCGTTTCGGAGGGAGTCAGAGATCAGACCACTCTTTTCAAGCTTATCAATGGATTCGATAGTGGAAAGGAAGACTTGCTTAAGATCATTAGCGAGAGCAAATCTTTCTTTGCGCCATATCTTACAACCATATTTGATAGCGTGAAGCTTAAGCAGGATCCGACCTAGACCGTGAGACTTCGTAACAAGGGAAAGGCAATTAGTAATGAGGTTCACGAAAACCTGGTCTTGAAGCCAGAATTTTTCAAAACGGAATTTGAAAGGTTTGGAGAAGTTATTGTTCGAATGGAGAGCAATGGGAATGTGATCTGAAGAGGGATTAGGCATTGCACATGAGTAAGAGTTATGGAAATGGGAAATCCAATCGCTCGATACTAGGAAACAATCAAGTTTGGCCATCGAAGGCGCTAGGCGCATGTTAGACCAAGTAAATGATCTGCCACAAAGAGGAAGTTCGGAAAGTTGAAGAGATCGAATACAATCATTAAAACGGGAAGAGTCTAGGTCATAAGAAACTCTTCCGGATCTTTCGTGGGAAAACCTGGTAACGTTAAAATTACCACAAAACATCCATAGACCCAGGATTTTATTAAGGAAAGAGTTAAATTCGTTCCAGAATAGAAAGCGGCGATCAGCAGTAGAGGGACCGTAAACCGAAACTACGGTGAGGGTACAATTGAATTCGTGCCATTGGAGGCAAACTACTTGGAAAAAGGTCAAGCGACGGACGGATATTAAGGAAAAGCGAGAGTCCTTAAATCCAAAGAGGATACCACCACGAGTATCAGTGGCGTTAAGCAGAATCCATTTGGTGATAATAGATCCACCAATGGTACGAAGTAGAGCCGGTGGGGTAGAATCAAGTTTAGATTCCTGAATGGAAATAAAATCACAGTGAGAAGAGGAAATAAGGTGGAAGATAGCATGCTGCTTAAGGGGACAACGGAGGCCCCGAATATTCCAGGAGATACTAATCATTAACACAATTAGACTCGCAAGCTCTGGAAATTTCCCGACTTCTAACGGATTCAAATTCGACAAAATGATTAGAGTCAACTTTAAAACCCATACTAGAAGCCAGCTACATCATGTTTGGGTTCGAGATAGAGTCGAAGTGGACTTAGTATACCGAGCCAAAAGAAGAATGTGCAGAAGCTTGTGAGCAGGGGGAGGAATCTCCAGATTACAGATCTGGGCTGCTAGGGACTCCTTCGACCCAAAAGAAAAGTGATAATTAGAATTAGCCCTAATACGGGCGTTCGAACGAATGATGTGTCGCAGCTTTGGGATACGGGGAAGGACCATAGCCCTTCGTCCCGCCAAGGGATTGGGTGGGAACTATGTAAGCTTTCTTGGCCTGAGGACCCCGTCCCTTAGCTCTTGAAGAATCAGATATAAAGGGAAAGGGAGTGATGCTAGATATAAGCATTAAAAAAAAAAAAAACTAAGTCAAGTAAGAAATGGTGGGATTCATTCCGGCGGCTCTGATGTCATCATCATTAGCGACCAACGCCGCCGCCGCCGGCCTCCGACTCTCCTCTTTTCCTTTCAAGCGCAAGATGCAAATCAACTGGAGGGAATCCATGGCCCTTCCCTCCTCCTCCTCCTCTGCCCCTAAATTGCCATGGCTCTTCGTCGGCCTTAGAAATCTCGGCAAAAAATATCAAGAAACTCGACACAATGTAAAATACTTTTTTTGTTGCTGTTAATTAATTGATGATTTTTGTTGTAATTTTGCAAATTGTGTGGTTGGATTTGTAATTTTCAGGTGTGTAATTGCTGAAGCTCAAGGAATATCTGTTACCAGCACGAAATTCAAAGCTCTGTTTGGAGAAGATATATTGTTTCCATTAGTTTCAAGGATTTTTTTCCAAAATGACCCACTTTTTAAAAGTATTTATCAAACTGACATATTTTTAAAACTGTTGGCCTACTCGCTATCTGAAATAGCGAGTTTAGTTTGAATAAACTCGCTATCTTAGATAGCGAGTGTAGTTGTATTCATTTTTCAGAGAAATTTTGAACATACAATTTCTATCAGAAATGTGTATAACTACACTCGCTATCTCAGATAGCGAGTCTAGTTCAATTGACCTCACTATATCAGATAGCGAGTGTAGTTGTACTCATTTTTTTTTAGAAAAATTTTTAAAATGCAATTTCCACCTGAAATGTATACAACTACACTCGCTATCTCGGCGAGTTCATTTGAACTAAACTCACTATCTGAGATAGTGAGTGTAGTTGTACTCACTTTTTCAGAGAAATTATGAACATACAATTTATAACTAAAATGTACACAAACTACACTTGCTATCTGAGATAGCGAGTTCATTTGAACTAGACACGTTATCTTAGATAGCGAGCGAGTGTAGTTGTACTCATTTTTTCAGAAAAACTTTAAACATGAAATGTATACAACTACACTCGCATAGTTCAAATGAACTCGCTATCGCAGATAGCGTGTGTAGTTGTATATATTTTAGGTAGAAATTGCATGTTCAAAATTTTTTCAAGTGTCGGAGAAAATCATAGAACTATACTCACTATTTGAAACAGCGAGTGGGTCAGTTTGGTAAATACTTTCAAAAAGTGGGTCAGTTTGGAAAAATTCCAGTTTCAAACTATCACATGGTTTGAAAATAATGTAGCTTGCTGTGAATTTCTAATGCCACATTGTGCACGTCCTCGTGCTTTTTAAGATTACTCTCTCAAATTCATAAACTGACTATGTATAAATTACTGATGATGTTATACATAAATTCATTTTGTGTTACATTTGTAAGTACCGACAACAAAAAAAATTGAAATTTTGGGTGGAGAATTAATTTAATTGCAAAGTAATTAAACATAATGTTTCTTAAGGGTCGCTGAAGGATATTTTTCAGCGACGTTTTCAGCTTCTGTTACCAACAATATATCCTGTTAGCATAGCTCTTTGGTCTTTTCTTCTTTCTATGCTTTTGTATTCAGCAGGTTATGTTGGAGATGTCCCTATATCTATCATGCTGGCTAAACCACGAAACTTATATGAATTCTAGTGGTGAGTCATTAAGTATCAAAAGCAGAAGTTTTTTTTTTAAATTTTAATTTTAATTTTTATTTTTATTAAGATGACGCCATCGTTTCATTAATGATAAATTAAAGAAACCCAGCATTACAACACAGCAAACAAAAAACGAAAACAAATCTAATGAAGTCTAGCATCTCATCAGTATAATACATCGACAATCAAAAGCAAAAGCAAAATACATGAACTTGAGGTACACAATACTTTTTCTCGTCAGAAATACTCTCTACATCCGAAGCTTCTTCCTGTTAGTCGCCTGACCTGTCCATACATAAATAAAACCGTAAATTTGATGCATCAAAATAGGAAATCTATGTTTGCAATTACGAAAACAGAAATTATTTCGGTCTAGCCACAGTTTCCAGATTCCCGCAGCTATTGATAAATCCCAGGCCTGTCGATCATATTTTTTATGCTAACAGGAAGAAGAAGTCTTTCTTGTGAACTTGATAGACATCTATATATACATGTTTGATTTCATTTTTGATATTTTATTTTGTAGGTTGGATCGCTTGTTTCTTATTACAAAATACCTCTGAATCAAGTGCTATTGGTAGAGTATTTAAGTATCTTCTTCTACATTGTTAGTTCCACCTTAATTAGCGGTAAACTATTTTTACAGATAATTAAATCGAACTCGAGTTTTCTTCTCTGCAGATGTATGATGATATGGATTTACCTTTTGCAAAATTGCGATTATTACCCAAAGGTGGACATGGTGGCCACAACGGGTATAATGTTCTTTCTAGCTCCTCTATTGTCACCGTTTAGAATTGATTTCCATGAATGCCTTAAAACCAAGCTAATCAATTACACAACACTAGTAATCTGGACGTCCAATGCACGTTCTAATTAAATTTTTTTTAATATAGTAAATAATAAGACGTAATTATTGAAAATAGATTTGGAGGAAATTTATTATTATTCTTATTCATTTATTTCTCTACTGTATACATCTATATATAAGAATTACATTCTTTGAGAAGAAGAAAGGAGATTGAGAAAAGATTGAGAAGATGAGAGATTGGGGAATCTGTTCCTATAGATTAAGAAACAGAATATACAATTACTATATTTCAACACTCTCCCTCAAGTTGATGCATAGATATTGAACATGCCCAACTTGTCAACAAATTTCAAGAAAAGCCGATTCGAAACTGTCTTGGTTAGAATATCTACGAGCTGATCTTCTGACTTCACCTTCAATATCTCAATGACTTTCTCATATACTTTTTCTTTGATGAAGAATCTATTCACCTCTACATGTTTCGTCCTATCATGCTGAACATGGTTAACATCAATATTACACGCTGCTTGACTATCACAGTACACTTTCATAAGTTCATTCGGACCTTAGACTAAGTCCTGCAACAAGAGTTTCAGCCATAAAGCTTCCGTTATACTTAAAGCTACTCTGCGATACTCAGCCTCTGCACTAGAGAGCGCAACAACATTTTGCTTCTTGCTCCTCCATGTAACTAAGTTACCTCTAACAAAGGTGAAGCATCTTGAAGTGGAGCGCCTATCAATTATATACCCTGCCCAATCAGCATCAGTATATGCCTCAACCTTCAAGTGACCATGTTCCACAAATAAGATCCCTTTTCTTGGAGCAGACTTAATATATCTTATAATTCTCATCACCGTATCCATATGTTGTTCCCGAGGCGCATGCATAAACTGACTTACCACACTTAAAGCATATGACAAATCTGGCAGTGTATGTGCAAGATACATCAGCCGTCTAACCAATCTCTGATATCTTTCCTTATCACAAGGTAAATGATCAGCTTCGTTACACAGTTTCAGTCCTTCTTCTAACAGTGTACTAATTGGCTGATAAGCGGACATTTCAGTTTCCTTCAATAAATTAAGAGCATACTTTCTTGAGACAAAAATATCCCATTTCTTGAGCGAGAAACTTCAATACCAAGGAAGTATCTCAAATGCCAAGATCTTTCACTTCGAACTCTTGTGACAAGTAGTTCTTTAATACATTCCTTTCCTCAGGATCATCTCCAGTTACTATAATATCATCCATATAAATAATGAGAGCAGTAATTTTACCTTCTTTCCTTTTTAGGAACAAAGTATGATCTGAATTACTCTGATAGTATCCGAATGTCCTCATTGATGTTGTAAATCTTCCAAACCAAGCTCTTGGCGCTGCTTAAGTCCATACAATACTTTCTTCAAACAACATACTTTATTGCTGCGTTGGACTAGTCTGTTCGACCCTGGTGAAAGATCCATATAAACCTCTTCTGGCAATTTCCCATGCAAAAATGCATTCTTCACATCAAATTACTCCAACGGTCAGTCAAGATTTGCAGCAAGTGACAGTAGGACTCGAACAGTATTGAATTTTGCTACAGGTGCGAATGTATCTTCATAATCAATTCCATACGTTTGAGTGTATCCTTTGGCAACCAGCCTTGCTTTGTATCGCTCTATTGAACCATCAGACTTATACTTCACCGTATAAATTCATATGCATCCTACTGGCTTCTTCCCTGCTGGCAGCTTGACTATCTCCCAAGTCTCATTCTTTTTCAAGAACTTCATCTCCTCATCCATAGTTGCCTTTCACCTTGGATCAGTAAGGGCTTCCTGCACAGTGTTAGGAAAGATACAATAGATAATTGATTTACAAATGACTTATTTGATTCCGACAAGCGGTGAGTGGATACATAATTACTCATGGGATATTTGACGTTACTAGTGGGATCAGGTTCATAAGTGGGTTTTGGAATACTTCTATTAGTACGGTGTGAGAGTTCTCTTCTAGGAGCTTCGGACAACGATGACGATTGGTTTTGGGGTTCTGATGGTTCACTCTCACTAAAATTCGGTACTAGTTGCAATTCTTCAAGAGGGTCTTCTTCTCTTGGTTGCACTTCTTCATGAGGATCTTCTTCCCTTGGTTGCACTTCTTCATGAGGGTCTTCCTCCCTTGTTAGATCTTCATTCAAGTATTCGCTATTATTTGTATCCAGTTGTTCGTTCTGACTAGTAATTACTTCATCATACCCAAGAGTCTGAACTTCACTAACCCCTTCATCATATCCAAGAGTCTGAACTTCACTTCGGTACTCCCTCTGAAGTTTAGCCGTAGAAGAAGAAAAATATATCTCATCTTCATGAAACACAACATCCATAGTCACAAACATCTTTTGAGTTGGTGGGTTGCGAGATACGCCAAATTATCGCTTTCCACTCTTCTTTCCAAGAGTGAAGGCGATACATGGCCGTATCTTGCAAACCGTGGGTCAAAACTTGTAACTATAAGTTGTGTTGGCTTGTATGTAGGGAGCCCAACCCAATCGCAAAGTTTTATATTTTTTGGACTTCGTTTGTGCGGGTTTATCACGTATTTTGTTATGTTTTGAGCGAGTTTTCAATTAGGAACCCACTCAAAAAATATGAAATTTTGCGAGTAAGTCGGTCTCGCCACTCACAAGCCAAAGCAACTTGTAGTTGCGAGTTCTCACCCACAGTTTGCTATATGCATCCGTGTATCGCATTCTGCTGTTTTTTCAAGAGTAAAAGCGATACACGGATGTATCTTGCAAACCGTGTGTCCAAACTCGCTTCTACAAGTTGCGTTGACTTGTGTTCGGCAAGGCCGACTCAATTGCAAAGTTTCATATTTTTTTAACGTCGTGTGTGTGGCATTCTCACGTATTTTGTTTTGTATCTATATATATGCCAATTTTTTGATAACAAATTATTTTATATATGCGAACTTTCTTACAAAGAAATGGTTAGAACCAGGGAAACCAGAAGTCCATCTGGTAGTGGTCGGGGCGAACATTCCACAGAAGTAAGAGAACTATTAATTTTCATTGTGAAATTGGTATAAAGTGGTATTATTACAACACTAATAATAATTTGTTGTGTTGGTGTAGGTTGGTGCATCCTCTTCGGCAGAAAATCGAGGTCCAGGACCATTAAATCCATATGTGCTCACTTTGCAAGACCGCCACAGTTCTGAGGCTGTATGAGATGGGACGACGCAGAGGTGTAATTTTCATACTCGCGGAACTATAACGATGCACCCACGTACCGTCAAGTACCTAGTCCAGGCCGGTTTCTACGGAATCAGTATGATGGGTCAGGTGAAACTCGACCGGGCACTTCTTGCAGCCCTCATCGAGCGATGGACGCCAGAGACACACACCTTCTATCTACCGGTTGGAGAGATGACAGTGACGGTACCGGATATAGCGATGATCTCCGTTCTTCCAATAGATGGGATGGCCATGATGGGTCATCTAAATTTTGATAAGAGAGAGAGTTGTGCAATGAACTCCTCGGTACAAAGATTGTTGAAGAGAACGAGGACGCTAAGTCTATTTTTTTCGGACAATCAATCCGACTCTCTTGGTTGAAGGAGAATTTTAAAGGGAGGTTGACTGATGAATCGACCGACCACCAAGTGCAGTGTACATTTTAATGGTGCTTGGAGGTGTAATCTTGTCTAACTCATCCGGAGATATCATACCTCTTATGTATCTACGATTGTTCGATAACCTAGGCGTAACCGGCCGGTACAGCTGGAAAAGCTGCACATTAGCAACGTTGTACATGATGTTGTTTTCAGTAGCACTAGATGGAACCGAGATGACCGGTCCATTGGTCTTGTTATAGATTTGGTCATGGGAGCGTCCACACTTTGGTTGTCCCCAAATTATAAGATTGGTAGACGGTTGGATGGCCGAACACCAAATGTGGATATGTTTACACCTTTAGGGATATATTGGACAGGTAGACGGAGTTATAAAGACAACCCAAAAGGTGTACTAACTTACTACAGAGACGAGCTCGACCAACTAAGAGAAGAGTTCGTGATTTGGGAGCCGTATACATCCGAGCAGGTGGGAAGACACCACCGGTGTGCACGACCGGGTCACAGTTGTGGTTGACGAAGGCTCCATTCATCAACTTTGGTACAGTGGAGCATCAGTGGCCAGATAAAGTCCTTCAGCAATTCGGTCTTCAACAAGATGTACACCATCACGCTGTTAGGGATACCGGTCGTATGCCTACCCATAATTAGGCAGATTTCCACCAGGTTCATGTTGCAGATTCATGTCAGCCTATACAACTTTGAGTTACACGCTGTTAGGGATACCGGTCGTATGCCTACCCATAATTAGGCAGATTTCCACCAGGTTCATGTTGCAGATTGGAATGAGCAACGGTTTGAACTCATACTTCACCAAGTTCCCCCGTAAGATAGCAGGGTACAAATTTTCTATATGATTTGGTACAAGCAGATAACACGTTTGTACATCTCTCCGAATACACAAGTACTTACTGGGATTCAAATACCAATTGAAGAGAGAGAGATTGAAGCACCACTCGCGTATTCTAGCTCACAACCCATGTTCTAACCAAATGCGTCATCTGTACGTGTGTTGGTGAAAAAACTTTGATTCGCAATTTTTATTGAAATTTCGTTATTTTTTAAATGATTAAATTTATTACCAACCGGATTGTGTTTGATATACTTGTTTTTGTGTTTTAGATCGATAATACATGAGACATGGTAAAAGAATGTGCGCGGGTAATTAATGGTAACGCCACCGAACCTATAAAGGCGTTTGCTTGGAATATGCTTTCTTCATGTCGGCGCTCATTAGAAGAGGTAGGAGAGGGCAACGCCTTAAACTGTTATTTAACAACGATCGTACGTTCACAGCACTGTAAGAGCATGAGGGGTAGGCTATCTCGCCCGAGGCAACAACGATAATATCATTCTCCATCTCCACCACAAGAAGAAGAGCATCAAGAGAGTGTTGTTCCAGAAAGACAACAATCGGGAGAAGAAGATGAAATTGTCGCGGAGTCACAATTCCGGCAGCGACAACCCGGAAGAGGCGACCTCCACAAACTCACACGCCCGTTGGTTGAGTGTTTCCCGATACAATTGTTGTAGGAATTTTGTTGTTGTTGATTGTAATTGAAAGAAAGTGTTGTGGTTGTTGTTGATATATGGTTAGTTTTGTTGTTGTTATTTATGTTATTGATGTTAATTTTATTGTTGTTGATGTTAGTTTTGTTGTTAATTATACATATTGTTGGAATTCAAATGTTATTGTTTTGTTGTTGCTGATGGAATTGTGTATTTATATGTTGTTTGGATTGAAGTGTAGCAGCTATAGCTGCTGTTTGAACTTGTCATTTTTTTTAATATACTTAGGCTGTTATCTCCAACAACGGCCTACGTTGTATGAGAAATTATCATTTGAAGACTTGCTCTCTGACTTGGGAAGGAAAAGATGCTGGTTTAAAAAAAAATTTCAAAAACAACCTAAGCCGTTATCTCCAACAATAGCCTAGGTTCAATTAAAAAATTACAAACTTCAACATTCGCTCTCTGTCTTGGCCAATCCATAAGGAGCATCAGCTTTTGAATTTTTTTTTGATGATTATAACCTAGGTCGTTGTCTCCAACAACGGAAAAACAACGGCCTAGGTTATATGAAAAAATTGGAATTTGATGAGTTGCTCTCTGTCTTGGCCAAGCCATAAGGAGCAAAAGCTCATCAAATTCCATTTTTTTTATAACCTAGGCCGTTGTCTCCAACAATGGCCTAGGTTATATGAAAAAATTGAAATTTGATGCCAAGCCATAAGAAGCAACAACTCATCAAAATCCAATTTTGTAAATATAACCTAGGCCTAGGCCGTTGTCAGAGACATTGATATGAAATTTTTTTGGGTTTTTACAACTTTCTCTTCTATCTTTACGAACATCAGTTCTTGAACTCTACACCAAAGACATTCATATTCTTGTATATCGCCTCTATATTTTATTAATTTCCTTTTTTAGCAACCAAAACGACCAAAATATAATCGTTAGCTTAAATGGTTATATATTTTATAGAAAATAACTTCAACATTTTTTTTTGTAAAAACAAAAAATATTCTCTATTTTTTCCCCCTAAAAACGAACAAGTCAGAAAGCGAGGCAATAAAATTTTAAAAAATAATCATAACAACCTATGCCGTTGTTGGAAGAGCAAGTCAACTGCAAACCTTATAAAAAATAAATTTAAGGAGATTGTGAATATGAGAGAGTACATCCCTGTTCAGCTTATCTGAACCTTAAACCTAACCCAATATATCCTAAACCCTAACCATCCCCTGACCCCCCCCCCCCCCTCCCTCCCCCCCCCCCCCCCCCCCCCCCCCCCCCAAACCCCATACCTCTCTAACTAAGGGTTTCGGTAGGGTTAGGGTTAGGGTAAGGCTAGTGTTAATGAGGGTTTGGGTAGGGTTAGAGTAAGCTTAGTGGTAAGTCTACTATTCATATTTTAGAACACTTTTAGAACAACTTACACATACCAATGACAACCAAATTACAAAAATAATAATTATTTTTTTGTCCATGTTGGAAGAAAAAAAAACTATGCCTAAACAACGGCCTAAGTTAAGGAGGGTTATGGTAGGGTTAGGGTAGGGTTATGGAGGGTTAGTGTTAGGTTAGAAATGACGACCGTTGGTTTTTTATTTTTTATTTCTTTTTCATGTGTATTCGTTTTGGTATAGTAAAATCTGGTGGTAAAGTCAACCAAGTTTTTTTCGTATTTATTTAAAATTATAAATCTCGTGGCATCTTTGATTTCTGTGGTGAACACACCTATTGGTATCATATGTAACGTAAGAAACCGTTCTGTTTTGGAACAATTCAAATTATTTTTCAATATGCTCTATTTTATTCTTGTGATCCATATTCTATTCCCAACCATTATCGTTCTCTACTGAACCAATCGATTCGAACAAGGTCCCATGTATTATCTAATAGATGCAATCGTTTATACATACATTATCCCTAACCCTACCCTAAACCTACCATAACCCTACACTAACCCTACCCTAACCCTATCATAACCCTCATTTACTTAGGCCAACTACGGCCTAGGCTTTTTTTTTTTTATCAACATGGACAAAAAACGATTTTTTTTTGTTGTAATTTTGTAATTTTGTTGTGATTGGTATGTGTAAGATGTTCTAAAAGTGTTCTAAAATATGAACAGTAGATTTACCACTAAGCTTATCCTAACCCTAACCTAACCCTCGTTAACACTAACCCTTACACTAACCCTAACCCTACCCAAATATATTAATAGTAGACTTACCACATGTTCCAAAATATATTAAAAATTTCATGTTATATATTGATATAGTGTATTTTAGAAATATCGAAAAATAATTACCATCATAAATAAATAAAATTCTCCCAAAGAAATTTTCAATTAATTATAAAAATAAAAGAAATGAAAAAAATATTTTAAAAAGGTTTGCACTTACTTGTTCGTTTTTAGTAGGAAAAAGTAGAGAATATTTTTGTTTTTACAAAAAAAAATGTTTAAGTTATAATCTATAAAATATTTAATCATTTAACCTAACTATTATATTTTGGTCGTTTCGGTTGCTACAAAGAAAATTATTAAAATATAGAGACGATATACAAGAAAATGAATGTCTTTGGTGTAGAGTTCAAGAACCTATGTTCACAGAGATAGAAGAGAAAGTTGTATAAAACCCAAAAAAATTCCTATCAGCGTAGGCCGTTGTTTGCAACAACAGCCTAACAAGAATATGAATTATTTTTGAAATTTTGTAATTTTGTTGTGATTGGTATGTGTAAGATGTTCTAAAAGTGTTCTAAAATATGAACAGTAGACTTACCACTAAGCTTACCCTACCCATACCCTAACCCTCGTTAATACCCACCTTACCCTAACCCTAACCCTACCCAAACCCCTGGTTGGAGGGTTATGGGTTAGTGAAGGGTTAGGGGGGTTTGGTTAGGGGTTTGGGTAGGGTTAGGGGTTAAGCTAAACAGGGATGTACTCTCATATTCACAATGCCTCCAAATTTATTTGTTCCAAAAGATATTAAATTAATATGTTATCTGTTGATATAGTGTATTTTAGAAGTACCAAAAAATAATTCACATTATAAAAGAATAAAATTCTCCATAAGAAATTACAAATTAGGCGAAAAAAATAGAGAATTTTTTTTTATTTTACAAAAAAGAAGATGGAGTTATTTTCTATTAAATATTTAAGCATTTAACCTTAACGATTATATATTGTTCATTTAGGTTGCTAAAAAAAGGAAATTGTATAATATAAAGCCGATATACAAGAATATTAATGTCTTTGGTGTAGAGTTCAAGAGCCTCCGTTCGTACAGATAGAAGAGAAAGTTGTAAAAAAATTCCAAAAGAATTTGCACAGCTTAGGCCGTTGTTTCAAACAGTGGTTTAGGCTGTTTTAAAAAAAAATTGGTTGCTATGGACTTGCTCTCTCTCCACAGAGAGCAACTCATCAAAATCAAATTTTCTCATATAACCTAGGCCGTTGTGGAGACAACGGCCTAGGTTATAAATATAAAATTGGATTTTGATGAGCTGGTGCTCCTTATGGCCCACCAAGACAGAGAGAACCTCATCAAAATCAAATTTTCTCATATAACCTAGGCCGTTGAGACAGCGGCCTAGGTTTTCAATATATTGGATTTTGATGAGTTGCTACTCCTTTTGGCTTGGCCAAGACAGAGAGAAACTCATTAAAATCTAATTTTCTCATATAACCTAGGCCGTTGTTGGAGACAAAGGCCTAGGTTATAAATATAAAATTGGATTTTGATGAGCTGCTGCTCCTTATGGCTTGGCCACGACAAAGAGCAACTCATTAAAAAATATTTTTTTATATAACCTAGGCCGTTGTTGGAGGTTATAAATATAAAATTAGATTTTGATAAGCTGCTGCTCCTTTTGGCTTGGCCAAGACAGAGAGCAACTCATCAAAATCCAAATTTCTCATATAACCTAGGCTGTTGTCTAGGTTATAGTAAAAAAATTCGATTTTGATGAGTTGTTGATCCTTGTGGCTTGGCTAAGATAGAGAGCAACTCATCAAAATCCAAAAATTTTCATATAACCTAGGCGGTTGTCTCCAACAACGGCATAAGTTATAATAAAAACATTCGATTTTGATGATCTGCTGCTCCTTATTGCTTGGCCAAGACAGAGAGCAAGTGTTCAAGTCTTCAATTTTATAATACTACTTAGGCCGTTGTTGGAGACAGCGGCCCAAGTATAAATTTTAAAAAAAATATACACAAGTGGTAGCTCAATTCACCATATCGAGAAGCAAAATTCTTGCTATTGCCTTCGATTGGAACAGATGTATAGCTTCTTCTCATCACATCCCAGGTTCATCTTCTTTTAAAATATACATCCGGAAGAGAAGTGTGATGGCTAAACTGAATAACCGCTAAAATATACTTGCAAGGAATACCAACGAAGTCAAATAAGTGACAAGAACATGTAATAATTGTAAAGAGTTTGCATAACTGAAGAAGGCAAACCGGTTCTGATTATCCACAAAGTATCACATGGAAGGTTGAACTATCCGATGTCACAAGATCGGCAACGAAAGTCACATTATACATGAAGCTTTTTGTAATTTCATCTTGGAATTTGTAAAAAAAGTTCAAAGTGTATGGTTTCTTCAATTTCAGTCTCTTCTCACGGTTACGATGATTTTCTTTCAGTTCATCGTGTCTTTGTCTTCACAAAAACGATCGAAGATGATGACAAATTCATGCAAGGAGTATTTTTTTCTGTATGATGCTTCAGGGCAGAATGCGATGACTCAACCCGTTGGCTACTCAACATGCCGGCCCAAAATAAATCTTTTGCATAGATGGGCGCCCATTTTTCACGATTTCAAATAGATCGTTCAACCATTTGTTTTGCAAAAGCAGTAAATTTTATTTCTCTTCAAAATTATGTTCATATTTGGAATCGTAGATGACAGTCTTCAATGATTCCCTAAACTTGTCGACATCGTTCGACATATGCACCTCCTACGGTAACTTATCCAATATGTGCCAAATGCAAAACTGATGCCGAGTCTAGGAGAAAACATTCTTCACTGCGACGGTGATCCCATGGTCTTGATCGGTCACGATGACGGATGGAGCATGATTCATTACTCCTAACCACTTTTCAATGAACCATTCAAACGAAGAGACCGTCTCATTTGGAATGAACCCGCCTCCTAAGAAAGTCGATTGCCAGTGTTGATTAACTCCAATACAAGGAACAAATAATATTCCATACCAGTTCGTGTTGTATGTAGCACCAAAGCAAAGTACACGCCAAATTCTTCGTAATTCATCCTAGAAATACCATCAACCCAATGGGACGACCGGCCTTCGAGGTCTACTTGAAGCTCATAAAAAAAATGAAGGATCTGTCTGTTTCTCCGATTGGAAAAAATCGTTTAACATATTTCCGTCGTGTCATTTCAATGCTTCTTGCGAGTCTCTAAGTAAATTTCTAGCATCTTTTTCGGTGAATCTTATTTGATCATGACCACCACTAGCACTTTCGAAGAAGAGCATTTGTCGACATGTCTGGATATTAGCTTGTTCAAATTGATCTATTATTCTTGTATTCGTATTTGACACAAAACGGTTTCGGGGCAAAAGATGTTTCTACCGAGTGAGGTGAATTCGTGATTGTGTGCTTCATGAACTGAATACAACACCCACGTATTGCTTACTTCGTTCAGTTTTTACTCAAACTAAAGCCTTGCAACCCGTTTTAGAGGTTGTTCCCGCCTACCATCACTATGTTGACTCGGTGACGACCCGATTTTATTGCACAAATAGGACTTTTACTTCCACTCATCCCTTTAATTTATTCTCATCCTTACGCATTGCAAAACCCCCACATCGAGCATATGACGTATAAATTTTTTTGGCCTCAACTAAAGTAGGAAACGTCAAACCTAACTTTGGTTTTAGGTGATCTTCAACTAACGGCATGGAATCGACGATTTGTTCTACCCACAAAAAATTATCGCTGGCAACCGAACTTTTCGTTTCATTGGTCATCCAAAAAAATTTTATTAATACACACATCATATATAAAACAATTTGTTAACAAAAAATTGGCATATAAATATAGATACGAAAAAAAATACGTAAGAACACTGCACAAACGACGTTAAAAAATATGAAACTTGCGATTGGGTCGGGCTTGCCGCACACAAGCCAATGTAACTTGTAGAAGCGAGGTTGAACTCACTGTTTGTAAGATACGGCCGTGTATCGCTTTCACTCTTGAAAAAAAAGTGGAATGCGATACACTGACGCATATAGCAAACCGTGGGTGAGAACTCGCAACTACAAGTTGCTTTGGTTTGTGAGTGGCGAGAGCGACCTACTCGCAAAATTTTGTATTTTTTGAGTGGGTTCTCTATTGAAAACTCGCTCAAAACATAACAAAATACGTGATAAAACTGCACAAATGAAGTCCCAAAAAAATGAAACTTTGCGATTGGGTCGAGCTCCCCGCACACAAGCAAACACAACTTATAGTTGCGACTTCTGACCCACGGTTTGTAAGATACGGCCGTGTGTCGCTTTCACTCTTGAAAAAAAAGCGGAAAGCGATAATTTGGCGTATCTCGCAAACCGTGGGTCGGAACTCGCAACTACAAGTTGCATTGGCTTGTGAGTTGTTAGCCCGACCTAATAAAACAGTTTCATATTTTTTGGACTTCGTTTAAGCGGTAGTCTAGTGAGATGAGACCATACTCAAAAAGTTCCGACGTATATAGTAGACTTTTTATATATGCTAGAAAACAATGCAAAAAAGATGCAAAAATTTCAAAATTTGGTCGTTACGTCTGGCACACCAAACACAAGCCAACGCAACTTGCAGAGGTGAGTTCCGACTCTCGGTTTGTAATATACGACCATGTATCGCTTTATTTTGATTTTATTGAATAAAAGCGATATACGGACGTATCTTGCAAACCGTGAGTCGAAAATCGCCTCTACAAGTTGTGTTACCTTTTGCATGGTAAGTTCACCTACTCGTCAAATATGAAAATTTTTGGATCTCGTTTGTTTGCTTTTCCTAAGTTTTACAACTACAACTATTACTACATCTACAAAAATGTCAACAAATGTATACAACACACATGATATAAAAATTGTTCACTCTCCAAATTGTAAACAAACTACGCATAATACAAAAATTGTAAACTAAAGAATATAGAAACAAAAATTCAATAAATTACCAAAGTTGATTCTACTAAATTGTCAAAAAGTAAATACCTTTCACAATGTGGGTATTCGGAAAGGAGATAGGAGCCGATAGTAACCGCTTATCTTCATGAAGTGGCTATTAGGGTTTGGGGTTTCGAAGAATTTGGCTAGGGTTTGGGCGATTTGGGATTTCAGGTAGGGTTAGGGTTTGGGGTATTCGGGAGAAGGAGAGAAAGATAGAGAGGCTTCGAGAAGAGGGGGAGATCGAGAAGGGGAGGTCGGGTTGCGTGGATCGAAGTAGAGCTGGGTTTCGCGAGCTCCAGAGAAACAGAGAGAGAGAGAAAGAGAGAGAGAGAGAGAGAGTTGGATGCGAAGTGAGGGAGAGAGGGATCTAAGTATGTACAAGTGTTTTGAAAAACACTTGTACATACCTAGGCCATTGTTGGAAACAACGACCTAGGTTGAATTAGTTTTTTTTTAAAACAACCTAACCGTTGTTCCTAACAATGACCTAAGTATATTTTTTCGTAAAAAAAATACTTCACGCCAAATAATGCTAAGTCTGAAGCGTTATTTGGCATGAAGTACCCAAATGCCCCTTCGCCACTTACCCTATTCCGCTCCATCAAAGCGGAAGCGATCTAAGCCGTTGATAACGATCAAGAGTGATCTAACGGCTCAGATCGCTGTTTTCACACCCGGTTGAAAATGAAACTTGTTTTCAACCGAGCATTACTCTCTCTCTCTCTCTCTCTCTCTCTCTCTCTCTCTCTCTCTCTCTCTATATATATATATATATATATATATATATGAGGAATGCTCCATTCAAAACGGGTCTAGTTTTCACGGGTTGGAAAACACCAATCTGAGCCGTTGGATCGCTCATGATCGTGATCAGCGGCTCAGATCGAGCTCCCTATAACCCATTTCAATTGATCAGCGGAGGGTTATTTTGGGAATTTCGTCCCAAATAACTCTTCGCGGAACAGATTCTAAAAAAAATGATATAACCTAGGCCGTTGTTTGGAACAACGACCAGGGTTATAAAAATTTGAATTATAGGCCGTTGTTTGGAACAACAGCCTTGTTGTAAATTTTTATAACCTAGGCCGTTGTTAGGTTATAAAATTTCAATAAAATTTTATAGCCTAGGCCATTGTTCCAAACAACGGCCTAGGTTATAAAAATTTAGAACAAGGCCGTTGTTCCAAACAACAGCCTATAATTCAAAATTTTATAACCTAGGCCGTTGTTGCAAACAACGGCCTATGTTATATTCATTTTATCAGAGCGAATCAGGCGAAGAGTTATTTGGGACGAAATTTCCAAAATAACCCTCCGCCACTTAAGTGATATAGGGTGATGGGCCGAGGCGATCTGAGCCGCTGATCACGATCAAAATAATCCTCCGCTGATCAATTGAAACGGGTTATAGGGAGCTCGATCTGAGCCGCTGATCACGATCATGAGCGATCCAACGGCTCAGATTGGTGTTTTCCAACCCGTGAAAACAAACATGTTTTCAATGGAGCATTCCCCTATATATATATATATATATATATATATATATATATATATAAGTAAAAATTTGCCTCGCCTCGAATCTGAGACATCTTTTATATTAGTTATGTATGGACAATGAACGTCTAAATAAATAAAAAAAAAAAAAAATCCGATATAGTGATGGCTCGAACCTGAAACCTCCTTCATATTAGTTATGTATATGCATCACAGGCATAGATAGATTGACAAATGATGCTAAGGCCTTCTTCCATTGTAATATTAAATATTAGAAATGAATTATTTCTTCCATTATATTATTAGAGATTAGTGATGAATTATGATTGCTCTGTGTCACTTTGATGGAATCATGGAGATAAGAGTTAAGGCTCCCCTTTACTAACTATTTTGGAATCTTTAATTGTCGAAAGAAGAAAAACTACTTTAGAATCTTTGGATTCCAGAAAATTCAAATTAAAAAATTAAAAAATTAAAATCCAATGTTTAGAATCAGAGTTCCTCCTCACCAGTCGCTAAATACTTCCACCAGATTCTAAAGCTCCGAGATGTGGTAGTGTGCTTAGTAAATAGGTAAGAGGTTTTTTTACATAGAGTACTGCTACATTGACACCAAATGCATCAACTAAGATATCAGGTACAACTAGCCGTATTCATAGCATTTCTCCTTTCTCTTGTACATATTATGGAACTAATATTCTTAAACGATGCATGTTCAAAGCATGGAGAGCTCCTAAATAGACAAAGGTGAATCCTACAATGAGTATTGTCATAAAATAATCCACAAATGCTCCATGTAAGGAATTGTAGACAAATGAACTTGACTTTTGATCATTAAGGTACCTTTAACGTTGGAGATAACTATCATTGTTTTTTTGGATAATTGACAACTATTACGGTTGATAGTGACGAATCTTAACATATGTTTTATTAACATTGGAGACAGTTGTAATAAGTTTGACTACCAATTATATCTAAAGGTGATGTGGCTTAGAGTCACTTCACCTTTAATACATATATTATGAATCAACAACGTTTTTGTGTGCGAAGATAGTGTTACATATATGTGCATTACTTTGTAGGCGCATGACGAAGACATGAGTGATGTGGTAAAGGATTTGTGAACTCTTAATATGAAATTAGTGATAGATAATCGGTCACGTCAAAGTTAGAGCAAACTATCATTACCAAACATGACATATTTGATATAAAAAAAACACAAATCAGCTATGTGAAGAATAACAAACAAGACAAAACTCGCATTAAAGTGATAAAAGATTTAAAAAGTCCTTCTTGTGAAAAGTAACAATCGGACAAACTTTAACATTAAGGTGGACTTTCTTGAAGTTGGAGCCAGCTTTTATTGGTCACAAGTAACTGCTCTAAGTCACTTTACCCTATTATGTACAATAACAACAACAAAATCCTTTTCCCAACTAGTCGAGGTCGGCTACATGAATCTTGGTTTTCCATTCTGCTTAGTTTAGCGCAAATTCTTATGCAATGCCACAAACTGTCATATCTTTTCTCACCGTTTCCATCCAAGTAAGTTTAGGTATTTCCCTACCTCTAACTCTACCATCAAAACTTAATAAATCACTCTTTCTAATGGGGGCACTACTAGGTCTACATGTGACATGTCCAAACTACCTGAGGTCATTCTCTCTTAATTTATCTTGGACATGAGCTACATTTATCATGACTCGTATATGTTTGTTTCTAATTCTATCCTTCCTAGTTTTACCACACATCCATCTTAGCATCCTCATCTTCGCTACATTTATTTTTTGGACATATTGTTTCTTTGTTATCCAACACTTTGCTCCATACATCGCTGAAGGTCTAACAACTGGCCTATAAAATTTTTTCTTCAACTGCAAAGATATACGTTTGTCACACAAAATACCAGTAACACTTCTCCACTTAAGCCACCTAGCTTGGTTCCTATATATAACATATTCACAAATCTCTCTATCTCTTTGTATAATCGAACATAAATATCGGAAATGATTTCTCTTCGGTATCTCTTGACCATCAAGCTTTACTACTTCCTCATTTGTGTTCCGAATATCACTAAAGATACAATCCATATAATCTGTTTTAGTTCTGCTTATTTTAAAACCTCTAGCTTCATAACTTATACTTTGAAATATCACTAAAATTACACTTTAACTTAATTTTAGCTTCATAACTTATTATTGCAATTGAAGACTGGGCCAGCCAAGGAGAAGGATTAAAAAGTTGTACTCTGAATTGCCTATTGAACAGCAGTGTGCCTTATAATGTGAAAACTGAAAAGGTAATTAATTAAACAGATCACAAGTTTTAAGTCGTCAAAAAGAAAAGAACAGAAAAGAGAGGCTTTTAATTAATCGGTGAAAGAGTCTACTAACTTCTCTGATTACCTTTCCCTTTTGCTTACTCATCCGTAAATGCATTGCAGGAAGCTGTGAATGTGTCGCTCGACAACTTGAAGACATACCCCTTCGTTAAAGAAGGGTCGGAGAAGGGAACCCTAACGATCTTAAGGAGGCCATTGCAACTTTGTTATGGGCAATTTTTAGACATGGAAGCCCTGAAAGAAGCTTTTTTGAGTATTCAAGAATAATTATATATGTTCATTTCGAATGTGCAAATGTGTTCTTTTATCCTTGTGAAATCAAGAACTGTTATAACTATATTGTGAAGAGTAATCAAGTTCTTTGTATAGCACCACACTATTCAGTGAGGTTGCTTAGTTACTCCAGGAATGGTTGTAAAACATAATAAGATTTATCGTTCTTATCCATACCCAACGAATGAGAATCCTGGATCTTTTTCATTTTCTCTGACCTTGCTTCATTATATTTTTTTGCTTTTATCTTTTCATCTTCATACATGCAACCTATTAGTCCTGGAAGTATAAATGCTCCACTAATTAACACCACAAATAAACGATTACAATACAATCAACCACCATAAGAATAATAATTATATGACCATAAAAAAGTGTCAATCAAATCGGGTATCATACTTCACTCTTGACTCAAAAATTCCACCTACAAATGTAGCAGTCTCATATATATGGTGCTGGTGAGCATCTCAAACATACTATTCGTCCCTCATTTACTGCCCGTAAGCCATCCTAAGAATCTTCGACTTTCTCTTCCATTGAGGTGCTCATGCAATGCAGAATGGACGTTAATTACCTAGGATACAAATCCTTATCAATCAATTTTGCATCAAATACATCATCACTGTTCTATTCTCTGCAACAGTTTCTCCACCATAATTTTCTGCTGCACATCGCTCAACAACTCTGAGCTCGTGATTGCATTTGAAACAAGAACGACTGTGGTAGGAGATGAAGCATTTACCTATTAATTCAAAAGCAAAACAAGGTGATCACCGAACAGAAGTAGCACACCCCAAAAAAAAATATAAAAATAATAAAAATAAAAATAAAAATAAAAATTATATGCACGCAGCAGTGATGGAAAAGAAGAAAAGGAAAGAATAATAGTTGGATGATAATCTTCAGAATTTTGTATGAGACAGGTAAACAATTAAATTCTAAGACGTTCTGGATACATCCAGATCTATAGATCTGAAAACAGACGGAGAACATATAGAAATATACCCAGACACGACCATTCAATCCAATAGCAATCTCAAATGACAGCTTTTTCCCAAGAGCCTCAAGAACTGGACATGTTGGCGAGCTTAGCAACCTGGGGAAAAAAAATTTATAATTTTTTTTTATCATGACAGGTGATCAAATAAAACCTTGTCTAAATGAATTGAATGGTATCTTAGAAATGTTCCATGTGTTGATTTTTCACTCACATTCGTGACAGTCCGGTTGACGTCTCAAACATGTAACCCTTTTTCAGGGGGCCAAATTCTGCGGCTTTGCCACTTGCTACAATTAGAAAAGAGAGATTTAATTTTTTTTTAAATTATTATATAATGGAAAACATGCCCAAAGAAGATCTAGTAGTGTGTTTTATCCATGTCTTGTTTGTCTAGGTTCAAATTTAAACAACCTAAAAAGAAGAGATAAGCCAGCGAGTAATTTGAAATAGTGAAAAGACAATACAGTATGAAGTCAGGTAACGGTTAGGGGCTGAGGTCTGACCATCAGGGTATAATGAAATGTTAGTAACAACTATGTTATAAGGCAAGGAAGACAAAGTACCATCAGTACAACAGAGTTCTGGATTCATGCTGCTATTGGCTTTAACCACTCTAACATAGAGGAGAGTGCCGACCTGCAGCAGAACAGTAAAAATACAAACATGTAATTACAAAGGGAAGAAGTTTTAGAAAACAAGTGGGGGAAAAAAAAGGGCAGCATTACATATTTAACAAGTTAAAATTTTTCCTTTCTGAATTGTCCAACAACAAGAATAGCACGGGATTGCCACCTAAGAGCATCCACAGTCGTTCATGGTAAAAATATGCATAAACGGATAAATGCATATAGCAATCTCTCGTTTTGCTGCAGTCGTAGAATGCCATATTTTATCTTTTTAAATTAAAATAATAATAACAGACGGTGCTTCATCTTCCGTCGGAGAGGAAAAAAATAAAAAAACATTTAAAAATGTGAGACGGCATATCATGTTCCGTCGGAGAGAAAAAAAAAAAAATATATATATATATATATATATATATATATAAAGATGCAACGGCACTTCCAGTGCCGTCCGAGGGAGAAAAAAAAATCGTCCTCGAAGTGCAAAAAAAATTACAAAAAAGTTATAAAAAATTACAAAAAAATTACAGAAATTACAAAAAAATTACAAAAACTACAGAAAGGGGTGGGAAGTGCCGTCCGAGAGAAGTGAGTTTTTTTTTATTTATTAAATTATTTTTTTTTTGGAGGGATGGCACTTCAAGTCTTCAAGTGCCGTCCGACCATTAAAAAAAAAAAAATTTTTTCAAGTCTTCAAGTGCCGTCCGACCATTAAAAAAAAATTTTTTTTTTTTTGCGATGGCACTTCAAGCTTCGTCGTTTATATATGCATATTTCTCATTTCGATTCTCATTTATAGCAATCTACTGTAGCAATTTATGCATAATATGCATATTTGGCCAACGACTGCAGCGCTCTGTTTGACCAAATATGCATAATAGCAAACGACTACAGATGTTCTAAAGTGTTCTAAAAAGCGGCCTAGACGGCCACCTAGGCGGCGCCTAGGCGCTAGGCAGCCCTCCAATGCCTCGCCTAGGGACTAGGTGTTTAAGAAAATCGGTTAATGGTTCTAGGCGGTTAAAAGCGGGTCTAGGCGGCGCATTATCGGTGTAAGCGGGTCTAGGCGGGCTAGACCCGCTTAGAACTTAATTATTAAAAAAAAGGAACCCGACTTATTCCAACCTGACCCGCTCTAATACACTCAAACCCCTAAAACTTCTCTTTCTCCTCTAAATCCCCTGTAAAAAAAAACCCTAAATCAATTCTATTCTCTAAATCCCTAATTCCTCTTCTCTAAAACCCCCAAATCAGCTCCTCCGCCCCCCTCCTCGCAGTCGGATGCTCGCAGCTCGCAGCTCGCTTCAATTTCGACCTCCTCCGCCTCCCTCCTCCTTTGCCTCCCTCCTCGCAGTCGTCGACACAACCTTCTCCGCCTCCCTCCTCGCAGTCGCAGCTCTCACTCACTCTGTCAGTCGTCAAAACCTCCTCCACCTCCCTCCTTGCAGTCGCAGCTCGCTTCAACTTCAACCGACGTCAACACAACCTCTTTCTCCTCTCTTCAGCTTCAAAAGTCGTCAATACAACCACACACTGCCTCCCGCCTTGCTTCACCTCCGACGTCAACACTACGTCCTCTTCTCTCTCAAACGTCTCCTGATGCAACCCTCCCCCATCCCCGACTCAAGCCTCCTGCTTCCCCACACTGTTTGCTCCTTGGACTGGAACAGCCGAGGAGGCAATCTCTACTACTGATCTTCGTCATAGATTAATACTAGTCTAATAAATGAGTATAAGACTATACAAAAAAAAGAAAAAGACTAATAATAATACACCGATTCGATTTTGTAAAGCTCATCCTGCAATTGCAAGGAGAAATATCAAGAGCAAGAATTGGTAACAACGAAATAAAACAAAATGAAAAAATATATACATAAATAAATATATATATAATATGTAAATAAAACCGCCTAGCGCTTAGCCGCTTAAGCTCCGCTTACAAGGCCTAGGCGCTAGGCACCCATCGGCCGCCCGACTACCGCCTAGCGACTTTTAGAACATTGGCTCTAATGAATCCAATTATTCAAATCTCCTGATCTTAAACATGCAGTTCTGTCTAATAACCGTAAGTAACAAAAATGAACAGAAAATATACTTCCAAAACGGAGAGTTGCTATGTTTTCCTCATCGGAAATTTATACTTCATCCACTGACATACCAAAATAATTAGAAGAAAAAAATCATTAAATCCAAGCTAATGGCTAACCTAACATTGATAAGGAAAGCTGATTAAGATCAATATAAAGATAATGAAGCTAAAGTTGATAACCATTGCAATGGGAAGAATAGATTTTTTTTTTTTGCTGTAAAGGCCAAATACTCGTTAAATCTACCAACTTGAGTCAACATTCTAAGGTCATAACATCTCCTACGATAATTTTATTCTTATTAGTAGATATGATCAAAGTTATCGAAAGACGACTCTGATATGTGGAGATGATGCTACTGCTGCAGCAAGCTATCTTCAAGTATCAAGTTGAAGTCTATGAATACGAAAAAGGTGAGGAAGCTCAGTAAGAAAGATAAATATTCATTATTAAGCATACACAAGAAAAACATGTGTTTGTGCAGTTTGAAAACATCTCAGTATACAGGCTAGGGCATGAGGTGAAAGTCCCTTGCGTCAATTCCCAACATGCTTTGATCTATAGGTCTTCCTCTAAATTGTCTTAGTTTATACTGTTAATACTACTTACATGTTTTACATACTAAGGCGTTATGCTATAGATCTAATGCTACTTACATTCTTCAGAGTCCATAATAAGAAGATGCATATAAAGTCACAAACTTATGCCTAGTCCATCACACTTTCAGGGTTTGCCTTTGAACAAATACAATTGGGTAGAACAGATGATGAGTTTTGTTCTCTAAAAAGCCTCAACAATTTGAAACACAATTAACTATTAGCACCTAAATTTGAGTTGCATAACATAGTAACTATGACAAACAGTATCTCCTCTGAACAGTCCAACAGTA
This sequence comes from Hemerocallis citrina, assembly GCA_017893485.1. Taxonomy (NCBI): domain Eukaryota; kingdom Viridiplantae; phylum Streptophyta; class Magnoliopsida; order Asparagales; family Asphodelaceae; genus Hemerocallis; species Hemerocallis citrina. The sequence continues at coordinate 109,916,063 of CM030361.1, read as the reverse complement.
TACAAATGAGTATTAGCATAAATTCACAAAGATCCGCAAGCAAGCAATTAGAAGCATTTTGGTTTAGCAAAGTGATGCCTCAAACATGGGAATTTGAAAGCAATTTGGTTAGACAAGAAGAAAAAAAAATCTCTCTTAAAAGCCTCAAGAATTTGAAACACACAATTTATCTATTGAACACCTAAATTTCAGTTACCTAATATAGTGATGACAGTATCTCCACTGAACACTAGAACAATATACAAATGCATATTAATATACATTCACACACAAAAACAATATTAAAAAAAACAATTAGAAGAAATTTACTTTAGCAAAGTGATACCTCAAACTTGGGAATGTTTCTCCTAGTCCCTCCTTCAAAAGCAAGTACAGGTAAAACAGCCAAAGAAGGTCCCTTTATGTCCACTAGAAAGTACTGAAAATCCAAAAGCATCATGTCATGATAAAATCTGGAAAGCTAAAATAATATATAAATTTCACTTGATGATAGCAACATTTTCCGGATATATTAACTTATGTGAAACGATGTAACACAACATGCTTCTGTGCCTAATGCAAGGCTGCACTTAGCAAGAAACAAGACAAAAAAACATTCTTCTTCTACCAGGATAAGTTCTCCAAACCTTGACAGAACTCAGCTAATTGTAGTGTCAACAATGATTTGCAAGGACCAGTGTTGTGTGACAAATTATAGGGGAGGAGACACGTCAAGTTAGAAGTCCATCCTGTTCAGTGGACAGTTTCCAACATGATGCTTATTATCTATATGTTCTTACAAGTGTCATGCCATTATATTCTTCGTTTCTGTGTAGGCATGTTTATGCTTGCACTTCTTAGGCTACAAACGTGGATAAAACAAATCTCCAAATATCCACACATGATGGTTCAAATGTATTCAACATTTAAATATTCAAACATATACACAGTTTGGTTCATATGTATTCAACATTTCAATATTCAGATTAAATATGCACATGGTTTCAAAAAGCACTAAAAAGTGTTGCTTAAGCGTTAAGCGGCAGTCTACCCCTTAATTTTGCCAAAAAGCACAAGAAAAGCAGTACTCTTAAAAAAAGTTCTAAAAAGCAATGGAAAGCGTCAAAAAGCGGTGGAAAGCATCAAAACGCGGCATAAAGTGTTAAAAAATGCTTAAGTGAGCCTTTTTGACCCTTTAATAAAGGGAAAAGGGTAGTCTTATCACCCGTTTTGGACTTGACCTAACCCTACCTGTTATTGGCTAGTCTTAGCCATAAATTTTATTTGGCGGTTACAATTACTTAGTATGTATTATGTCTTATTACTTGTACTGAGTTACTTGTTGCTTGTATTGAGTGATATATGGTTTTCAATTTTATTTGGTGGTTTCTATTTACTTATTCTTGCACTATATCTTCTAATTTTTAAAAACAGCAAAACACTTTTTTTTTTGCTTTTTGTCACTCAAGCTATGGTTAAGCACACTTGAGCAAAATCGGAGGCTGACCGCTTTTTCACTTTGAACGCTTTTTGAGACCATGTATACGCATTGGGTTTAATTTAGACACAAAACTAAATGGTAAAAATTATCAATAATTGATTATTGTTAAAAGGCAGCAAGGTAACAAAATCTAATATATATACATATACATGTGTATCTTTGTGTGTGTGAAAAAGACAGAGTGAGACTAACGATAATTAGTAAATTATCAAACTCAATATACATGCAGAGACACTAAATTCTGGTAGGGAACGTGTCCTTCATGACACAGCACAACATGTGTAATTCTCTCTAACAGTATCATAATATCTCCTCTAAATGTTCATTGCACAAATCTGACAGGACATCCATCCACTCACATGAATTACAAAATTTGCCCCAAATCTATGAAATCTCTGATCAAGCAGAAATGAAGAACCCTCAATCTCTAAGCCAGAGGTGTCTCCAACTACATGCTTCAAGATATTTTATCCTGGGAAAATATTGGCCTCAGAAATGATTAAATTTCTGGTAGCAGGACGTCCAAATCTGTTTTTATGTGTAACAATCATAGGCTATAAAGAATAATAATTAGTTTGAGCTATAATATAAGTAACATCGGTCATGGGTTTAGCTTGTTATCAAACATCATTACTTTAAATTGCACTCCTGGTCATCTCAGTTTCATTAATCACGAAAAACCATCTTATACAAACTGCACAAGTTATACATATTCAGCCTAAATTAATTACTGGGAATATAGTGCTGCAGATCTAAATTTTAATTGCCTCTGAATGAGTGTTTGCTATCAAAAAATTGCCCAAACTCTAATTACCTTACTCAAAATTAAAATAGGTCTGGCTAAATACTATCTTGAACACGTGAGCTTCGAAGGTCAGATAATGCAGCCTTAAACCCACATTGCAGAAATTTAACTACTTGAACATGTAAGACCATGTCATAATGGATTAACAAATACTGGGGGCCAAAGCCCACTAAAATGATACAATATTAAAAAAATAAAAAACACAGGTGCTGACAGGATTGGTCAATAAATTTAATAGTAATTCTCGACATCTCCCTCAAGTTAAAACAAGTCCAGAAGAACTTGAATCTTCATCGCCAGTTGCCAATTAGACATCAACCCAAATTGAATGGGTCTAATTCCATATCACATGATGGTATATAGGTAAACGGATCCATATTAGGATGTAATAAGGCTTACTACAAATATGAGAACCCAACATGTAGAAAACTCTATAGATAGGAATGATAACTTCCCCGCTCTTCATTTATTTATCTTCTTCTTCTTTTTTCCCATTTTCTTTGAATTCTGTGTGTGTGTGTGTGTGTGTTTGGAGGTGGTACATTTTATGTCGGGTGGGTAGGGTGGATTAGATGTTAATATCCACTAGGCATGTAGTAAATATAAAACAAGGAAAGTTACACAAGAAAGTTCATAAAATCATTAAACATATATGTTATCCAGTAAACATGAAAGATAATACAACAGCAAGCTGCAATCATAATAAACATGAAAAGTGAGAGAGAGAGAGAGGGAGAGAGAGAGAGGAATGCATACATCTGGTTTGCTGTCAACCACAATACCGAGAATTGTATCTTCAACGCATGGCACATACTGCATTGACCAAAGACTATAAAGCATCAAAACAAGGAAAGCACAAAGGAATACACAAAATTGCACGAAGCACGGGTATTTCTGCAATGTTATGAAACTGACATTGATCAAAATATTGATATTACCACCGAGATAACAAAAACTCTCGTAAATGTCTAACTTATAAAAAATAGCAACCTTAACTTCGAATCGAGCACTAAAATTGAGTAACAAAAGATAGATGACTGACTCTCTTGTGCGAACTTTCGACCCAATACTTGTTCGGCTTCGAGAACCTCAGCTTCCCACACTCCATAACCGAAAGCGTATCGCCTTCCTACAACACACTTTCAAAATTTTTATAAAAAAACTCGGAAAATAACTGAAAATCCTAACCCTAGAAAATGAGCACTTGCTCAACTACCTGACGCAATCCTCCACCCAATTTAATGGTCTGATTCGCCATGCTTGACAAATCAAGAACCACATCTCCAGGAACCTACGAATCAATCCGCAAAAACTGAGCGAAAATTCGAGCACAAAATTGGAAATTTGAGGGGGAAATGAGAAACTTACGACGATTTTGTCGACTAAGCTCGCGGATTGAGGAGATGAGGAATCGATCTGCATGATTTGGGGGTTAGGGTTTAAGAGAGGAGGATGAAGACGATACCAAAACAGGGTTTGGGGGTTTAAAGATAGTAGCCGGAGCGGGTTAATGTCGGGTTGAGATCCGAAGTGAAAGTGAAACCCGGTATGATGCGGGTTTGGGTTTTGCTAGGGCCAGTCGGGCGGGTCATGGGCCTTACTAGCAGTGCAAAGATCCGAATCCGATGTTGTTCGGATCCACTAGGATGTGTTCGAGCTAGGGCTGCAAACGAATCGAGCTATTCGCGAGCTATTTGGCTCGAGCTCGGTCAAAGCTCGGCTCAAACCGAGCTCGTGCTCAAAATTGAGCTCGTTTCGTAAACGAGCCGAGCTCGAGCTTGGGTTTTTTTTTTTTAAGGCTAAGCTCGTGAGCTATTCGGCTCGAATACGGTCAAAGCTCGGTCAAAGCTCGGCTCAAACCGAGCTCGAGTTCAAAACTGAGCTCGTTTAGTAAACGAGCCGAGCTCGAGCCTGAAGGTATTCGGCTCGGCTCGGCTCGATTGCAGCCCTAGTTCGAGCTACTTGACGAGATGAAGAGACTGAGAGGGAGTGAAGCATATTTATTGTGAGAAAAAATTCTACACCAACCATCTAGCCAAGCGGGGGAAATGCACAAGTAGGCATTTTGTTTTTGTTTTGAATAAGGATGTAGAATTTTGTGCTGCCTCTCATTGTTGTTGACGCATCTCCATCTGGCGCTCAGTATAAGCCTAATTGCTCCAGAGCAACTAGAAAGAAATTCTTTAACCAGAAAGAATTCGGTTTGGATGTAGGATAGTTATCCAGAAGTTTTCGCAACTCAATCATGTATGATGGAATCATCAAAGATTTGACATTTTCTAACTTTGTATGTAACTCGCTGGAGGCTCGGGAAACAAAGAGAAGATGTATACGAACGAGATATCCAGCAACAAGAAGAAGGAAAAGGATTGAATAGAGGAACTCCCGAGCATTTCTTGATCTCAGATGTGCCCATATCAATGGAACGGGTGACTCATTATTTCGATGAATCATTTCTTTGGACAGAAGAAGATTCTGTAAATCCAGTACCAACCGGGATAATCCCTCCCATAACAACATTTTCTTTCATACCCTTCAACAAATCAATATGACCTCATACAGCAGATTTTGCTAAAACTCTAGCAGTTTCTTGCAAAACTTGCTTCGGATATAAAACTTTGACTATTCAGAGATGCCCTCGTTATTCCCAATAAAATTGCGCGATAACAGATCGTTTCGTCTAAAGCACGCCCTGCTCGTTCCGCTCGTAACAATCCAATTAATTCTCCGGGTAAAAAAACATTAGACATTCCATCTTCTGAAACCAACACTTTTGATGTTACTTGCCATACAATAATTTCTACATGTCTATTATGGATCTGTACCCCCTGGGATCGATAAACCTTTTGGATCTTATTAACCAAGGAGATACGACTTTGGGCTATAGTTAACTAGCCCCAATTTGTAACTTTGTTTTCATAGTTTAATTCTTGATTACCAAAAAAGAAGAAGAAAAAAAAATCCCTCAATGGCCTCTGCATTGCCACAGTGCTGCCCACCTCTCCGAGAAAGGAGAGGGGAGTGAATAATAGATAGAAAGTTATGGGTCATGACTCATGGGCGTTAAACAGATCACTATTTTATAGATTGATAGATAATACACGCAAATCAAGTGTTAGTGTGAAGTGTGAACCATTGATAAGTCTAGACCACTGATAAGCCTCTTTGCCTGGTTAGCAAAAGGTTGAAAGTTCAGATCCTGCTTGCACCAAAAAATTCCTAATTAATATATATCCGGGATAAAATGTAGGTGTGTGTGTGACTACAACCTTATTGCAACAAAAAAAAACCTAACGCAATCTCTATGATGAACACTCTTCAAAGTGTCAGGCTCCCTCAACAAAGACACTACATGGTATCTCGGAAAATTTGAAACACTTCGCTTAGAGCATCTACAATGGTTTTTCTTAAATTTGAGAAAATGGCAAAATGAGAAATAGCAAATAGGGACTTTGTTTGCTACAATTTAGAAAAAAAATGTGATCGGACGATACATGTTGTATCGTCTCAATTCGATATTTTTTTTTGTGAGACGGAACATGTTGTTCCGTTCCACACGTTTTTTTTATATATAAAAAAAAGCGTGAGACGGAACATGTTCCGTCCCGCAAAGTTTTTCGAAAAAAATTGTGGGACGGTACAACATGTACCGTCCGGAGGCATATGTTTTAAAAAAATAGTCATTAGTAATGATTTTAGTTTTAATTTGTAATTAGATAAAAAAAATTGATTAGTAATGGAACAATTTGTAGAAGGATTAAAATGGTATTAGTTTCAAATAGTCATTAGTAATTTAATTAGTTATTAAATTAATACTAAAAGATAATTAAATTAGCTTAAACATAATTAAAAACACACTAATAAAGTTGATTTGGCCAGAGAAGTTGTCAAACGGTCCGTTTGAGCAAAATTTGATTTCTGACGGGACAACATGTCTCATTTGATCCCTTAAGAGACTATTGGACGATAAAACTTGTATCGTCTGATCAAAAAATATAAAAAAAGGACCAAACAACATGTTCCGTTCCCTATATTTTTAGAATGAGCAAATTGTTTCTCAAATATGTGAAGCTACTTTTCCCACTTTCTCAAAATATGGCAATTTGATAAACCAATATGGACACCACTTTCTCAAAATATGGCAAAAATGAGACTTTGAGGAACCATTGTGGATTCTCTTAGAGCATCTCCAACCACACTAGCTATTTTGGCTAGCTAGAATAGCCAAAATAGATAACAAATGGATAATTTGGCTAGCGAAAAAAGCTCACACTCCGACCATGCTATCTATTCTGGCTAGCCATAAATATTTTAATTTTTTTTTACCAATAAATAGTTAAAATAATCTTTTTTTAAAATGACAACATTTCTATTCCTCAAGAATTTTGGAATCAAATGAAATATTAGTTTCCAAATAGTACTAAACAATTACATGATCTGGCTGGGTTTGGGTCCAGATAAAATATAAAAGGCCCCATGCACATTTGCCTTGAACCCAATCCAATTATTAAATGGATTAAGCAGGTCTACAAGAACTTGACCTGTCAAATATTGGTAACCAAGCCCTGACATACACAACAGACCTCATTACTAATTGTGCCAAAGGTTGATACAAGCTGTTAACATTAGAATTGCAGGCTTAGATTACATTGATATATATGTATTTGATATCAAAATATATATGTATCTGATATAGACATACTAAAGGATGGATTAAATAGAACATACTGATATATATGTATCTGATATAGACCATATTAAAAGTAGATTAGTATGGTCTATATCCAACCATATTATCCATACTAAATGTATCTGATATAGACCATACTAAAATGTCCAACCATATCAGCCATCACCCAAACCCATGAACCTAAAATATATTCTTCCCTTTCACTGATACATTAAGGGCGCATTTGGAAACCTAAAAAACTAGGGAAAGGAATGGAATACTGCGGATGGACCCATCTTATCCTATTTCACAGCCTGTTTGTTTTGAAAAAGAAACAAAGGAAACAATTAAATTTCATTTCCTAGAGAAAGATTTCAGCCAATTTCTATTCCAGCTCCACCCCTTCGGAAAGCTGCGTAAAGGAATGGAAAGAAGATTTGAAGCTCCACCCCCAATTTCTATTCCAGCCAATTTCTATTCGATCTCGACATCATTGGCCTACGAGATCAGGATGCCACGGAATCATAAGATTAAGCCAGCTAATATCGTATGCTAATGGGTATGTTGAATATTTCCTGAAATTATACCTGAAAAGATCATTTATTATACTGTCCTCTGTTGTCGTCAGGGTTATGGAAGTCAGCTCTGGGATGCTGCACTAGCAGTCCAAGCAATTTTGTCAAGCAACATCATAGAGGAGTATAGCACTACTCTACTGAAAGCCCATGAATTCATAAAATTTTCACAGGTCATTCTCATTTAAAGCTTCTTCAATTTATCAAGGTAGTCCCTTTGGCCTAACCCTTGGGGGGGGGGGGGGGGGAATTATTCAGGGGTTTTGTGTGTAATTTTGGGGGAGAAATTTTTTGAAAGTGGTTTGTATAACGTCGGGAAAACTTGTGCTTGAACTAGCGCTTGAACTTGTGCTTATGAAATAAATGGTTTGCTTATATGAAATGAGCCTCTTCAAACTTTTTGTAGCTATGAGTTCACTATGAATGATATTTTGGTCAGACAATATTTTGTTGATCGGAACGGAGAGTGCTCTAGCTTGAGTTTGGAGAATAATGTCATAATCCATAATTTATGTTGTGGGAGTGTCAAAAGTATGTTTTTTTCTCTCCAGGAAAGCAATTTTATTCATTACTCAACCCAAAATGCAATATGTCAGAAGTATATCCGTGTACAAATGTTATAAAAAAAATTTTCAAAATGCCGTAATCCATAGTATTCCATTGTTTGCCAAACAAAACTAGGGAATGAAAATAAAAAAAAGTCAATTCCATTACACCAGTTGCCAAACACACACAACTTATAAAGTTAATTCATCCCTTTCCCTTTCTTTCCATTCCTCTCCATTCATTTTCATTCAATTCCCATTTCCCAACTGAAATGTTTTCAAACAGACCCTAAGATTCCATCTTCCATATCTTTCTCTACACCCATACCTCATGATGAGAAGGTCATTAGTATTAAAATGCACATCAATTACTAATCCATTTATGTAGAATTAATCAGATTCTGTAGTAAAAAAATTGGTAGTTAAGTTAGATAAGAATTTCTACAAAAAAATTTTGTTTGGTCTTTACAATAAATTCTACATAAAAAATTTTGTAGTTAAGTTAGATAAGAATTTATACATAAAAACCAGATAGATTAAGTTAGATTAGTTAAGACTATGCAAATTAGCTCTGTACTATAAATCAATGTATCTGATTGATTTTTTATTATTACAAAATTATTATCTACATAGATTAGCTCTGTACTATAAATCAGATACTATAAATCAGAGACTATAAATCAGATACTATCAAGTTAGTATCAACATCACATACTATAAATCAGATATAAATCAATAGTAAGCATCAGATACATGCCATTTACTAACATGATAAATCTCAATAATCCTCTCAAGCACAACAATATATTGAAGCTTGCGAATACTTGACCTTGTTGCACTGGAACACTCTGCATTGTTTAGAAGATGATAATTATATATGATACTATGTTAGAGACTTCTTCAAAGCATTGTAAGAATAAAAAGGTCATCTGAAAAACAATATATTCATTTTCTGAAGTGATGAAGTTAAATGCAGAAGTTAAATATAACAACTTTTAGATTCCACTTCCTTTGATTAATAAATGATGCAGAAGTCAAAGGATGCTGTGAAGTATATACTTTTCTCTTAGATTTATTGTCTAGAAGTAGTAAGAGATTAAGACTTTTCTATTGCACTTCACCATATTCACCTTTTCAGCATGCATTTTTTGTGCTTCATTAGGCGAAATCCATAAGCTTGAGCAGAATAACTGAATGAGTTATGAGTTACTAAAATAGTTGTCTTTTTCCTACTGCATGATCTACTTCACCCATAATGGTTATCATCTTGAGGTATGAGTAGATTCTTGAAATAGAAGCTAGTATAGTCTATCTGAAAAATTTGATAACAAGTTAGCAAGAGATTGTTGAGAAATTATGAGGATCTTGTTGAGTCTTTGACACAATCAACACAAACCACCAAGCAAGACTAGATCACACCAAACACACGAAGCACACAAGAATTGTCCCGGTTGGGGCTTTCGCCTTAATCCGGGGGAGGAAGAACCGAGATATTATTCAACTAGAGAAGATACAAGAATATTACAATTCTTACCACGACCCTCTCCCAAGCCTATTGGAACTTGATGCTGCTTACAAAAGAGAAACTCTCTCACCCTCTCAGATGAAGTACTGTCTTCTTCTATTCGGCACTCAATACAATCATCATGGATCTATGAGCTGTTACAATTGTTTATATAGATCTAGAGACAAATCCTAAGTTGATATCTTGTTACAATAGCCATTGGATATTACATAAGAGATAACTCTACGATAAGAGACACACGATCCAACTTGAAGAGCAAGTTGGGCTTTTCCCGAATCACCTAGACTCAAGCCCGAAACCCATCAGCACCGTTGTCGGTCGATCGCACCAATAAGGCGGTCGACTGTCCTCCCCTCTGGAAGACTTCTTGTATGGGACGGTCGACCGCTCATTAGGGACGGTCGACTGCAACTTCTGCTGTAGCTGCTGCTGACTGTTCCTTGCCTCCACTTCGTTTCCAATCGCCTTTGTCTCTCCATCGTCTTATCATCTTCTTATCCAATATCGTATGCAAGACATAAACTCAACAATCTCCACTTTGAATTGCATACGCATGAATCCATACATGTGTGATTTAAAACTCTTCTAGACCTTTCTTCTCCGCTTTGTAAACATGTTTCTATGGCTTCTCCTGCTCCTGCTGGTTGAACAAACCTCCACCTGTTTTTCTCCAGCTGTATGCCCCCCTCAAGGGCACACCCATGTAGATGTAATCATGGAGGTGCCCCCTTCACACGAACTCCACCTACATCAAGGCTCTTTCCACCTTCCAACGGTATTCGAACGTTGCAATCTCACGTCGGTAATTCTAGTGACGGCTTACTAGATGATGTTTTAGGAACAATGGGCTTCCATACATTCGGCCGAGTTTTTCTGCTCCCACAAAACTGGTAGAGGTTGTACTGACCCTGCCCAATCCCCCTCTTACCCTTCATTACCTTACGACAACTATCCCAAACTGTCAAAACTCCACATCGAGCTGTGTACCTGCAGCCATGAGCATCAAGAGTGCCCAAGGATATGAGATTCTACTGTATCGAAGGAATATGCATGACCTCTTCTAGTGTGAACTCTTTATCATCTGGCGTCTCCAATTCAACTGTTCCCTCACCCACTACTTCACAAATCTCACTACTCCTCGTTCTCACACTATGGCTTGTTGATGACTTGTAAGTAGAAAACATCTCCCGCTCGGAGCAAATATGAGAAGAACTTCCCAAATCAAGATACCAACTTGAATCCACATTTGAAGAACTTGAAACAAGAAAACAATAATCGACATTATTACTTGACTCAGTTGCGCTGACTATATAGGATTGTTCCCCTTCTTTAGTTGCACTCTTCTGACTCAACCACTTGTGACAGTCTCTCTTGTAATGCCCAACTCCTCTACAGTAATGGCAACGAATCTTATCCTTGTGTGCCGCATCCCTTCCAATTGAAGTATCACCATTCACCGCAAAACACCCTAAAGAAATAGACCCTCCTTTATGAGTATCCTTTCTTAGTTCATCTTCCTTCAGACCCTTAATCACCCCGGCTACAGTAAGTGTCTCCTTTGCCGATTTTTCATGTAGCATGGTAGTTATCAAGTGATCATAAGAAGTTGGCAGTGAATGAATCAAGTTGAAAGCTTTATCCTCTTCGCTAAGATCATCAGCGTTAATTGCCTTCAGTTCAGATATTACCTTATTGAACTCCACAATATTATCTTGAAGATGGGTACCTTCCTTCATTGAGAACCTAAACAGCTTCCTTTTTCAATACATCCGATCTAGCAATGATGATCCCGAGTAGTCAGTTTTGAGTCTCGCCCATAGACTCGCCGCACTTTTCTCCTCAAGAATATTACACTTGACTTCGTCCGCCAATTGCAACCGGATTAAACTCAAGGCCTTCAAACAAATCTCATCCCACTTCTCATGTTTCACGTCGGTTGGCTTCTTCTCTTCTAGGGCAAGGTGCAAGTCCTTCTGAACCAAAACATCATATATGTCCCCTTCCATAGATTGAAGTTTATCTTTCCGTCAAACTGCTTGATCTTCGTCTTTTGATCTGCCATCTCCAAGGAACTCGAACAAACCCACGAATTATGATTGCTCTGATACCACTTGTTAGAAAATTATGAGGATCTTGTTGAGTCTTTGACATAATCAACACAAACTACCAAGCAAGACTAGATCACACCAAACACACGAAGCACACAAGAATTGTCCCGGTTGGGGCTTTCGCCTTAATCCGGAGGAGGAAAAACCGAGATATTATTCAACTAGAGAAGATACAAGAATATTACAATTCTCACCATGACCCTCTCTCAAGCCTATTGGAACTTGATGCTGCTTACAATGGAGAAACTCTCTCACCCTCTCAGATGAAGTACTCTCTTGTTCTATTCGGCACTCAATAGAATCATCATGGATCTATGAGCCGTTACAATTATTTATATAGATCTAGAGACAAACCCTAAGTTGATATCTTGTTACAAAAGATATTGGATAGTACATAAGAGATAACCCTATGATAGGAGCCACACAATCCAACTTGAAGAGCAAGTTGGGCTTTTCCCGAATAACCTAGACTCAAGCCCGAAACCCTTCAGCGTTGTCGGTCGACCGCACCAAGAAGGCAGTCGACTGTCCTCCCCTCTGGAAGACTTCTTGCATGGGACAGTCGATCGCTCATTAGAGACGGTCAACCGCAACTTCTGTTGTAGCTGCTGCTGACTGCTCCTTGCCTCCACTCCGTTTTCAATCGCCTTTGTCTCTTCATCGTCTTATCATCTTCTTATCCAATATCGTATGTAAGACATAAACCCAACAGAGATCTCCTCATTCTTCATCTATATATGTCAGGAAACAATAGTTTTCAAGGTTCAAGGCCTTGAGATATATCAACAAAAATCATTAAATAAAATATGTTTCTGAATATGCTGCCTAGTTGTTAACTTACAATCTATTATATGAATCACTTTGGCTATTGGTTGTACTTTTTTTTCTTTTCTAAAAGATATTTTATACTTTTCAGTTGGTGTCTGGACATCACAGGGCATCGATTCTGATATAAGATAGTTATGTTAACCATCCACTTAAGATCAATTACCCAATAGTAAATCTCAACCACTCTTACTCACATGCTAAGTATCTAGTAATCTAGTATATCCTATTTTTGAGGGATCAAGTTTGTGAGATTGTATCAAACTCGTTTATTTGTACATGGTGCGAATTGATGGCAGTTGCGTACCATATAGTGCTTCAAAAGAAGTCATTCCTAATGCTATATGATATGATGTATTGTACAGAACTCTTCCCAATTCAAGTACTTAACCCAAGCCTTAGTAGGTTCTTCACTTACACTTCATCGAAGATATTGCTATAGAGACCCGTTGAGATTGACTGTCCATCAGTTTGAGGATGATAAGACCTACTCATTTTGAGTTACTTTCCTTGTAATTTGTACACGGTGCGAATTAATTTAATGTCAACCCACATTTTTAAGTTGGATTTATTTTTACCATCCTCTTAAGATGAATTACCCAACGTTGAATCTCAACCACTCTTACTCATATTAGAATTAAAACAAACACTAAATACTACCCCAAATAATCTGAACAATTTTATGAACCCGAAGAAGAAGAAGAAGAAGAAGAAGAAGAAGAAGAAGAAGAAGAAGAAGAAGAAGAAGAAGAAGAATCGGATGAAGAAGATACCTGATGAAGTAGGTAAAAGAAGCTGCCTATGAGACCAGATGACCAAATCCACTAAGAACAAATTGAAGAAATTTCATGGAGGAATTAATAGCGGGAATAGAAATGGTTGTTGGGAGTCTCCTTGATCTCCGTCGGCAAGAGAGGATATCGATTTGGCGAGCTTCCCCTCCAATTTGAAATTCGCTAGATCTGGCGAGCGAATCACTCGCGAATTTCGCATCGCCAGATTGGCGAGTCTGTTGGAGAGATTTTTTTGGAAAAGTCTGGCTATTTTAGCTAATTTGTATGAATGGCGATTCCCGTTGGAGATGGTCTTATGGAGTAAGGAGTTCTATTTTGTAAATTCTGCTGACTATCAAAAAGAGTCAGTGACACCGGTAAAATATTGGAAGCTGGAAGCACAATTCATCGGGCATTGGGGTCTCTACTAAATATTTTCATTTGGAGTATATTAGAAGAAATAAGTACCTCCAGAAATTTGATAGCAAAACAACAGAAAAGAAGAAGGGTGAAAAGATATACACAGCCGAGAAAATATGATACTTGATATGCATTGGAAGCGCTTGTTCTATAACAAGTAGGCTATGCTTGATATAACGTTGACATTTCCTAGATGAATGCACTTCTATATACATTAATAAATCGACAAGAGGAAAATGTCAGCACTTTGCACTTGTAGAATGTGAATCTCTTTGTGTGTATGGACTTGCAATGATTACGACACATCAGGCTTCGGCTCAAGAACTACCAACAATTTTTCTTTATGATCTCCTCGGAGTACTTCTACAGTCACCTGATAAATAGAGGACAAGAAAGTTTAACTAAACACAATGCAATCAGCTAGTTTGTAATCGCTTAAATAGTTAAATACTTGCAAACTGCAAAAGCATCCTTTCTATTTTTACAAATTTCAAACTATCCTTAGAAAAGCCATGATTAGGCATACAAAATTGAACAATAGCTTGTCATTATTAGTTTCCTTTAATTTATCTCTACTATTATAATGGGAGAAGGGGTTAGTGTCATTTGTCACCATTTTTTATTTTTTGTCATTTTGTCAACACGTGCAGCGCACGTGTTGGCTTTTTTTTCCCTTTTTTTTCCTTTCCATTCCCCTCCACGTGCATCGCACGTGCATTGTGTTTTTTTTTGTCCTTTTCATTCCCCCCCACGTGCATCGCACGTGTTGGTATTTTTTTTCCCTTTTCGTTCCCCACCGCGTGCATCGCACGTACATTATAGTTTTTTTTTGTCCTTTTCATTCCTCTCCACGTGCATCGCACGTGCATGATACTAGTTTTGTATAATGGGTCTATAACGAGATCAATAGAAGAGCAAATAAGTTGGTAGCAGATATAAAAGTTACTTATTAAGAACAGTAGAATTTGTTGGATATTTAGGTAAATTCTCAATATAATAGAATATTATTGAGTATAATGTTTTATGGGGCAACACATACTTTGTACGTGTTATCTGTTTAATTGTTGGAGCGGATTGAGTGGGCATAAAGCCCAGTATCCTAAACCCAGTTCATCTCATATAAAAGTTGGTCTAGAGGTAGTGCTCTGTGATATTCCAATACTGATAAGCAGGGTATAGTATCTTAAACGGCTATGAGATATAAACTCTAACTCTAATTACTCATCTTAATCTAACAATCTTAAGATATTATATAAACTAATTGAGATTAAGTGGGAGAGGGCTTGAGTTACTGTTCGTCGGAATCAGACCCGCTGCCATACTCGTCGACGTCGTTGTTGTCGTCGATGCAGGCCATCACGCCACCCGTCGAAGACCACCGTGCGCCCCAATGCTTCCGCCATTGCCGATCGGTCGCCGAACCGTTCCCGAGCACCGCCGTCAGTTCCTCAGGGTCGTCGTCAATCGGGATCCTCTGAGTCGATCGGGATCAGGATCTTCCTCTTGGCCATCAGATCCAAGAGGCAGTCGACTCGCAGCCGCCGCAGTCCCGAGCACCTCCGCCGCAGCCGCTGGGCATCGCCGCCTCTGGGTGTCTCCTCCGCAAGCGTCGACGGCGCCGCCTCTGGGTGACTTGAAATTGACTGAAATGGGGAAGGGGTGCTCTTTGTGGTGACTGAGACAGAGTCGAAGTTGGATGATTTTGGGGATTTCAAGCCAACTCTGGAGATGAAAGTACTCATTCCTACATTGGAGTATACTGAGGATGATATCTCCGATTATCCACTACTTGTCGTACAGGTATACTGACCACCGACAACCCCTTATCACTTCCCACATGTGAGATCGAAGGAGAAGAAGGAGACGACTCAGATCCAAAATTTGATTTTTTCAATTGGTGGGTTATGGTGTTCTGTGTTCGGGTTGGAGAAGGGATCCTGGCAGCTGAGTTTGACTCAGATCTGACCAAACAAGAATTTTCATTGGTTGAGAATTTGTTGTTTGGTGTTTGGACTGTTTGAGCATATCCAGATTCAGATCCAGTCCAACAGCTTCTCGATTGGTTGGAGATTTGCTGTTTGGTGTTTGGACTGTTGGATCAAATCCAGATCCAGTCAAAAGGAATCAATCTGGATCTAACCAGTGGGGACAATCCATTGGGTATTGTTCTGTATTCCGACAGTGTACTTCCAATTCAGATCTAAATTAAAGATAAGTTCTTCACCAAATTTAAATTGTTATTCAATTATTTGTTTGAATTTTGTTGCTAAATGCTAAAGTTCAAAACCATATTATGCATTGTTTAATTAAAAATACAAATTTGAATAAATGTTGTGGCTATGTGCTGAAGATCAAATATTTATTTTGATAAGATAAGTTGTAGTTTTGACTATAAAACTGTATCTCCAATAAAATTGTTGTTAGAATTAAATAGTGCTAATAATTTGTTTAATTGACTAATCTTTAACAATTTGATGAATGTAAGAACTTCAAAGTTACTTACAAACTGTGTGTATTGGAGACGATGGATTTGCATCACGGTATGATAAGTCTACACTATGCAGATTTTTCTATCGAATTTGGAAAACACTTCTAACTTGAAGTGTCGGTATGATCTACTCTAATCTTGCTTAGTATTTTCATGTGATGAATGTGTTAACATTTTGTGCGTTTGATTACATGATTGAGAGTTTTAGATTATAGTTATTCTCGCTTTGAAAACTAGCATGTTTAGGGTTTTTCAGTGCTTTATCATACTATGTGTATAGATATTTTGACAAATCCAGTGTTTGCAGTTTGTGTGAGATTATTTATTTGTTTCTCAAATAAAATAAAATAAAATAAAATTTTTTGATGTATAAGATGTATAACAAATGTAACTTAGGAGAGAGCATCTCTTAATGTAGGATATGACTCTATTAGTTACGTTTTGTTCTTTCTCGTTCATTGTACTGTGTGTGCAAAGTTGAATTATAATATGTTAGTCATTATCTCATTTAGCGTTATGAAGATGATGAAGAACGAATAAAGGAAAAAACTCTTTGCTCAATGTGTTTGAACAAGTGGACATTGTTAGAATCACTAAAGAAAGCAAACAATTTTGTAATATGTGATAAAGTAATTTTATTTTAACTCTTATAATGTGCATATATTGTCAATCGCATGTATAAGTTGAGTTTAACAAATGAGATAATTAATAATAATAGTTCTAATTGTGTATTGTTCCTGAACATAGCAAATTAGCTAGGATTTGAGAACTATATATTAAATTGTTTGTTCTTGTTAAAACTCATAACTCTGCTAAATGATACTTCATTAAATATGACAAATATGAAAGTTGTGCTCAGATTATGATCACTAGTAAATCATTTAGTATGGTCTCTAGGAGCACACAACTTTTTGAGTCAATACATTCTGATATTTGTGATCTCAGTAGCTTTGTGACTAGATGAGATGATAATTGGTCAGAAGTATTTAATCACCTATGTAGATGATTATTGAATGTTTGTCATACATATATGGCGGATGTAGCACTCGCTATTTTGATGAATTAAAATCTAGTTAAATGCTAAAAATCAAAGGTTCAGATTTGATAGAGGTGGTGAATATATTTTAACAATTTAAGAGAAGTTTGCATTTGGCATAATCTCTACTGTACTCTACTTACAACAGTTTAACGATATTGATAAAAGTTAGAATTAAATACGTAGTGAAATGTTAAATTCTATATTATTGACTGTTGTTCGTCTTGTGTAATTATGAGTGATGTTGTATTGTTAATCATATCTCTAATGTGTTACTACACTCTAAATTGAGTACACCTTGTAAATCATAGCATGAAAACTCAAATAATTTTGTTAAAGTGAAAATTTTGTGTTGTGATACATCTGTTAGAGTACATGACTCTAGAAGGCCTAAAGTAGGACCTACAATAAATATTTGTGTGTGTTTAGAAAGTGCAGAATGTAGTTCGGTGGACAGATGTTGGATCTATCTAATTTGTGTTTGAAGAATCTAGACTTGCAAAGTTCTTTGAGGATGTGTTCATCGAAGGTAAATGTGTGAAATAATCTAGTCCTACAGACACGCTCAATGATTCATAGTTGGAATCAAGAACTAGTCTTATTGATACTTAAAAACCTGAATGACAAATAAGCTAAGAAGAGTCTTTAGTAGATAATGAGATGATTTTGTGTCATACAATAATACTTTAATTTAGTTGATCTGCCGAAAGAGGCTAAAACTATAGTAAGTAAGTGGGGTTTTGTAGAGGAAACTTAATTTTGATTATTCAGTAACAATTTTAATGCTTTTTAGTAGCTAACAGAATGACTGAGAAAAATGGGGTAGATTTATTTGATGTCTACTCACATGTTTGTCATATTGCTACAATAAGTATTCTTCTTACCCTTACATATATTGAAAATTTTTTCATTTATAAAGGATATTTAAAAAGTTTTGTACTTGATATTTTGTACTGAACAGTTTTGTACTAGAAAGTTTTGAACTAATATGTTTAGCGAACAAGATTTACAATTTAGTAAAATCATCGTATGCTTTAAAACATGTAATATAGCTAACGTATAAATAATTTGACAAATTTCTCAAAGAGCCTAGTATATGAATTAAGTAATTCAGATCAGGGCCTTTAACTTTGTCGTGTGTCAAATATAATGGCTATTATTTACTTAGTTTTATTAACATACTTGTTGATTGGAAGTGACATCTCTATTATAAATGGAGTTAAATTGTGTTATACAAATAAATTTAGCATGAAACACCTAAGTATTGTGGTCACCATATTATGTATAAGAGTGAGTTTTGGTTGGCAAGGAATAACCCTTAGTCAAACTCGATAAATCATAATGTGTTTCAAAAGTGGGGATATAGTGATTGAAAGTGTGTTTTGAAATACCTTATGATTATGATAAAAAGGTTGACACCTAATGATGGTGCAACTATGAGACATGTTGAAAGTCTCATGTATACAAAGATCTGCACTAAAAAAAGACAGCCTTTGAGGTAGGTATGATTTGCAGACTCACTAATAATCCCATACACATTTGAGTGCCCTAAAGAGCCTAATGAGATACCTGAGTGGTACTCAAGAGTTTGCTTTGTGCTACTCAAAGTTTAGTGAAAGTCGATAACTAGTGGATATGTGTTCATACTAAGAGGAGCAGAAAAATTATGGAGATTAATAGGCAAACAAGCGTTGCGTTCTCATCCAAGAAATCAGACCTGTATGTGTTATCCTCTACAGGGAAAGAGGCTGAGTGGATTGAATGACTTATTGCTAATCATCCATTTGAGAAGTTTAATATAAATTCTCTAATTCTGTGATGCGACTATCAAGCTATAATACACTGTAGCTCATAACTCACTCTATAATAGTAAGAGGAGTATATTAAGGCTAAAAGAAACCTAGTTGAACTTTCTCATAGAGAAAGTGTAATTGTGACAAGTATGGCCAGTGCTCTTGCTAAGAGACTTGAAAGTGATCTAATTATCAAAACTGTGGGAAAAATAAAATTAAAAGCTATTGAGTCAAAAGCTTTAACATCCAAGTTGTTTTGAGATTTAGAATCCAATTGGAGCTATAAAGAAGTTCAAACTGAAGCATCAATTTTAGGCAGTTGACATGCTTTAGATAATTTGAAAAATTCTATGTAAATTCTGTTAATATATAATTTCATTCAAATTTTGATGATGCTATATATTTTCATAATTTACTTAGAATCATCTCATTATTCCAAAAGAAAGCATGAAAACTTGTCGATGTATTTCCGATGTTTAGAATTGTTGTTATATCATTCCAATTTTGATGATATAACTCTTTTATGGATTCATGTTTCATTCCAATTTTGATGATTCAAAATTAACCACAATTGATTTGACTGTTCTATCATTCCAATATGAAACATAGTATAGTTCTTGTTCTTTATTTTGTTAAAGAGACTTGATTGTGATGCTCGCGTTACATTTTGCTAAGCTATCGTTGAATGGTACTAAGTTCTTTAGTGAAACTAGATACTTTATGAAATTTATTAGAATTCTTAGAGATGTATCTCTTGATATTCTTGTTTTCAATAAGCTAGCAAAGATGGAGTTGAATCTGTCAACATAGATTTCAAAATAATGATTTGCTCAAAATGGAGGAGTAAACATAAAGCAGTTTGCAAGGATATAGTTTTGATTTATTTCTCTGAAGAATAACTTTGTCACTTGCTTGATAAAACTTCTGTTGAGTTCAAGACTCTTGTGTTCATGAGCTTAAAACTCATATTTTGTTCTCGAAGTTTATCTGCTTTGGTTGATTTTGAAACTATGACAGATTTCTCTAGTTGGTTTAGTCATTGTAAATTATTCTGTTTTGATATGATCTTTGAACTATTTGATTATTTTGGTTTAGTCTCTTTTGAACTATTTGAGTTATAATTGATTTAGTATATGAACTGTATTATTTTTGAGCCAATGATTTAACGGGGCATTGCCTAATATATTGAGAATATAGGAGAATATTGTTGAATATATAGGTATATTCTCAATATAATAGAATATTATTGTGTATAATGTTCTATGGGGCAACACATGCTTTGCACGTGTTATCTGTTTAATTATTGGACCGGGTTGAGTGGGCATAAAGCCCAGTACCATAAACGCAGTTCATCTCATATAAAAGCTGGTCTAGAGGTAGTGCTCTGTGATATTCCAATATTGATAAGCAGGATATAATATCTTAAGAGGCTCTGAGATATAAATCCTAACCCTAATTACTCATCCTAATCTAACAGAATTGAAGTATTGCCGTGTCTCCAACTTTGCACTGGTCCAAGATTCTATACAATTAACTCCCACTTGTGACCTTTTTACCATCAACCAAGGTTATGATGTCTCCCAAAACAAGCCGGCCATAGGTATCTCTTTTGGTTGGTTGCAATCCGTGAAACAATATTACAAGCACCAAGATGTTACTTATGCCCTCACCTGAAAAGTATTTATTAAAAAAAACAAAGAAGCGTAGGCTCAAATTTAAACTGGTAGCATAATCAATAAGGCATGAACTCAAAAATTAAAAATAAATAAATAAAAAAGGTCATGCTTTGCACAATCTCCATTTCATTTCACTAAGGACACCAATACAAAATTTTCATAGCACCAAAAGGAGAGAAAATCAGAGAAATATACTTCAAAATCTGGTAGTCTGAAATTTAAATATGGATAAATTTTATTTAAAAAAATTACTGAACTTTGGGTCTTTTTAAAAAAAAATGCACTAAGTTTTTTTTATAAAAAAACCCGCACAAAATTATAGTTTAAAAAAACACACACCGGCAGAGTTAGGGTAAGGGTTAGGGTTAGGGTTAGGGTTAGTTCAGTGGAATTTATTTAAACATCTGATTAGTTAAGTGATAATTTTTTTAACACAAACGAAAGATGAAAGTAGTTTTTTGACATCAAACCTAACGGAAACCTAACTCCGTTAAAGTGGATTTTTTTAAACTATAGTTTTGTACAATTTTTAATAATAGTGCGGTGTTTTTTAAAATGATCCAAAGTTCTGTGTTTTTTTTAAAAATTTAGCCTTTAAATATAACAAAACAATGATTAGAATTGATGTTGTAGGAAGAGAAGATGACATACCGCTTTGCCCGCTGGACCATTTGCATGATCATCTAAAACGAGCACTCCACTAACTCCAAGCTGCTGAACTGACTGGTCTGGTGCAAATTTGATCCCTAAAATCGGTCTAGTTACCTTTCCAAATCTAAGAAGCTGATCAATAATTCCACCAACCTTGCAACTAAAAAGGTATTGTTCGTATATAATATAGTGTACTGTTATAATCACATAAGCAAAATAGTTAAATAAGGTTATCTACATACTGTATCAACGGGGATAGAGAATCCAACACCAGAGGATGCTCCAGATGGGGAGAGTATATAGCTGTATTTATGCCTATCAAATTTCCAGAACTATCAAGCAGGGGCCCACCACTGTTACCAGGGTTTATTGCTGCATCAGTTTGTATCACATCTGAATAGGACGTCCGGTGGCAGCGCAGTACACTGGAGAAAACAAGGAAGTGTTGTTGAAATTATACATATAAAGCAGAAAAGATAATTTTAGAAATCAACGCATATTATATGTAACCACCTTGCTTAAGTTGCAATATTTTATAAACGAAAAATTAAGGTAAAAGGAGATAGCCCACCTGATAACACCAGTAGACTTCAGGACCGGTCCTCAGGTATTTGAGGCCATGGGCGAAAAAAAAAATTGGACCCTTTATAGACACGCATGTATTTTTATATATATTAATAAAATATAATATAACGGTGGGGGACATAAAAACAATACTCAGAAAAATAAAGATTAACTTTGTTTTGTTTTATGACGCCAAATACTCCATATTATTCATTAAGCATAGTGACAGCGACTCTTACACCTGCCCAAAAAAAAATCAATTAATCACATCTCATCTAAAATATAAGGCCACGGCCTAGGAATCAAGCTTATCATATAAATAAGCTTCAAATTTCAGTTGGTCATTAAGCTTGTCTAACAATAAAATCAATCAACAATATTATTGTTGGAGTGATTTCTACCTCAGTACCTCCTAAATCCACAAGAGAGATTCTCAATTCTATTAATTAAAAAAAACGATATGAAAGAGCTGAACTACCAGAGTAATGCTAAGAAGACCAATAACTCTTGCAGTTCTGCTAAAAAGATCAACAACTCCAACTACGCCTCTGATACCCGAGACACAATGACTACAACTCTAACTACAACTTCTGCTAAGAAAAAAACTCTGTAAAAGAAACAAACAAAAATTCTCAACTGACAATTTGAAAAAGATCTGAAGATGACAGAAGGGGAGAGAGACTATGAGTGAGAGAAAGAGAATTTGAAGTAGATGAAGAGGTTAGACAAAAAAAAATTTGAAGAAGTCGAAGTGACACTGGAGGAGAGAGATTACTAAATTGGGTCCTCCCCTAAAAATTAATTACAAACCATTAATCCATAATAGTAATTATAAGACCATTAATCTATTATATTTAAAAAAAATTGGGCCCCTCCCTTGAAGTGGGCCCTGGGCGGTCGCCTAGCTGGCCCTGGGCCAGGGCCGGCCCAACCAGTAGTAAGTGGGTGATCAAGGCCAAACTGCAAAGAACGTAGAAGAAGATGAGCTATCTAGAAAATACATTAAAGCAATCATAAAAATAGAGATACTCTCTTTAGAAAAAAACTTTTTGAAATAGTGAATGGGCTAAATTTTAAAAAACCCCACTGAACTTTGGGCCATTTTTAAAAAACCGTACTAAATTTTTTTTTATCATAAAAAAACCGCACAACTATAATTTAAAAAAGCACACTGACAGAGTTAGGGTAAGGATTAGTTCAGTGGAGTTTATTAAACATCTGATTAGTGAAGTGATGTTTTTTTAAACACAAATAAAAGTTGAAAGTTGTTTTTTGACATAAAACGAAAACCTAACTCCGTTAAAGTGAGTTTTTTTTAACTATAGCTTTGTGCGGTTTTTTTAAAATAAAAAAAAAACCTAGTATGTTTTTTTTTCAAAATGGCCCAAAGTTCATAAGTTTTTTTTTAAAATTTAGCCCAGTGAATGAGAGTGGAATAATGTCTATGTTCTTAACTAGCTGGCAAAAAGTGAAATTCATTAATGGAAAGTCTAACCAGAATTAGGTTTCAGTAATGTTAACACCATTTACATACATAATGAATTTCATTAAATCATCTACCGATTATTTCACCTTACAAAGTGTGGATACCATACATGCATCTTTATAATGACTAACATTTTGTCCACCCAGTTTTATGAAAAGCAGGAATAGACTATGATGATTTTGTTCAAACAATTTTCTAACCAAAATCAACTTTCAGTATCATTAACACTACTTACTACACAGTCATATTCTTTAAACTATCTTCGATCCATTTCACTTTATAACATGCTAAGAGAAATTCCACTCTAAGTTTATGATGTTTTTGTTTGCACAATTTGTAGCCAGAATCAGTTTTCAGTAATGTTAACACCATTTACTATACGTAATTAAATTCTTCAAGCCACCTACTAATTATTTCACTTTACAATTTGCTTACGGAGATTGCACTCTATTTAGATGTTTTATCCGTCGCTTGGTTAAAATATTTCACCAGAAGGACCAGAAACTAGCAGTTCACACAGTTTGCTTAGAAATGATGTTCAAAAAATCTCTAACAGGAATTCATTTTAGTAATGTTAACACTATATATTTACTTGTAGAGTCAAATTCTTCAATCCTTCTTCTAATATTTAACTTTATAATTTTCTTAAAGAAATTCCACTTTAAGATGATTTATCACAGCATGAATTATCCCAGCCTCCTGGTTAAATGTTTCACCAGGACCAGAACCTTTAGTTATATTACTTGGTACACACTCGGGGTGGCTTCAGGGCCGGCCGGGCCTGCTCGGGACCGGCCGAGCCCACTTGGGACCGGCCTGGCCCGCTCGGTCCACAACCCGGCCCGGCCCGGCCATAGATAGATGGTCTGAATTAGCCCCCAACCTACATAGAGGACCGGGCCGGTCCAGTTCACAAAATTTGGAGAAAAGCCTGGTTTAGGACCGGCCCGCGAGTGAACCGGCCCGTGGGCCTACCGTTGTGGATGCCTATTTTTTTATTTTTTTTGGGGCTGCTAAATATATGTATAGACGTATATATATACTGCAAAATATATGTATACATGTATATATGCATATAGATATACTCTAACATATTTTAAAATTTTACAAAAATAAGTGTGGACATCAAAATTAATTGATCGCTACTCATTACTCAATTTGCCAACCTTCACCCTAGCTATTTATAGTCAACTCCACATTCTCACTTCTCTCATCTCACCAATGTGGGAATCAAAGTTTTCTACTTTAAATGGTCTTAATTAATTATATATATCTCAACTATTAAACTTTTTATGAAATATAGTTTCAGGTTGGATCTCTTAGCTAGTGCGTGCAAATTAGTGCGCTGAGTTTGGACGACTCACGGGTTCAATCCTGAGATGGCTCAGGTAATTTTATTTTTGAATGAATTAACCACTTTTTTTGATCAAATTGATGTTTAACTGCAGTTTCTTTCTTTTATTTTTATTTTTATTTTTATATTGTAAATTGATAATATTTGTATGAAATGTTACTTATCTATTTGATTAATTTGAAATTTTGTAATTCATAAGAATAATTTAATTAATAAATCTCTCTTTATCTATATATTCAACCCAATTGTTCACCATTTTTCTTTCCCTTTATCTTTATACACTCCCAAAAAAAAGCAAAAAAAAAAAAGCAAAAAAAAAAACTGCCTAATTCATGAACCCGCAACGAACGGGCCCGTCCCCTGAGCCATGGGCCAGGGGCCAGGTCCGGGCCTATCCTTCCCCTCCATAGCTCGGTCGGGCCCGGCCTGTGAAAATCCCAGCCCGGCCCACCTAAGCCCGGGTCAAACCCATGGAGTTTCGACCCGGCCCAACCTGGTGGAACCGGATGCCACCCCTAGTACACACATTCTTTTGATCACTAATAATACAGAAGTTGTAAGACAACAAATTTCAATAACTAGGTGTGATTTTGATGATACAACAACAACAACAACAACAACAACAATAACAACAACGACCTTTTTCCAATTAGTTGGGGTTGACTACATGAATCATGGTTTTCCAATCTACTCAGTTTAGCGCAATATCTTCTATAAGGTCACAAGATATCATATCTTTTCTCACCGTTTCCACCCAAGTTAGTTTAGGTCTTCCTCTATATTAAAAAAATGTAGAATCAAACCTATTTCTCGATTTCATAGAAAGCCAAAGAAGTACATATGGTACCCAAATAACGATAGATATGTCAAAAGCAGGTCTGATTATGCTATTCCTAATCCTAAATAGAATGGAACGGCGTAGGGATCCTATGGAAACATAGTATCTATTTACATACGATCGAATGACACATTCTCATAATAAGAATGCACATAACCCTATTCCGGTCTGGTTAAGTATGGAATGAACTTATAATCTGACGATCGAGTTTCACTTTTTCTAACGGGGGCACTACTAGGTCTACACGTGACATGTCCAGACAACCTGAAGTGATTCTCTCTTAACTTATCTTGGATTGAAACTACCTTTAGCATATCTCGTATATGCTCGTTTTTAATTCTATCATTCCTTGTTTTACCCCACATTGATCTGAGCATCCTCATCTCTGCTACACTCATTTTTTGGACATGTTGTTTCTTTGTTGCCCAACACTTTGCTCCATATATCATTGTTAGTCTAATAGTCGTCCTATAAAATTTTTCATTTAATTTCAAATGTATTTGTTTGTCATATAAAACACTACTGGCACTTCTCCACTTAAGCCACCCTGCTTGAATCCTATGTATAACATCTTCACAAATCTTCCCATCTCTTTGTATAATCGAGCCTACATATCGGAAACGGTCTCTCTTAGGTATCTCTTGACCATCAAGCTTCACTAATTCCTTAGTTGTGTTCCGAATATCACTAAATTTACACTTCATATACTCGATTTGAGTTCTACTTATCCTAAAGGCTATAGATTTCAAAGTTTCTCTCCACAATTCTAATTTAGCATTGACTCCTGCTATACTCTTGTTCACTAAGACGACGTCATCGGCAAAAAGCATACACCAAGGCACCTCATCTTGTATTCCTCGTGTCAATTCATTCATAACCAAAGTAAAGAGGTAGGGGCTTAAAGCCAAACCTTTGTGTAAACCTACTGTAATAGAAAAATCACTGGTCTTTCCTGTGGTTATTCTAATTGTGGTCGTTGCCCCTTCATACATATCCTTAATTACTTCAATATACCGAATAATTACTCTTTTATTATTTAACACCCACCACACCATGTCTCTCGGGGTTTTATCATATGCTTTTTTTAGATCTATAAAAATAATATGTAGATCTTTCATATTCTCCCTATATTTTTCCATAAGTATCCTCAGTACATAATTTGCTTTCATTGTTGATCTCCCAGGCATAAATCTAAACTGATTCTCAGACACTGTAGTTTCTAGTTTGAATCTATGTTCGATCACTCTCTCCCAAATTTTCGTCGTATGACTCATTAATTTAATTCCTCGGTAGTTGGAGCAACTTTGTATATCTCCTTTATTTTTATATATAGGTACTAAAATACTATTTTTTCATTCACCGGGCACTTCTTAGTCCTCAAAATTCTATTAAATAATTTTGTTAGTCAACTCACTCCTACATCCCCAAGACACTTTCAAACTTTAATGAGTATATCATCTGGTCCTAAAGCTTTTCCTATTTTCATCCTTCCTGGAGCATTTTCAAACCTCAGAGGTCCTAATTCTACAGAAAAATATATGCTCTCGACTCTCCCTCGAGTACTCTATATTTAAGTTGCCCACAACCATTTCATTTAATAACTTCTCAAAGTAATTTCGCCATTTTTCCTTAATTTCCTCATCTTTTACTAAGACACTTGAATCCTCGCTCTTAATATACCAATTGTATTCAGATCTTTTGTTTTCCTATCCCTTTGTTTAGCAAGCTTGTAAATGTTATTTTCTGCTTCTTTTGTTTTTAATTTTGTGTATATGCTTTTTTTTTTTTGCATCTCTTACCGTTTTCTTAACTTCCTTTCTAACGGTCTTATATCTTTTCAAATCCTTTTTATTTCTACTTTTTGCCATATTTTGAAGGTTGATCTTTTTTCTCTCACAGTATTTTGGACTTCTTCTTGCCACCACCATGTTTCTTTATTTAGCAACCCTCCACCCTTAGATTCTTCAAGTATCTCCTTTGAAATTTCTCTTATGTACGTAGTCATTTTAGTCCACATCATATTTGTCTCCCTTTCCCAATTCAATGATGCTCCTTTAAGGACTTAATCTCTAAAACTTGTGGTTTCTCTTCCTTCAAGTTCCACCACCTAATTCTTGGGTTCCTAGTATCCTTCGTTATATATATATGTTTTCCAATCTTAACATCTAGTACCATTAATCGATGTTGTGAGGTTAAACACTCTCCCGGTATAACTTTACAATCTTTATATGTCAAGCGATCCACATTTCTAGTGATGAAAAAATCAATCTGACTCTTATTTGCCCCACTTTTAAAGGTTATCAAATATTCCTTCATCTTCCTAAAATAAGTATTTGCGAGTATAAGATCATACGAAGCCGCAAAATCTAATAGAGCCTCTTCACCATCATTCTTATTTTCAAATCCATGTACTCCATGCACCCTCTTATATCACATGTTATCTTCTCCTACATTTCCATTGAAACCTCCTCCTATAAAAAGTTTCTTACCTAAAGGTACTCCTTGAATTATCTCATCAATATCTTCCCAAAAATTATTTTTAGCTTTTGCATCTAATCCTACGTGGGTTCATAAGCACTAATGATATTAATTATGTTTCCCCCTAATACAAACTTAATTTAATGATATAAAATGAAAATTCACTATCCTAAGAGTCTCTAGCATTCTACAGCGTAACTCATGAGAGGTTAACCCTCTTGTTTGATTCTTGTATTTACGTGATATAAAAGCTGAACTTTTGCTATTAGTTTAGTGGTTTTCTTTTACACACACAAGGCCGGCCCTGAGTTTACGGGGGCCTGCGGCGAACTCCTGAAATTGGGCCCCCATTCAATTTTTTTATTTATTTTTAAGTTATTAAAAAAAAGATTATTTTTTTGCTACAATTCTTAAAAATCGATATATATATGAAGATGGAGATTTAGGGATTTGAGAAAATAATCTTCATACAAATCTAAGCCCAACTAAAATAAGCTGGTGCAAGTACTAATTTTATAAACAAAAGCTAAAAAAAATAAATTTGGGGGCCCTTAAAAAAATATTACGCACAAAATACGTATATGTAAATACAAGAAGAAAAAAAATTGGGAGCCCTAAAATTGCAAAAAAATCGGGGGCCCGAGGCGGCCGCCTCCCCGGCCTCCATTGGGGAGCCTGCCCTGCACACACACACACAGGTTTTCATATCATGATCACGTATACATCCGTACATATCAGTTTCCAGCATACAGTATATCCAAGAAACATGCAAGATGACCAACTTAGGAGTAATATTCAAAGATTCATTTGCAGTTGAGTTTTGTTAGAATAAAATGAATGTCATACAATCAACCTAAATAACTCACAGGATTTCCAATGGCAAACACTTTCTGACCCACTAGTAGGCCAGCGGAGACCCCAACTGGAAGGGGTTTTAGTTTATCTTTAGGTGCATCTATACGCAAGACAGCAACATCCTTATCTTGGTCAAACCCTACAACTTCTGCTTCAAATATTGATTGATCAGCAAGTGTGACCCTGTACGTAACTAGCATCTAACATTAAATCGACATGGAACAAGTTGACATTACTCTTGCAAATAAAACACAAATATATCTCCAAATAAAGAAAGTAATGAAAATATGTCCACAAATTAGGTGTTCGAAAATAGTGGTCACCATAGAGGGTTTACTTCTCCTTGCTAAAACTTAACGTTGAAAGGTCACAGTACTTTTAAGGTTCAGTTTCTAATGACTGGCTCAGCATGATCAAATTCTTATTGATGACAGTTGTGATATAATTGTTGTGCATCATGAAGAAAATACTATTCACTTTGCATAAACAAAAACCCTTTCGTGTAAGAACAATCTTAATGGTTGGTGAATAAGTAAACCTACTAAAAGGAGTTTGATTATGAATGGCTATACGATACTAATATAAACTTGTTTTCTATGTTCCTGTTTGATCAACTCACAACAGACAGAGAATCCTTGAAGTAATAGTATATTTACTTCTGAATTACTGAACCTTCCTCGTTCTTTCAAAATGATGATAAGTTCGGCACTAACAGGACTGGCATGTTCGTATATAATATCGGTGACGAAGCTTAGTGGGGACACGGGGAGGCCCGGGACCCCCCAAAATTTTGAAAACCCCTCTTAGACTTAAGTCTATTAAGTTTTATGGTTTGGTACCCCTAAAAATTATGAAAAAGCCCCTATATATATATCTTTATATAGCAATAGGATTTTTACTTGGCCCCCTCGACAAAATTGTTCTGTATAATATGCTTAACAGTAAGCCTTTTATCTACCAAAATTTTCAGAGAAGGAAGTACACAATTCCCCCAGTTAGCAAGGGAAAAATAAAACAAACAAACAAACTACGTCCGTTAGGTGTGCAGATTGAAGGATTGCAGGGATTACACATGGACTATGGAGGTAGGAATTATAATGCCCTGGAATGTTGTATTACTGGTTTAGTATAGCCTATTGCATTCCATAAAGTCTCTAATTATTGATTGCAAATTTGGTACATATTTATTTCAAGTTATATTTGATGAGAGGAAATCCACAAATACTACACTTTTGGATCCCCTTAAACACAGGATTTTGATGCGGTGGTAATTTAGGATTACTTCCAAAACTATACTCGTGTCTTGCCAAACCATGTAATCCACAGAGGAATCTAAGATTCCCTGCACATTACGCCATACCAAACTCTCCCATTCTCTTATATCTTTTAACATAATCGACAACCAAATACATATATCTTTCAGTGAAATACACATGCAGAGTTGTATCCTCGTGTCAAAAAATTTGGAGAATTGTGTATCCGACACCCTGTGTAAATGTTTCCAGATACAACCCCAATGTCTATACCCACAAATCACACAAAATGTGTGTGCCATGTTTACTTTGACATTACTATCAAGTATCAATCAATACATACAGCGAAAAATTACTATTATTACCCCCTTTCAAACATCACACAAGTAACTGCATAAAAATGCGGAATGTAGTAATGAAAACAAAAGCTACAGAAGATCAGATTCACCAACCTAAGATCAGAAGCCTCGCGAATCACGTAATAATTAGTGACAACATGCCCATCCTTATCCCAAACAAACCCCGACCCCGACCCCTGCGGCACCTCCAACACATCCAGCGCAAACGCATCTTGCCTACCATTACCAATCAGCATCAACATCAATTCAGCACGCCAAAAAAACTACGCCAGGGTTTCAAATTACCTAACGACAAGATTCGTAATATAAACCACCGACGGCGATTTCTCCTGAAACAATCTCACCATGGCGAGCTCGTCGGTCTGCAGCTTCCTCGGCGCAGTCACCACGAACGCCGAGGTGGGGCCCACGTCGGCGACAAATACGGAAAGCGAGATTGTGATCGAGGCGGTGAGGACGACGACGGAGTCGAGGTGGGAGGAGAGCAGATCCTTAGGGTTCGAAGACGATGAATTGGATTTATGATAACAGCTCAGATCAAATGAATTCTCAACGAATACTTCTGATTGAAATTATATTACAGATCAAAGACAAATCAAGGAATCTTTATAATCAAGAACTAGGTTTTGGGAAGTTGGAGAAAGAATTACAGAGGATTCGGGAATAGGAAGGAGAAGAGAAAAGATCAAGAAGTTGTTACAAATTGACAGATCCCCTCTGTTCTTTCATCGAGCTATTTATAATCTCTGAGGTTGCGCCTGGTTCGTACAAGTGTCCTCATCTGCTTCCCGCCTTATTCTTTATTTTAAAAAACTACGTGCACTTCACACCAATACAAAGTTTGCTAAATGTCTAGGCTTCTCCCTCTTTCTTCTTGGTCTCTGATCATTCTGTTCATCCCTTCGATCATCTCCTACGCCATTCTCAATCATCGTATCAATACCCTCCCCTTGAAAATGAACCAGTTCCAGCAGGTTCGAGAGTGGGAATGCTTTCTTCATCGCTTTTGCATCCTCCCAAGTTGCATCCTCCGCCGGCAGTCCCTCCCAGTGCATCAACAATTCTTCCTGTAAACCCTGTCCCCCGTTGATCCATCTATGCCCCAATACTGCCACAGGTTGGAAGACAATATGCAAATCATCATTGCATTCAGGTAATGTCACTGTTTCTACAAGACCTGGACCCTCTATACATTTCTTCAATAAAGAAACATTAAACACAGGATGAATTCGAGACGTCTCCGGCAATGCTAGCTTATAAGCTACTTTCCCAATTTTCTTCACAACCAGAAATGGGCCAAAGTACCTCTTCGATAACTTTTGTGATAAGCGATTAGCTACGGACTTTTGCCTATATGGTTGTAATTTAACATACACCCAATCTCCAGCTTCATACACCTTATCAGACCTATGGTTGTCTGCTTGATTCTTCATTCTAATATGCGATTGTAGCAATTTCTCTTTGAGATTCAACAACAACTGTTTGCTTGCATCAATTGCAAAATTCACTGCACCGCCTTGAATATAGTCAGGATTAGTTGGTGGCAGTCGACTGTATACTGCTTCAAAAGGAGTCATATCCGTTGATGAGTGCCAAGAAGAGTTATACCAAAACTCAGTCAAATGCAAAAATTTCCCCCACTGTTGGGGCTCATCACCAACAAATGCTCGTAGATATTGCTCCAAACATCTATTCACTATCTCTGTTTAACCATCTGATTGTAGGGGATATGTCGTACTCATCTTCAAAGTGGTGCCCTGCAATCAGAACAGTTATTGCCAAAAATTACTCACAAACAACTTGTCCCTGTCAGTCAGAGTAGACTTAGGCAACCCATGTAGTTTGAAAACATTTTGAACAAATATCTCCGTAACTTTTGCTATTGTAAACTTGTGAGGGCATAGCAAAGTAGTGGTTGTATTTCGTCAATATATCCACCACCACCACCATTATTGCTGTCTTACCTTGACAATTAGGGAAACCAGTTATAAAATCCATTGATAACTCTTCCCATACCTGATTTGGAATTCGCAATGGTTGAAGCAGACCTCCAGGCTTTGAAGTGTCATATTTAGTCTGCTGGCAGATGGAACATCTTTTAACAAATTCATGTACATGTCGGAACATTTTTTGCCAATAGAAAGATGAATACAACCTTGACAAGGTCTTCGTGATACTTGCATGGCCACCAATGGGACATGAATGAAACTCCTTCATAATCTCATCATACAATGCCTCCGGTACCACAATCCGCCCTTTAAACCACAACAACCCCTCTTTGATACTATAGTGTGACAGCAACAAGGCAGAGTTCTTCGTCAACTCTTTCTAGTGCAAATCTTTCTGCAATTCCTCTTTAATTTTGCTTACCCATTCTAACTGTGGATGATAAACCAAGGAGGAAAGCTGAGAGTCACCCTCATACTCCTTAGATAAGCCATCTGCAGCTAAATTCTTCTTGCCTGTCTTATACAGAATTTTGAAATTGTATCCAACTAACTTGTGAACCCAATGTTGCTGCTCTGGTGTTTGAATTACTTGAGTAAATAAATGATTCATGCTTCGATGATCTGTATATATCTTAAATTCTTTACCCAACAGATACTGCCTCCACTTCTTCAAGGCCTCAGTTACAACATACATTTCTTTAACGTTTGTCGACGCAACTTGCATTCTTGGAGATAACTTCTTACTAAAAAATGCTATCAGGTGTTTTTCCTGTTGAAGCACTGCACCTATACCCACTCCAGATGCATCTGTCTCTACTACAAACAATTTTGAAAAATCAGGAAGGGCCAATACTGGAGGTGATTGTATTACTGCCTTGAGGTCACCAAAAGCTTTTTCAACCATAGACGACCATTTAAATGCCTCTTTTTAAAGTAAGTCAGTTAAAGGAGCAGCAATAGAGGTATAAGCCTTAATAAACCTCCTATAATACCCGGCAAGCCCCAGAAATGCTCTCAACTGCCTGACATTGCGAGGAGTTGGCCAATTTTAATTCCTCCTAGTTTACTAGCCGCAGCTTGGATTCCCTTGGTAGAAATTACATGGCCCAAATATTCAATTTGATCCTTACCAAACTCACACTTAGACTTCTTCACAAAGAACATATTCTGTTCTAAAATTCTCAAGACTGTTTGCAAATGCTGCACATGCTGCTGCATCCCCTACTTTCCACCAGAATGTCGTAAAAAAAAACTAGAACAAATTTCCGTTAAAAGGGTTTGAAAATAGTATTCATTGCGACTTGGAAGGTTGCTGGTGCATTTGTTAAGCCAAAAGGCATTACTAGGAATTTATAATGACCCTTGTGAGTTCTAAAGGCAGTGTCACGCCCCGCTTCCCAAAAATAATACGGAATACGGATACGCGACTCAACCTAGCGAATGATTTGCATCATCCATAAGCTGTTCAGAAATCTTTACAACATCTCACAAAATAATCAGAGTTGGAAGCAAAAGAGTCAACCACACACATGAAAAATTGAATTAATAAACCAATAGAATTTACTTGAAACAAAATGTATTAATCTCAAATAAATCAGATCTGGATAAGACAAAATTCTGGGTCACATCGCCCAAAATACAAAGTAATCATCCAAGTACTCAAAATACATTATTCAAAGCAACAATAATAGCAATACTAATAAGCAAGAAATCCAGCACTAATATCTCATTTCGCCAATGCCGTCGGGCAGCTGACCATCCTGATCTGCAATTAATAATTACAGGAGAAGAAAAGAGAAAACAAGTACCTGTCAATGCAAGTTATGAGCCACTTAAAATGTAGAATACAAGCACATGAGAAATGTAAACAAATAGCATGGAATAATGCATCAACAGTAATAACTAGTATGAATCAGTAAAACAAAGTCAACTAGCATGGTATACTAACAGTACAAATGAATGTGTCAAGTATAGTATCCAGTAACAGTAAGTTCAGTATATCAGTGTAACAGTATAACAGTATCAGTCCAACAGTATCAGTTTTATGTTCTTACAGTCTTGTGTGTATTACTAGCTAGGTAGCACTTCATGCGCCCCAAAATATAACACATGATTGTTACAACGAACAGTTTCGCTTTTAGATTTCATAGTGGACCATAATGGGGCAGTGTACCCAGGCATCAGTAACAGTAGCAGTAGCAGTAAAAGTAACAGTAGCTGTAGCAGTAAAAGTAACAGTAACAGTAGCAGTAATAGTAACAGTAAAAGTAACAGTAGCAGTAATAGTAACAGTAACAGTATGGAACACTAGTTCCCTTCCAAGTACACGTTTCCATATTTCCCACTATTAGATCTTCCCTTAAAAAATTTCGGCTTGATCACTTTTATTATGGTTATCAACAGACATAATAATGCATGAAATAGTATCAAATTAACATGGTATAATTAGTATTAGGTTCAGGGAAACAAATAAACATGCATAGAGGATGTATGGTCACATAAACGAGCAAAACAGTGTATGTTCATATTCAGGACAGCATGACAGTACAGTACTAAAACAGTGATTCCCGTTACTAAAGAAATCCAAATCTGAATCCGTTGAAGAATCTGGAAAATAGACTTGCACACGAATCCAGAGATTATATATAAGTCATATAATACTTCACAAAATCATAACTCAAAACTGATTTGAATCCAGAAAACACGTTCATCCAGAAATCAGTAAATCTTATTCAAAGTCAGAAAAACAGCATTAAAACTCCTCAAATAAATCCAAGAAAAATCTGGGGTAATCCCCTATATATCTAGTATCAGAATATAAAGTTTCATAATATTCCAGTAAAATTAGTTCAGTCAACAAAAATCAGAAAACATCAAAAAACGCTAGTTTGGCAAATCTGGAATTCCCAGCGCTGCTGTACGAGAACTGTAATATCTCGCAAACCGTGAAATGAAATCCAAATCTGCCAAAGGGAGATGAAAATAGACAAAATAAACTAACTTTCATATTTCATAAATATTTTCTATACAGTAAAAGTAAATCAGGTGAAAATATGATTCTTTACAGAACAACGAGCAAAATACAGCAAGTATAGTTTTCATAAACAAGCATGAAACGGCATATAAAACTCATCAATAAAATCCAACAAAATTCTGGGTATTCCCTAGATAGGTATAGAAATACTGTGTAAAGCTTCAGATCAAAATAATATAATTAGAACTAGTATCAAAATAGTTTAATCATCATAATCATCAAGAAATAAAATCTGGAAATAAATTACACCTCTGCTGTAAAACAGCCATAACTCACTCATACGAAAACGAAATCAATCAAGGTTAGAGAGTTTGGAAAGGAGACAGATTTCTCTACAATTCATGTCTAATACAAAAATTAAGAATTCTGACCTTAATATGGTCTAAAATACAAATCAAACTGATCATCGACAAATACAGATTTTCTCTTGAAAACAAAACTAAAACCACACGAAACTCGTTCCAATCACAATCAAACATGGTATAGAGTCTACTAAGTATCTAAACATTATGAAGTAAAGTATATAACATATTCACAACCATCACATCACATGCATCTTATCAAACACATAATTTTATCTAATTATCTCACATATATAAATAGATCAAGAACGGTCAAATCTAGTTGTTTTCATGTCGATTTTGTGTCGTGAGGAAACTATGGTCAAATAGAACTATAGAGACAAAACCCATAAAAAATAACACACACACAAGTTGTCTCTAGAACCTAACTGCACTATAAGCGGTATTTTTTGACTTGTATCATACAAAGAAATTGGAGTACAAGTTACTTGCCTTAGCCGAAGACGAAACGAACACCAAGAATAACGGGAATGGATCTCGATAATGAACAAAACCCACGAACAAGAATTACGAACCAAACGACGATCCACACATACAAACTTAAGCACGTGCAAACCCATAAGGCGAGAGAGAGCAAGAGAGCGTCGGACGTCGGGAGTGGCGGCTGGCCCTTGCGGCTGGCTGCTACTCCGGCTGCTGCTGCTGATCGACGCACCGGCGACGGAAGGGACGGAGAGAGAGATATGGGGATGAAGGAGATGGGTGTCGGGCTAGGGTGATGGTCGGGGGAGTTGATGATCGGGTGTGGGTGAGGTGCAGGTCGAAGGTGTTGGTCAGCTAGGGGAGGTGGGGCGTCGACTGGGGTTTTTGAGGTGTTGACGGCTGACGGCGCAAACAATGGAGAAGAGGAGGCCAGGAGTTTAGGGTTAGGGTTTAAGGAGAGAGGGTTAGTTTATATGGGGTATAATTTAGGGTTTGTAGTAGGATATGGGTAATTGGGTATTTGGGTTTAATTGGGTCCAATAGGAGAAGAAATAGGATTAGTTTAATTAGGATTTGATTAGGATAAATTGTATAGGACTCAAAATAGGATTGTAGGTCAATTTGGTTTTGGTAATCAATTAGGGATCAAAAGCAATAGGATTGGGAATAGGGTAACCAACCAAAACACCACGAGCACCCAAGAACAAATAGAGAGAACAAGATTCCAATAAAGAGAAAAAAAACACTCGATGAAGAACGAAGCGAAAAGACGAATAAATCAACACAAAGAGCTCAAAATAAAACAAAATGAATATATATTGAAAACAACTTCAATATACGGTCCAAGAAAAATACAAGAGAGTACAAATACTCAAGAAGAAGAAAAATACACAAAAAATACGGAAAACGAAAAACATGAGTTACAGGCAGTTTTGCCTATATCTGCTGCTTGAACTCTTATTTGGTGATATCCTTCTCCAAGATCTACTTTAGAAAATACCTCTGCACCATGTAATTCATCAAACAATTCTTTCGCAGTTGGGATAGGAAATTTGTCCTTAATAGTAATGGCATTCAAAGCCCTATAGTCGACACAAAACCTCCATGTGCCATCCTTCTATTTTATTAAAAGCACAAGTGAAGAGAAAGGACTTACACTGGGTTTGATAATGCCTTCTGTCAACATCTGAGACACTTGTTTATCAATCTCTTTTTAAAAAAAATGTGAGTATTTATAAGGCTTGACATTAGTTGGTTTGGTTCTAGGAATAATGTAACTCCTATTTCCTCGTAATTGTATTTTATTCTGTATTGTGCCTCATTGTACTCTCTCGTCTGTTTGAGATCATGTAATTTGTTCAGATTGAATAAAATTATTATTCTTGTCCCAACTCAAATTTTGGGTCCCTTTTATCAAATTCATTGTGTGCCATTTGTATCGTTCTTCATGAAAAATGGACCAATTCTTCTCATTTATCTCTTTAATCCTCATTTTAGTGCATTTTGACCATTTATCATGTTGGGCTCTTTTTGAAACGGATCCCTAAAACCCACGAACCCGCAAACCCTACTATATAACCCTACCCTAACCCTAATCCCATCGCTAATCACTGTTTTAACCTAATAATACTCCGCCGCTACTCTTCTTCTTCACCCCGATTCCTACTCCATCTCTTTCGTTCAACCAGCCACCTCCGATCACCTTCGCCCACCTTCGAGCTCCGCCTCGTCGACCCCACAGCACCACCACCTCCATAAACTCCATCGCCGTTCGCCACCACCACCGCAGAACCCACCACCGTTGTCCCCAAACTCCGAAAAACCGATCCAAACTCGCCTGCACCCAAACTCGACGTCTCCCTCACCATCGCTCACGACCTCCGACCATATTCCTATCACATCGCCGCCTCCAACACCATCCCCTACGTTCGCCAGCAACCGCCGAACTCCTCCCCTGTTCTTTGAACCGAACAGAGAACGCCCGCCGTCGTCGCCCACCGTCGCCCTCGCGCCTCTGTCGTGCCACAGTCGCTGCGTCGCTCCCCGACGTAGTGCCACCTTCGAAGCACCGCTGTACGTCACCGTCCCCATCTCTCTCTCTCTCTTTCTGTTAGAAGCAGCGAACGAAGAAGAAAGGGAAAAGGGCGGGATCGAATTTGGACCGTTGGATCGTGCCAAGATCCGCGCCTGTGATCGCTGTTTGGTGTTCGCCCACAGCAAATCCCAGATCCGCTGTCCCGTGTTCGGCCAGATCTGTTGTTGGAAACGATCCGATTGGCTGCCACCTCTGTCCCGTGTTCTTGCCGCACCAGATCCAGTTCGCTGTCCGCTGTTCTAGGCTGATCCGGTGTGGGGGAAAACTCGATCTTCGGTAGTTTTTTGCACGCGCTTTTTGAGGACTTCTTCCGGGATTTTTCTACCTAAATTTCTACAACAAGTGGATCTAGTCATCGTCAAACTAAGGCAAGTATCCTTGTACAATTTATTGTTCTAGTACAAGCACCATTGAAATACTACAAATAGTTAGATTGTGACTCCTCCTTGAA
Source organism: Hemerocallis citrina (assembly GCA_017893485.1). Classification (NCBI taxonomy): domain Eukaryota; kingdom Viridiplantae; phylum Streptophyta; class Magnoliopsida; order Asparagales; family Asphodelaceae; genus Hemerocallis; species Hemerocallis citrina. Next base: position 109,877,193 of record CM030361.1, on the reverse strand, counting down.
ATTCGTTGTAGATCAATATTGAACCTCTAAATTGACAATTCTAAAAGTCACAAAATTTCCTTGTATTTAATTTATAATTATTGGACTCTTTTACCCTTGAACACATGAACACTTAGACATATGAATTAAGGAGCCCTAAATTTGTAGATACATGTCACATTCAATTTTTGACGAACTTGCAACTCTATAACTTGAAAAACATTTATTATTTGCTGTTGACCTCCATTATCATGTATTTATGCCACATAATAACTTGGACGCCAAATAACATTTTCCCATGTAACCTACGCTAGTAAATTATTTCTACGAGTTGCTGTCCTGAATTTCCTTTCGCTATTTCGACCCCCTTATCATTTGAATCTGGGCCCGAGCCCTGAATAGAAATTGTAGATCTAGATGTGTAGATATCGATAACTTCTGAAAATTTTGAATTCGGAGTTACGGTCTAGGAGTTATGACAGTTATACTGCGCTGTGTCAGTAGACGCAGATTTGCAAAACTGCTGTATACATTTACTTTGCAAATTAATTTAGCTGTGTAAACAGCGAGCGTTTGACACGAAATTTTATATGTAGCTGCTGGACACCATATAGGACATCCCCAATTTTTCCTAGAATTAAATCACAACATTTTACACACGTATACTTGCTTGATAAGAATTAATAAAAATAACAAGCCGGGATTTTGGGAAAGACTATAGAGTGGACAATATAGGTAAGTGTACTCGGAAGGGGGCCCGTGTTTCCCAAATACTTGGTTGAACTTGTTGTATCTTGTTCGATTCATGGAGTCAGTTACTTGGCTCATGAACTTGTTTGATTCATGAACCCATTGTGCGGTTCTTGAACTTGCTTGTGGATTCACAAACTTGCTTCGTGAACTTGTTATTTATTTTCCGATTCATGAACCATGGCTTGCTTGATACTTGATACCTGAGTACGCCGCCCTATAGACTCTATTACTAGGTCTAAACATAACTGATTTGACTGTAGCAACCATGTAGTAAAAGTATGAATGCATGTCGTGCTACCTAGATAGTAATCACCACTAGACTTGAACTTGATAACTTGAACTAGACTTGAACTTGATAACTTGAACTAGACAACTTGACATTTGAGACCTGACATTTAAATAACACATGACACTAGACTTGAGATTTGGCGTTTGATATGAAATAACCCTATAGGTGCACCTGGCATGTGTTTTACCACTAGTAGTTGTTATCCAACCTAGTTATTAAGATGTTCTCTCTTGCTAGCTAGTTCTCGAATTTGTCCACTACTTCTTATAACTCTGTTACATTTTGAATTCCAATTCTTGTTTCCCTTACTTGTATTTGTTTTCACTATTTGTGGCCCTACCTTGCACTAAGGGCATTTTCTCTTGTTTCCCCTTTGTTTCCCTGTTTATATTTATTAAACAGATTTTGGAGACGAGCTACCCGCTGGAATTGGTGAGCAAAGGTTCTAGCCTTCAAGTGGAGAAGAACTTGATTAGAATATTTACTTCCTGCATTATTTGTTTATTTTTGGATTATTATTTCTTGAAATTTGAAAACTTGTAACGAGCTGTTGTTCCCGAGTTTAACTTGATTTAGACTTGAAACTATTTGGATGTTTTATTATATTCAGTTGTTTCTGTTGCCAATAAATTATTCATGCATGCTTGGTTATATATATCTCTTTTGTTATATTCTTGTTGTGATGCTGAGTCGATCCTACAGCTTATGAATGATGTTAGGATCATTCGCTGGGCTTCGTCATGCACTCGTATTTCCGTATTTTGGGAAGCGGGGCGTGACAAATAAGGTGTAATGAATGATCAAAACCCCTTGATGGCGGCATCTCCTTTGGTTCTTGAAAAACACAAGTATACTGGTTTAAAACTCCCTGCAAAACCTCAGGAACATGTTATGTATCACTGGTTTCCTGCAACACCAAATGATAAAAATGACTAATGTTGTTTATGTGAATCTCTTTTCTCAAAGAATTAAGCCCTATGGACACAGGTGCTTGAGTCTCTCCCTTTTAACGTAATTGATTGCAGATTGTGAACCAATGACATTATCATATTAGAGTAATCATTCACTATTTTGCCCAAAAGCCTCAGCCACTGAATACCTAGAACCACATCAGCTCCATGAAGCGGCAGAATAAAAAAATCAACCCGAGACTCATATTCCTACAATTGAAGAGGCACGAATACACACTTCCCTGTACACCGCAATGATTCCCCATTGCCTACCACCACTTTAAAAGGTTGACAGGGTGTAACAGGTAATTTGAGATACTGGACCAACCTTTCTTGAATGAAATTATGCGACTTCTAGAGTCAATGAAGACATGCACATTGTGCTTCTTAATGCACCCCTGCAACTTCAATGTCCTGAGATTTACCTGGCCAAAAATGGCTTGAAAAGATATCTCTGGTGACTGCTCAAACTCTTGCTCAGCTATCTCAATAGACTCTTGTTCATTACCTTGCTCCACTCAGTCTTCATCCACTAGTAACATGAAAAACTGCTTTTTGCATCGATGCCCTGGCACATATCTCTTATCACAGTTAAAACAAAGACCTTTTTCCTTCCTAATTGCCCACTCCTCAGGAGGAATTTTCTTAATAAAAGGTCGTCTAACAGTATCAACAGAAGCAACTTGTACATGTGGTGTTTGTGCAGGTGTGGGAAGTAATGGTGGAAGGTTGCTTGGAGGTGGCTGCCAGGAATGTCTCCCATAAGTATTCCTCCCTCTCATCGACTTTTTTTCAAGAATCTTCTCCTCTTGCAGTCTTGATAACCCAATGGCCTCAGCCAGATTAGTAGGTTTATGGGCTAGAATTTCTCGTCGAATATCAGGTTTTAAGCCAGAAACAAAACAACTCAGCACATATTTATCACCCAAACCCTTAGTCTTGTTTGCTAAAACCTCAAATTGATCTAGATATTCAGCTAATGTTGCTGTTTGGCTCAATTTGAATAACATCCCTGCATAATCAACATACGCAGACGGTCCAAACCTAATATGTAGCTCTTTAACAAAACACTCCCAATTCTGAAATTCACCATTATCATATTTGAACTGAAACCACGCCAAAGCCTTTCCGTCCATATGAAACGAAGCAATGGTCAATTTATGCTCATCAGGTGTTAGATGATAAGCAAAGAACTGATTTGCGTTAAACACCCAACCTAAAGGATTGATACCTTCAAACCTAGGGAATCTAACGTAGGATTTCGCACTTGAAATTCATGAAAGCTAGAGTGAGAATTTCTTACAGTGGCAGGAGTATCCACAATCGGAGTGCAATTTGCCTGCTGATCGATCTTAGCACCAAGAATCATTAGCTTCTCTACGACTTCCGACATCAATTCCTTTTGCTCCGATGCTGATTTCTGTTGCTCCGCCATTGACGACATGAGCGACTGTAATTGATCGCCATGATTTTTCGTTGTTTCCTTGATTGCACCTAACTTTTTTTATTAATTTGCATAAGGAAACATTACAATTCATACTCTGGCCTTTTATAGGGAAATATGTACATAAACTACACGTGTGTGCTACAGAATTAGCAGACTCAACTAACTCTCTGAATACAACCCGACCCGCAACCTTGGATCCAACCCGAAGCTGCGCTTCACAAAATGAACAATGCACTTCACTTGAAACCTATACTTGAGCATGTATTAGTCATATTCTGCTACATATATGAGCTCTTATTCCACCATTAAAGAAGCAGCAATTCTCTCTGTAACAAGATGATGGGTTTCAGAGTTGGAGAGATTTTTGGGGGAGATGAAGTGAAAGGGAGAAAGGGTATTAGAGTGTTTTAAGTAGTGGAGTCCATCGATCATTGTGAACTGCGGCCTATGTAGTATTGAGGCTGTAGTGCCCAATTGCGACCTTGATTAAATGGTCCTTGGACTTAAGAAATTTTAAACCATGTATTGGAGTCTAGCATTATATGGTATATACGTAGATTACAATTGTCAATTGCAGCCACGAAATCGAAGAGATCGTAGTTAGGTATTGTGGCCTATGAAAACTGGTCTATCTTTGGAATTAGTTTCGAAATTGATCAATCTTGAAAATTAGTTTTAAAAAGTGGGCCAGTTTGGGGAAAAATCTTCCTAAGAGCATCCACTGTCATTGGCTAAAAACTCAAAAATAAAAAATAGATTTAGAAAAATGCCTTGCAATCGTTTGTTTAAAAATTCAAAATTTAGGATAGAAGTGCAAAACAAAACAGCTGAACTGGACCAACTTTTAGATGGGCCGTAAATGGGCCTTTTATATTACCAAAGGCATTGACAGATTGCCCTAAACTCCGCCTCCGCTTCTACGCGAAAATACTATTTTATATTAAAAAAAGGCAACTCACAGACTAAAATCAATCTCCAATCCAAAAAAACTGCGATTCATCTCTCTCAATCTCTCACATTGCGATCATCACTGGCGGTAAAACCTCAATTTTTTTAAAATTATCTTCTAGTACTTCGTTCCTATTCGCCGATCGAACCGTATTGCGTTTCTTTTGATCTTAATTTCGATTCGATCGGTTCGAATATGATCGATCCGTTTATCTGCACTGTTTTAGCCCTAGATGTGGTTCATCCCTGCGATTTTCCCCATTTTTTATTGATTATGGGAGAAATTGAAGGTTTTAGAAGAATAATGACTTTATTTTTACATTGCAATTCATAAATGTTTGATAGTAGATGTTAGTGATGTTGATTTTGATGGAAAGATTCAAATTTGACGTGGAACTTCTTCAAAGAAAGTGTTTTTGTAATTATAGTGTGATTGATATCGAGTGAAGTCTGATCAATCCAAAGTTATATGGGTTTTTGTGAAAGGATTCGTGAATTTTCCTGGGTTCACTTTGATTTTGGGCTTGATGGAGCAAATATCACGTTAAGTGGAAATTTTGGTGCCGTGCCATTTGTTCAATTAGTAATTTACATGTGTGATGCATGTTTCTTTTTTAAGTAGAGAGAGAGAGTTAATTGTAATATTTTGAAGAAATTGAGTAGTTTTATACCAATATCATGCTGGAAATTGAGTATTAGAAATCTAAGTAGATAGACATGCTGGAAATTACGCAAAATGTGCATGTCTTGAGGGGTGTTTGTATGGTGTAAAATGCAGGTGAATCTGAGATTTGTTGTGGATAGTTTTGGAAGTAATCCTAAATTACCTAAATTACCTAAATTACCTAAAATGTGCATAGTTTTGGAAGTAATCCTGAATTACCATTATAATCACATGCCTCTATTAAGGGGGATTAGCAATGCAGCGGATGGGGTGATATGTGTGGATTGCCCAAATCAAATAGAGGTGGAAATAAATACATACTAAAAGTGCAACTAGTGATTAAAGATTCCAAGGAATGAATGAGTTATACCAAACCCAGTAATGTACAAGGTATCATCATTCTTTCTCTTACGCTCCCGTAATTTCGTAATCCCTGCAATTCTTCAATTCGTGTACCAAATGCCCTTATAAAGTTTTTAAAAAGTGGTTTAGGAGCATGTTCAGTGCATGTAGGGAACTTTTTCCAAGACTAAGCCACTTTTCCCAACTATTTCCCAAATTAAGACACTTTCTAAACTAAGTCCTTGGGTGAGCCACTCTTGCAGTTGGGAACTGCGGCAACACATCATTGAGTTTTTTGAGCTTGCTACAGTTCCCAACTGTGGTAACAGTGCAAAAAAAATATTGTCGTAGTTGGTAATAGCGACTGTCTCAAAACTTAGCATAGTGGTGGAGATAGAGTGTACAATTAGAAAAAAAAGTCTTTAAGTATTTTTTGTTAGAGAAGGCTGCAGTTGAGAATTGCGGCCTCATTCTTAACAGAGGCAGCAGCTGGGAGGTTAATATATCGAGACTCCTGTCTCACCTTTACTCCATCTCTCCCAACTCCCTCTCCAACTTTGAAACCCAAATCTTAAAAAACCAGCTCCCCAAATTCCTCCAACTCCCCTGATTCCTCTACCTCCGTCAAATCTTTTTCCAACTCTTCCGACTCCACCAACTCTTTCAAAGCCCTTTGTGGTTGCCAATTTCACACCCATCTCTCCAATTGTCAAACCCAAATTTAGAGATTTCCCTTAATTTCACCCTTTCTCAAAATCAAAATCATAATCCTAAATCTTGCATCGTCTCCAACATCATCCCCAGTCATCTCTCACATCATCTACGCCATCATCTTTGCCATCAAATTTCAAATTTTTTCAAGGCATTCATAAACCCTAAATTATAATTTTTGGTATCTTTAGTAAAATTGGTTTATTATGCTTATTTGAATATAGATTAACAAAATTTATGCTAAGGTGTTGTGAATGATTGATTTATAAGAATTCGCCTAGGTTTTTATACTTCATATTTGGTTAATAAGAGTAGTATAAGTATGTTATGTTTGTGATTGGATAATGATTCGTAAATTCGTTCCTTTATGTACAGGTATGGATTACAAAATTCCTATTTGGTTCTATTATGGGGGAGAAATAATTCGAGATCCAAAGATAGGAGCTTGTTATAAAGGTGTTGAACCGGAAATTGTTTGGGCTCCTCATAATATTACGAAACAAGGACTTGTAAAGAAGATATATGAAATCACTAATTGGGATAGAGGTGAATGGAGTGTTAAAATCTTAGCTCGTTATGCAGCTGGAAAAGGAGAAGGACAATATTTCATGGTAGTGCCTGTAGTTGATGATGATGCTCTTATTGCCTTGATTGCGAGGACAGTCGATCCAAATTCTAGTTGGAATGCATTGGAATTATATGTTGAGCAAATCAAGATTCCTAATAGTCGACCACATGTTATTCGTAATTCAAGCCCCTTACGTGAAGTGCCGACCCATGAGATGAGTTCCAATCCAGTTCATGAATCACATGAAAGCTTGCTACATTCACAAAAAGACATGTTCACAATACCAACACGACCAAATCCCACAGAATTTGATTTGTCATGTCCTATTTTGATACACAATCTTGTTGACAACGAAAATGTTATTCAATCCTTCAATCATGCTACTGTTAACAATGAATTGTTAGAAGATGAAGATGATGAGGAAGATGGGCATCCAGATGACAACGTTAATGTTGTTGAGGACTCACAAGGGAATGTCCAACATTCGGTCCCCCGGACTCAATTCATGAGTGCACCTACACCTGAATCGGTTGACTGGTTTAACAATGCAAGAGTACATCAATTTGGTCAAGAGTCATGTAGCTCATCCGATGCAGATGAATTGTACATTGGGCAAAAGTTTGAAACTAAAGATATTGTCCAACATGCAGTGAAGGTGTTCTCCATTAAGAAAAATCGAGAATTCATCACAGTAAAATCGACCAAAAGTGTATATGTCGTGAAATGTAAAATGGCACCAAAGGTCCGTACACCCGAGGAGAGGGCACAAAATCCCGAAGTCGTAGATGAGGTAGGTTGTTTGTGGAGGCTTCGTGCAATTGTTCCAAAAGGGCAGACATATTTCATAGTGAAAAAATTGAAAGGGCCACATACATGTATCAATCACAAGTTGAATCAAGACCACACTAAAATTGATACTAGACTTATTTCAAATTTGATTGTGAATGCTGTGAAGGCACAGGTAGGAATAACACCGAATGACATAATCGATATAGTCAAACGTGAAAGCAATTATCATATTTCTTACAGAAAGGCTTGGCTTGCAAAACAGAAAGCTATTGAGAAAGCATATTACCAAAGTGGTTCGAATCTCATAGCTGAAGTGAGACTTAAAAGATGTAGGAGAGGTCGGCCGAGAGTTACGCGAATTCACAATGACATGGATGTTAGAGATGGCTCAAGCACGAAGATAACTTGTTCAAAATGCCGTCTAAAAGGACACAACAAGCGTCGTTGTCGGAGCAATGACATAGGTAATGCAGGACCCTCTAGTAGTGCTAATAAACCTAAGGTAAGTAGTACGCTTTTAGATGTTTAAATAATGTTTATTTTCTTGCATTTAGCAAAAAAATATTTATTTAGTGGTTATTTCTCATATTTTTAGCTCTTTTTTGTTGTAGAATTGATTGTTATAGATGATTGAAGTCTCTCTCCAGTTCTTGGGATGCTTTGCTGTTTCTTCCTCCAGTGCTGAGTTTATCTTTCCCTTGGAGCTTGTTTTGTCGTGCAGTCCCTGATGGTCGTCTGTTTCAAGGATTGATGTTTCCTTTTGCTATTTCAAGCACTGGTGGTCTGCTTTTTCCTTGTTTTCGTCTAGACTTCTATTTCTATTTCTGTTTCTAACTAAGTGTTTGATGTATGCTGTTATTGTACTGGCATCTTGCTGTTGATACTTGCTTAAGTTATGTTTGTTTACTTTACTAGCGTGTTGACCTAGTATTATGTATGCTGGCTACTTCTGTTTTTCTATGTATATACTAGTGGCTGGAGCTATTAAGCTCTATCCTTATTATATATATAAAAAACAAAAGTTATTTATTTATGCTGAATGTGACAAATGAAGCTGGTACAAGTTGCTGAGGACGGAGATCAGATCACTAACGCACGCACGGTGGACAACCCCGTAGTATATTGTGATATTTTGGACAAGTGGCATTTTGGGTGGCGCAAGTGGTCGGTGATTTATGCAGATTTATTCTGTGATTTATGCAGATTTATTCTATAATTGTGATATCGTTTATGATATATTATGATATTTTGGACTTGTGATATGTTATCAACGTCATTTTTCAAACTTGTGATATTATGTGGTGGTGATATATTGTGAAATTATGTTACTGATTGTGTTCCTATTGTGATATTGTGATATATTGTAATATTTTGTTTTCAATTGTGATATTGTGATATTATGATATTGGGTCGACTTTGTGATATTGTGAAATAATTATTGATATATTGTGAAAATTTATAAAATTGTGAAAATTTGTGCATGTTTTGAGTTGTAAACATGGAAACAATGATATCTCAGATATCATTGAAGCCGCAGTTGGGAACTACTGATTCTTTTTAAACGATGTTGTAATTCCCAATTGCTGCTTCATTTTGGAGGATTTTTTCTCCTTCCAACTTTGCTCCCAAATTTAAAGTATAGTGTAGGCCGCAGACTGCGGCCTATATATAGAGAAGCCGACGTTGGGAACTGTGCCCTCTCTTTAAAGGATTTTTTCGAGAAAGCTTGTGCTCTCTCGATGAAGTGTAGCATTTGTGTCTCAAAGTTTTGAGACATTCACTATTTCCAACTGCGGCAACGATTTGCACCGTTACCGCCAAACTCAAAAAATTCAATGAAGACGCAGTGGGGAACTGTGGCTTCAATAGTGATTTTGCTGCTGTTTTTTTCGATGTGGGAGAGAGTGACTCGCCTAGGGAATTACTATGGCAAGAGGCTTTGTTTGGAAAATAGTTTAAAAAATTGGCTTAGTTTGGGAAAAAACCCGCATGTTGGTGTGGTTGTCCACAAAACACAACCAAGTCGCAACCCCAACTCTTGTGTTATATACTTTATATGAGATAATGAGATTGGCAAGAATGTTTATTTTGTGCTATGGAAGCATTTTAACTTCGGACTGTGTTAAGACTTCTGCTCGATTACTTTGGATTAACATTGAGAGAGTTTTGTGCATCTGTTTTGTGATATTGTGGGAAATAGTCTTGGTTTTGCGGATTTTGCCTGAGTGTTTATAAATGATTTTATTCATTAAAATTTTTGGGATTGACTTTCATGACTGGACATAAGTGGCACAGTTAAATTCAACATTATTTTGTGTAATAATGGGAACATATTTTGTTATTACTGTTTTCCTTATTGCTTTGAGACTTGAATTAAATCTTGAGATCTGAACTTCAATCGTGTGAGCTTTTGAAGTTACAAACTGTCTTTTCGCTATGCATGCAAGGTGTCATCTTATGTTGAGTTGTGGTGTCATCTTATCAGCTTTGAAGCACATAATCTTCTATGTGACATACTTGTCATGGACTTCTGCCGGAAAGATGTACTCATGAAGATATTTTTTAGGTTAAAGAATAATTTTAGATGCTCATGCTCATGCCTCCGGTTATTAGCCTACCTAAAACTATTACCATACATTGTTTTCACAAGCCGTTAATTCCTCATCTTGAATTCTGGAGGCATTTATTTGCTTTTTTACATGTTAGAGAATGTTATTGTTTTCTTACGTCTTGTTTGGGAATAGAGTTAAATGGATTAATCTTGAGGTTTTATATAACCCTACTCTTCCTGGAGTTTTATCCTACCTACACATAACTCCATGCCATTGCGTTTCGAAAGAGGGCCGTAGTGACGTGTCAACGCTCTATGTATACTTCTGCTAGATCGCTCTATGTATACTTCTGCTAGATTTTGTCTTGAAATACAATGAATCTCATGTTATTTTATGTAAGGATGTATATTACTGTAATTTTCATCTTGATATTGGACGTTTAAAGATTTTTTGACAAATTAATCATTGGTACAATCCAGTGCTTGCCCTACGAATGGCAGAGTCAATGCCTGAAATGAGGAAACCCGTGTTTATTAAAATAGACCAGCTAAGGCCTGGCACGAGTGGCCATACCCTAACAGTGAAAGTGGTTAGCTCAAAGATGGTGCTTCAGAAGGGGCGGGCAGCTGGGCCTCAGTCACGTCCAATGCGTCTTGCAGAATGTTTGGTAGGGGATGAAACTGGAATCATTGTATTTACGGCCAGGAATGATCAAGGTTAGTGTCTTCAAATCAAATATGTAGCAGATACTCTATTATGACTTATCTTACGGTTCAGGAAGGAGCAGTTCTTATATTCTATAATGATTATGTCCCCATCTACAACATATTCTTGTATTATTGTAGATGCAATCAGTCTTTTTTCTCTTGACATTTTATCGTAACTATGATTTGGGTATTGTGCACATGGAAAAACCTTTTCACATGAATTTTGTAGTGAATATTTTGAATGCTGATTGCTGCTAGTTTGACTCTTAGTCTCAAGATTGAAATTATGCAGTGCATGATCTGGACAATTTAGAGTGATGCAAGTACCCAATTTAATTCAGATTCCACCTTCAATGAAGTTCTTGTGAATTTTATGATTTGAAGTTTCATTAAATCCTGCATTTCTAACCTTGAAAATATAATTTCATTCTTGAACCTTGTTCGATTTCTGTAACTATAATTTAGATTTTTTGGTTCTTACTAATATTTCAGGAAATTCATATTGCAGTTACCAGTTGGTTATTTATGAAAATGGTATGTGTCATGTCGGCAGCATAGATCAGCACAGTGGCCTTATTTTATGAAATACAAACAATGTTACTATTGAAGTATTTTTTTAATAGGGCAAATGATTAAACCTAGTGGGCTGGTACTCCTTTTCATTTAAAATTTAAGAGCTTACTTGAAACACCTCATCTATCCTTTGAAGAGTTGATGACTTGTACACTTTGTGCCATCCCCCCGGGCAATATGGAATGCTGGATTAAATTTTTCATCCACACGGGGATCGTTGATTTTAGGTTTTTGGTGCCCTAATTCCCAAATAAAGGAAATCAATTGAAAAAGAATTGACACTTCTTCTTTGTTGTCGTAGTGTCATCATATTAAACAAACATATGAAAGAACTTCCTCAATAGTTGCTTGGCTCAGGCAAACTGTATGAGCATTAGATCTTATTGACCATGGTGAAGTTATCCTAGCTACTCAAATAAGATTTGACACCTCAACAATGCCGCCATTCATCCTTGGATCATATCCATGAATATCTTTTATTCATTGAACTTTGGGCCATTACCCTTTGTCGAAGTAAGAGTTATCATAACATTTCTAAATGCATAGTTCCATAGTTTGTCTAGGTTTAGGTTTTTATTCTTCATACTCCAATATATATATCAAGTCTTCCTTATGGTGCCATTACTGGTCTTTGTTGCGCATATCCAAATGTTTTTAATCGAATTTCCGTTATTTAGCACCAGCTGGAGGCTGGAGCTGCCTCATATTTCTCACAAATGCACACATTTCTTATTTGAACCCTCTTTATCTACCATTTGCACTTTCTCATTTCTACGACAGAGATTTCTGGTCTGGACAGGCTTTTTAATCGCTCATCATTCTTACCAATGATCCACTTAGCATTACCGGATTTATAATTTCCTTACAAAATATTTCCTTCAAGGGGCCTTTGTGATCACGGAATTGTTCTTCTAGCAACACTTATCACTTGATCATGTATGCCATAATGTTTTGTATGTACAAGATATCATCTTCAATCTCACGATCCTGAATTCCGCCCTTTCTACAAAAGTAATAATTACGTTCTCAAACTTTTAGAAAGGTGTTTCTTCCTGCACTTGTCTACTACTTTGACTGTATCTCCTCCATACATCACTTTATTAGACATTGGATGCTCTTTGAGATTTGCCTATATATCATGCAATATTTGCATTTTTAATTTTTAGTTGCCTTTTAAAAAAAAATCCAAGCAAATCGAATGGCTAAAGGAATATATGTACACCTTGAAAAATTTATAGAGAATAGGTACCTCTAATTAGCTATACAATTTCTTAATGACTTTCATGAACAAACAAATTTCAATATATTTGTATCTTGCATAGCTAGACTAGCAATTGAGGTGATATTTGGATGCGTGCAATGAAGATTGTTAACTGCCAGGCCTTGGAAAATTGATAGAATGGTTGTTAGCTGAGCAAGAAGGAATAGTGGTAGACCAAATCGAAGTTGAGTTGAAGCTATTAATATGGCTTTGAAGTGTTAATTTGATGAAGGTGGCCCTCAATAGTTGAGTGAGGAGAAGGATTCATAATTCCTAATGGATTTTGTGCTTAGTGAGGTTACAATACTTGCAGGGCACTTGGTTAGTTATGTACACCCACAACAATACCTGGTATTAACAATTGAATAATTAACCTGCCATATACATTTTGATCTACTTGTTGTAATAATTTTTGTACCTGAATGAATTATGTCTTTTGAGAATGCTGTACCTTTGCATGTAGTCTTATTTTTAAAAGACGTTTTTTTTGTAAATCATGCATTTGAACTGTTTCTCACTAATGTAATTAAAGATGTCTTTTGATTCATGACATACTCTGCTTCAATGGACAATCCTTACCATGATGTGGATACATAGATACATCCAGCATGTTGAATGAAGTGTTTCTTTGAGAACTTATAACTACTATACTACAAAGCTTCTCCATTTATATTGAATGAAACAGTTCATTTTGTGATTGGTTGATGCATAGGCATAATGTTCTAAAACACATTAGTTTCATCTGCTGATGTTTATGACATGTAAGTCAAAGTGAACGGAGTGGACCATCGAGTCTCATGACCAATCACGTGCTTTTGTAATTGGGCATAACCTAATTAATTTTCCCTAGGATTGTTAATGGCCCTTGCACACACTGACATATATATACACGCTCCACCAGTAAATTGTTTGTCATCTCTGCCTTGAAAATAATATGCATGGAAGCATGAGGATGCATCTATTACTGTGTTTATTTGTAGGTATGTAATCTATTTATATGAGTGCACGCATACACACAATCAATAGTTCTGTTTTGTCAACTCTGCCTTCTTAAAATATTTATGATTGATAAAGCATAAAGATGCGTTTATTTGTAGGTGTATAATCTATTTATATCATACCACAAAACAGTACTGATAATTCTGTTTGTCATCTATGCCTTTGAATTTTTTTATGAATGGTAAAACATGAGGATGCATTTACTAATATGTTATTTGTAGGTGTGTTATCTAATTATATGATGCCTGTGGTTAGCATTTCCCAGCCTGAATGCATATCCAATTTCCCGGTCTGATTGCATATGAGTACATTCAAATTTTTATTTTTCATACTTTGCTCCTTTGCTTCCATGGTCAGTTTATCAGTGAACAAATATGCAACTTTTAGCCGTTGAATGTGGCTGACCAATTATGCTTCACGATCTTGAAGGAACTACTATTAATGTTGTGGGTGTTTGGTACGCGGATTGAAGTATTCCCGGTAATGCAAGTATTCTCAGGAATATGATGGAAATGAAAGCATCCCCCCTTCTAATCTACCTATCAAACACCCCGATAGTAGTTTTTCTTTATTCTTTGAGCAAATTAAAGATTATCTCTATTTTAAGTGATCTTTTTATTAAACAAGTGGAAGTGTTTCTCTTATCTCCAGTTGATCAGATGAAGCCGAACACCACGGTCATCCTGAGAAATGCAAAGATAGACATGTACAAAGGATCAATGAGGCTTGTTGTTGACAAATGGGGACGCGTTGAAGAAACAGATCCAGTAGAGTTCCAGGTGAAAGAAGATAACAACCTTTCCCTCATTGAGTACGAGCTTGTGACTGTCATTGAGGAGTAAAATCAGACAAGGAATAGAAAGCTTAATTCATTCTCTGAGATGATGAAGGCAAGTTCTGGTTGTGTTATGTTTCAATGTTCCAAGTGGCAGTTCTCTTCTCACAAGTAGCTTTGGAATGGTGAAGTTATATATTTTAAAAACCCTCCTTTTGCAAGGTGAGTTAAGATTATTCCAATGCAGTAGAGTTCATGACGATAGCCTCTCTTTAAATGTTTGAAATTTCAACTCTTTGGATTAGTACATGTCGAACGTAAAATATTGGGCTGTTTTGACAGTATGGTTATGATATTTGATGATGTTCTGAATTTGATAATACTATGTGGTGAGATGAGACCAGACAATAAGAGCTTTGCTATCTTTGCTTTTATATTCCTAAATTGTTCAGTATATTAGTATTCTGTATATGATCACTGGATGGATCGACATATTTGTGTTTGCAATACAGATTAAAAGAATTGATTTCCACAAGTCTGTACAAAATATAACCCACAAGTCTGTATAAAATGCTGAAATTCAGAATTTCTCAACATTGGACGAAATTGCCCACAAAATCGACCGATCAGTTTATCAAAATTTGTAATTCAGATTAAAAAAAGAAGGGGGTTCCATACTGGCAGTAATGCCTTAGAACAAAGGATCTAATAGCATTATTATCAGATAACACATCACTATTTAAAATGAGTAGGTGTTCATGTGAAGAAATAGTAAACTTCAAACCCCATTTTCCAAAACATGATTGATTTGCCATGCAATTTAGGGATCATGAATACCTAATCCAACCTTCTCAAAATTCTCTTTTAATGTACGTAAGAATCCAAAAGTGGAGAACAAGATATTAGATTGGTGGCCCATCCTACTCCTCTAACCAAAATCCCGAATGCAGCCACCACCTCACCTACCATCTCAGTGTTTTCTGTGGTAATCAATCAAACACTTTTAAGG
Organism: Hemerocallis citrina; assembly: GCA_017893485.1. Classification (NCBI taxonomy): domain Eukaryota; kingdom Viridiplantae; phylum Streptophyta; class Magnoliopsida; order Asparagales; family Asphodelaceae; genus Hemerocallis; species Hemerocallis citrina. The sequence goes on along the minus strand of CM030361.1, from coordinate 109,861,877 downwards.
GATTCCATATCTACACAGGAGAAGCTATTGAAGTTGTATTTGAGAAAATAGTTTACTTAGGATAACCGGAGTTTTGCAGAGTTAATCTCTCAAAATCCTACTTCTCTTAGCTTTGCATTGTTTTGTTTTTTTGAAGCAAATGTGGATTATAGTTTCTTGTATTGGGATTGGATATAAATCTGGTATGTTTCAATTATACTATTCCTTTGTATTTTCAGTGATAAATTAAGGACTGCCTCAAAACTACCCCTCTTCCCTCCCAATTCAATACTGTGTTACTAATCTAGGAAAATAAATGCCTAACTTCTTCTGTTAGAAAAAAGCACTTTTACATAGGAAGTCGTTTTCATGCTCTAAAATATCAATATGTAGTATTTCTTTTTCGAGTAATGCTACATCCACTACCAATTTCACTACATTTCTCTTCACTACTTTAGGTGGCACACTCCAATTGGTAGGGGAAGATAGAGTGGGTCAGGGAACTCTTTAATAGGAGTATGTCATCTAAGATAGTGAAGAGAATGATAGTGAAATTGGTAGTGGCCGAAGCATTACTCTTCTTTTTCTCCTCATTCTGCATGTGTTTAGTTTGTTAGTTGTGTATTTAAGAGAAAGAAAGCAAATTTTTTATAAAAATGACCCACTTTTTAAAAGTATTACCAAACTGACCCACTTTCGAAACTAATTATCAAAATAAGTCATAAAAATTCCCTGATAGCAAGTCTAACTTTAAGAAAAACTCAAAAAAATGCTTGATTTAGATTCGCTGTCTAAGACAGACAACGAGTTTCGATTGGGGATTTTTATAAACCCAAACTCGCTATCTCATTCTTCTCTTCAGTTATCTCTCTTTCCACTCTCCCTCCCAACTCCGAAACCCAACTTCGAATTGTTTGTTTAGATTTTGTATGGATTTTGTTGGTAAAGTAACAAATTTGGGAGGCTAGGGTTTTTGGTTTCTTTCGATATTGGGAGAGAGAATGGAAAGAGAGAAGTGAAGAGAGAACTCGAAACAACGAGTTTTGTCTTTAAAAACTCCCCAATCGACACTTGCTATCTCAGATAGCGAGTGTGGTACAAACACACTTGCTATCTGTGATAGCAAGTCTAAACTTGGTATTTTCTTCAAGTGATGGAGAAATACCTTAACATACATCCGTTATCACAGATAGCGATGATTTTTTCACCACTCGCTATCTCAGTCTTCACTATCTCAGATTGAGATAGCGAGTCTAAACTTGGTATTTTCTTCAAGTTTTCAAGCGGTGGAGAAACACCTTAACATACACTCTCTATCTGAGATAACGAGTCTAAACATGGCATTTTCTTCAAGTTTTCAAGTGGTGGGGAAATATCTCAACATACACTCATTATCTCAGATAGCGAGTCTAAACTTGGTACAAACAACTAGCTATCTGAGATAGCGAGTCTAAACTTGATATTTTTTTTAAGTTTTTCTTCAAGTGGTGGAGAAACATCTCAACATACACTCGTTATCTCAGATAACGATGAATTTTCACCACATGATAGCGAGTGGGTCATTTTGGTTAATACTTTCGAAAGCGGGTCAGTTTGGTAAATACTTTCAAAAAGTGGGTTATTTTGGTAAAAGATTCAAAGAAAGCTGCACTGTGAGTGGGCGAGGTATCTGATTCAAGTTCAGGATGACCCAGCTTAATTTACTAGGGAAAAAGAATATAAGAAGAAGGCATTTGACTCTTTCATGCATACTTCACTCGGCTCAGGGCATATATAGCTGAACCCAACGTAGAGAGAATTGAACAATACTTGTGAAAGATGGATGAGATAGGGCATTCATTTGCGTATTTAGAACATATAATATTAATATATATTGGGTAAAAGGGATATAAGCAACTTGCTCATTTAGTAAATGAGTAATTGATGATGTGGCATGCATGTGATACATTGGACAACTAATCCTTTAAAGATTTTCTAATCACATGCTTGTCACATCATCAATTGCTCATTTACTAAATGAGCAAGTTGCTCATATCCCTTTTACCTATATATATTTGTTAGTTAAGCTATTATTGTATGCTAACGCATAAGAAATCAATATGAAAAAAAACTAATATATTCATAAATCATTACCAATAACATCACCTTAAATTGCAGTCTCCCCCAACTTCACATTATTCACTCCACCACATAATAATTACCTCTAATTAAACCCAAAACAAAGTTGAGTTTATATGATCCTCTCATTTCAAACTCCTTAATTCTCAAGAAAGGGGAAAAAAAAACAAAAAACAAAAACACAATGATAACAACGAACTAAACCGAAAACAGTGTGCACTAAAGTCATCAATCTGCAATAGCCCAAGTGATATCCCCCTCGAAAATCCAGTGACACACCTCAATCTTGCCCAGGCCAGACCCTAGCGCCACGAATGCGCCATGCCCTGCGCTCCAATCCGACATGTCAAAAAGCCACGCCATGGTTAATTTTCTCCTTACTACCGACGGCCAGAATGCCAGCTTCGTAAACTCTCACCTTAGGTACCCAGTGACATAGTACACCAGGTAAGGAAACAATGGCTGATGACACGACACGGATTTGGTCACTTTACCCCCATTCACACCCTTCACGTCCCTAATCATAATGCTCCCTTTAGAGCCGTTGGTATTCTCAGGGTTTATGACCCCTACAGGGCCGGCCCTGATATGTAGGCGGGCAAGGCGGCCACCTCGGGCCCCTGCGTTTTTGGGGCCCCCGATTTCAAACTTCCCTTGTAAATATAGGCACGCGTTTCGCGCGTAAATTTTTTTTTTTATTTTTTATATGGGGCAGGGGGGCCCCATTTCGGAAGTTCGCCTAGGGCCCCCCGGAACTCAGGGCCGGCCCTGGACCCCTACATTGGATTCCAACACCGTTACGCGAAATCTATCATGTCTTCTGCTGATGTGGCATACTTTAGTCTCTCTCTTGCTCTGAGCCAGGCCGGCCCCCACCTTGAGGCAGGTGAGGCACCCGTAATTTTTGTAATTTATGGGACTTCCAAATTTGTATTTCTCTTGTAAATATAGATATTTATTTTGCGCGTAAAAAAATTACACTGTTATGAATTTTTTGCCGTCAGAGGCCACTTTTTGAAAATATTTGCGATTATGGACCAGTTAGAAACTATTAGCGCTCGTGGGCTAACTTGTGCTACGTCAACAGCGGCCGTTATTCTCATTAGTGACCTATTCATTTTGAATATCGCTAATGGAAATAACGGACTATGTTTTAAATGTTTTTGAATTTTTTGCTTGCTGTCGCTGTTCCCACTAGTGACCTTAGTATATAGGAGGTCGCTAATGAGATTAGCGACCTTTAATGAGCTGTATTCTAATACTTAGCAAAATCTAGAGAGCTTTTGCTCCCTGAAAAATGATAATCAATTTATTTTTAAAACTAAGGTCGCTATTCGGAATAGAGGTCTTTATTGTACTAAGGTAGCTATTCTTAATAGCGACCTTACTAAGAAACACAATCTCCTTATTCTTTGTAAAATTTGCAAAATAGTCATACAATTAAGCCCTCTATTCGGAATAGCGATCTTAGTACAATAAAGACCTTTATTCCGAATAGCGACCTTAGTTTTAAAAATAAATTGATTATCATTTTTCAGAGAGCAAAAACTCTCTAGATTTTGCTAAGTTTTAGAATACAGCTAATTAAAGGTCGCTAATCCCATTAACGACCTCATATATACTAAGGTCGCTAGTGGGAATAGCGACAGCAAACAAAAAATTTAAAAAAAATAAAATAAAACATAGGTCGCTATTCCCATTAGCGACCTCGAAAATGAAGAGGCCGCTATTGGGAATAGTGGCCGCTGCTAACGTGGCACAAAGTAGCCCAAAAGCGCCAATAGTTGGGAAACTGGCCAAAAAACACAAATATTTTCAAAGTGGCCTATGTAGGCAAAAAACTCCATTGTTATTACCAAAAATAATTATTTTATTAGGGGGTCTCCAAAAATAATTATTTTATTAGGGATCCCCAAAAATAATTATTTAGGTCTTTCACCTCGGATCCCCCGGGAACTCAGGGTCGACCCTGCTCTGAACAAGCATGCATTCACTAGTTGTGTCCCCAATAGCCTTTCCCATCGTGGTATTTGCACGAATTAGAAATGTGTCTCTAACTTGGTCTGCAGGAAAAAGGATTTTGCTAGCAATAGACCGAATTTTTTCCCAAATTGACCCTTTTTGCAAAAGTATTGCCACAAACGACCTGTTTTTTTTTTATTTCCACAAACGCCCTACTCGCTTTTCGAGAAAGCGGGTTTGGTACAAACCCTCGCGCTTTTTCAAAAAGCGAGTCTTGGGTTTCAGAAAATTGGAAACCTAAGACTCGCTTTTCGAAAAAGCGGGATGGTTAGTACCAAGCTCGCTTTTTCCAAAAGCGAGTCTTGGGCTTCTTTGCCCAGCAACACTCGCTTTTTGAAAAAGCGGGGGTAATTATACCACACTCGCTTTTTCAAAAAGCGAGTGTCGATTGGGACTTATACCCCCGCCCCCAAAACAGATCTCACTTCTCTCTATTCTTCCTCAACACTCGCTCTCGAAAAACCCTAACCCATCGCTCGCATCTTCGATTTCTCGCCTATTTCATCAAAATAGCCGTCGATTAGCTCCTAAAATTTTCGCTTTCTCATCCCAAGCTAGTTGCCCACCTTGTGGTTGAGTTTTTTTCCCGAAATTTTGGGTGATTGCGGGGGATTGAAGAACAAGGAGTGGAGGTCGGTGACGCTCGCGATTTGGGCCTGGTTCTTTTTGGTTTGTGGTGATTGCGGTGGTTCAATTCTTGCGTGAAGCTTGAGGTATATTTCTAGAACTCAATTTTTTCTAATGTTGTATATATATTGTGTGTAATTTGTTGTGGTGTGTGTAGAATTTGTGAACGATTTCAGAGAATCTATGTAGTATTTGTGTTCTAGAATTTGTGTAGAATTTGTGTAGAATTTGTGTAGTCATCAATTTTGGGTGATGACTGAGTATATAACTCTATATACTTGTGTAGTATTTGTGTTCTAGATTTTGTGTAGTATTTGTGCATATGTGCATATGTGAGTAATATGTGGTGGTGTGTTCTAGAATTTGTGTAGTATTTGTGCATATGTGAGTAAAAGTACAATTGTGCATATGTGATTTTGTGAAAGTGTAATTTGGGATTTGAACGATTCTAGAACTCAATTTTTAAATTTACTTAAATCACGTAGTGTAGATTTGTGCATATGTGAGTTGTATTTGTGAGTTGTATTTGTGAGTTTTGAGTTTGGAATTTGTGATCAGGAGAAATGTACTGCAATTCTAATTATATATTTACTGCAATTCACAGACCAACTATTTGAATTTAGGATATGTGAGTTGTATTTGTGAGTTGTAGATGTTTTGAGTAAAATTAGCATAATATCTCCACCTATAGATTTTGTGAGTTGTAGATTTTTTAATTTAGTAATATCTCCACCTATAATTTGTGACTTTTTGTGAGTTGTATTTGCATTTCAATTATCTTCAGCTTCCGTGATGATTTAAATTGCTAAAATAAATTTGGAATTGTTAATAATGAATTCACGTTCATCTTTGTAGGATACTTTTTTTTTTTGATAAAATGCCACGGAATAAGGGACGTGTGGAGACTGGCGGCAGTAGTAGAGCCAATCGTGGCGATGGACCACGTACATCTTTTGGCCCACCTCCACGCGGTGGACGTGGTGGTGGTCGTCGTGCTGGAAACGAACGAAGTAATGTAAGTTATAATTTTTTTTGCATTCGATTTGTTTCACTGTCATATAATTGATTGATATATTTATTTGCTGATGTAACTGGTGTTTTGCAGGTCCCAACAAACCAAAATGTGGCTGGTACTTCGTCGCCTGCCCCTCCTTCATCTACGGTTCCGCTTGTTGGTCCAGGTCCACTCGACCCCAGTCTTCTAACTTGTCAGTCGCACCATCGCTCCAAAGATGTGTGGGAGGGGGATTCGAAAGAGTGTACCTTCCGTGGGGGGCATCCTCTCCCTATGCACCCACGGATTCACCAAATACTACGGGATTGCGGCCTATATGGCATCGCACTGATGAGCGGCATCAAGTGCGATCGGCCTCTACTGACAGCACTCTTGGAGAGATGGCGTCCTGAGACCCACAGTTTCCACTTGTCAGCTGGGGAGATGACTGTTACGTTGCAGGACGTTTCAGTCATCACAGGCCTCCCGGTAGATGGGCAGGCGGTGACCGGCTCCATGGACTTCGACGCGGCGTACTTAGTAGAAGAATACCTAGGTGTCGAAGTGGAGACAGGTGCAGTAGTAGGGAAACAAATTCGTCTGAAGTGGTTGAAGGAAAAATTTAAAGATAAATTGACAGATGATTCGACCGAAGAGGAGGTCCAGATGTACTGCAGGGCGTACATCCTTACTCTTTTTGGAGGGGTACTATTCTCTAACTCAAGCGGTCATTCCGTTCCCCTCATGTACCTCCCGCTTATTGCCGACCTTGGACGAGTCGGCCAGTATAGTTGGGGTAGTGCCGCCCTAGCAGCTCTCTACAGGAGTTTGTGCCTGTGTGCCCTCGGGTCCGTGCAGATGAATGGCCCGATGATTTTGCTTCAAGTGTGGAGCTGGGAGCGTATCCATGTTGGGCGTCCCGTAGTTAGAAAACAATCACCCAGCTGGATCAATCTCCCTGAAGACCCGTACATGCTACCTCCTCTAGGTGTGTACTGGTCGGGTAACCTAACTTGGACTGCCAACCCGAACAGATGCCTGACCTACTACCGTGATGAGTTGGACAGGTTGGCAGACAACTGCATTGTATGGATGCCCTACACGGAGGAGCGTCTAGCACGATTACCGCCCAGTGCCTTGTATAGGCAAGACCTTTGGCTGACCAAAGCACCGCTCATTAACTTCAGCACTGTCGAGTTGTATTTTGTTAGCAGAGTACTACGGCAGTTTGGTCTCCAGCAGTCGATACCAGTAGCTGAGCCCTTCAATGCTGATCTCCATAAAATTACCGGAATGGGTCGTACGCCAGGTCACAATTGGGCGGAAAGCTTCTCCACCTATGTCGAGAGATGGAACCTCCAAAGATTTGATGAAATAATCCGCGACATTCCTCCATTCCAATTAGCAGACCACGCGAACTACATGAATTGGTATCGGAGGATGACAAGGCGGTACATCTCTCCGACAGGACCGACTCCAGCCGGTGTGGTGATGCCTATACGTCGACCGGCGGCAGAACCGGTAGATGTGCACTCCATGCATTTGCCGATGTTTCAACCGAAGGCGTCGGCTCTTCGCACGATTGTAAGTTTTATCGAAATTTATACGTCTTTTATTTTTTTTGAACTCTAACTACAAAAAACAATATATTATATTTTGTAGATGGCCCAGACTTGGAGTATGGGCAGGAAATGTGCAGCGGTATTGAGTAGCAACGTGGCCGATGCGGTGAAGGACTTCGCACGCGAAATGTTGACATCCTGTCGAGCTCAGGCAGATGCTGTGGGGGAGGGGGCGACCTTGGATGCAATCTTAAACACTCCCGCACATCGGACTAATACACGCCAAAGACGATTCAAGAAAGTCGCTAGTAAGCCACCGCGTCGTACCGTTGTTGAAGAAGCAGAGGAGGAGCAAGTAGAGGAGGAGGAGCAAGCAGAGGAGGGCGACCCATTAGAGGGTTTGACACAGTTGACTCCATCTCCCCGAGCGAAGAGGCAAAGGAAACGAAATGTGATTTATACACCGAATCCTTGACCCGTACATGTTTGTAGTTGAATGTTGTATTTTGTTTAGTCAAATATTGTAAATAACTTTTGAATAGTTCTTTGAATGAAATTAGAATTTTAGAATGGGGTGTGTGCGTAGTGTGTTCTTGATTGTTTAAGTTTTCTTCTTGTTTTGTTTTGTTGCTACAATCTATCGCGTTTTTGTTTGTGTGTTGTTGTTGAGAATATAGATGGATTGAAACTGTTTTTGGTGGTGATATTGATGGTGGAGATGATGGATTGAAACTGTTTTTGGTGGTGATATTGATGGTGGAGATGATGGTTTGAAACTGTTTTTGGTGGTGATATTGATGGTGGAGATGATGGTGGAGATGATGGTGGATTGTGTGTTCTTGATTGATGTTATCGTGTAATTATATCACCGAGATGGTGGAGATGTGTACTGGCATCAATCTGTCACTACATACAGAGCTAGACTCGCTTTCTGAGAAAGCGAGTCTGGCTTAAATGACCACGCTTTCTCAGAAAGCGAGTCTATAAGTTGGGAATTTTAGAGAATTTTGGTTCTCTGGTTTTCTACAGATCGAAGACACGCTTTCTCAGAAAGCGCGATGTTTAACACCAGACTCGCTTTCTGAGAAAGCGAGTCTTCGTTCTGTATCTTTTTAATCAAACAGATCCAAGACTCGCTTTCTCAGAAAGCGAGTCTAGTACTTTCAACCACGGAATTTGAAAAAGCGACTGTTAAACCAGAGAATTTTGATTCTCTGGTTTTCTACAGATCGAAGACACGCTTTCTCAGAAAGGGCGATCTTTAACACCAGACTCGCTTTCTGAGAAAGCGAGTCTTCGTTCTGTATCTTTTTAATCAAACAGATCCAAGACTCGCTTTCTCAGAAAGCGAGTCTAGTACTTTCAACCACGGAATTTGAAAAAGCGACTGTTAAACCAGAGAATTTTGATTCTCTGGTTTTCTACAGATCGAAGACACGCTTTCTCAGAAAGCGCGATCTTTAACACCAGACTCGCTTTCTGAGAAAGCGAGTCTTCGTTCTGTATCTTTTTAATCAAACAGATCCAAGACTCGCTTTCTCAGAAAGCGAGTCTAGTACTTTCAACCACGGAATTTGAAAAAGCGACTGTTAAACCAGAGAATTTTGATTCTCTGGTTTTCTACAGATCGAAGACACGCTTTCTCAGAAAGCGCGATCTTTAACACCAGACTCGCTTTCTGAGAAAGCGAGTCTTTGCCTGACTTGATGAAATTTATTTTTAAGGGATTTTAATTCACACAGTAACAAACACAAAAGAACATCAACAACAAAAATAACGAATCAAACATAATAAAACATCATCGTTAGCGTCAACATAATATAGTACAAAAACAAAGTCCAAGTTAATAATTACAAGCACACAATATTTAAGTTTGTTGAGTTCCACTATTAGTGCATCGTCGCTTATTGTGTCCTTGTAAACCACATTTTGAACATCTCATCCCCGTACCACGACTTGACCTATCTCTCACATCCATGTCATTGCGGAATCTGGTAGTTCTAGGCCTGCCCTTCCTTTTACGTCGCAAAGTGGCATCGGGTACTAGTTTTGGTCCATTAATAATAGGCCAATATGCTGGATCTAGTATAGGCTGAAACACTGGACCGTATGTTTGTGCTAATGAAGCAACGGTGTAAAATTTATCAACGAGATGCTTGTGATCTATTGCACGATATGCACAAGCCGCCAGTACATGAGAACATGGGATATGGTATAGATGAAATTTCATACATGTGCACGTCTTCGTTCCCAAATTCACAGTGTGCAAGTTCCCACCCTTCCTTTCTCCACCCACCATGCGTATACCCGTTCTCACGGAAAAAATTCCTGGTTGATGATGGAACATTGTCACCCCATGTCCATTAGCTCTCTCACGGCGACTATCAAGCTTTTCATGTACTTTTCGAGAAAAAATCCTCCCTTCGGATAAAAGTTGAGTTGCTTCTTGTCGGCGAGTAGTAAAATAATTGTTCAGACGTTCGAAGATCGTCTCAACAATCGCTGTCACTGGCAAACTACGGACTCCTTTCAAGACTGAGTTGAACACTTCTGACAAGTTCGTAGTCATTATTCCGTATCTGCGACCTTCATCTGCATAAAGTGCCCATTTCTCAACCGGCTTCTCTTTTAACCAATTAGCCGCTTCCACATTTACGTTCTCAAGCTCAGCAAGTTTGGCCATGAACTTCTTGGGTTGGTGTTCACTCGCTATTATTTTCGCCTTCTTACGCAATGCCTTACTACCAAATTTAGTAAAGAAATTTGTAGCAAAATGGCGCATACAATAACGGTGATACCCACTTGGTTCGTTCCAAGCTCCATTTTGTAACTCCATAGCATGCATTATACCAGCGTGACGATCGGAAATAACACACAACTCAGTGCGATCGGTGACATAATGTCGGATGCAACTCATGAACCATGTCCACGTATTTATACTCTCTCCATCAACCAATGCAAATGCAAACGGAAATAAACAATCATTCGCGTCTGGGGAAACAGCAATTAGCAAGCAACCCTTGTACTTACCGTACAAGTGAGTTCCGTCAACACTGATCACCGGTCTGCAGGACTTGAAACCTTGAATTGAAGGACCAAATGCCCAGAATACACCCTTGAATGTTTCCTCACCAGGGCCAGACCCATACTTATCCCAGTGAACAACGGTTCCTGTATTTGCAGATTGAATTGCTGTGAGTAGAGCAGGTAACTTTGTGTATGCTTCTTCGAAGGTACCATACAACCTCTCGATGGCTTTTTGTTTTGCTCGCCAAGCTTTCTTATAGGAAATCTGATAATTATATTGTATTTTAACAATCTCAATAATTGACCTCGGTGATAAAGAGGTATCTTTTTTCACCACATCAACAATCAGATTACAAACAATATTGTAATCAATTTTAAGGTGATCTTGATTGAGCGTTGGATTCGTACAAGTGTGTGGCCCAACTATCTTCTTCACCACAAAATTCGTCCCGCCTTTTGGAACCATCGCTCGTAATCTCCAAGGGCAGCCAACATCACTTATTCCGGGGGGCCCTTGCACGATCTCCTCAATGGTACGTTTTCTAGGTGCCATTTTGCATTTAACAGTGTACAGTGACGGTGTAGATTTCAAAGTTACAAATTCACGATGCTTTTTGATAGAATACAACTTCACTGCCTGTTGAATCGACTGCTTACTTATAAACTCCTGTCCAACGTACAATTCGTCTACATTGGACGAACCAGACGACTCTTGGGGAACTAGGTTTATTCTAGCACCTTCAGCCATTTCCTCAGTAACATGACCGTCAACATTGCCGTAGCTATAAGTACCTCTGGCTTCATTAGAACTGCTGTTCGTGGGATTTACATTTGCACCACTGTCAACATCTTCATCATCGTCTACGTCATCAGTGTCACCACTATCAACATCTTCATCGTCTGTTTCTTCATCATCTTCATCATCTTCTAATAAGCTGTTGTTACAGACTGCATTTTCAAAGAGTTCAAACATGCTGTTATTTGGAACAGAGTCAGGAACCGGGCTAGGTTGGCGTGGCGGCTCAACATTTACAGAATCCGGAATTGGAGCATGGGCGAAGGTGTTTTCTTGTGAGGATATCGGATTTGGTTGTGATGATTGATCGGGGGTAGGCCTCGACTCCTGCGTAGGTACTACCCGTATGAAGCTTGCACTGGGGATATCATGTGGCTGAGCATTCACAACTCGAATTTGCTGAATATATAACTCTAAAACAGACCAAGCACAACTGGGATCAAATGTCCTAGCAATCAATGACTTCAGCGCATTATCAGTAGGTACGGGCACTGTCATAAAATACTGACCATCTCCTCTTCCTGCTGAGTATCGAGCTAAAATTTTCACATTCCATTCATTCCTATCCCAATTAGTAACTTCATAGATTTTCCCAACTAGTTCTTCAAATGTAATGGTACGGGGTACCCAAACTATTTCCGGTTCTAAATGACTATAAGAACAACCAATCTTTGGATCACGAATTATTTCACCACCAAAATATAACCAAATAGGAATCTCCAAATCCATACCTACGTTAATTTATACCAATAATCGAGTTATTATCAACCCATAAAGAAAACCTATTTAAATTAACAAAATAATGGGGAAATAAACAACATACCTTCACAATAAAGTTGCTTCCCTTTTGAAGTATACCCAAATTCCAACAAATTAAACCTCTAACGGAAGATGGGTTTAAGTTGTCCAAAGCAATTTTGTGGGTAATTCAACAAAATATGAGGGTATTTTGACGAATTTGAGATGAGAGATGGGTTAGGGTTTCGCGAACGAAGAGGAAGAGAAAGAATAGAGAGAAGAAGTGAGATCTGTTTTGGGGGCGGGGGTTTAAGTCCCAATCGACACTCGCTTTTTGAAAAAGCAAGTGTGGTATAATTACCCCCGCTTTTTCAAAAAGCGAGTGTTGCTGGGCAAAGAAGCCCAAGACTCGCTTTTGGAAAAAGCGAGTTTAGTACAAACTATCCCGCTTTTTCGAAAAGCGAGTCTTATGTTTCCAATTTTCTGAAACCCAAGACTCGCTTTTTGAAAAAGCGCGAGGGTTTGTACCAAACCCGCTTTCTCGAAAAGCGAGTAGGGCGTTTGTGGAAATAAAAAAAAAACAGGTCGTTTGTGGCAATACTTTTGCAAAAAGGGTCAATTTGGGAAAAAATTCCAATAGACCTCGGCAGAAAAGTTCATGCAGGCATCTTGTCTCTGATGTCTGGCATTGGCATCACCGTCCCCTTCTTCAAATTACTTTCACGAAAGAATTTTCACTCCACCAACTTGTTTGCTCTACTGCCACCAGTCGTCATTGCCTTTTTCGTCCTCTCCATTGCACTCATCTCCATCTCGCTGTTAACCACACTCACTCCTTCAGAATGCGGGATAGTATAGTCAACGCATTCAGATACAACTTGAAACTGAAAGTATTCCCTTTCTTGATATTCTCGTACCCTTTAAAATTCGTAAGCTCACCGGCACAGATGGTGAAATTGAACACATCATCGAAAGAACCCTCTCCGTACCCCCCTTAAAGTTATCGCTCCCTGGGTTGAACGACTGCCCGTAATTAGCAAAGCTCGACTCCTCGTCGTTGGCCTTCTTCCCATAGGAAGAGAAGAAATCGTCACCAACATTGGACCATTCCGATACGTCTTGAAACTATCCACATTCCCATTGCCATTCTCATCATACTCCTTGAAACCCCCTCGGGCACATTCCCATCAACATAAGAGGTAAAATTATTCGCAGCGTTGTTGCCGTTCTCACCATACCCAGAAAACCGATGGGGAAATAAGAAAAGAAAATTTGTATAATTGTGCTCTGATACGATGATAAAGTTAACAGAGAGATTGGAAAATATGATTGGATTATTGGAATCAAATATAACTATGTACAATGACTCCTATATATAGGAGAGAACCAAATACTAAACTGATACATATCCAATATGGTACTAAATACAATATCTAACAATCACATTGGAGTCTTTAGAATAGCCAGTGAGGAAAGGAACAAGGAGAACAGAGAAAAGATTGTAGCTGTAGCTCAGTTCCTAAAGATCTAGAATGGACCTCAAATTCGTAATCAGACTACAATGTAACCCTTTATTTAGAAAATAGACATAGTTATGCTCTATATGCAAATGGATCACACTACTCTTAGGTGAAAACTTCCATAGATTTTAAATCAAGAGTAATTTTAATAAAAGTCTAACCCCTCGATTTGTTCTACCCTAAGAACATATAGATTAACATCGTTGGATCATACTGTAATAAAGTTTGTATTGTACGTGAGCTTTATTGCTACCAGTCTTTACAATGTCAAGAGAAATCTGAATCTGAGACATAGAATATACTCTGTTGATTAAGTCCCTATATCTTTAATGATAGACTTCTATTTATATCCTTTAAACTCAAATTCTCATTATCCTAATCTTCCTTCTCATCATTAGTCTCTTAATGACATAATAATTTATAATATCTCTATTATTATTAAGCAAAGCCCCATTTCGCGGCCTTTTACTGTCATGCTCCCGTATACATAAAACGCTAAAAAAAATAAAGGGTTAAATCTGTCAAATTTTGCCCCTCATCCCTCCACAAACAGAGGCTAGCAGTGTAATTTTCACTTCACATTTACTTCAAACTCTCCAGAAAATTCTATTCGGTTCTTTTCGATATTCTTCAACTCTCCCGACCACCCTCCGACGACCCCCCAACGTCGCCAGCACCGTCCTTTCTTCCTCGCCCAGTTACGCCGCCCCATCGATGCCCTCCGCTGTTCCTCTTCCCTCTTGACTGCAGCAACCGAGACCCGGGACCTCCTCACACCACCGCGCCTCCAGTTGCCGTTCGCCCGCCGTCAACCACCGTGCCTCCAGTCGTCGTTCGCCTGCCGTCAGCCCTCGCCTTCTCGCCTTCTCGCCTTCGTAGCCGTCAATTCTGTCCCTTGATCTCCCTCCAAGTTGCCCCTGCAGTCGCCGTTCGCCCGCCGTTAGCCCCTCTCCTTCCTACCGCCGTAGCCGTCGATTCGTCAACAAGGTAAGATTTTTGGGGTTTTTCGTTTTAATGATTTAAAGATTTGAGGTTTGGGGTTTTAATCGATTTAGGTTAGTCGATTTCTTTTTAAAGGGTTTTATGTATACATAGGCTTTTGATTAGGGCTTTTAAGAATCAACTCACACTCTTTGTTTCTCATAGAAAATCTCTACTGAGAAGATGCCAAGAAATGCCTGTTTGAGTGATATTCAGAGACAAGCAAGATCTGCATCCCCATATCATGTAGTATCTGAAAATCAAGAAGGTATCCTCCCAAAACTACAATTCTTTAATAAATTAAAATTATCGTCTACGATGTTCTAATTAATTTGCACCTTTCAACAGTTTATCATGGCAGACATAATTCGACGACAGTTGCGCCTCGGGGTAGATTGAGTGATATAAGAAGGTAAACTAGACAAATCCTGCTCCAAACAAATACAATTTCAGTTATCCTTAGCAATAGTAAGGTCATATATCCTAATGTTTGTATTCAAAAAATAATAGTCGACTTCTTTTATCGCTTCCAATGTAAATAAAAAAACCACCCCTTTTCCCCTTTTGAATATGTGTAGGTTTACAACAAAATTTCACTGCTCCAGTTGTTAACCGTACCCCTGCAAGGAGACGCCATAACTGTGCTAGAAATTATGTCGTCATAAACATGATGCCAGTACACAGGTTACCAGAACCCAAAATCTGCGAAAAAAGTGGTGCTAAGTTGTTTTCATCGGAAACAAAAGAGATATGTTGTAGGAATAGAAAAATCTCACTGCCGCAACTTACAACGCCTGTCGAATTGAAGATGTTATATACTGATCATAGTGAGGAGGGGAAGCATTTCAGACAAAACATTCGGAAATACAATCATATGTTTGCATTCACTTCGATGGGAATTCATTACGATGCATGTCTCGCCAATGGCTGTGACGGAATCTATACTTTTAGATCCCAAGGAGGGATATACCAAAGGATAGGAAGTCTACTCCCTGTTGAACGCCCTAATAGGATAGGTAGTCTACAACCTGCTGGACCCCCTAGGCCAAGATATCTACAATTGTACATATATGATACTGAGCATGAAATTGAAAATAGAATGAGGGAAAATACTGGGATGCAAACACACATAGTTGAAAAACTGAAGACGATCTTAAATCACCATAACCCTTTCGTGCATCAATTTAGTCGATTGGCTATGAGAGAGGACTTACCAAATTGTAGATTATTGCTTAAAGAACAATCCTTGGGAGGTCACTAGTACAATCTTCCTACGGTATCTCAGGTTGCAGCAATTATAGTCGAAGGTGAAGATCTAACAAACGTCGGGCCCCAAGAGACTATTGTGGAAACAATGGAAGGCAACTTACAACTGATTCTGGACACGGTCGGCTATTATGATCCTCTCCAGTACCCACTTTTACTTCCATATGCGAACTATGGATGGGATGTCAACCCATTGTTTAAATGGACATCAAGTTACCTGTCGGGAATTTTATTCGTATATGCTTCAGGTAGTGTACTAATATGAATTATATATATTCCTGTTTGATACTATACAAATAAATAATGTTATTGTTACAATTACAGATTAGAGCAAATGATAAATCAATACTACTTCGTGCGGGCAGATTATTACAACAATTTATTGTTGACACTTACGTGAAAATTGAGATGCAAAGGTTACGATTTTTTGCGGGCCAATCAAAAAACTATTAGAGCAGAGCTGTACCAAGGGTTACAAGATTTATTCAATGTCGGAGTATGAAATGCAGGTACATAATTAGTAGATTGAAAAGCTTTATTACTTGCTCCTTTTCCGATTGTATTTTACAATGAATGGGAAGCTATTAGATAAATACTTTTCCATTGTATTTATAGGTTCAACATGAAGAAAAATTATACTTCCCTCTTCGTATGTTGGTAGGCCAAGAGACATGTATAATCGATATCAAGATGACATGGCTTTAGTTCAGAGGTATGGAAAACCGGATCTATTCATTACAATAACATGTAATCCATCATGGGATGAAATAACAAATGAATTGTTACCGGGAAAAGACCCTCAAGACAGGCCTGACTTGACAGCAAGAGTTTTCAAAGCAAAGCTAGAAGAACTGAAAAAAGAATCTATACCAGCGAAGTTTTAGGTTATGTTGTAGCTCATGTCCATGTAGTCGAGTTCCAAAAACGTGGATTGCCCCATGTTCATATGTTGGTCATTCTGAACGATCAAGACAAACTGAATAATCCTGACGAGTACGACCACATTGTACGGGCAGAGATTCCAGATCCAAATGTTGAACTTGAACTATATGAGATAGTAAAAAAGCATATGCTACATGGACCATGTGGTAGAGTGAAACCAAATTCTCCTTGCATGAAAGAAAACAAGTGCAAAAAGGGATATCTGCGCCAATTTGCGGAGCACAAGGTACAAGGAGATGATTCGTATCCATTATATAGAAGATGTGATAATGGGATTACTATAGAGAAACACGGCATCTCCTTGGATAATCGATGGGTGGTTTCATATAATCCTTGGCTCTTGAAAAAATATAATTTTCATATCAATGTTGAAATATGCTCTAGTATCAAGGCCGTGAAGTATTTATACAAGTACGTATGCAAGGGACCAGACCGAATCTCTTTTAAGCTACGCAGAGAAACCGATCGAAATGATGAGATCTCACAGTTTCTGGATGCACGATGGGTTCGCCCACAGGAAGCATTGTGGAGGAATTTTAAGTTTCCAGTGCACAAAATATATCCAAGTGTGATAGCTCTTCATATCCATCTTCCAAACATGCAGCAATTGACATATTATGCCGATCAACTGCTTGATAATGTTCTCGATGATGAGCAAACTTCAAAGACAATGTTGAATGAGTTTTTTCAAAAGAATTCAGAAGATCCTGAAGCAAGAAATTTATTATATCGAGAATTTCCAGAAAGTATTGGTGATGGGCAACTTTACGTGGATTTGTTAGCGGAACCAGTTTCTGGATGATAGCACAGTGCCTGTTTGCCTTTTAATTTCCATGACATTTCTATTCCTCTTAGTGTAAACATATATCCACTAGTTATCGACTTGCACTAAGTTCTGAGGATTATAATGCATCAGAAATTCCATTCACTCATGAAGGATGACTAGAGTAGCACAAAGCAAAATTTTAAGTACCTCTCAAGTATCTCATTAGCCTCTGAGGGCTCTCCAATGTGTATTAATAGGACTAGTAGTGAATCTGCAGATCATACCTACCTCAAAGGCTATGTCTGTTAGTGCCGATCTTTGTATATATGAGACTTTCAATAAGTTCAGAATGATCTAACTGTCTCATAGTTGCACCATCATTAGATGTCAACTTTTATCATAATCATAAGGTGTTTCAAAACACATTTTCAGTCATTATATCCCCATTTTTGAAACACATTTTGATTTGATGAGTTTGACTAAGGTTATCCCTTGCCAACCGAAACTTACCCTTATACCTATGGTGTCCACAATACCCAAGTGTTTCATGCTGAATTCTTTGGATATCATAATTTTAACTTCATTTGTAATAGAGAGGTCACTTCTAAGAACAACCATGTCAACAGAATAAGTAAATAATAACTATTATATTTGACACACCACAAAGTTAAAGATACTGATCTGAATTACTTGATTCATATACTAGGCCCTTTAAGAAATTTGTCAAATTATTTATTCGTCGACTATACATATTTTAAGAACATCTAATGATTTTACTAAATTGTAAATCTTGTTCACTAAACATATTAGTTCAAAACTTTCCAGTACAAAACTGTTCAGTACAAAACATCAAGTACAAAACTTTTAGTACAAAACTATTTAAATATCATTTATGAATAACAAAATTTTCAATAGATGTAAGGGTAAGAAGAATGATTATTGTAGCAATATGACAAACATGTGAGTAGACACCAAACAAATCTATCCCATTTATCTCAGTCAATCCGTGAGCTACTAAAATGCATTAAAATTGCTACTGAACAATCAAAATTAAGTTTCTTCTACAAAACCCCACTTACTTATTATAGTTTTAGCCCCTTTGGGCAGATCAACTAATTTAAAGTATTATTGTATGACACAAATTCATCTCATTGTCTACTAAAGGCTCTTCTTGGCTCATTTGCCATTGAAGTTTAAGTGTCAGTAGGACTGGTTCTTGATTCCAACAGTGAATTATTGACCATGTCAGTAGGACTATATAATTTCATATACTTATCTTTGATGAACACATCCTCAAAGAATTCTGCAAGTCTAGATTCTTTTAACACAAATTAGAAAGATCTAATATCTGTCCACAGAACTACATTCTGCACTTTCTAAGTACACACAAATATTTGTTATAGGTCCTACTTTAGGCCTTCTAGGGTTATGTACTCTAACAAATGTATCACGACACATATTTACACTTTAACAAAATTATTTATGTTTTTATGCCATAATCTACAAGGTGTATTCAATTTATAGTGTAGTAACATATTTGGAATATGATTAACAATACAACATTACTCATAGTTACACAAAGTCAAAAAAGGTCAATAATATAGAATTCAATATTTTACCAAGTTTTTGATTCTAACTTTTATCAATACCATTTTGACTGTAGTAAATAGAGTGCACTAGAGATTATGCCAAATGCAAACTTCTCTAAAATTGTTAAAATATATTCACCACCTCTATCAAATCTGAAACCTTTTGGTCTTAGCATTTAACTAGATTTCAATTCATTAAAATAAGAAGTGCTCCATTCTCCATATATATAACAAACATTCAATAATCATCTACAAAGGTGATTAAATACTTCTGACCAATCATCGTCTCATCTAGTCATAAAGCTACTGAGATCACAAATATCAGAATGTATTGACTTAAGAAATTGTGTGTTCCTAGAGACCATACTAAATGGTTTTCTAGTGATCATAATCTGAGCACAAATTTCACAATTGTCATATTTAATGAGGTATCATTTAGCAGAATTATGAGTTTTAATAATGGTAAACAATTTATATATATAGTTCACATGTCATAGCCTATTATGTCGTTTTCAAGGACTACACAAATTAGAACTACTATTGTCAATTGCTTCATTTGTTAAACTCAACTTTCATATGTCATTAAATATACGAGCACATTATAAAATAATAACAATATGAGTTAATACAAAATTAATCTGCTACATTTTACAAAATAGTTTGCTTTCTCTCATGGTTTCAAGAATGTCCATATGCTCAACCACATAGAGCGAAGAGTTCTTTCCTTTATTCGTTCTTCATCATCTTCATAATGCTAAATGGGATAATGACTAATATGTTACAATTCAACTTTGCACACACAGTACAATGAACGAGAAAGAACAAAACATAATGGAGTATCCTACATTAAGAGATGCTTTCTCCTAAGTTACATACATTTGTTATACATCTTATACATCAATCTTTATTAGAGAAGCAAATATATAATATCACACAAACTGCAAACAATGGATTTGTCAAAAAATCTATACACATAGTATGATAAAGCACTTAACAACCCTAAATATGCTTGTTTCAAAATGAAAATAATTATGATCTAAAACTCTCAATCATGTGATAAAATGCACAAAACGTTAACACATTCATCACATGAAAATACTAAGAAAGATTATAGTAGATCATACTGACACTTTAAGTTATAAGTGTTTTTTGAATTCGATGGAGAAACCTACGTAGTGCAGACTTATTCTTTTGTGATGCAAATCCATCGTCTCCAATATACACAATTTGAAAGTAACTTTGAAGTTCCTACATCCATCAAATTGTTAAAAATTAGCCAATTAAACAAATTATTAGCACTGTTTAATTCTAACAATAATTTAATTGGAGATACAAATTTACATTCAAAATCTATATTTTAACTTATCAAAATGGATATTTGATCCTTAGCACATAGCTAAAATAATTATTCAAACTTGTGCTAATTAAGCAAATGAATAATAAAGTCTTGAATTTTTAAGCACATAGCGAACTATCTAACAAATAATTTTAATCCAAGTACACAGGAAAGTAAAGAATTTATCTTTAATTTTAGATCTGATCCAGTCCAATCATACATGGATCTATTCAAAACAATATCCTCCAAAAAAATTTATCCACATATAGTATTGTGCTTTCTTCTTTCAATTGTTAAATTCAGAAAAATCGAACATCTCTAGTTTCAGAATCTTGTATGCACAATTAAGTTTTTCCATCTTAAAGGAATAAACAGTAAATTCCAAAATCTAGACGGTTTATTCTGAATAATTACTACTAGCATAATTTCAGTAAAAGAAAGGGTTTTTTTTTCTTCTGTAAAACTGCATAATAAACAATAAGACAAAAAATTAATTAAATAGGCTGGCACATATCTAAAAGTTTAGAGTGGACAATATCTTGATGAGAGTCAAGGAAAAATTGAGGATTATATCTGATTCAGCAGTACACAACAACAGATTCCGTACTCCACCCACAACACCAAACACCAATAATGAGATCCAATCAAACAGATCAGATCAGATCTGTTCTGATCTAGGATTGAATTCACAATTTTCAACACCAGATGATCCCCTCCTTGACCCCGGCCACCAAACACCATGATGAACCAATCAACAAATCAGATCAGAACAGATCTGATCTGTCGCTGAGTGCTCAAGAAGAAAGGGGAAGAAGGAGAGGGCAATGTGTGCGTCTGGCTATCCTGGGCGGCGGCCGCGTGCGTCGATGCCTACAGAGACGCCGACGGCTGGCCTGGGCGGCGACGGCGGTCACGCGGGTGTCAGCGGGATTGGCGACCGGGCTGACAAACAGACCCAACCAAAAGCAAGAAGAAGACCATGATGGCGA
The DNA here is from genome assembly GCA_017893485.1 of Hemerocallis citrina. Lineage (NCBI taxonomy): Eukaryota > Viridiplantae > Streptophyta > Magnoliopsida > Asparagales > Asphodelaceae > Hemerocallis > Hemerocallis citrina. The sequence goes on along the minus strand of CM030361.1, from coordinate 109,840,625 downwards.
CTTCATCTTGAATTGACCACGATGGTGACAGCGGCAACGAAGGCGTACGTCAATGGCGACGGGATTCAGTGATTATTTTCTCTCTTTATAAATCAAAGAAATATACTAAATATCTCAAGATTGTTAGAGATTATGAGAGATAATAACAATAGAAATTAGGGTTAATATCCTAGACTAAGGTGCGTGAGATATTTTTCCTAGGTATCAAAATTGGAATACCTAGACTACTATCACAAGCCAGTATTTATAGGATGAATACTGGTTGGGGTACTGGGTTCTCGATCCACTCAACATGCGTTCCGATATCCATATAATTAGTACGTATAACACATGTGTTACTAATAGAATAATATTACATATAATATTATTCATATAGTGAGAATATACCTATATATTCAACATTAAGCACCTCCTTTTTTTAAGTGTTAACCTTAATCGGAAAAATTTAAAAAAACGTCACAAAACTTTGGACCAGTTTAAAAAAACGTCCCTAAACTTTTTCTTTTTAAAAAAACGATACAATGTTTAACTTTGAACTGACAAAGTTACCTATCGTTAACTTTCTTCTACGTGCACTGCACGTACTCTAATTATATGACGAAAATACCCCTGTTCTCCTCCTTCTCCAATTCCCTACCGTAAAAAACTACACAAAACTTTTGGCTAGTTTAAAAAAACTACACTAAAGTTTTTTTTTATTAAAAAAAGGATGTTTAAATAAGGTCCACTGGGTTAGTCAGGGTTAGGGTTAGGGTTTAGGTTGGATTAGGGAAGAGTTTAAAAAAATCACACTCATCTTTTATTTGTGTTTAAAAAAACATCACTTAACTAATCAGATGTTTAAATAAACCCCCCGAACTAACCTTAACCCTAACCCTAACTAACCCAGTGGACCTTATTTAAACATTGTGTCCTTTTTTTAAAAAAATAAAAACTTTAGTGTAGTTTTTTTAAACTGGCCAAAAGTTTTGTGTAGTTTTTTTAAATTTTGCCTTTTCTAAGGGTATTTTCGTCATATAATTAGAGTACGTGCAGTGCACGTAGAAGAAAGTTAACGGTAGGTAACTTTGTCAGTTCAAAGTTAAACAATGTGTCATAGGTTCCAAATAATAGACACGACAGCTATGTCCCAATCTAATCTATCCTCCCTTGTAATCTTGTTACTTCTAATGTGGCCCCATACATCCGTGCTGGACCCAGGAAAGTCTATAATCCCAAACCTAGTACCCATAATCTCCCATACCATTATGGCTCTAGGACAATAAAACAGAATGTGATTCGTGTTCTCTTGTGTTAAACATCTAGTACATGCAGTTGACACCTCAATGCCTCGTCTCCTCAAATTTACCTTCGATAAGATAGAGTCGTTATGCACCAACCAAAAAAATACTTTCACTTTAGTAGGAGCGCTAATGTGTCAAATAATATCAGCCGCGTAGCTTCTTCTTCCTCCCTCGTTCAGCCTTTTGTAAAGTGATGAGACCATAAATCTGAAACTCGACTCCAGCATCCAACACCTTTCGTCTTCTACCTCTTGGGTGTACCTCCCTTCAGTGCGAATAAAATTGTTTAAGGTTTGTAGCTAAATTATAGAACCTTGATCTAAGGTATCCCTGACTTCCAATCTTAGTGTGTCGTTGCTCCATACATCGCTCACCAAGGTATCTCTTTTAATAGCTGCGTTTGCGGCCAACGGGAACAAGCCAATGAGCGAATTTTTTCCGCACCATTTATCCTTCCAAAATCTAGTATTCTTACCGTTCCCCACCCTGCAGGTAGTGTTCGAATGGAAAATGTCACCCATTTTTGAAACCCCATTCCATAGGAAAGAGTTCCTACTATAAACGCTTCTTCCTCCATATCTGAATTTCTTCCTCGTCCTGTACTTAGTGAAAGACTTGCACCACCAATTGTTGCGCCTGTTAGCCAATTTCCACCACTATTTACTGAGAATGGCTTTGTTCATATCCCTAAGATTGATAATACCCAACCCTCCGAACTCTTTCCTTTTGCATACTTTCCCCTAACTTATGAGATGTACCCCTTTGGCTCCCTCGTTAACACCTTTCCAAAGAAATCTCTTTCTGCTTTTGTCAATTCTGTTAATTACCCAGGCTTGTAGTTCGTAGATAGACATCAAGTATACCGGTATGCTATTAATCACGGAATTCAACAGAGTGATCCTCCTTCCTAACGTGAGCATACGTCCTTTCCATCCAGCTAATCTTTTCTCAATTTTTTTGATGAGAGGGTGCCAATCGTCCCTTGATAAATTCCCTGGCCTAATTGGTAGGGGTGGTATACCATACCGTACTGTACAAAAATTACACTACCATTTACTGTACCGGAGTACTTGGTACACAAATTTCTCTGCCATTACCGTGCCAAATTTTTGGTACTACCGAGTTCGGTAATACCGAAATATCGGTATGGTAATGGTAGTACCATGGTAGTACCGGCATCAAGAAATATGGATGTACCAATTTCAAACTTTGTTTATCATGACCGAGTGGCACAATAAACAAGCCATCAGAAATTCTCAACTGAATCCAATAAACACTTGTATAGGAGAAAAGAATGCTTACTGGAGAGTTCTTTATTTCTTGGAGAAATTCACCAAGTGCAGAATCAGCTTGCTGTCGTATTTCATGACTGGAATCACTTAACATGTTAAATAAACCTACAAATTTATAACAACTTATATAAGATTGCATTCCAACAGGTAGATATGTAATCCTTCAGCATAATTTCTAGAAATATTACCATCAAGAAAATCTGGAAGGAAACCAAGCATATCAATATCTGGAACATTATCCATGACTGTGATCCATCCCACCAAAAATTGCCGTACATAAGGATTTAGTACATTCATGCGCTCCCTTAAGAGTGGTATGAACTCTTCTATGCTGCAATACACAAGGGAATACAATGAATGAATTTAGTTCACTCTTCCATTTCAACTAAAACAAATTTAGATGATGCCAAAAGGTGTACCTGAACTAATCACTCTCGGTTACAATATCCTGGTTAACAAATTATGTTTATAAAAATAGATGAGTTAATAGCTAATACAAAAAAAAATTTCTTAACCCAAAAGTCACAACTAGTATCTAACCTTGACAAGTCGGTCCAGTAAATGAGCAGCACTTTGCACACTGGGGTCTGAATCTGCAGATAGCTTGCAAAGTGCATCGAAGATCTGATTGAAATATACAATGACATCTCCTCTGACAACCTGAAGCAGAAAGAATGAGAATAAAAAACCATTCATATTACCAAAAAATAATAATTCATATTAACAGAAATATGCATGTAAATTAGCAAACACACAGAATAACTAAGTCTGCATTTGTGCGTGTAACTAGTGCAAATGGAGGGTGTGTGCTTCTGTGTAATTATATCTGTGTGTAAATCTATTAGATTTTTACACAGAGCAGACATGGCTTTCATCTCCAGCCAAGTAGGATGGATGGATCCTAATTCAATTTGTTCCTAATTCAATTTGTTCTCTCTGATAATGGATGGATCCTAACTCAATACACTTTCATGATAATGAATCCTAATTCAATTTGTTCTCTCTGATTAGTATGATATATGTAAATTTAATTTTTTTGTACCAAGCACAATATTTAGTATAAATTTCATTTTAGTATGTTTTTAATATATATATATATATATATATATATATATATATATATATATATATATATATATATATATATATAGACACACACACAACAGATTCTAAAGATGTCAAACCATCAAAAAAGAAGAAGAAGAAGACTAGGAGAAAAAAAAGCAGTCAAAAAAGAAGAAGAAGAAGACTAGGAGAAAAAAAAGCAGCTGAAGGATCAATCTGAAAATGAGACAAATAGAGCACTGAAGAAGGTTACAGAATTTGGTCCTTGATCATTGTGCTTATTTAAAACTGTTCCCAAGCTTTGCAATGTGAACTGTACCTCACCATTCTCTTTAGATCACTGCTCCTCCATTCTTGATGCAGGGAATGATGGAAATGAGTAATCAGGGAGACAGACTTGTACATGACTGGCAGAAGATGATCCATCCATCCTACTTGGCTGGAGATGAAAGCCATGTCTGCGCAAAGAGTCTCGTCGTTTTGGCAAACATAATGAGTTTAAACTGTAGTTAAATTGATAATAAAAAATGTATTAAATAAATAACCTCACAGTAACTAACTGAGTTGCACTGTCAATTAAAACATGCACACAAGAACTAGTGAACTACATGACAGATGATATATATACTCTCAGGTTGTGCATATCTGTATCAATCCCTATGTTACTGTATTTTATTAGTTTTGAAGTATATGAAAACATCAAAACAGATGTTCTCAACCTGTACTTTATTAGTTTATTAGTTTTGTAGTATATGAAAACAGATGATTCTTCAAGCACTAGTTTAAGTGGTAACCTCCAAAATATCTACATAAAAAGAAATATATGAAGTTTATATATAATATAATGAAGTTTCAGGCTTTCAGCATACACAGAGTTTTAGCATTCAACTAGACCGAGAAATACAACGTCAAACAAAGTAACATACAACTGAAGGAAATATAACATCGCAATTTTTTTTTTGCAACAAAACATCTAGCAACTCAAAACATCCAACAAAGAAATAGACAGCATTTAACGGGAGCCAGAAAGAATGATCATCACATTTCTGCAAAGAAAAACAAAATATATCAGAACCAATAGTAGACACTATACAACTAAGAAGTATGAACTATCAAACACCAAAATAGTATACTTTCTTTGAATGGGATTGAGATGTTGAACTAGGAGGCATTTTCACCAGTAGATTGAGCATTTCGATCCTAAGCCTAAATAAAAAATTTAAAGAAAAATAAAATATGTTTCTTGTTAGTATTAAATAAATATTCAATGATGAGCTACAAAAAAAAAAAAACAATTACTTGATAAATAGATGCATGTCAGTCTTACTTGATTCTACTTCTTCCAATTCCTTGTAAAATTCAAGCGCATCTTCTGTTGGATCCTTGTAGAACAAAAGCTATCAGCCCTTAACCAATCTGAAGTGCACACTAATGTTTCAACCATTTTTGGAGTCAACGATGCTCTGAAGGGATCCACAATTCTTCTTCCCAAACTAAATGTACTCTCACTCGCAACTGTAGATGTTGGAATCGCAAAAATGTCCTTGCAATTTTTGAGAGAATTGGTAAATCAAGTTCATTTGTTCTCCACCAACTCAAGAGATCGAAATCCTTGCTAAGGGGGTTTTGAAAAGGAGCAGCGAGGTACTTGTCCACTTCATTGTTATCTCGGTAAGGCGTTGATCCCTTCTTTCATTAATAAGTGCCAATAGCATGCTCTTTCCCACATTGTCATTACCTTCACAACGCTCCTCCAACACCTCATTCTCTTGATTGTTTTCTTCCGATGTCTCAACCATATTATCCCCCTTGTACACATTATACAAGTCCAACAAAGTTTTTTTTATTCGCCTTGTGGATGTCATCTATCTTAATTTGGTCCCATCAAAGCGTTTTGAGGTGTATTGTAATCATTTGAAGCTTGAAACAAGGATTAAGAACTTGAACAAGATAGATGAGAGGATTAACATTATCAAGACTTCCCCAATACTTGTCAAATTTTGCTTTCATTGAAGAAGCCACCTTTTGCAAAGTAGTATTGCACATATCCCGCATTTTTGCATCAATCTCTATTTGTATCTCTACAATTGAGTTCCAAAGATGGTTGGTCGTAAGGGTCTTGGATGCACTAAGTATAAGAGTGTAATTGTAGAACTTTTTGAGAAAGTGAACAAACGACAAAACCAAATCCTAATCCCTTTCCGTCGGAGGCCCTACTCTCTTGACCATATTTTTGTGACTATCTTTTTCTTCCGTGAGAAAATATATTCGAAATTACACATTTTCCTCCGCCATCCTTGAAAACACCTTCCAAAACTTATAAGCATTTTCAAGTATCTTACAAGTTGAATTCCACCTCGTAAAGACATCCATAGGCACACATGACATCTTATTCATCCCCAATAATATTGCAAATTCTCTAAATTTATCCAACCTAGCACCGAAAGGGTGGATGTACTTCACACAATTCCTAACTCCCTCAATTGTGCTGGCAAGCTCCTTCAATCCATTCTTCACAATTAAATTCCAGATGTGACAAGAACACCTTAAATGCATATATTTTCCACCAAGTAAAAGAGTACCCATCTCCTCAAATTTCCTTTTCATATAATCAATTGCGACATCATTGGATGAAGCGTTGTCAACCGTGATGGTAAAGACCCTCTGTACTCCCCAACCCTTTAAACATCCCTCTAAAAGCCTTCCAATGTCTTCTCCCTTATGACTAGTGATTTTCGTGAAATTTATGATACGTTTGTGCAATTTCAAATCATTATCTAAAAAGTGAGCAGTAACTACCATATAGTTTATGTTTTGCACTGAGGTCCAAGTATCAGTTGTAATACTTACCCTTTTATCACGCATCATATCAAATATCTTAGACTTCTCTAGTATGAACAAGTCCCATATCATAATGGCAGCCTTCCTCCTTTTTGGAATTTTAAATCTTGGTACGGCTTCATTCATCATCTCAACAAAACCTTCACCTTCAACAACCCGAAACGGTTGTTCATCCTTAATTACAAGCTGCACCACTTTTAACTCAAGTCTCTTTTGATTAAAAGTATGAGAGAAAATTTGGCCACCCATCATCTTATTTGTTAAGGCCGATTGGGGATTATCACTGCCCTTTACGTAGAGTGGAGAAGTTTTGCACACCTTCCTAAGATGATGCAAGATACTTGAAGTCCCATTTCTAATCGGATGGCAAGGTAACTCTGCTTTGCAATAATTGCATATTGCAAGGTGAATCACTTCCCCCTTATTATTCCTTCTTTGAACCTTAACTCTATGTTTCCATGCCTCTGACTTCCCAGGAGCCCCAACCGCAGCACGCTTGCAGCTATCTTCATTACGACTACTTTCAATAGCAACTATTACTTCAGGGTTAGGGGTTGTGGCTGGAATTGGATTTGAAGGTGTGGGTTGTGTGGCTTCACCAGTGGAAGTGGAAACCGTAGGAGTACTACTGCTATTCATACCAGTAGCCGTAGATACCATATTACCTACAATAAATTTAGAAAAATAAGAGTTAGTGCAAAAAAAAAAATCAAACTTGTATATCTTAGGTGTTGTTTACAGCTAGCTAGAGCAGACAAGGTTAGAGAATGTAAAAGACTTCAAAGTTGGTTGAGTTAGTGAGTCAAACTCAATATTCAGCCAAATCAAGCGAGATTACTCAGTAATGGACCCCAAAAAAACCTGAGTTACATCCCTCTATCCACAAATATGAACGGGTGAATGTCTTTTAATAGTATATGTACTTACTTTGCATGTGAACAACAAAAAAAAACTCAATATTCGGCTGCAACACCCTGTTGAACTAACTAGTATGATAGTATCCTTAGTGAGATTAAAGATTGACCATGAGTTGCATGATGAATTGGGTTTTCATCTTGATGAATGTAAGTTTAAGTATAATGTTGTTGTTCAATATTGACGGTTCCATAAATTAAAGAACCTAATACTTTTATTATGATCGATACCTACAAAAATTCCCTTACCAGTTGCATGCCGCACATCAACTTCCCCACAGCATATTTTGCTAGCAACAATGAAAGGGAGTTAGCCAACTCTCCCCAACTCAGTCTCAAATCTCAATCCCTTCCTCCCTCTTTTTTTTTCCAGTTAAATCAAGAGATAAATGACTCCTACAAAATCCAAATATACTAATCACCTGCATCCCCCTTTTTGGTGCAACTAACTCCATCGATGAGGGAAATTCACTACCTCCGGTCTAAACACAGTGCTAGCAACAAATGGGTATTGCAACTGCCAAAGACCAGAGTACACAGAATCATACTATACAATGCTTCAAAGACTGCTAGTACATAATTTAAACAAGTAGTCATACTATAAAAGATAAATTCTGCTTGAAAACAACGTATTATCAGTTTATCACCCATTCCATCAAAACCGAGTAAAAGAAATAAACGATGGTACGTACCGAAGCAGTTGACTTTCGGACTAAATGGATCTATTGCCACTTGCTCCTTGTAGCTCTTGAAGCCTTCAATTATAAGTTTATAACCTACCAAAAAAAATGTTTTTTTTTAAATCACAAAAATCGATAGTAATTGAAATAATCAAATTGAAAGCTCAAATTCAAATAACTAAGCACAATAAATTACCCTTCTGGACTGCCCAGTATGGTGATTCGGTGATTCGGTGAAGAGGAAAATCTGATTCGGTGAAGAGGTGATTGGGTAATTTGGTTATCAGTGAAGATGAAGAAGACTAGCATCACTAGCCGACGGCTAGGGTAGAAAAAACAAAAAAATGAAAAAGAAAGACTGGGCCTGGGCCTGGGTTTTAAAATATAAAAATTAGATTAAATATATATTAAATATATTCGGTACGGTACGGTATACCAACGGTATAAAAATTTTGTACCAGTACCATACCATGAAAAATCAGTATGGTACAATACCAAAAATTTGGTACGGTATTACCAAGTTTCGGTATTTTTTGGTATGGTACGGTAATGGTATGGTATGGTATGGTACGGTAATATGGTATTTTTTGACACCCCTACTAATCGGTATCCCCAAATAGATTAGGGGGAACTCCCCTTATTGCATCCCAGCATTTGTTGGATAGTCGCGGTAGGAGTAGCGCACTTGTCGGTTAGAGGAATAATACAGCTCTTATTGAAGTTAACTTTCATTCCGGACCAAGCCTCGAAACACCTAAGTACTGTACCCATTGCAGTAATTTCATCTTTTGATCCCGAGCCGAACAACAGAGTATCATCAGCATACTGAAGAAATCATTTCAGGGATTCCTTTGATTTTGATCCCTTGGATTACGTTCTCTTGTCAGCCATTTCCAATCATTTCTGTTAACCCGTCCGCAACGATGGTGAATAATAGCGAGGACAGGGGATCTCCCTACCTAAACCCCCTTTGACATATAATTTCCCATCCCGGAATGCCGTTGATAATAATAGACGATTTTCCTCCTCTGACGCACTGATGGATCCACCTCCTGATCCAAATAGATGGTAATTCATTCACCCTCAAAGCTCCGAATTTATTGGACTACTGAGAGAACGTCACATAGAAGTCGTCCGTTCCCATACCTCTCTTCCCTAGCACCTCCTTCAATCTTGGTTCGTCGTGACAATGAACGAAGTAACCGTTAACATTAAGATGTTGAGCTTTCCATGCTAAGGTAGGAACGACGGTTTCCACTCTATACCACCGTTCACAAAATACGCCTGGATATGAATGAACTATACCGTCGTTTTTTGTGTTAAACGCCGCAATAGGCCCGAAAATTCCCAAACCCCGCCACTCGCACCCCCCAAATTTTCGTTTCCCACTCTAATTAATTATATATATATATCTCTCAAAAACCCTAGTCCAAATCCCTCCTTACTTCCTCGCCGTCGTCGTGCCCCCCCATGCCGTCGTTGTCCCCCGCCTCCAGCCAGTCTTCGTTTCTCGAGCCTGCCTCCCATCATCACCACCATAATCATCATCTTCTCCCCCTTTCACCGAAACCCAACTCAAACTCCCTCATCCTCACCTCCATCTCCAGCTCCGACCTCCATTCCAACCCGGTCTCTATTTTACCTGGCCTCTACCACAACCCGACCTCTACTCAAAATCGACTCGAAACCCTCCCTCTCATTCTCAAACCCTAACCCCTTTTCTCCATCAATTTCTGGTAATTTTAAAACTCCTCTTTAATTCTTAGTTTTGGATTTACTCAATTAGTGTTTCTGGTTTCATTTCTTCGCCATCCATTTTCTTGATTCTCAGTTTCTACCCGATTAGTGTTTCTTGAATTTTTTTATTGCTATGTGATAGAGTTATAATGGATCAATACAACATCTAAAATGTTTTCTGGCCTTTTTGCAGCTATGTCCAAAGTTGATAGACATTTTTTGAGAAAGAGAAGAGAATGTTAAGGTATCACATTATTTCTTAATCTACTAAGAGGATTGTAACAAATGTTTACTACATGTCCATGTAAATGCTGCTGTAACATGTATATTTCAGATGGATGTATTTAATACCTTCATTGAGGTGCTACGCTAGACTGGGAATGTGAGAAAGGAGCAGGACCAAGACGAGTCAAGGCAAGTTATTACTTTGTTGCTTTGCTATGTTAGGGAATTGTGGCAATATTTTTTGACCTCTATTTGGTAATCTAGTGCATGTGATGTATTTTCAGTTTATGTATTATTTCAGTAAATTTTTAATACATTTCATTTCGTAGAATAATACAATTTTACTCAAAATGAAGAAGGTCTTCATATATATGTTACTGGTGGATGTGCAGTACTACAACTCATGCTACTTTTCGATTGCTAGCATTCTAATATTCAAGCGTTCTTTTAGACATACTGGTACTGACTGTGATGCTTAACAGTCTATGTTAGTCCTTAATAATCTATATCCAAAGGCTTGTGTTAACTGCTTCTTTGTAATGCTATTGACATAAGAAAACTATTTAAATGTATCATTATGTGTTTGAAATATTATTACAAAGCTATGAAACCAGATTCAGTTCTTTTACTCCAAAATAAAACAACAGGAAAATTGGAGAACACAAGCCAATACAATGTATTACATATATATATATAAGAAGCAAACAGTTTTCTTCTTCCATTCATTTTGGACACCATAACGAATGGATAAGCCAGTCAAACTACACAAACAACTGATCAGATCAATTATCTAGTCGTGGAATGTCGAGGATACTGCAAGTTAGCTTAGGTTCGTGGTCCCCACCAAACAATTTTCTTCTTCCCTTCAATATGTTATACATGTCAAATTAACTCAATGGAAATAAGTTAAAAAGATTTTGAAATAAATACTTATATAATACTGTTATAATGGACTTCTCAGGGAAAAAAATAATGTTACAGTGCTTTGATATGAACATTTATTCTAATGATGAAACTAAAGATATTTGAAGTTCAAGTGATCCCATAGGAGTTCTTCAGGTATGTCATTTAAGATGTTTGATAATTTAGTCAAAAATCAATCTAACTTGTGGGCTTCTTAATTACTATTGCTTGTCTTTGTTTTATTTCATAGATATACCACTAAGTTGTAGATTGACTTATGCAATGCTTGATGATTTTATTTTCTTAATAAAGATTTCTGCATGTAGTTATTACATTTTTCAAAATATATCTGATTATGTATTTGTCCAAAGTTATAGGTATTAATTGGGATTACAAGTACATAGCTAGAAAGCCAAGTGCAAAGATGACGATCAAGGTATGGACGATTCTTCTATTTCCTTTCTTTGTGTTTTTTTCTTTTCTAGTGATATATATGATGTTTACAATATTGAGTTAATTTTCTAGTTTCTACCCTTGTCTGCTATTCAATAACCAGGAGTATGAAAATGTGAAAATTTCTTTTGCACTTTTAAAATATATGGTTATTCATTAACTGATTGCTTTGCTAAAGTAAACTCTATGCACTTACACAATGTATTTTAAAATGGAATCACCGATTAGGATTGTATTTCTAATTTTTTTTTCTGTTACTCTGAATGTCCTTTTCATTGCATCTGTAGCATTCGGTTTTAGACTTGTGTTCAACTTGTTCAGATAAATTATATCTGATATACTAATATAATTATATCTAATTTACTGATATACCAAACGAGGTAGGAAATGAAAAATACAAATAAGAGCTGTCAAAATGGTAGAGACCACACGGTTAAGTCTAGAATTTTTTTATTTCTCTGAATGAATTGTTTAAAAATCAGTATTTCAAATACTTCATAGTTGGTCTCTATGCCTAATATATCAGAAAAATTAATGTTCTAACAATTAATAACTAATATGTGGTTATAATAAATCTTAAACTCACTCAACTTCTTCAGGTGTGAGTTTTTAATAATCTCAAGTTAAAATAATAATTTCAAGTTAACTAGAAAACATAATTAGTTGATGTTGTATTTTTCAATAATAATTTCTATAATAATAATTTTCAACAGCAACAAGAAAAATAAGAGCAATTAACCAGAAGTTAGTAGATCAAGTATAGCTAACATTAAGTATGGGATTATCTTCCCAAAAGAGTTCTGTCTGAAAGAAAAGAAAAAAAAAACTTACTTGAGGAGTGTATTAGATCTTTGTTTGTAACTTTGTATAACAAGCAGTAGCTTCAAGTTAAGATGTAAGAGAGCTGATGCTAGGTTGACACTCCCTGTATGACAATCATAAAATTCCTTTTCAATTTTATAATTTCTTGATCATTTAAAAGAATTTAGATGTTAGGCTTTATGTGGATAATATTAGTGTTGTTGGTGCTTTCGTGATGTTAATAATAGATTAGTTCAAGATGTGTCTAATGTATTGACCGATCTCATTTGATGTCTTATTGAGGTATAGTGGCAAGGGTCTATATTCTCATGCTTGTCATCCTGATCTATGTCTAACTTTTCCCAACAATGTGAGACTGGCTATGGAGAACAACACTCCACCTACAGTTTGTTAATTTTACGAGTGGTTATCATCTTGGAGTTTACCCTAGACAGGAAAAACAATTGCCGTATGTCCTACTACGGTAATTGGTGGATGAGAAGATTTGCCTTATTCATCTTGCAGCTTAAGCTTGACCTTCCATTGCTTGTTTTAGATTATGAAGAAGTACTGGAGGAGAAAGATAGAACCATAGCATGGAAGAAGATACGAAAACATTGCATAGCAAATTGCTTTCAACTCTGAGGCACAAATAAAGCCAGAGGGCCAAACACAAACAGAGCATTTGCATAGGAAATGCATTTGGCTGTAATTTGTGCTTTTCTTTAGGCAAAGTGATTGGAACAATCAGAAACTTTAAGTAGTTAAATATTTTAGTTGACATCAGTAAATTTTGTTAAATGAAAAGTTGATTTTATACTGTCCAATCATAATTCTCTAAAATACTTTACTAACAATGATTTCATGTCAGTAGCCATGATATTTGGTTAATAATTTCTAAAAGGATATTACAGGCTCGAGTTAGATCTATTTTTCCTTAATGAAAACACCATCTATTGTTGTACCTTTCATCAATTTGTAACAATCTCCATAATGTTCTTACCTTGTTCGATGTTTTGATTCTCTTTTCGGTGTTGTAGTGTAGGTCGATTCACTTTTATGTTTGTGTACCATTGTAGTTGTATGTTCAGTTTTTCATGTGTTTCTTTTTTGAGCACTTTGGATGATATTGAATGTTTGCTAGTTATCTTCTGGTTGTTCCCCTTTTGGCGTTCAGTTTAAGACCTGAGATAGCTGGTATAATAAGTATACAATCAGATTAGATCTTTCTCCAATTTGTGCTCTTTTTCTTCTTTTGTTTGATAAATTGAGGATGAAACATTTATGTTTTTTTACAAGGCCAGCGTATTCCATCTGTTTCCAGTCACGCATATACACTAGGGCAAAATAACGATGGAATTGGAAGCAACATCGGGCCACACGAGGAGACTCCCTCACTGTAGTTTGTCGGATTTGGATTTTTTAAAAATATAGGAATTATATCTATGTTTTGTAATAACTAAGTGTTGTACAACTTATACATTTGACACTTGTTGTATGACAGTTTATATGTGTTACATATTTTGTTTTCTATTGAGTTGTTTTTTGTGATGTGTGACTTTTGGTTGTTGATTATGATGCTATTATTGATTTTAAGATTTAAGCATTTAAATTTTATATGATTACAGGTATTTGTAATATGCGATAAATTACAGGTTTTTATATTCAAAATTTTTTAATGAAATGTGTGGGGAAAAAAAGTTGACCTACCCCGGCATTTACCAGGAAATGCCGCAATAGACACAGGATTTCTACAAAAGTAGTTCCCTCTATTGCGGCGCATGATGAGCGCCAGTAGCGTTTGGCCCAGCTTAAAATTAGCTTCTCTTCTCCTTTAGAAGGAGAAGCTGGGCCAAACACATATTTTGAAAAGCTCTACAGAAGGAGAAGTAGTTTATTTTTAATGAAGAAAAGGAGCTTCAAAAAAAGCCCTCAAGAGCAACTTCTGGCTTCTCCTTTTCTATTTTTTTTACCTTTTCTCTTTTTTTGGCCCCTTCCGCATATCAAACCCTAACAACAAAAATTTTCCCCCTTCCCCTACCCCTTCCCCTTCCCCTTCTTCGTCTAACAATTTTCTGATGCTCGAATAATTTTGCGCAGGCCAGTACCATAAGGTGATGCTTCTTTTACGTACAGTTCAATTTTTATTTTTATTTTCCTTTTTACGAGTTTTCTAGGTTATTGTAAATATTTCATTTATTAGTAATATAATTTTTTTTTTGTAATTTGATAACTTATATTTTATTCTTAAATAAAATCAAAAGCTTAAATTGAGTATAAAAGTAGCTTACAATTGATATCTTATGCCAAACAACTTCAAGCTTAAAAGTAGCTTTAAAGTTAAAAAAAAACTGACTATCCAAACAGCTTCAGCTTTTAATTCCAAAGCTCTACTTTCTGACATCTCCTTCCGAAGTAGCTTTAAAGCCAAAAAAAGCTAGGCCAAACGCACCCATTAATATTCAGTAAAGGCTAGCTAATATTCAGTAAAGGCTATCCCGGCGTTTTTGGGAACGCCGCTATAGCTCAAATATTTTTTAAAACGATGAAATAGAAACGTGCCTATAATGGCGGTTTGGCAACGCCGTTATAGGTGGACCCCCTATAGCGGCGGCTTGGGTAAACATTGCGATAGCCCACATAGCTATAACGACGCATGCTGTAACGGCGTTTTTGGCGGCGATTTCATAAGCACCGTTATGGGCTATAACGGCGCCAAAAAATGCCGCGACAGCCTTGTAAAAGCGCCGCGAAAGCCCTTGCGAGGTGGGAATGCAGTCTTTGTAAAAAAAGTTATAGTAGTTCATACATTTGGGTTTGGCGAGTCTTTGATGGCTAAGATGTTGCAGGTGTCTACTTTCTTGGTTTTTGAAGATGCCCATTTGGTTTGTTTGCGCTCATTGCATGCCTATTTAGCTCAGTTGGTTATTTAGAACATCAGACTAATAAAGTGGGGCCGGCAAAGAATGTTCCAAATTTGGTTAGATTTTCTACTCTCTTTAAGTGTTCTTTTGCTTCTTTTTGCATAACTATATCATCATTGATTGGGTTTAGTTTCTGTTTTATTTCCCTTTCGCTCATAATGCACCAAAATGCCCCCGTTTACTTCCTTGTTCTTAATAGAGTTACAATAATCATGCATTTGGGTTTGAGAAATCCTTGTCTACTTAGAATCTTTGTGGGTGATGCTTAACCTTAATTGTGGAAGCATGTAGAAATTTATAACTGTAGTAACAGATGATTTACAGCAAAATTATGTGTCAGTTACAGAAGAAGTAAGGCATGCGTTGAGAGTGATCAAACAAAATACAAGAAATTTTTTTGTTGTAGGTGGATAATTTTTTACCTAAATTATTAAAAAAAAAAATTTGAGATTTTTTAAACCTAAATTATTAAATCATTTATCCTAATTATGATATATCTTCGATTAGGTGGATAGAATCATTAGGTACAAAATCACATCCTACAGTTGGTTTACTCAGGTGGGTGATAAGGAGCTATGAAGCACGGGTACTCAAAAACACGCTCCGTACCCGTACCGGATGCGTACCCGACCCGGATATGCCCAGATATGCTCCGGATACGTATCTGGTGCGTATCCGGGCCTTTTTTAATTAAAAAATAAAAAAATTAAGGTTGGGGTGTGCTCGGGTGCGCAGGGGTGCGCCTTTTCAGTATTAAAAAAAAAAAAAAAACAAAACAAAAAACAAACAAAACGCTCCTTTCCCTCTTTTCCCCAAACCCTACGTCTCAATTGCAAACACAGCCTCTCTCTTTCTCTCTCTCTCTCTCTCTCTCTCTCTCTCTCTCTCTCTCTCTCTCTATCCCCCCAACCCCCAACCGACCAGACGTAATCGATCTCTCTCTATCCCCTAATCGGCCACTCTCTTTCTCCTCCAAGCCCCAATCGACCACGACCAGTCGCAAACGATCTCTCTCTCCCCTAATCGGCCACTCTCTATCTCCCCCAAACCCCAATCGACTAGTCGCCGTTCGCCTCTCTCTACTGCCGTTGCCGTGCATCTCTCCCTCTACCGTCGTCGCCGTGTGCCTCTGGTTCTACCTCCGTCGCCGTGTGCCTCTCCCTCTACCGCCATCGCCGTGCACCTCCTCCTCTCTCTCTACCACAGTACCAAGGTTTGAAATTATTCTTAGTCTGTTATCGTTCTTCACTTGTTTACTGAGAAGTATGAAATTGAAGTATAAATTAGATTTTGTTCTTCACTTCTTCAATGTTAGTCTGTTATTTTAAACTTTTAGTGTTAATAGTTAGTTTGTAGTGTTAATTCTAATTGTTAGTGTTAATAGTTAATAGTTAGTTCACTGCCTAGTTCACTGTTATTGTTAATTCTAATTCTAATTGTTAGTGTTAATAGTTAGTTCACTGTTATTTTAGTGTTAATCTGTTATTTTAGTGTTAATCATTAATTTTTAGTTTTTAGAGTTAGTTTTTAATGTTATTTCAGTGTTAATAGTTAATTTTTAGTGCTAAATGTTTAGAGAGTTAATAGTTCACTAACAATTACTCAATTAGTTCATTCTAATTGGTAGTTTTTAGTTATAAATTGTAATACTTTTTCATTTGCATTATAGATTTTCTTTGAGAATGAATTCTATGGGTGTGAGTAATGCACCTCCTAATGAGGAAGATTGCAACAACCCTCTATGGAAATATGTCACAAAGTTAGGAAAGGAATCGGGTGGGGGTGGAAATGTGAGGCGGGAATGCAGTTTTTGTAAAAAGAGATATAGTGGTTCATACACAAGGGTTAGAGGTCATTTGTTAAAGATACAAGGGCACGGAATCGGTGCATGCAATAAGGTTAAGATGAATGAGCTTGTTGAAATGCAAAATGCGGACGAACAATTGAAGGTTAAAATAGCTCAAAGAGCTCCAAAGAGAGTGCCATTGCTACCGTGATCTTCTAGTGGTTTGGTGAGTGCCTCTAATATGATTGTTTCTGGCAGCTTAGATTTGAAGAGGAGAAAGACAAATATAAGTGGCCCAAGTAGTGCAATCGGAAAGGCCTTTAACAATGCGGCCCGAGATCAATTGCATGGAGAAATTACACAAATGTTTTATACGGGAGGGTTTCCATTTAACCTACCAAGGAATCCATACTATGCGAGTTCGTATACTTTTGCCGCCAACAATGCACTTGCGGGTTATATTCCACTGGGGTACAATATGTTGAAGACAACTCTCTTACAAAGAGAGAGAGAGAGCTAATGTTGAGAGGTTGTTGCAACCGATTAGAGACACGTCAAAGGAGAAAGGAGTGAGCATTGTTAGTGATGGATGGAGTAACTCACAAAGGAGGCCGCTTATCAATTTAAACGTCGTTACTGAAGGAGGGCCTATGTTTCTAAAGGCGATAGATTGTTCGGGAGAAGTGAAGGATAAATTCTTCATTGCCAATTTGTTGAAGGAGGCCATTATTGGGGTTAGGCATGAGAAAGTTGTTCAAGTAATTATAGATAATGCGGCAAATTGCAAGGCGACCGGACAACTAATTGAAGCTCAATTCCCTACAATTTTTTGGACTCCTTGTGTGGTGAACACTCTTAACCTTACATTGAAGAATATTTGTGCCGCAAAGAATGTTGAGTCCAATCAAATTATGTATGATGAATGTGGGTGGATATTGGACATTTCAAGGGATGCAATTCAATTTGAAATTTTCATATTGAATCATTCAATGAGGCAAGCCATTTACAATGAGTTTGTTTCTTTGAAGTTTCTTTCGGTGGCGAGACTCGCTTTGCTAGTGCCATTATCATGCTTAGACGATTTAAGATCTTGAAGCATGGTCTTGTTTCCATGGTAACCAGTGACCAATGGGCTTGTTATCATGATGATGATGTGAGAAGAGCAAGGTTTGTGAGAGATAAGGTGTTGAATGAAGGGTGGTGGGAATCCGTCGACTACATACTTTATTTTACATCTCCCATATATGATGTGATTCGAGCGTGTGATACGGATAGACCTTGTCTCCATTTAGTTTATGATATGTGGGATACAATGATTGAGAAAGTGAATGAAGATATATACAAGCACGAAGGAAGACAAGTTGATGAGTCATCTAGCTTCTATGATGTGGTGCATAAAATTCTTATCGATCGTTGGAGAAAAAAACAACACTCCACTTCATTGCTTGGCACATGCTTTGAATCCAAGGTAAAATTTAGTTTCATTAACTATTTAACTATATAAACATATTATATACTTTTATGTTTCATTCTATGAGTAATATTTTTTTCCTATTGAAGGTATTAATATAGCGAAGAATGGCTACTTGAGGATCCAAGAAGGGTTCCTCCACATAAAGATCGTGAGATATATTTGGAAATAATAAAGTGTCTGAAGAAACACTTTCCGATGCGGCCGATCGGTCAAGAGTTAATGTGAAAAATGCCCACGTCTCGGTAAAAACAGGGGAATTTAATGATATTGATTCTATTAGTGATTGAGGTTTATTGGACACTTATAATTGGTGGTCCGTTCATGGACTTCTTGCTCCTATGCTTCAAACCATAGCTATGAAACTCCTTATGCAACCTTCTTCTTCATCTTCTGCCGAGAGAAATTGGAGCACTTACTCTTTTGTGCATTTCTTGAAAAGGAACAAGTTGACCCCACAACGAGTGGAAGACTTGGTGTATGTTCATAGATATCTTCGCCTTCTATCAAGAAGATCACCCCAATATGGTATAGGAGAGACGAAGATGTGGGATATAGGTGGAGATTCGTTTGATTCGTTTGAAGATGTAGTAGTGCTTGAGGTGGCTAGCCTTTCATTGGATGAGCCGAAATTAGAACATGTGGTTTTCACCGATGATGTTGGCGTGGTGGATATGGATGAAGAAGAACCATCAAGCTAGAGAAATTCCATCGTGATAATATTTGTAATGAACTACTGATATTTGTATTGAACTTTGAACTTGTAATGAATGAAATATTTTGTGATGTGTTGATTTTGGTAATGGTATTCACTATTAGGTTGCTTACTATTATGTTAATAAGTTAAATTTATACATATTCTTATGTTCTTGAATATCTTTATGACTTTAATTGCTAATGTAGTTCTACTTCCTTGCTACACTTACCATTATATTATTCAAAAGTTATTTTGTTGCTTCCGATGCAGACAGACAGGCAGGATAAATAATTTACATAACACCACATTTAGTTTACCAGCATCAGAATACATGCTTAATTTGAATTGGTACTTTTTAATCATGAATGTGCTTTTTTTTATCTCAGACAATCAATCATCCCCAGCAAGCAAAGGAAGCTTCACACCACAAGGTCGTATCGTACCCGTATGTATTGTTTCTGTAATCCCTGTTTTCATTAATACGTATTTTTAAAAGTATTTTTCCGTATTTAAATTCTCAGTACCTTACAACTATTTTTCCCTAATTGATTTTATTATTCAAACTATTTTGGAGTCCAATTGTTTAGTATAAGCCCAAGTTTGTATTTTTATTTTTATTAACTATTAATGTGAGCCCAGTTGTTATTTAAGTCCAATTCCACATTCTAATTTTATTTTATTTTATATTTAATCTGAACCCAAAAATTCAACCCAACAACCTAATTGTTTTGTTTAAATATTTTTAAGCCCAAGCCCATATCCACCCCCTATTGGATCTCTCACTCAAACCCAATAACCCAATCAACCCCAATCTCTCCCTAACAGCCAATCTCTAAGATCCCTCCTAATCTCTCCTACGTCTGTAACCCCAAAATTTATTCCCTATCAATTAGCCATAAAATCTCTCCTTCTCATTTGGTTGTAACAACCAATTGTATTTCCTTTAATTCTCCTCCACTAATAGTCATTGATTTTCGTAACTCCCTCCTCCCTACAATCTCTCCTCTCTTTAATACCATATCAGTATTATTTTTATATTATAATGTCTCACACTCTCTCCCCCCTTGTATCCTCTCTCCTTCTCTGTTTAAACCCCAACAAAAACAAAAACAAACTCCCACTCCATTTCCTCTCCTCTGTTCCACAAACAAAAAAAAACAGAACCACACAAACAAAACCAAACAGAACAAAACAAAACCCAAATCTGTCGCCAACTTCATCATCTCCCTCCCTCTTCATCTCTTCCGCTCCCTCCCTGTTTCCCAAACCGCCCAACTCTGCAAACCCATTGCTCCACCATCACCATCCTCTCCCGTTCGTCCTCAACTTCTCCACTTCAACCTCGCAACACCACCCATCGCCATTGCCATCCCCACCTCCGAGCACTCCCACAGCCGACCCTCCTCCACAGAGACCCCATCGCCATTGCCACTCCGAACCCACTCCACCTCCGCCAGCCACTTGCCGTCGCAACCGCCTTCACCATAACCCCAAAACACCCCGAAGTCCTCCCCGCTCATCGCTACCCTGTTTCGACCAGAAAACAGAGCAGCACCATTTCCCTCGCTAGCTTCGCCACGTCGCGCCGCCGTCAGACATCGTCGCGAGCCCCGCCGCAGTGCCGCCGCGTCGCGTCGTCGAGGAACTCTCGCACCATCATTCTCTCCCTCGCTCTCTGGCTCAGTGAAGATAGGAAGAAGAAGAAACGGTTGGCGGGATTTAATCTCAGGCGTCGGATCAGATCAAGATTCGTGCCACTCAAATCTGATCCGATCGGTGTTTCGTGTTCGGCCGCATCGGATCTGAATTGGGTGTTCGCTGTTTAGGCTTGGATCCGGTGTGTGGGATAATTCCATTGGTTGGTTTCGGTGTTTTGGTGTTTTGGCGCAGCAAATCCGATCTCGTTGTATGCTGTTTTGGCGGGATCCAGTGTGGAGAGATTCGCTCTACTGTTGATTTCTTGCACGTGCTTCACACGTGCTTTTGGGAGATTGTGCCCGGGGTTTTTCGATCCCGTTTTCTTCAACTAACGGATCTAATAGTCGTCAAAAAGGCAAGTCATTTCTTATCGAATATTTATTGTATCATATTCGATATTTTTATTGAATTCCGCAAGTGGATCCGTATTGAATATCGTAAAATGTTATTGTATCTATCGTTGGGATACCACGGATTTACACGAGCGAATCCAAGTGATAATCTCGACTTCGTGCCGTCTTTTTTTGCCTCTAATGTATAGGGATCTTACATGCACCCGTATAGTTAGTTATTGAATATAAGAATAGGAATTTATTATCACATTTCATCTCATGACATTAAAGACAACTATTGTAGATTGTATATTAGGGTTGATTGTTCATATGATTGCTATTGATAAATTAGTAGAATTATAATTAGTAGAATTATGGACATCATCGACCTTAATACCATGTTCACATAGGAATGACTTGCTGTGATTTATGATTATTAAACTCCAATTTATCATTCTTAACTTTTAACCGTTTTATTCAAAATGAACATGTTGACTATGCTGAAAATTACGCCAACCTGAACCTTGCTATGCTGTTTCAACCTAGATAACTTCATTAAAATCAGTCACTCCCTGAATATGAAACGTAGCCCTATGTGTCTAGATGTCAATAGCCTCCTGAATTGTCGAATTCCGACTTATATCGCCCGAGTTATGACCCTTTTACTACAGCTGCACTGTAGTTTCAGATTCATGTACATACCATGTTAGGCTGATAAATTAAGTGAACTAACGATCAAATATGGCCAAGATAAATTCCATATTTGTAGATAACATGCTTAGGGTGATAGAAAATATTTTTACTAATTTTTATAATGATTTTTTACTGCCCTTACAACTGAAATTAGTCAACATCGACACCCAGCCAGAAACTAAAATCTATAAAGGTTACTGAATTTCGCCTAGCTATCATTGTCGGAATGTAGACTTTAAGTATGTGTTGGAACCGGGCAGAAGTCTAGTTTCTAGACCACCTGACGGATCCACATTTTCTGTCCTGTAGCAACGGGAATACTGATTTTAGTACAGCAACCTACTGCTGTTCAGAATTTGGTTCCTATGTTAAATAATATATAATTATATCTTTAATGTTATCTTTAGTGAATTTAATTGTATAGAGTATATTGCATGATCTTAGGGTTGTTTTGTCACCTTTATTAGTGTCCCTTATTAATCGCATTATTGTATGTTAATTGAATAAAGAAAGCAAATCAAGCCGGGATTAAGGGTTGATTAGGGTAGTTGATGACATAGTGACTGTAATCAGAAGAGGGGCCCGTGTTTCCCTAATTATCGGTCTATCAGTTATCGGTCTATTGGTTATATCAGTCATCGGTTAATTGCAGATTACTGACTTCAGTATCTCGATTGATTCGGTCATCGGTTATTATTGAATATTGTTCCCGAGTACATGAACTATATAATCTACCACCTTAGTTTAAACGAAATTGATTGTATGTATCGAACCTGTGGTACGACACACATGGGACACAGTAGTACGTGCATTAGCTAGGATTAAAGAAAAAATGAATAATAGACCTAAGGCTCTCATCACATTATCATTGCATATTATTATCTTATTGAACAGTGTTATCGTTATTATTGCCACTATTGATATTGTTTATCGTTATCGTGACAAATCATAGTTATTGCATATTATACTATTATCTCTTTGTCACTGTTCAACACTATTGATTTCATCGTTTATTGAATTCATTGCTATACTACCATTGTCATTGGTTCTCTATTTCTCCACTTGCATGTCCACGAATTGCTCGAAGGACTTTCTTTTTCGTCTCTTTAGATGAGCAACTTACAGGTATTCAAGGAGATTTACCTGACGGAATAGGAGAGCAGCATTGGTGAAAGAGATGTTTTACTGCGTCGCTAAATAAATGTTGTTTTAATTGATGACTTTAATAAAATTGGACAAATGCTATTTCTTTGTATTGTGGGCTTCAACCCGAATATTGTTTGTTAAATTTCCAGATGTTGGGTTATTTTGATATTGGTTATTTTTATGCTTAAATTTCCAATATTGTTATTTATGTGATTATTCTTTCATTGCATACGTGATGTTGATTCTTGATTTTGATGATCACAACACAGTGCAATATGTGTCTATGTTATACAGCTAACATTGCAGTGCACAGACTAAAGACAATTCTAGCTG
Organism: Hemerocallis citrina; assembly: GCA_017893485.1. NCBI lineage: Eukaryota > Viridiplantae > Streptophyta > Magnoliopsida > Asparagales > Asphodelaceae > Hemerocallis > Hemerocallis citrina. Next base: position 109,817,351 of record CM030361.1, on the reverse strand, counting down.
AACAGATAAACAAGCTCAAAAAGATACAGATGAAGAGACAAGGATCAAGATTCAATTCAAGACTCAAGACTCAAGACTTCAAGCTCAAATGTGTTATATTATTCTGTCTTGTAAACATTGTATTTTATTTCTTGTTGAGTCTTAGTCTGATGTAAAGCCTTGTCAACACACACACACACACATACTCAAAATTTCATAATGTGTCTCTTAAAAACCCCCAAAAATAAGTCAAAACAGTTTGAAGAATTTTAACTTTTAAGTACCAGTCGACTTAAGCTTTTGCCAGTCGACTGATAAGTACAAAATTGTTTAAAATTATTCAAACTCTGATCAGTCGACTCATATGGCAACCCAGTCGACTGTTCGAGAGCTTTTGACCGTTTTCTGATTTTCAAAATCAAATTTTTTCAAACTCAAAAGTTCTGATCCGTTGGTTGACAGTTGTGTAACTGTTTTTCCAACGTTCAGGAGATCAAAACTCCTTATATAGAGTTTCATATCTCACTGAAAAGAACAACTTGATTTTTGATACACTCGAGCATTCTTGTGAAAAACATTTTAAGAGATTTTCTGTGAGAAACAAAGCTTTCAAAGTTCATACACTTTTGGTTCTCTACATTCAGTCCAGTATAGCATTGAATTCGCTCTGGACTGAGTATAGAAGTCAACCTTGTGATTTAGCCTCGTGCATCAACACATACACCAACAAGGCTATAGGTTGATTGTAATTCATCTTGTACTTTTGCTCTCGGTTGGAGAGTGGTTGTTGACTCTTGGTTGTAGAGTCGGTGTCTTTTCACTCTTGACAGTAGAGTGGGTTGCTTTCTCTGGTTGAGAGAAAGGACTACGGGTTAGACAAGGTTGTTGTCGTAACGCCGTAGGGTATTCTTGTAATTTTTCAAGAATAGTGGAAATCTCAAGTGGGTTGCTTGGGGACTGGATGTAGGTCGGGAGGACCGAACCAGGATATATCTTGTGTACTCTGTGATTGATTGTCTTGTGTTTGCACTTACTTTTGCTTGTTTAAGCTCTACAAAACTTGTCTGGCCAGTCGACTCAGCTTCGTATCAGTCGACTGATCAAGTCTTGTATTAGTTGTTCTCTTTGTTTCATCAGTCGCCTGCCTTATCTATAAGTCGACTGCATCGAGAGTTTAAATTTCTTTTATTTTGGTTATAACAGTCGACTGGTTCACCACTAACTCGACTGTGCCGAGAGAAATTATTTATTCCGCAATTTATTTTTGATAAACACTATTCACCCCCCCCTCTAGTGTTTGTTGCTTCGCCTACAGGATCCAACACTTGGTATCAGAGCAAGGTTACAGGCTATGGCAACTACTTCAAATACAAATCAGTACCATAAAGGCCAATCTACACAACGGCCACCACTATTTAATGGAACGAACTACAATTATTGGAAGTGTCGAATGCGAATCTATCTCCAATCAATCAACTACGAGATATGGCAAATGACAGAGACGGAATACACTGCCCCTACCATTCCATATGCACAATGGAATGATGATCAAAAGAATCAGACTATGAACAATGCCAAAGCAATGAATGCTTTATTTTGTGCACTGACGAAGGAAGAATTCAACCGTGTATCCAATGCTACAACCGCACATCAAATTTGGCATACACTCGAGGTAACACATGAAGGAACGAATAAAGTAAAAGAGTCTAAAATTTCTGTTCTTGTCCACAGGTTTGAGATGTTCAGAATGAAGGACAATGAGACTGTGTCCGAGATGATTACAAGATTCACAGACATCACAAACTCTCTTGTGGCGCTTGGAAAGACTTATACCCAAGCAGAGATGGTCAGAAAAGTCCTACGTGCACTCACTCCAGAATGGGAGAAGAAAACCACAGCAATAGAGGAGGCGAATGATTTGTCAACACTTACTCTCGAGAATCTTGTTGGTAATCTCATGGCATATGAGGTCCAACTTGAAGATCGAAAGAAAGATACTGAATCACATCAAGCAAAGAAGAAATCATTGGCTTTTAAAGCCATGACTGACTCAGAAGATGAGGAAGAAGATGAAGAAGAAATAGCAATGTTCACTCGGAAATTCAAGAAGTTCTTAAAGAAGGGTAAGTTTCATTCTAAAGTTAAAGATTCTAATGACCCTCCTACATGTTTCAGGTGCAATAAAATAGGTCACATGAAAAAGGATTGTCCCTTAGAAAATGCAAAGAACAAGGGAAAATCATCCAACTTCAAGAAGGACAAATATCCAAAGAACAAATTTGCCAAGAACAAAAAGGCCTATCAAGCTACATGGGATGATAGTGATTCATCTTCCGAAGAAGAAACGGATGAAAATAACGAAGTGGCAAATGTGTGTTTTATGGCTGCACAAGAACATGTAAGTAATGATTATGATTCCGAAGATCTTCTTGATGCTTTTAATGAAATATTCCAAGAGTTAAAGAAAGAAAAGATTAGAGTTAAGAATCTTGAGAAAGTGAATCAAACACTTAATCAAGAAAATCTTAACCTTGATAAGGAAGTAAAATCCTTAAATTCTCGCATTGCAAGTTTAGATACTGATCTTGAAACTCTCAAAAAGAATTATGAAGAGATTTCAAAGAACGTATCTAAGTTTAACAAAGGCAAAGAGAATTTAAATGATATGCTTCATCATCAAGTTACATCTAGTCAAAAATTTGGACTTGGTTTTAAAAAACCTTCTGTAAAAGAATCTCCTGTTTTAAACACTAGTAAGAATAAATCAGCATCTATTTCTAGTGTTACACACAAGTTGTATGATTTCTTTGCAAAACCAAAGGTTGTCAATTTCAGTGATAAAAGCAAAACTAATGTTCGGTTAAGTCGACTGAACCATACAACCAGTCGTCTGTCCAGAGAAAGTGGATCTTATTCCATGAGATCAAAACCTCCTATAAGTCGACCTAGTGTATCTACCAGTCGACTGATGTACACCAACAGTCGACTGAACAACACTGGTAAGTCGACTGGACAGAACAAACTAGTATGGGTTCCAGTCAGTCTAAATCAGAATGATAGAATTGCTTATATTCACTCATATATGTTAAATGTGTGTAATTCTACTTATTATATTCCTGCTTATGGAGGAAGATCAAACTCTTCATGGGTTTGGTTTCCCCCAAACTAATGTGTTTTGGACCCAATAAAAAGGGTACCATATTTACCTTAAATTTTTTATAGGTACCCAAGAAAGAACGCTGGATATTAGACAGCGGATGTTCAAAACACATGACAGGGCATGCCAACCTACTATCCACCATTCAAAGTATAGATGGAGGAACCGTCACCTTTGGAGATAACAACAAAGGTAAAGTCATCGGTATTGGCATGGTTGGTAAAATATCTAACCCAATTATAGAAAATGTGCTATTGGTTAATGGTTTAAAGCATAATCTTTTAAGCATTAGTCAATTGTGTGATAAAGGATATAAAATAGTTTTTGAAAAAGATGCATGCTTAATTTATGATTCTACTATGCAAAATGTTATTTTTCAAGGCTTTCGTAAAAATAATATTTATGAATTGTGTTTGAATGCAATTGATTTTTCAAATGATTTTTGTTTAATAGCCTCTAACAATGAATCTTGGTTATGGCATAGAAGATTTGGACATGTGAACATGAAAAATCTCTCAAAATTATCTAAATATAACCTAGTTAAAGGACTGCCAAAACTATCCTTTAAAAAGGATAAGTTATGTGATGCATGTCAACTAGGAAAACAAATCAAATCCACTTTTAAAACAAAAGACGTAATCTCTACTAGTAGGCCACTTGAATTAATTCATATGGATTTATTTGGCCCTACTAGAGTTGCTTCTTTAAATAAAAGTAGATATGTGTTTTTTTTAGTAGATGATTTTTCAAGATTCACTTGGACATTCTTTTTAAAACATAAAAATGATACTTTTGTAGATTTTGCACATTTTTGTAAACGTGTTCAAAATCAAAGATCTCTAACCATAGTCACTATTAGAAGTGATCATGGTGGAAAATTTGAAAATGAAACATTTACAGAATATTGCAACAAGAATGGTATAACACATTCATTTGCATTTCCTAGAGCTTCACCACAAAATGGAGTGGTTGAAAGGAAAAATAGGACTTTGCAAGAATGCGCACGTACTATGCTTGTTGAAAGCAATCTACCAAAGCATTTTTGGGCTGAAGCTGTTGCTACAGCTTGTTATGTTTTAAATAGAATTCTTCTAAGACCTAAACTAAAGAAGACTTGTTACGAGTTATTTTTTAATAAAATTCCTAAAGTCTCTTACTTTAAGACATTTGGTTGCAAGTGTTTTATTCTAAACACAAAAGATAATTTAGACAAATTTGATCCTAGATCTAATGAGGGTATCTTTTTGGGATACTCAAATAGGAGTAAAGCATATAGAATTTTCAATAAGTCTACTATGACTATTGAAGAATCAATGCATGTTACATTCAATGAATCCTTACCTTCATCAACATTAGATAAAGATGATGAAACTGATTTATCACCTTTAGATAATGTGATTAAATCCATAGAGCAAACTAATCTGTCTGATAAGTCGACTGATAAGCTCTACCAGTCGACTGACGTAAAGCAGTCGACTGAAGAACAAGTCAAGTCGACTGATTCGATTGAGATATCTTCAACTTTACCAAAGTCATTTGTTGAAGTTAAAGATCATCCTCATGACTTAATAATTGGTGACATCTCCCATGGTATTCAGACACGTTCACATGTTAATATGATCTCTCATACGGCATTCTTGTCGGATTTTGAACCGAAAAATATACAAGAAGCTTGTGAGAATGAATATTGGATGAATGCCATGCAAGATGAACTAAACCAATTTATAAGGAATGATGTATGGGATTTAGTTCCTAGACCTCCTGATCAGACTATCATTGGTACCAAATGGGTATTCAAGAATAAGTTAGATGAATCAGGACAAGTTGTAAGGAACAAGGCTAGATTAGTTGCCCAAGGATATAATCAAGAAGAAGGTATAGATTTTGATGAAACATATGCTCCTGTTGCTAGACTAGAATCTATTCGTATTTTATTATCTTTTGCTTGTTTTATGAATTTTATACTTTATCAAATGGATGTGAAAAGTGCTTTTCTTAATGGGTTTATTAAGGAAAATATTTATGTTAAACAACCACCAGGCTTTGAACATGAACAATTTCCAGATCATGTTTATAAATTGAAAAAGGCTTTATACGGTCTTAAACAAGCACCTCGTGCTTGGTATGATCGTCTAAAAACTTTTCTTTTAGAAACATGATTTGAAATAGGTAAAGTAGACACTACTTTGTTTATCAAAAGAGTTAAGAATGATATCTTAATCATACAAATATATGTTGATGATATAATTTTTGGTTCTACTAATAATCATCTATGTCAAGAATTTGCTAATACCATGAAAAATAAATTTGAGATGAGTCACATGGGTGAACTCAATTATTTCCTTGGATTGCAAATTAAACAGTCCTCAAATGGCATATTTATCAATCAAGGCAAATATGCAAAGGAATTACTCAAACGTTTTAACATGGATAGTACTAGTAGTAAATCCATACCTATGGCTACTACTACTACTCTTGACAAAGACTTATTAGGTAAGAGTATTGATCAAAAACTCTATCGAGGTATGATTGGTTCACTCTTATATATTACTGCAAGTAGACCAGATATTATGTTCAGCGTATGTTTATGTGCTAGATATCAATCTAGTCCTAAAGAATCTCATTTAAAAGCAGTGAAACGAATTTTAAGATATATTAAAGGCACATCTGAATATGGTTTATTTTATCCACGCACCGATAATTTTCAACTTTTGTCTTATAGCGATGTCGATTTTGCTGGAAGCAAAACTGATCGCAAGAGTACTAGTGGTACATGTCACTTTTTGGGACATTCCCTAGTATCTTGGTGCAGTAAAAAGCAAAACTCCGTATCCCTATCAACCACAGAAGCTGAATACATCGCTGCAAGTTTGGCATGTGCACAAATTTTATGGATGAAACAAACCTTATTAGATTATGGTATTTCATGTGAGAAACCCTCAATTATGTGTGATAATACCAGTGCAATTAATCTATCTAAAAATCCGATTCAACATTCACGTACGAAACATATTGATATTCGACATCATTTTCTACGTGATCATGTTTTAAAAGGAGATATAGCTTTAGACTTTATCTCTACTGATAAACAAGTAGCAGATATCTTTACCAAGCCCCTTAAAGAAGATACTTTCATTAAATTAAGGAGAGAACTTGGAATTTGTGATTTTATTGATACTTGTTGAAAATGGCTTCTGTGAAGTCGACTATCTTTTTGAATAAGTCGACTGAATTGTTTTTTTAAACATACCAATTTTTTTCTCTGACCAGTCGCCTGGCTTCTCCACCAGTCGACTGATTAGTAGACATAAAATATTTTTTTCTTCTCGACTCAGTCGACTGATCTCCCTACCAGTCGACTGTCGCGAGCTAAATCATCTTCAGCGACTATTCATCGCGACTTTTGAGATGGAATCAATTATCTTTTCACCCGTGATCTTTAATCCTCACCGTCGATTTCACTTCTCCTTGATCTCAGCCGTTCCCTCACAGTTAAAACCCCTTTCACCAGCCATTTTTCACTTCTTACCGTTCTCAAGCTTTTACCCCAATTTCAAAACCCTAGTTTTTGAGAAGAAGGCGATCTGCTCTTTCCGTGGTGCTTGTGCTTGCTCCTACTCGACTCTCTCTCTTTCCTTAGGTATAACCCTTTCGACTCTTTTCTAATGGCACCCAAACGATCGAAAAGATCTCACTTCTTCTTCACAAGAATATACCCAATATCTTTTGAGTCCCGATCTTCTTGATCGTTGGTATCTCTTTTGTACCATTCAAATCTTCCCTGGAAGATTTGTAAATTTTGGTGACTTAGATCGTTTTAACCTCATTCCACCTTTTCAAAATTGCAGTCTCTATGACTTTCTCTCATTATCTAACCAACCTAATTACTATCCCCAACTCATTTATTTGTTTTATACAAATATGAGCGTTGTTCAAAAAACAAATGGGGATGTCTTAATCCGTTCGTCAGTGAAAAATATTAAAATGACTATAACACGACTAGGATTAATGCGATGTTGGGTATAGATGATGGTGGAATTCCTCTTGATGAAGTTATTTTAGATGATGCCTCTATATTGTCTAAAATTCTCTTACCTAATTCTCGACTTCCAATGACAAGCAGAAATCTAAGACCAATTGCTAAGCTTGTCGGTAGAATATTAGCTTATAACATCCTTCCTAAAAAGGGGAGCTATGACCAATATTCTATTGAGTTACAAAAAGCTATATATGCAATTTTTGGTAGGATAGCTGTTAATTGGGGTCAAGTTATCTTTTCAAAACTTAATCAAGACCACACTCACTTTCTACCCTTTGGAGGTTTTCTTACTAGAGTCTTTACTGCTTTTAAAGTTGATCTTGAGTCGGAGACAAATGTTGTTTCTAGATATGAGTGTTTCGATCGTGCTAGTTTGGCACGAATGAAACTGCTTGATGCTCCTACTCGCTCACCCCCTAGGTCTCCTCCAATGTCCCAAGCTCCCTTAGGTTCATCTTCTAGACCTAGAGCCTCTCAACCTTCTACATCTGATGATCCACCTCTCCCTCAAGCCAATTATGATGACCCTCGTACTCTCTACGACTGTGTGTCCTACCTAATGAACCACTCAGTCTCTGTAGATACCCAACTCCATACCCTTGACTCCAAACTAGACAACCTAACTCATCTCTTCACTTCTCAGTTTCATCCTCCTTCTCAAGATGATGACGAAGACTCCGATGACGATGATTGAAGATTACTTATTTTCTTTTTTATTATATCTGTAATTTTCCTTTTAATGCATTTGTTTTTATGTATTAGACTTTCTCTCTTTCAATGCAAAACCTTGTTACTTTGTGTTTTTTGATGATTCCAAAGGGGGAGAGAAAGAAAGCTAAGCTCTGAGTTATATTATGTTCTATCTGTGCTATTTGTTATATTGTTACACTGTTCAGCATACTCTGAGTATAGACATATCTCTGGTCAGTCGACTTCCGCAAGCATACAGTCGACTGCTGCTGCAGAAACAGCTTCTTACTGCATCTGTGATATTTGTTAACTGCTTTTGGATATATTTTCATCTATTGTTCAGTCGCCTGATCTATTGTTCAGTCGACTGTTTCATTCTTTATGTCAAGAATTTGTTTTATGTATGCACATTGTGTTTTTAATAGGGGGAGCTTTTAAAATCTATGCTTGTATATCTTTTTATAAACTGTTATCAGCTATTGTGTTGTCATCATCAAAAAGAGGAAGAATGTTGATTCTTGATTTTGATGATCACAACACAGTGCAATATGTGTCTATGTTATACAGCTAACATTGCAGTGCACAGACTAAAGACAATTCTAGCTGAACAGATAAACAAGCTCAAAAAGATACAGATGAAGAGACAAGGATCAAGATTCAATTCAAGACTCAAGACTCAAGACTTCAAGCTCAAATGTGTTATATTATTCTGTCTTGTAAACATTGTATTTTATTTCTTGTTGAGTCTTAGTTTGATGTAAAGCCTTGTCAACACACACACACACACATACTCAAAATTTCATAATGTGTGTCTCTTAAAAACCCCCAAAAATAAGTCAAAACAGTTTGAAGAATTTTAACTTTTAAGTACCAGTCGACTTAAGCTTTTGCCAGTCAACTGATAAGTACAAAATTGTTTAAAATTATTCAAACTCTGATCAGTCGACTCATATGGCAACCCAGTCGACTGTTCGAGAGCTTTTGACCGTTTTCTGATTTTCAAAATCAAATTTTTTCAAACTCAAAAGTTCTGATCCGTTGGATGACAGTTGTGTAACTGTTTTTCCAACGTTCAGGAGATCAAAACTCCTTATATAGAGTTTCATATCTCACTGAAAAGAACAGCTTGATTTTTGATACACTCGAGCATTCTTGTGAAAAACATTTTAAGAGATTTTCTGTGAGAAACAAAGCTTTCAAAGTTCATACACTTTTGGTTCTCTACATTCAGTCCAGTATAGCATTGAATTCGCTCTGGACTGAGTATAGAAGTCAACCTTGTGATTTAGCCTCGTGCATCAACACATACACCAACAAGGCTATAGGTTGATTGTAATTCATCTTGTACTTTTGCTCTCGGTTGGAGAGTGGTTGTTGACTCTTGGTTGTAGAGTCGGTGTCTTTTCACTCTTGACAGTAGAGTGGGTTGCTTTCTCTGGTTGAGAGAAAGGACTACGGGTTAGACAAGGTTGTTGTCGTAACGCCGTAGGGTATTCTTGTAATTTTTCAAGAATAGTGGAAATCTCAAGTGGGTTGCTTGGGGACTGGATGTAGGTCGGGAGGACCGAACCAGGATATTTCTTGTGTACTCTGTGATTGATTGTCTTGTGTTTGCACTTACTTTTGCTTGTTTAAGTTCTGCAAAACTTGTCTGGCCAGTCGACTCAGCTTCGTATCAGTCGACTGATCAAGTCTTGTATTAGTTGTTCTCTTTGTTTCATCAGTCGCCTGCCTTATCTATAAGTCGACTGCATCGAGAGTTTAAATTTCTTTTATTTTGGTTATAACAGTCGACTGGTTCACCACTAAGTCGACTGTGCCGAGAGAAATTATTTATTCCGCAATTTATTTTTGATAAACACTATTCACCCCCCCCTCTAGTGTTTGTTGCTTCGCCTACAGGATCCAACAACGTGGTTGTTTTATTACTTGTTATATTGTTAAGTTGGATCAATAACAGCCTATGGGTGACGCAAGTTATTCGCTGGGTCGTGTCACGTGCTTGCATTCCATGTTTTTGGGAAGCGGGGCGTGACAGTTTCACACCAGCAAGCTTTAACTTGTTAAGATAAATCAGAGAGATGAAAACAATATTGATTATTGAATTGAGAAATAACTGAGTACAATATCTCCTATGTATAGGAGTGAACCAAATACAAAACTAGCCAAATAACCAATGTGGGACTATAATATCTAACACCCCCTCTCAAACTCACAGTGGGTCAAACAGTGTGAGTTTGCCCACTAAATATCAAAATCTCTGAACAGTATGAGATTTGGTGAAGAATTCTATCGTCTGCTATAACGAGGTAATAGAATGAAGAGAAATGGTCTCTGCTTCAAAACGCTTACGAACATAATGACAATCAATCTCTATATGCTTCGTTCGCTCATCAAAGATCGGGTTGCTTGCAATGTGTAGTGCACTCCGATTTTCACAATGAAGAGGAGTAGCTCCTGAAAGAGTGACACCCATATCTGATAACAACCAACGAACATGAACAATCTCTCTAGTAGTAGCTGCCATTGTTCTGAACTCAGCTTCGGTCGAAGAACATGCAACAACTATATGTTTCTTACTTCGCCATGAGATCAACGAATCACCAAGAAATAGACAGAAACCTGTGGTAGACCGTCTAGTAGTAGGATCACCTGCCCAATCTGAATTAGAATATGCACTCAGCTCTAGTTTGGATGTAGCAGGCATGAATAATGAGCAAGTAATAGTGCCTCGAAGATATCTGAGAATCCGAAGAAGAGCACTGTAGTGAACTGACGTAGGAGCGGAAATAAACTGACTGACAATGCTGACTCCTTGAGCAATATCGGGTCTGGTCATGCATAAGTAGACAAGCTGCCCAACAATCTGTCTGTATCTAGTGGGATCAGGAAGGAGCTCACTATTAGTGGGATGAAGCTTCACATGAAGCTCTAAAGGTGTATCGACTGATCGACTGTTAGAGAGGCATGCAGCGAAGATAACATCTGATGTGTATTTCTGTTGAGAAATGGGTATCCCTTGAGATCCATGAGCAATCTCCGAACCCAAAAAATAGCGTAGTCTGCCAAGGTCTTTCATATGGAACTATTGGTGAAGGTATTTCTGGATGGATATAATGCCTGCAGAATTATCCCCAGTAATGATCATATCATCAACATAGAGTAGTAGAAGTACCCTCCCTTGTGGTGATGACCGCATAAACCTAGAATGGTCCTGAGAACTCTGAGTAAAACCAGCCTTGGTGATGACAAGGCGAAAACACTTAAACCAGGCTCGAGGGGCCTGCTTCAAACCATATATGGCCCGATGCAGCTGGCAAACATGACGAAGAGGAGTAGGGAGGCCAGGAGGAGGACCCATATAAACAACTTCAGATAAGGTACCATGAAGAAAAGCATTCTTCACGTCCATTTGGTATAATGTCCACTGACGGATGGCTACAACAGCAAGAAGAGTGCGAACAGTAGTCATCAGTGCAATGGGAGAAAATGTTTCATCATAATCAATGCTATGCTCCTGAGTAAATCCTTGGGCTACTAGACGAGCCTTATACCGCTCAATAGATCCATCAGATTAATATTTGATCTTGAAGATCCACTTGCAGCTAATAGGCTGAACCCCCTCTGGCAGAGGAACACATCCCAAGTGCCAGTCTAATCAAATGCATTGAATTCCTCTATAATAGCTTTCCTCCACTCGAGATATTGAATTGCGTCCTGATAGATTCTGGGCTCACGTGTAGAGTGTATAGTAGTGAGATATGCATGAAATTGTGGTGAGTAGGAATCTAGGGTGGCAAAACCAAACTGGTCAGAAGAATCAGTGGCATCAGGTGTATAACATGCCAGAGGAATACCAGAAGTGGAACGTGTAGACTGACGAAGCGGTGGTGGATGGACAGGGTATAGGGGTGAGGAGGGTGGAGTGGGTGCATGTGTTGGTGGGGAAGTAGGTGGGGTGGGTGCTGGCAGCTGTGGGGATGCAGGTGGTGTTTCAGTAGGGAGAACAATAGGTATAAGGACTGTAGGAGATGTGAATGGAGCCAGAGGAGTGGGATCAAAAGGAATGTGGGAAGATGAGGTCGGGGAGCTAGCAACAACTGGAGAATCGAAAAATCTAGCATCCTCAAGGGGAGTCAGGTAGTAAGGAGAGTCTTCAACAAAGGATACATGTCGAGAAATGCGGACACAACCCGCCGATGGATCAAAACAATGATAACCTTTGTGTTTGGGACTGAAACCTAGGTGAACACACTTAGCAGCATGAGTGGAGAGTTTCATGCGCTCAGCAGGAGGGAGAAGGACGTAACAGGTGCACCCAAAGGTACGGAGCATACTGTAGTCGGGAGGTGAGTGATAAAGAGCCTCATAAGGCGTCATACCAGCTAGGGCAGACGAGGGAGTAATGTTAATGAGACTAATAAAGATCATGAAAGCTTTAGGCTAGAAAGAACGAGGAGCGGAAGAGGAGAGTAAAAGAGCATGAGCTGTCCTAAGGATGTGATGATGCTTGTATTCAGCTACACCATTTTGCTCATGTGTGTGAGGGCGTGATTGATAAAAAAGGGTGCCGTGAGACTGAAGGATCGATCTCATAGTGGTGGAAGTGTACTCACGAGCACCATCTGATTGGAAATTCTTAATGCGCACACCGAACTGAGTGTGAATCATAGTCGTAAAGAACCTGTAAATATCAGGTATCTCAGATCACTGACGCATAAGAAAAACCCATGTATGTCTAGTGAATTCATCGATGAAGGCAACATAATAGAGATAGCCTTTCCACGAAGGTACAGGAGAGGGACCCCATATGTCAAAATGAACAAGTTGAAAAGGATGGGTGGTTTGAGAAGTGCTTTTGTGACTAAAGGGTAGTGCGATATGTTTAGCCAAATGAAAATCCTGGCAATTAGATAAATGTTTAAAAGTAAGAGAACCAAGGGCACCACTACGAGCTAAAGTCTGGAGATGAGACGCACTAATATGACCTAAACGTCTGTGCCACATATCAGCATCAGATGAAACAATATCGACAAAACTAGAAGGAGAGTAATGTGCACGAAGGAAATCTAGATGATATAGATGACCCTGACGACTAGCACGCCCAAACTCCTTACCAGTACATGAATCAACAATAGAACAACCGAAAGAGTCAAAAGAAATGACAAGACCACTATCACACAACACACTAATAGAAATAAGGTTTATGGATAAATGAGGAGCATAAAGAATATATGGTAATGTGAGAGTGGGAGAGTTAATTTCTCATGAGTGTGTAACGAGAAGTGGTGAGCCATCAGTTGTATGAAGAGATGGAGAGTGAGAGGGAAGTGCAGTGCAGGTGATGAACAATGTCTGATTACTAGTAAGATAATGTGATGCACCAGAATCTAAAATCCACAACGAATTCATACCGGGATTGGCAGAGAATGTAGGAGCAGAAGAGCCAGCATTGATAGACTGACCCATAAGCTATAGTTCCAGCTGAGTGAGGCATTGCTGAAGATTAGCCCAATCAGTAGGAGACGGCAAGGCTGGAGTGATGGGCATGGCCGAGGATGTAAGAGAAGAAGCACTGCGAGGAGGAATAATACTATTGCTGCTGTGACTGAGAGCGCAATGAGGAGGGAAATGCAACTGGTGTCTGGATCGGGGTAGGGGCAGGATGGTGCTACCAGTGGCGGAAGTAGAGGTGGGGTAGGGTGAGGAATAATATTGGGAGAATGTAGGAGGCTGTAGGCAGACTGAAGGTGGCACTGCTGCTGTATGAATCTGGAGGAGGAACGAGATGAGGTTGCAGCGGGGAAGTCGGTGGAGGCGAAGATATGTGGGAGATGCTGAGATTCCATCAAGTAGTAGTACATGTATTTGTTTATTTATTTATTATTTTTTGATTTTGTTTTAATTTTTTTAAATTTTTTTCCATTTTTTTTCCTTTTTTTGCTTTATTTATTATAATTATTATAATTATTATTTATTTTTAACCACTATCAATTCAACCTTTATTCCTAAAAAACATTGCAGAAACATTTTGGATCAACAAGCAGGTTGATTAGCATTTCCAAGCCAAGATCGAACCATACAAAACACCCTCAAATCCATACAGATCTCTAACTACCCCTCTAAAAGCTCCATACAAACAGATCTAACATCGTGTTCGCATAAAGTTGAAGGCAGCGACGGGGTAGGCGACGGAGTGGGTTCGGGTCGAGGGTGAGGTGGGTGCCGAAGTTGAAGGTTGGGTTAGGGGAAGTTTGGGAACTACGGTTTCGGGTTGCAGATGATAAGGAGGTCGGAGGACGATGGGTTCCAGTTTGAAGGGAAAGGATCATGAATAGTCGACAGAATCTTCGGGATCTTTGGGATTTGACGATGAGGACAGTAGTAGACAGATTTGTTGGAACAGAAGACTTCTTCTTCTTCTTGGTTTTGACGGGAGGTTGAGAATGAGGTTTTTTTTTGGGAAGAGAGATGTTTTTTTATGGAAAAGTTCAAGAGAAGAAAATTTGTATAATTGGCTCTGATACCATGTTAAGATAAATAAGAGAGATGAAAACAATACTGATTATTGAATTGAGAAATAACTGAGTACAATATCTCCTATATATAGGAGTGAACCAAATACAAAACTAGCCAAATAACCAATGTGGCACAACTAAAGGAAGCTTCACACCAGCAAGCAAAGGAAGCTTCAACCAAAGGAAGCTTCCCCTGCAACTAGTAAGACAAGTAGTTAGTAATGTTTTGTTTCTTTTTAGGACTTTTATATTTCTAGTTATATTTTTTTAGAATTTTATATTTTTTAACATAATATATATTAAATTTATTATTTTTATATTCAACGTACCTATATCCTAATTTTTGAGAAATCACGTATCCGCGTACCTGAGTCATATCATACCCGTATCCCGTACTCGTGTCCGTGCTACATAGATAAGGAGGGTTTGGTGATGCACTTGTTACTTGGTGCCTGATAGTTTTTGAACAACAAACATGAGCTATTATTCCCATCAACTATGTTCTTTAAGTTGTTATTTATAAAAGAAAATTTGACTTTGATAATGTCTATCTCTGTGAGTTGTAGCTCATATGGTAAAGGTTTGTGATGGGTAAATGGAGGTCTCAAGTTCGAGATCAGGCTACGACGTGTAGCCTTTCATTCAAAAATTTCCTATATCTGTTGTGAAAATTGGTGAAAATGCGATCTTCAACTTTTAGTTGGAGATATTATTAGTTCAATCATCAGAAAAGTTTAGCTAATGGAAAGTTATCGAGACTCACAGATTTGTATAAGTTTGCTTTTTTCTGTTAGTTAATTGGTCGCTTGCTGTGATCTTTGTTGGACAAGGGTTCTTTTCTCAACCTTCATGTGATCCCAACTTTACGATTATGTTGTTATTGCTTTAGTGATATCTTGAACTTCGGAGGAAATAGAGATTAAGCATAATTAACTAGAAAGTAAACCAAGTGGCAGATATGTTATTGAACTAAAATAGCACCACCCTTCCTCAGATCTGTGGCAGTTTTACAAAGTGAGTATGTGTGGCACAAAAGATCCTGGACGGGGATGTTCAGCCGAAGACGGCGTACCAACGTACACCAACGTTTATAATTTTATTCTTGTACATACAATATTACTTATACATAATTCACAACGAAAACTAATAGTACACTTACTTCTATGGATGGTTCTCATCTACCACTACCAGACGGCTTTCCGGTTCCTCTCGTTCTAACCATTTCTCTAAAAAATTTTTATAACAATTGGTCAATACACTATTCATATATATCGATACGAAATAAAATGCGTGAGAAAATCGCACAAACAACATCCAAAAATTTTACACTTTTGTGAGCAGGTTAGACTCACCACACACAAGCCAACACAACTTTTAGAATAGAGTTTTGAATCATGGTTTGCAAGATATGGCAATCTATCGTTTTATTTCAAATTAAAAACAAACAAAGCGATACACGGTCGTATCATGCAAACTGTGAGTCGAAACTCTCTTCTACAAGTTGCGTTGGCTTGTGCTTGGTGAGTCTGACCTACTTACAAATTTTAGTTCTTTTAAATGTTTTTTGTGCGATTTTCTACTGAAAAGTCATACAAAAAATATCAAAGTTTAATTGTTGTTGCTGTTTGATATACGGGAGAAAACCGCACAAACGAAATCAAAAAATTTCAAAACTTTGCGAGTAGGTCGGACGCACCACACACAAGCCAACGCAACTTGTAGAAGCAATTTTTGACTAACGGTTTGTAATATACGGTATTGTATCGCTTTCACTCACGAAAAAAAATTGAAAGCGATACATAGCCGTATATCGCAAACCGTGAATCGAAACTCACTTCTACAAGATGCGTTAGCTTGTGTGTGGTGAGACCGATATACTCACGAAATTTCAAATTTTTTTTATCTCATTTGTGCTGTTTTACAAAAAACAAACGATATAATCTACAACTACAACTACAACTATAATTTGGAGAAAAAAAACTACTTCTACAATTCAATATACAATTATCGAAAAACTATACACAATACATATCAAACAACCAATTACGCATCAGAAGAAAATTCTAGACTTAAAAAATTTAATCAAAAAAAAAATCAACCAACATAACTACATCTACTAAAAGCTACAATAGAGTGAACACCTTGCACAATGTGGGTCACTGAGAAGGAGAGACACAAGGTGGTTATGCTGCTGTAGAGGGAGGAGGAGGACTAGGGTTTCGGAGAGCTCATTAGGGTTAAGATTTTTAGGGATCGGGAGATTCAAAGGAAGAGGGCAAGAGTTCGAGAAGAGGGAGAGTGAGTGAGAGAGTCAACTGATGCAGGATGGGTGGATTAGGTGAAGGAGGAGCTAGAGTTTCGAGTTTGGGTTCGGAAACGAGCGACAGAGAGAGGGGCTATTGTGAGAGTGAAAGATAGAATATAGGAGGAAAGCGAGATTTGTACAAGTGTCTTAAAACATTTATATAACCTAAGCTGTTGTTCCAAATAACGGTATAGGTTATACGCAGGCCGTTGTGAGAAGCAACGACCAAGGTTGGAAGATGAATTTTGTTCTACTTAGGCCGTTGTTTCCAACAACAGCCTAAGTTCAAATTTGGCCAAAAAAATACCACTCATCAGCAACGAGCGAATAAGAGTATGAACAAAATGCTAAGTGAAGAGTTATTTTGTGGCAAAATACCGAATTTACCCCTCCCCACTTAAGTGAGAGAGGGGACAAACCCGCTACAAACTAAGTTCCTGGCCATTGGATCGCTTTGATCTAGATCCAATGGCCTGGATTGATCCCGCCCATCAGCCCCCTCTCTCACTTAAGTGAGGAGGGTTATTTTGGGGATTTCACCCCAAATAACTCTTCAACTTAGCCGCTCTCTCGAACTCTCATACTCTCGAACTGCTGAAGTCGTATTTTTTGGCCAAATTTTATCCTAGGCCGTTATTGGAAACAACGGTTCCAACAACAGCCTAAGTACTTCGAAAATCTATTTCAACTTTGGTCGTTGCTTCACACAATGTCCTATGTATAACCTATTTCGTTGTGTGGAACAACAGCTTAGGTTATACAATTTTTTTAAAAAATATATGTATAAACTTCGCTCTCCTTCTACATTCTATCTCATGCTCTCAGTCTACCCTATCTCTCTCTCTCTCTCTCTCTCTCTCTTTCTCGCGCTCCCAAATCCAAAATCGAAATCCTAGCTCCTCCTCCTTCACTTCACTCTCTCCCTCTTCTTGAACTCTTTCCCTCTTCCGAAGAATCTCCCGAACCCAAAAACCCTAACCCTAATGAAATCTCCCAAACCCAAAAACCTTAACCCTAACGAAATCTCCCAAACCCTACCCCTCATCCTCCATCTACAGCAGCGCCTCCACCTCATTTCTCTCCTTCTCAAAAATCCACATTGTGCAAGGTATTAATTCTTTTTTAGCTTAGTAGATCTAGCTATGTTAAATGTTGAATTATTTTTTTAATGTTTGAGTCTACAATTTTTGTGTGATGCGTAGTTAGTTATAAGTTAATTTCACGATGTGTATTACATATAGTTGTTATTGTAGATGTAGTATTAGGTGTTGTTGTTCATTATTAGTAAAAGCGCAAAAACGAGATCAAAATTTTTTGATATTTTCCGAGTAGGTCGGACTCACCACGCACAAGCCAACGAAATTTGTAGAAGAGAGTTTCGATTCACAGTTTGCGAGATACGGCCGTGTATCGATTTGCATTATTTTTAAGAGTGAAAACGATACATTGCCGTATCTTGCAAACCGTGAGTCGAAACTCACTTCTACAAGTAGTGTTGGCTTGTACGTGTGAGCCCAACCTACTCGCAAAGTTTTAGAATTTTTGGATGTCATTAGTGCAGTTTTCTCTCGTATATCAAACAACAATAACTATACTTTCAAATTTTTTGAGTGCGGTCTCACTAGAAAACTGTACAAATGACATCCAAAAAATACAAAACTCTGCGAGTAGGTCAGACTCACCACACACAAGCCAACACAACTTGTAGAAACGAGTTCCAACCCACGATTTGCAAGATATGGCAATGTATCACTTTCCACTCTTTTTCCTGAGTCAAAGCAATACATTGCTGTATCTTGCAAACCGTGAGTCGAAACTTACTTCTAGAAGTTGTGTTGTCTTTTGTGTGGTGAGTCCAACCTATTCGCAAAGTTTCAGAATTTTTGGATCTCGTTTAAGCATTTTTCTCACGTATTTTGTTTCGTAATTATATATATGAATAGTATGTTGAGTAATTTTTTTTTAATAGAGAAATGGTTGGAACGATGAGATCCTAAAGGCCATCTGGTGGTGGTAGGGGCCAAGCATCTACACAAAGCGAAACTTCCACACAAGTAAGAGAATTGTTAGTTTTGATTGTGAATTTTGTATACATATATTGTATGTACAAGAATAACATTTTTAATGTTGGTGTAGGTTGGTTCGTCGTCATCGGGTGAATGTCGAGGTCCAGGACCTTTAGAGACACCTACTCACTTTGCAAGACCGCACAGATCCGAAGAAGTGTGGAGAGGGACAACGCATAATTGTAATTTCCATACACACAAGACATTGACGATGCACCCGCGTACCCATGAGTATCTATTCCAAGATGGTTTCTGTGGAGTCGGTTTAATGGGTAAGGTGAAACTTGACCGAGCACTTTTTGCAGCCCTCGTCGAGCGATGGAGGCCACAGACACCCACCTTCCATCTACCAGTCGGAGAGATGACAGTGACATTGTTAAATATCGCCATAATTTCTGGTCTTCCAATAGTTGGGGTAGCCGTGGCGGGAACTATGAACTTTGATAAGTTAGAGTTGGTGAATGATCACCTCAGTGTAGAGTTAGATGATGAGGATGAGGACGATCAATCTATTTTTTAGGGACAATCAATTTGACTCTCTTGGTTGAAGGCTCATTTTAGAAATACTTTGACCGGTGAATCGAGCGACCATGACATGCACTGTTTCACTCTGGCTTATCACTGTCACATTTACCCGATACCCGGACTTGACCCAGGCCCGACATTGGACCGGAACCGACCCTTTCTATACGGGTCCGGGTCCTTTCAAAATAGAACCGACCCGGACCCGGACCCTGACCTGTTAAAAAATACCCTAAAAATATGGAATTTGAATAATAGGGTTATAGGGATATACATATAAAAGTAATTATTGAAGATAGATGTGTAAATATAATATTTATTCATGTACTTAACTGCAAATATTGTTGGAACCATAGGGTATAGGGTGCAAAAATACTTAAGTGCAAATATTTATTCCCCACTACTAGACCCGACGGGTTGATTTTTTAACTAGGACCTGGACCCGGACTCGGACCAGATTCTTGCAAGTCCGGGTCCGGGTCCAATTTTTGGACTCGTGTGGTACCGGGGCAGGGTCCGAGTAGTGGAGGACCCGACCCGATTGGACCCGATACCAGCTCTACTTGGGCTTACATTCTCACTGTATTGAGAGGAGTTCTCTTACCAAACTCAACCAGAGATACTGTCCCACCTAAGCTTAGTCAGCCGGTATAGCTGGGGAAGTTGCACATTAGCTACATTGTACAAGACTTTGTGTGTAGTTGCATCAGATGGAATTGAGATGACCAGACCGATGGTTTTGATTCAGATTTGGTCATGGGAACGTTTACACTTGGGTCGTCCCCGTATTACGAGACCAACGGAGGGTTGGGTGGCTTGATGCACCGATCATTGAGATGTTACCACCTTTGGGAGTGTATTGGGGCTGGTAGACGGAGCTACAAAAATAAACCAAAAGTTGTTTGATCATACTACAAAGTTGAGCTCGACCAACTGTGAGATGAATAGGTAATTTGGGAGCCATATACACCTGCGCATGTAACACCCCGCAAAATTGGAAATTACAATTTTGCCCCTGGGTGTTACGTACGTATATTTTGTAATGTATTTCACTACATATTTTGGATTCGTACTATTTATACATTTGCCGTATTGATTTCAGTCAACTAAAATATAATATTTCAATCCCTGGGATTTACGTGCTTTTTACGTATTTTGATGCACGTGTTTCTACCACTACGTACAATATTTTTCTATAGGTTTAAATTATTTATTTTTATGTATTTAAATCTATTTTATAAAACGAAAATTTATTTTCCCCTTGTTTTGATTAAAATGCATTTTTCGATTTTCTGCACGTATAATACACGTGTTTTCTACGTGTTGTGATTTCATCATGAAATATATAAAATTAGTAAATATATTTTTCTTATATTGTTTTCGATTATATTTAATAATTTTCCAACGATAAAGCCGATTTTTGTATTTTAATATTTTACGTGCAACGCACGTGTTTTCAGCGAACATATTTAAGTGTATTTTCAAAATGAATTTTGGGGTGGGTGTAATACCCGTAGTTTCAAAAAGTATATAAAATATAAATATAAGTGGCTATTTATAAAAAAGTAAAAATGAATGGATTTCATGATTTGGTTATCTGGATATGTATATTTGAATAGTTGATATGTAAATGGAGTGGTGGGGGCCCATCGTGATAAGCACAGCACTAAGTGCTGGTGTTGATTATTTGACTATGGGGGCCCACCTGGGTAAGGTGTGAGTAAGGCAACAGATTAGTGAAATATATTGTATTTTGGATATGGATTGTGTTAGAGGGGGGCCGGTTTTGGCATGTAGAAGAAGGGAGAATGAATGAGGGGGAGTTAGTGCTTTGGAAGAGTGGGGAGATGAGAGGTTGGGAGTTTTAAGAGTTATGTTATTGGAGGGTCTTAAGGAGAGGTTAAGCAAATGAAGAGTTGTAAGAGTTAATTAGGAGAGTTATTAGGGGTGAATATATGCAAAACAAACCCTCCCAAAACCCTATAAATAGAGCCCTACTTTCTTTTTCTCATGGCACCAAAAACATTATAGAAAGAAGAAAAAGAAATAAGTATAAGAGAAAGAAAAGAGGGAAAGGAAAGAAGAAAGAGAGTGAGAAAAGAAGTGTTCTCTTGCTTGGAGCTTTTGCTAGGAGGAGAAGAGGACTAGGAGGTGCTTGTGAAGCTAGGAGCAAGAAGGAACCATTCTCTTGTAGTTTTCAAGCTTCAATCAAGGTGGGTGTTCTCATGCTTTTTATTTTAAAATTATGTGTTCTAGCAAAAATAAATGAGTATATGATGTTGATATGATGAAGTAGAGTAGATTTATGCATTGGTTGTCATGAAATTGCTAAGTTAAGGAATAAATCCACTTAATATTAGTAAGTGATTTTATGTCTTCTTAATTGTAGAGACTTGCATGCTTGATGAATAATAGAATTTTGATGTCTTAATTAAAAGATAAATTCATGTTTCTTTTTATGTATAATAAGCTGGATGTTGAGATGAAATATATAGATAAAGTTTCATGCTAATATAATATACTATGAAGGAGAATATTCTTGTTATGATTAAGTAAATAATAGAAATTTTTGACTAAAAGAGTTAATACTAGATCATGTTAGAATGCTTGTATGCTAAATGTATATTTTGTATGGAAAATTTGATGTAATAAAGTAGAACAATTTATACTATTGGGTGAGGTGAAAATAGTAGTGAATCATGTAAATTAAATTACAACTTGTTAATTGGTAAATGAGAAAGGAAAAGATTGATTATTTTTGCCATGTGTGAATAAAGAAATGGTGATCGAGATTGGCTGGCATCAAATTTATCTCTGCATTCATGCAAATTCTACCAATTTACACCTGAATGTATCGATCTACATTCATTACTTGAGATTTGGGGGTCCGTTGAAACTAGACCTGCAATTTTGATAGTGAGTAGGTCAATTTGGTAAATATTTTCGAAAGTGGGTCAGTTTGGTAAAAACTTTCAAAAGTTCCGTTGAAACTGGACCTGCAATTTTGATAGTGAGTAGGTCAATTTGGTAAATAGTTTCGAAAGTGGGTCAGTTTGACTTTCAAAAGTGTTTCATTTTGGAAAAATTATAGGGTTCATAAAACATAATGAAGAAATTATTAAAAATAGTTTTTTGAGATTTTCATGTACAATTAAGAAAATAGAAGGGAAACTGAAAAAGAAATTTGGGTTGTAATTAGAATCTATTTAGTAAAGAGTATGACACTTATTTTTTTTTAAAAAAGAGAAAATTATTGTGTTGTGAATCAAATTCTTTTGAAAGGATTACACTCTTATTTTGTGTAGAAATGTTGATGTGGTTGAAATGTATTGCTAAAGTGACTTAAAAATGGATGAAAATATTGTTCATGAAGAAGAATATGGCTTTTGAAAGATTGTGAATAAAAGACTCATGAGTAGTATTAAAATGAGACTTCATGAATACAAATTAAGATGAGACATTGAATCACATTTGTGAATAATTTGAAAGACGAAAATATCTAGGTTTAAGACATGATTACTAAAGGGTATGTGTACCCATGTTTTTCTTGTACATGAAAGTTTATGACTTAGAGTTGGTAAGACCTCGATACCGGCGTTATTGAAAGAAAAGATTTGAGATATGATTTTGGAGATATGGCCATGGAGCTATCTCATATTGTTGACTAAGTCCGGTAGGAAGTAAAACCAATTCTTGAATGGAAACTATTCATGTCTTGAACTTAGGAAAATTTAGGCACATAAGTGAAGATGTAGTAAACTTAGTGAAACGTAAGTGGGGTGCTCTATATAGTCGGCGGTGGACTCCAAGACTATAGACCCAGTTGGTGGACTGAGGTTGCCCTGTGGGAGACGGTTTATTATATTTTAATCCGGGACTATGAGGACGGGTCGGCGGTGGACTCCAAGATCTTGAGTAGTCGGACGGATGGATTTTTGTGTTTACCGTCTCCAATGTATATATATATATATATATACTGGGCTAGAGGGTCACATACGGGACGGTTCGCACGATGTGGAATCTGTTATAACAGCCGGCGGTGGACTCCAAGGCTGGGATTCACATTCGTGGAATAGTCTGAACTTTGTTTTGCTACCGGGTAGTTTTCATGGCGAGGGATCGAGCCCTGTATTGTGAAGAACGTAGGCACTTGCCCTCAGACCTATGTAGTATGGGATGCATAGAATCCGAACAAGTGTGCATTAGTGTCATCCTAGTATAGAAATGTGTGCATTAGGCATTAAGGCATGACATACACTTATGTTTAGAATAATCACTCTTGACACTTTACTTTTTCATTCAATCTTTTTTGTGATTTGTTAAAGTATGAGATCGTTATACTATTCCCGGCATAGAGAGGATAGCCGTGTATAACATTTCGTCAGTTGTAAGTAACTGACGTGCCCACAGATTAACATGCAGGTAATGAACTATTCATGGAATTATAAAGTGGATATGCTGTGGCTGTTTAGAAGTTAAAGATGTTGCAAATGATGTTAAAGTTATACAAGTTGTATTTCATTGATTGTAATCTTTTAGTCTTCCGCTGTGTAAAAACCAAGTGTAAAGGAACTCTGATGTATTGTGAATGAAAAGTTTTTAATTTCTTGTAAAATTGTACGAAGTGAAGTAAAGATCCTGTGAAATCTCGAATTTATCCTTATATGTAAATTCGGGGCGTTACAGCGCACATGGAAAGACTACCACTAGTGTGTACGGCTGCTTCGCAATTATGGTTGAAGATAGCCCCACTCGTCAACTTTGGTACGATGGAGCATCATTGACCGGATCGAGTCCTTCACCAGTTCAGTAGCAGCAAGAAGTGCCCATCAACCGCTCATACGACTCTGAGTTACACTCCGTTAGAGGTACGGTTCGTATGCCCAATCATGACTTGCATATTTTCATTGCAGTTTTATGGCAATGTGGAATGAACGACAGTTTGAATTGGTACATGAAGACGTCGAGCTGTACGATGGCAAATCACATACAAATTACATGAATTGGAACCGGTTGATAGCACGTTTGTACATATCTCTAAAGACTAAATTTCCAGTTGGGATTAAAGTTCCAATTCTAGAGAGAGAGATTGAACCACCATCGGCCTATTCTCCTCACAAGCCATGTTCCAATCGAAGACATCATTATATCATGTATTGATGAGTCAAATTTGTTTCACGTTTTTTGTATTTCGATTCAATGTTTTTAAATTGATTATTTCATCATGGAATTGTGTCTACTATATTTTCTGATGTGTTTTAGATTGATAATACATGGGATATGAGAAAAAAATGTGCTCAGGTACTTAAGAGTAATGCCACCGAGAACATGAAAGATTTTGCTCGCAAGATGCTTAATTTACGTCGAGACTCACTTGAAGATGTAGGAGATGGCGAGCGATTGACCCGTTATTTAGATACGTTGGTACATTCACAGTGGCGTATGAGCGTGAGTACTAGGTCATTTCACCCGGGGCAACAATGGCAACACCAACCTCCACCATAAGAAGAAGAGTATCAAGAAGAAGATCATGAAGAAGACGAAGAAGAAGTCCAAGAAGAGCAAGAATTAGAGACCGGCCATTCACAAGTTACCCAAGTTAGGTGTACTCGGCCACAACACTATACTTGGGGTTAGGTTGAGTGATTTTTTATTCGTGTTGTATGTGGAACTTTGTTTATATTATTGTTAATGTTAATGTTAATGTTATTGTTGTTAGTTATGTTTGAAATTTGTTGCTCTTATTGTTGTTAGTTATGTTTGAAATTTGTTGCTCTTATTGTTGTTGATTATATTGTTATTGTTGTTAGTTTTTATGTGGAGTTGAGACAAGGATATGATGTTTGAATGATCATGATTGTGAAGTGTTTGAAATGTGGCAGCTGATTGTGAAGTGTTTGATAAGAAGGAAGTCTGAAAATGTAGTTGTTGTTGTTGTTGATGTGTTTAAATATTTTTTTCATTAACCTAGGTCGTTGCACACAATGGCCTACGCTCAATTATAAAATGAAGAAAAAATAATTTCTCTCTGACTTGATATTGCTATTTTATACAAACTGAAGGCATTGTCCAAGACAACGTACTATAAACTAGGTTGTTGTTGGAAAAAATGGCTTCAGTTAATATCACAAACTTGTGAAAGTTGCCTTGCTTTCTGACTTGAAAACTAGACATTTGTAAGTTGCCTTGCTAGAACTAAAGTTGTTGCCTGGTCGTTGTTGGAGATAACGGCTACAGTTAAAATCAAAATATTTGTGAAAGTTGCCTTGCTCTCTGACTTGTGGCCTAGACATTTGCGAATTGCCTTTCTAGAACTAAAGTCGTTGTTAGAGACAACCACCTAGTAGAACCTAGGTTGTTCTTGGAGAAAACGACTTAAGTTAATACCCAAATATTTGTGTAAGTTGCCTTGCTCTCTGACTTGAAAACCATCCATAAGTTGCCCAGCTAGAACTGAAGCCGTTGTCTGAGACAACGACCTAGTATAACCTAGGTCGTTCTTGGAGGCACGACTTAAGTTAAAATCAAAACAATAAAGAAAGATGTCTTGCTCTATGACATGAACTTGTCATTTTAACCCCTTTTTGGTAATTATTTTAAAATTTATTTTTTTGCTTAAAGTAGTTGGTTGTTTTTATAGTAACCCTATCCTCCACCGTAATGTTATTTATAATTATTTATTTTTAAAATTTTAAATTTTCTTGTTAGACTGTTAGACCGTTCTTTCTGGGAAATCTGGCCAAAAAAGTAGTGAGTCTTTTAAAGAAATAATTCCAATGTATGACTTCAACCATTTTTTTAAACTTGGATTTACAAAGTTTTTTATAGGAGAAAAGAATTCACCGCCTAACTTGGAGAATTTGAAAAAAGAGAATTTCTCTCTAACTTGGAGGGGGTATGAACCCTCTTTTTTGGGTGCATTTATTTTTTGTTATTTTTTGTTACTTTTTTTGTTTGTTTTTTGTTTTTTAGTTTTTTGGTTTTTTTTTCGGGTACTATAGTGTAGTGGTAAAGTGAACCATAATTTTTAATATTTTTTTTTTTAATTTTGAAAATGTGATGACATCTCTAATGAAGGCAATGAACGCATCTATTGGGATCATGTAGATCGTAAGGAACAATTTTTTTAAAAAAAAGTTAAATGGTTTTTAAATAAATTGAAACTATAATTAATCCGTAATTTCAAATATACACAAATCTCAATTTACGGTATAAAGTTGAACTTGAGGAACACTTGCAAGTAGTTGGGATTTTCATGTGAAAATGAGGAGTACTTGCCTGTTAACTTCACCCTAATCAGTCGAAGTGATTCCAACCGTTTAACCAGTTACAACTACATTGCCAATCTTTTTTGTTTACTTTCAAAATTACATTCAAATAAGTTCTCATTTATAAACCATTTTCAACATTGTTTTTATTTTATTTTATTCTATTCTATTTTTGTATATTTGCATTCTTTCTCCATTTTCTAGGTATCCCAAAGCTACGAAAAAGTAGAGCAGAGTGAATGAACTTTCAAAATTATTGAAAAAAATAAGAAAACCGGTGTCTACTTGGACCCTAACCCTAACCCTCCACTCTATGACTTGCTCTCTGACTTGGAATTAGTATGTACCCCCTTTTTTTAATTATAAGCTAGGCCATTGTGTGCAACAATGTCCTGGGGTCAAAAATATAGTTTTCTTTTTGAACTTTTTGTTCATTTTTTGCCACGTTTTTTTTTGGAACATTTATATAATTTTTTTTCACAAGGTTGAAAAAGATATAGTTTATGTAGATGGTGAATATATAATTCACCCCATTTTTTACATGTTCATTGTACTTATCTTCACTTGTGGGTGTTGGAATTCATTTTTTCTGTATTCTATTCTGGACGGTTGAGTAACACATACAGGTAGTTGAATATGTTTATGTATATATATTAATTTGTAAGTGGAGAGCGATCACAACAAAATGGTACTTATTTACGCTCTTCACATACATAGAATTCCCCCCGATAAAAAAAATTAGTCAAAAAAAAAATTCCCTAACATAGGCCGTTACGCCCAACAACCACCTAGGGTTTAAAAAAAATCCCATAAAGGGGTATGTACCCCTTTTTTGTTTTTTGTTTTTTGTTTTTTTTGTTTTTGAAATTTTTAAATTTTTAAATTAAATTTTTGCTTCAAAACATCGTTAAAATATAAGGTTTTTTTAAAATGGTAATGTGAATAAATATTTTTTAAAAATATTTTTCAGTTTAAATGTGATTACATCTCCGTTGTCTGGGATGAATTATTTTTTAAAATATATGAACTAAAAGTAATTTGTTGTTTCAATATACACTACATCTGAATTAACCATATAAATTTGAACTTTTTGGAACACTTACAAAAAGATGACGTTTCCATGTACAAATGAGGAGTACTTGCATGATCACTTCACCCCAATCAGTCAAAAACACTCCAACTGTTTGACCAGTTACAACTATATTCGCAACAATTATCGTCCACTACCAACATTATGTTTAATTAAGTTCTCATGTATTATCCAATAGATAAAGTCGTTTGTGTACACCCTTACCCTAACCCTCCAACCCTACCCTTGACCTTACCCCTTAAGATACCCATATCCATACTCCTAACCATACACCATTTCTCGTTTATTATCATTGTCAAAATCTGAGATTCTCATTTCCGTATCTTTATAAAAAACACTCTGCATTAAAAAATTCACCAACTTAAGGAAATTCCTTAAATTGGGAAGTCTTTCCTTAAGGAGAAAGAAAGAAAAGTCCCTACCATATGAAAACTTAGAAAAGTACCATCCTTACCATATGAAAACTTAGAAAAGTACCATTAAAGCTTTTATTTAGAGTCCGACAATCGCAACAAAATAATTCATTCACGCTCTTCACATTTACAGAATTTCAGAAAAAAAAAAGGCTAACCATACATACTCTCCAAAAATTAGATAACCTAAAAATGTTGGCTCCAACAACGACCAAGGTTGAAGGTGGTCGTTGTTTGCAGCAACGACTAAGGTTAGTTTTTTTTTGTTTTGTTTTGGGAAGATGGGCAAGTTCAAGTCAGAGAGCATACCGAATTCTGGCTTCGATATTTTGCAGCGTAGACAACGACTTCAATTGGTATAAAATGGCAAGTTCAAATGAGAAAAGAGTCTAAAACAGAAATTTTTTGTTGATCTTAGGCCATTGTTTGGGACAACGGGCTAGGTAACCCAAGGCCATTGTTTCCAACAACGGCTTCCATTTATATCCCAATATTGAATACGTTGCATTGCTCTCTGAGTTGGACTGGCTATTTTTGGGCATTTCTTATTAAGGTGTAAGTCATTGTTTCCAACAACGGGTTAGGCATTTTTTTAAAAAAAAATGTTACCAAAACCAACATCAGCTGCTACAACAAAAATTTATCGTAAAATGTCATCAACTTCGTTCTCATGAACTTCATATACAATCCCATTCAACCTTCACAATTCTCATCTCATCCAAAGATAGTTTCTAAAATCATACGAGCAACATCACATCAACAAAAACATAATCAATATCAATTAAAACAACAAAAACAATACCAACAAATCCGCTACATCCACACTCATCCATCCAAATTCATTTCTACATATAGTTTCATCACAAGAACAGTTACAACCAAAACAAAATACCTGAACCAATTACATTTACATATATACAAACTTGAACTTAAGAACATGATGTTTGAACCTCACAATGGAGCTTCATCCAATCAAAACTTGAAAGATTTTTAAATTTCAAACAAAGGAGATTAGTATTCCTTTCGACATATATTTATTAATTCAACAATGTTAAAATTTTACCTCACAACGGATCATCAATATTATCGCTAGAATTCTCTTCATCGGTTGGATCAACTTTTTCTTGATTGGTTGCTCTAGAATAAATGACAGGTTTCAGTAAGTCAACATTTTATTTATCAACTTCAAAATAGAAAGCAAGTTTGAGATTTTTAATATATGTTAACTAAAGAAAGAAATATATTACACATTCAACTAGGTTTGGACAATTTCTTGAATCATGTCTGATTGTCTGAATGCCGAATGTTTAGCACCGTCTAGGTTTTCTGTGAAGTTGCTCTCTTATCGGCTTCAATCTCTTCCCGTGAGGTCTTCCCTTTGTAATGCACTGTTGTGTATCCCTCACGCGTACATGAGACATATCCACGTTTGTTCCATGTACATGCCACTCCCTTCAGCTTGTTGTCCACTAGCATGGGGTTGTGCACTACATTCGGGATGTCCGCTAAACCCGGGATGCAAACGAGTAACGCCATCAATTCCCTTGAGCATAAGATCAAAAATGTATTTGTAACTTTCATCAGAGGAACAACCAAGATCGACCATCTATTTTGCGTGATGGCTCAATTCACAATAGCGAGAAACAAAATTCTGGCTAGTGCCTTCGTGTGGAACAGATGTATAGTCTATTCTCATCACATCTCGGATCCATC
Source organism: Hemerocallis citrina (assembly GCA_017893485.1). Taxonomy (NCBI): domain Eukaryota; kingdom Viridiplantae; phylum Streptophyta; class Magnoliopsida; order Asparagales; family Asphodelaceae; genus Hemerocallis; species Hemerocallis citrina. Next base: position 109,787,591 of record CM030361.1, on the reverse strand, counting down.
TTCTTTTAATATATATATGGTAGAGAAGTGTGATGGCTGGACCGAAGAACGACCAAAATATGTTTCAAGGAATGACTACGAACTCGAATCAAGAGACAACCACAACTAGTCATTTGATGGGGTTTTCATAATTGAATCATCCTCCCCAGTTCTAATTCTCCACAAAGAATCACATGGAAGGTTAAACTATCCGGTGTGTCAAGATTGACAACGAAAGTCACATTATATAATAAGCTTTGTGTTACTTCATTTTGGAATTTGTAGAAAATCTTCAATGTGTAGATTCACGTTATATATTCTTCCAAAGCCCATTGGACCTTCAATTTCGATCTCTTCTCATGGTTATAATGATTTTCTTTAAGTTCATCATGTCTTTGCCTCGCTAAAAATCGATCGAAGATGACGGAAAATTCATGTAACGAGTACTTCTTTTCTGTATGATGCTTCAAGGAAGAATGCATAGACTCAACCAGTTGGCTACTCAACATGCCGGCCCAAAATGAATCTCTTGCATAGATGGGTGCCCATTTGTCACGAATTTCAAATAGATCGTTCAACCATTTGTTATTCTCAACTCCGTATTACGAAAGCACTAATTTCCACTTCTCTTCGAAATCATATACATATTCGGAATTATAGATGACAGTCTTCAAATCATCCCTAAATGTATCGACATCATTCGACATACACACCTCCTGCAGTAACTTATCCAATATGTGTCAAATGCAATACTGATGTCGAGTCCCGAGAAAAAAATTCTTCACTGCGGCGGTGATCCCACAATCCTTATCCGTTACGATGCCGGATGGAGCACGATTCATTACCCCTAGCCACTTTTCAAAGAACCACATTAACGAAGAGGCATTCTCATTTGGAATGAACCCACCTCCTATGAACGTCGATTGCCAAGATGATTGATTACAACAAATTGAACAAATAACATTCCATATCGGTTCGTGTTGTATATGACATCAAAGCAAAGTACATCCCCAAATTCTTCATAATTCATCCTAGAATGAGACAACTGGCCTTCGGGATCTACTTGGAAATCATTAATAAAATGAAGAATCCGTCTATTTTTTCGATTTGAAAAAAAATCAATGAGCAAGTTCCCATCGTGTCCTTTCATCACTTCGGGCGAGTCTCTAGGTAGATTTCTAGTATCTTTTTCGGTGAATCATATTTTATCGTGACCACCACTAGCACTTTCGAAGAAGAGTATTTGTTTGCACGTAGGGATACTAGCTGGGTAAGTTGATCCATTATTCTTCTATCAAAATTCGACACAACGGTTTCAGAGCAAAAAATGTCTTCTACCGGGTCAAGTAAATTTTTGATTGTGTGGTTCATGAAATGAATACAACTCCCATGTATTACTTTCTTTGTTTAGTTTTACACGAATGAAGCCTTTGCAACATGTTACTACTTTTTTCTATGTGGGAGTAACCAGGTGATGTAGATTCTTTGGGCGGAACAATCAAGAATCTGAATTTTTGACTTTCAATGGTGTTTGACTGCAGCGATCGCTTCTGCTTGACCTGCAGAATGCCTGAAACACCGGATTGATCCCGGCGATAGGCCCTCCGACGCTCAAGTCAGTAATCAAGAAGAATATGAGAGAGCGTTTTGTGGAAAAATATTGGTTATCTTTTTATGGTGGGGGTAGAGGGGTATTTATAGTCGCCTCTGGAAACAGTTTCGAGATAATTATTTATCTTTACTTCCCGGTGTTTTTGGATAAGAAATAAAGTTCTAAATCATTTCATGATAAGAGATTTGGTTAAACCGTCTCTTAGAAATAATCATGAATTTGAGTTACTCTTTAAATATCCTGGGTTCGTTCATAATGGGTTGTCACCCTGACCCAGTAAGACATACCCATTTTTGGGTTATTGGGCTTGGAGAAGACCCAGTTCCCATTTTCGGACTTGTTTATAATAGAAATTACCGTTTCACCCTTGAGAGCTTTGAGATTCGTGCCCGATTTGGAATGTCCTGATTTAGTTCTATTTTTAGCCATATCACTAGCCCCCCACTACCGAAGACTATGTTTTACAGCCTTTGAGGAGTAGTTCGTCCATTTTTAATGGCTCATAGAATTTATCGGCATTCTCGGGGACTTTTAGAGCTTGCTTGGAGTGTAAAGATGCTTTCCTGAGTTTGTAAAATGCTCTGAATTATTATTAGAATTTTCTTGATTTTTGTAAATCTTTTCCCAATTTTTTGGGGTTTTTTTTTATCATTTTTCGAATCCCAATAATTAATTTCCAAAAATTTTAATTAATTATTCTAAATTAATAATTACTTTTTTAGAAAAATATTTTTTTAAAAAATATTTTCCGAATTAATAATTATTTTTAGAATTTTTTAATCAATTATTTTCAAGTTATAATTATTTTTTGGGATTTTTAAATGATTAATTTGATTTCTTAATAGTAAAAAATAAAATAGAATTTACCTTAATGACGTGGTGGAATCTGAGTTGTCGATCATGATTGAGTGTGAATCAGGACGCATGAGTTTTCCCTCTATTTTCGTTCGGATCTATGTCTACTTGGCTCGATCTGGCGAGCGTGGCGAACGTTTGGCAAACGGTTAGCGAACGTCTGACGAACGTTTGCCGAACATTTGGCGAACGTTCGGTAATCATTTTGGCGAATGTTCGGCGGGCGTACGGCGAACTCTGGTGACCTTTTGGCGAACATTTTGGCGAACATTCGGTGAATTGTGGCATTCGTTTGGCAAACGCTTTGGCGAACTTCGAATGTTTGGCGGGCGTTCGGTGAACTCTGGTGACCGTTTGGCGAACATTTTGGCAAACGTTCGGCAAGCTCCGGTGAACAGTTTTTGGCGAACGACGGCGAGGTGACACGTGGTCGTTGACCATTGACTGGCCAACGCCAGTTCTCGCATTTTTTGTTCGGATCACCGTCTATTCGGCATGCTTTGGCGAACGTGGCAAACATTTTGGCAAACTCTGGTGAACGACAGTGAGGCAACACGTGTCATTGACTGTTGACTGGTCAGCACTCGTAGTTGACTGGTCAATGTCATTTCTCGCATTTTTTGTTCGGATCACCGTCTGTTCGACCTGCTTTGGCGAACGTAGCGAACGTTTGGCGAATGTTTTGGCAAACTCTGGCAAACGTTTGCAACACGTGGCGCTAATTCGTTGCGACACGGGGCTTTTTGACTATTTGACTAGTTTGTCGTTTGGCATTCCCGACCGTTTGAGATTCCGCGAGTCTTAGGCTTCTTTGGGGGCCCACTACCACTCTGGCCCAAGCCTGTTACTGCCTTCTTATAAATCCCCCCTCCTCATTTCTCCTCACTTCTTTTTATTTTCACCTTCTCTAGGTTTTTCGTTCACCAACGATTTTCGCTCTCAAGAGATTCCAGTGAGTTTTTCGTTCTCCGGCGAAGAATTTCGACCGTGACTGTCAACTAAGAGGTAATTTATTTTTTTATTATAAGAGATATCTAGAATATATTCGGGTGATGAGGCCTCCCCCTCGGGTCATGTCGAAGTGCAATCTCCCACTCCTTCTTCTAAAGTGGACAAAGGGAAGGTGTAGCAGATCTGCCTTCTCCCTGCCTTCTCCCGTAGTAGAGACAATTGTCAAGAGAGATCAGAGAATGGGGGAGTTTTGGAAGCATTCGATCGCCGTGTCAATTTGGGGGGAGTTCCATAGTATGACGCCGTGGAGTTGAGGAGTGTAGAATAAGGCATGAAGGGGTTTTATGAGGAAAACGAGCCCCGAGAGCGCTCCGAGGCAAACAACGTCATCACAATACTCACAAAGGCAGACTTGGCCACTATTCGAAGGGGTTATATGACCCCCCCAGAGTTAGATCTTGCTCCTCATTTTTTCCCGACCTATGTGTGTTTTTCTTCGACGCTTTTCAGGCGGGGCTTCGTCTCCTTCTTCATCCTTTTGTGAGGGAGATCTTGAGGTGGTACGGACTCGGTCCTATCCAACTCATGCCGAACATATGGAGCCACGTTACGAGGTTCGTGCTTCATTGCCAAGCTGCGGGGATCGAGCCTCGACTCAACGTTCTTCGCATGTTGTATAAGATTCATCAGAACACCTGAACGGAGTATCTGTACTATCTCACGGCCCTCAAGGGCCTGAAGCTGGTTGACAATCTTAACTTGGTGAAATCTTGGAGGGGAAAGTACTTTTTTATTCGGATTCGGGAGCCATGGGGTATCCCTACGGCGTGGAGGGAGGATGTGCCCAAGAGGGCGAAGGCGAACCCTATTTTGAGTCCTGAGGATGAGAGGATGGTTGGCACTCTTTTGGACCGACCAACGCTGCATTGGAAAGACATCTCAGAGGAGATTCTCTTTAGGGGGGGGGGGGCTTAGCCCGATGAACCCTAGTATGTATTTTTTCTTTAATCTTCATTATTTATTTTGCACATGTTTCCTAATTTCTTTAACATCTTTTGTCTTCTATTTGCAGAAGACACGGGCATGGACTTTGATGATATCATGTCTAGGCATTCGGGCCTAAGCGGTAAGCAGGCCAAAGAGAAGAAGAGGAAGAGGTCAGTCGTCAGACCTTCGCCGTCGAAGGCTGGTAGGAGTGGTGCCCTTACTGTGGTGGATTTGGTGTCCGCCCCCGCTACTTCAACTATCCCTGCTACAGGAGACTTCTCTCTTTCGACATCTTTAGCTCTTGAGGCTCCTCCTCTTACAGTGGCGGCGGAGACGATCCTGACAGACGAGCTGAAGAGGATCTTCGTTCCCGATTGGCAAGTCAGGAGACATGATGGATTTCTTGGGGATTCGGCCAGCTGCATGGATGCGGTTCGCCACTAGGCAACCTCGAAGGATAGGGCCTCGATGGAGTACGGGGCCGTGGGGGACTCGGTCTTCGAGATTGCGAAGGTGCACATGCAGTAAGTTCTTGATACCTTCTTCTTGCGTAAGCTTTTTCCCTTTCTGTAGCGTCGTTATTTTATCTCCTGGCTTGTAACTTCGGTTTTGCTTTTTTGTAGGCTATCTACCACTTTATCCACCTGTTGAGGCAAATGGCAGAGCAGGAAAAGGAGCTGAAGGTGGTGCAGGACCGAGAGAGGATCAAGCGGTCGAGAGCCAAGAAGGTGTCAGAGGTGGTTGCACTCTTGGTAGACACTCAAGCCACTCAGATCTCTCTATTGCAGGCTGTGCTGGACAAGGAGAAAGGGATTGCCGCCTTGGAGAGGGAGTAGGCCGATTGAGAGAGGGAGTTATAGAGAGAGAAGGCATCCAGGGAGAGAGAAGCTGTGGTGCGGGAGGCTGAGGAGAAGGCGGAGAGGAAGGCTGTGGGGTATTTGGAGGGGAATATGCTGAAGGCATATTCCAAGGCCTTGGATGATGTGAGCGAGCACATCTCTGACTTCGATCGCTCAGGGTATTCGTTGTTCCCCCTATCTAAGAAGAGGATGAAGTGGGTCCCCTCGCTGCGGTTGTTGGCAGTGCTGGGATTGGAGGAGAGGCGGGGGGCGAGTCTTTCACTCCTATGGCACCGCCGAGCGAGGTGGGCCCTCGATTTCTCTGTTTACTTCATTTGTAGTTAGTGTTGTTTGTCTTTTTTTTTTTGTATTTTCCAAACCGCAGACTGGCCACTGCCTGTTGTAGCTTCATCTTTTAACTCAATAAAAACATGGTTGTTTTTGCGTTTCGCTTTGAAAATTTGATGTACTTGTTGAAGTCTCTCTCCCCATTTTTTTAATGATATCTCTTAGAGTGTTTTCCCCACTTTTCCATGGTCGGTAGGTTTTCGTGCATCATACACATGTTTCTCAGGGCAGCGAGACGTCCCAGCTTCATTCCAAGCTCCGCATTACTGAGTTGGGGCTTTCTCAGTCTCGGGAAAGACTTTCGAAAGCTGAAGCGGAACTCAGCCACTTGAGAACAGTGTTATCCTGGCGAGATATAGTAAAGCGGCGCAACGATAAGGTATTGCGAGAGGTACCCCCTATTGGGGTAGAAGATGGTCCTTCGGGGGAGGCAACTGCTAGAGAGTCTTCACGGGTTAAGCTCCTCCGTCACTCCTTACTTTTGGCTACCACTGAGAGAGATGGGTTAAAGAACGTAGTACTCGAGAGGAGCATGGAGGTCGTTTATCTTAGGAGGACAATTCTCAAATTTTCCGCATGGAGTGTGCCTCGTTTGAAGTTCAAGGTGAAAGACGATTCTCGTAAAGAGAGAATAGTTGAGCTAGAGATGGAAGTTCACCGATTGAAGAGGCTTCTTGATGGTGGGAATGTCAGGAGCACGTCGTGCTCACGAGAGGAGCATGCCTAGGGAAGACCATTTCATGAATTGGCTCTTCGTTTGCTCGAGGTCCCAACCAGGGGATGCTCAGAGCGGAGTAACTGGTTCGTCTAGCGGGGCATCAGTTGGAGGGACCGCTAGACAATGGGCCCTGATGGTACGACTCAGCTTGCGGGTTTAGAGATTTCCTCAGGGGGGCGAGAGAACGGCATAGCGCTCATCGGCCATGCATATCTCTCAACAGGAGCGTCCCTCTTTCTAGAAAGAGTTAGGAGAGATCCTTGTCATAGGAGCTTGTGTCTCAATAAAACTTGTCATACGAATTCTTCTTAAGAAATAAGATCTCCTGAGTATTTAAGCAATGTTTATGTTAATTGCATCTTTCTAATTTGGTGGTTGTTTTAGAAGTGCTTGAATGACAGGCCCAATTGTGCGTACTTGCTTTAGGGCGAGCGGTTCTGTGGACCATGAGCGGACTCCAAACAGTAGCAACGATGAGTTTTAAGAGCACTTGAGTGGCGAACCGAAGTCCCCGCACACTTGCTCGGGAGCATGTGGCTAGAGTGGCCCTATGAACCACGAGTGGACTCCTCACTTATCCAAGGTTGTTTCAGGAGCACTCGAACGGCGAGCCGAGCCCCATGTACTTGTTCGGGAACAAGTAGCTAAAGTGGCCCTATGAACTATGAATGGACTCCGAACAGGGTGATGACGAGTTTTAGGAGTACGCAAGTGGCGAGCTGAAAACCCTGCTCACTTGCTTGGGGGCATGTGGCTAGAGCGGCCCTATGAACCACGAGTGGGCTCCGTACTTATCCAAGGTTGTTTTAGGAGCACTCGAATGGCGAGCCGAGTCCCGCGTACTTGCTCGGGAACAAGTAGCTAAAGTGGCCCTATAAACTACGATTGGACTCTAAACAGGGTGACAACGAGTTTTGGGAGCACTCGAGTGGTGAGCCGAAGTCCCCGCACACTTGCTCGGAAGCATGTGGCTAGAGCGGCCCTATGAACCATGATTGGACTACGCATTTATCCAAGGTTGTTTCAGGAGCACTCGAACGGCGAGCCAAGCCCCGCGCACGTGCTCGGGAACAAGTACCTAAAGTGGCCCTATGAACCGTGAATGGACTCCGAACAGGGTGACGGCGAGTTTTGGGAGCACTCGAGTGGCGAGCCGAAAACCTTGTACACTTGCTCGGGAGCATGTGGATAGAGCGGCCCTACGAACCACGAGTGGACTCCGAACTGGTCTGGGCTTCGGCACTTGTATGGAGAGATACACACCACACACTTGCTCAGAAGCAAGCATGCCCTTGCGATCTTTGAGTCCTGGATGGACTCCGCAATCATCTGTTAAAGTGTTGTAGTTGGGTAGATGATGTTGCATGGGGGATTACTCGTATGGGCTTATACACATAATGTTAAATCTGTTAGTTACTCATAACTTTGCAGCAAAAAATAAAAGACCGATTTGATTGAACAAACTAGATTGCTGCTTCACTGCGGGCCTTTATTACATGCTGTGACCATTACTAATTGTCGGTCTTTATTACATGTTCACTAATAACTACTAAGCGAGGGCATTTAAGCGCTCTCCTGGTACTTCATGTGGTGCTCAACATTCCAGGTCCTGGGTATTCTCTTCCTCCCCAAGTCTTCAAGTCTGTAAGCCCCTGGACGAACTACTTGTGAGACTTTGTTTGGTCCTTCCCAACTTGGGGCGAGTTTCCCTTGCTTTCGAGGGTTTGAAATCTCTAGCTTTCGGAGAATCAAGTCTCCTTCCTGGATATTAGCCGGACGAACTCTCTTATTGTAGAATTTCTCAACCCTCTGTTGATATATGTTTCTCCGAACAAGGGGCTTCTCCTGGATTTCTTCGAGGTGACCAAGATTGGCTCGGATTCCATTCGAGTTCTATTCTTCATCAAACGAGAGAAGGCGAGGAGAGGGTATTCCCACTTCAAGAGGAGTAAGTGCTTCGGTGCCGAACATCAAGTTGAACGGGGATTCTCCCATGGGGATTCTCTTTATGGTCCAGTAGGACCAAAGCACGCTAGGGAGTTATTCAAGATTTGCCGATTGGCATTCGATAATCCTTCTTTTTAGGCCATCCAAGATTCACCGATTAGCGTTCTCAGCTAGACCATTGGTTTAAGGATGTGATACTGAAGAGAATCGCTGCTCAATATTCAGGTCGGTGAAAATTTTGTGGAACCCCTTACCAGCAAATTGTGTTCCATTATCGGTGACCAGGATGCGAGGGATCCCGAATCAGAAGACCACGTTCCTCCAGAAGAACTGCTGGAATCTATGCTCGGTAATTGTCGCTAGTGGTTCAGCTTATATCCACTTTGTGAAGTAGTCAATAGTGACCACTGGGAAGGTCCGCTGTCTAGTTGCAGGAGGAAAAGGTCCGAGGAGATGCATTTCCCACATTGCAAAAGGTATGGGACTTGACATGGAACTAAGGTTGGCTTGAGGGGTCCGCTTGATTGTAGAATTCTTTTGACAGGGAATGCATTGGCGGACATAAGCTTGAGCATCACTTAGAAGAGTGGGCTAATAGTAACCATGATTGAGTACCTTCTGCACAAGGTACTTTCCTCAGAGATGGCTGCCGACTATCCCTGCATGTAGTTCCTTTAAAGCGTAGTCGGCCTCTTCAGGAGAAAGGAACTGAAGGTAAGGTCGACCATCAGTCTGGGTGTAGGAGCACTTATAAAGAACCCCTTCTATAAGTACATATCTTTCGGCTCTCACCCAGATTCTTCTTGACTCTTTGATATCCACAGGGAGGATTCCTTTGTCGAGGAAATCGACAAGGGGCTTCATCCAGCAATCTTCGGGTATTTGAGCGGTTATGGGCATGAGCTCCAACGCTTCTTCTTCGATGCTTGGTTTGAGCAGAACTTCAATTAGTACCATACGGTCGAGCCCGTCAAGCGACGAGGTGGTGAGTTTGGAAAGGGCGTCTGCTTGCCCATTTTTTTCTCGCAGAATGCGAGTGACCTTGACCTCTTTGAAAATAGCCATGATCTCCTTTACATATGCCAAGTACTTGGCCATACGGTCATCCCTTGACACGTATTCTCCTTGGATCTGGTTCACCACTTATTGAGAGTCATTGAATACTCTGACTCTTCGTGCTCCCGCCCTTTTTGCCACGAGGAAACCAGCAATTAGAGCTTCATACTTGGCCTCGTTGTTTGAGGCTGGAAATCTAAGGTACAACAAGTATTGTAGGACGAATTCATCGGGGCCGGTTAAGATCACCCCAGCTCTACTCCCTTTAAGTCAAGAGGACTTGTCCATGTATACTAGCCATATCGGAGGGTTGTCTCCTTCCTGGGGAGGATTCGGGATTGTACATTCGATAATGGATTTGGCTAAGTCTTGGCTCTTAATTGTGGTTCTGGGGTGGTATATAATGTCATGCTGGCTTAGCCTGATCGACCATTTCATTAGTCTCCCCGAGTTCTCAGATTTGTGAAGGACCTGCTTGAGCGGTTGATTGGTGAGGACCCGGATGGAATGTGCTTGGAAGTAGGGTCTGAGCTTTCGGGCGACAGTTACTAGGGCATAAGGCATATTCTCCATCTTTGAATATTGAAGTTCGGCATCATAGAGTACCTTGCTTATATAGTAAATCGGCTTCTGTACCCGATCTTCCTCGCTTACTAATACAGCACTTAGGGTTTGCTCGGAGGCGGCCAGGTAAAGGTAGAGGGTTTTCCCGGGTATAGGCTTGCTTAAGATGGGAGGATGGGTGAGGTGCTCTTTAAGACTTTCGAATGCTGCTTGCTGCTCTTCTCCCCATTTGAAATTTTTTGCTCCTCGGAGGGCTTTAAAGAAGGGGAGGCACTTGTCCCTAGACTTGGATAGGAAACGCCCAATAGTGGCGATATGGCCTGTAAGCTTCTGGACTTCTTTTATAGTAGTTGGTGGGATCATGTCGAGGATGGCTTTGATCTTTTCGGGATTGGCTTCGATTCCTCTCTGACTCACCATGAATCCCAGGAACTTTACAGAGGCTACCTCAAAGGCACACTTTGAGGGGTTTAGCCTCATATTATTTATCCGCAGTACATTGAACACTTCTTGGTGGTCGGCGACATGGTATTCTTTTCTGAGGCTCTTTACGAGCATATCATCCACGTATACTTCTATGTTTCGGCCGATCTGTTCCCGGAAGACTTGGTTCACCATGCGTTGATATGTGGCCCTGACATTCTTCTGCCCGAAAGGCATGACTCGGTAGCAATACAGCCCTTGATCAGTAATGAAGGACATTTTCGAAATGTCTGGCGGGAACATCCGGATATGATTATATCCCAAAAAATTGTCCATAAAACTTAGCAACTTGTGGCCTAAGGTGGCGTCTATCAAGGCGTCTATGCTCGGAAGCGGGAAGTGATCTTTTGGGCATGCTTTGTTGAGGTCGGTAAAGTCTATGCATATTCTCCACTTACCATTGGCCTTCTTGACCATTACAGTGTTGGCTAGCCACTCGGGGTAATTAACTTCTTAGATGAATCGGGCTACTAGGAGCTTTTTCACCTCTTCTTTGATGGCTTGCTGCCTATTGGGCGCAAACTTGCGATGCTTCAGCTGAATAGGCTTGACTTCCGGATCCACGCTTAAGCGATGCATGGTCAAGTCTTCGGCGATGCCAGGCATATACTCGACGGTCCAAGCGAACAAGTCCCGATTATCCCGGATGTAAGTGACAAGTTGCTCTTTCAGCTGGCAGGGGAGCGCTTTTCTAACCTAGAAACACTTGGCTTTATCCTCTTCAAAGAAAGGTATTTTTGCCAGTTCGTCTGCGGGTTCGAAGCTAGCTTGTCCCAGATCGAGGGGTAAGACTGAGCACCCCATAGTGGCTGTGTAGCACGCCCTATAGATTCTTGATTTTGATGACTACAAAATGATACACATATGTTCTATTCAACATGTCTCTTGCAGTGTGTACCCAAAGCTTTCAAGGTTCAAGATCAAGCTACAAGACAAGTGTCACTCAAAAGACTTCAAAACATTTTCAAAGTGATCAGCTCAAGAACAAAAGAGTGTATATGTAAATTGATGTACAAAATTATAATCTTTGATATGTTTTGCTTAGAAATCTTGTAATAGCCTTGATGCACACACACACACATTCCCTAGGACTAAGATAAAGTTTATTAAAAATCAAAAAAAGTCAAATTCAAGCTTGTATGAGTTCAGCTGTAGAGTACCAGTCGACTTACTTTGATAAGCAGTCGACTGATCAAGTACAAAACAATCTGAACTTACTCAAGCTCTAACCAGTCGACTCCTTTGGCAACCCATTCGACTGTTCGAGCAGCTTTGACAGTTTCTGATTATTTAAATTTGGTTTTCGAATTCAAATCTTTTCTGCCGTTTAATGGCAGTTTGTTAACTATTTTCCAACGACTCTTGAGTGTCTACTCTATAAATAGATTCCATATTTTACTTGGAAAAGGATACCTATTACATAAAACAAGTCATTGCTTTTGTTCAAGTTTTTGTGAAAAAGAACTCAAAGTTTTCAAAGAACTCTCACTCTCTTAGACTTAGTTTTCTAATCTCAGTCTTGTATAACAATGATTAAGTTCGAGAATGCGATTAGATTTTAACCTATAGCCTCAATACAAAAAGCATATTCAAAAATCAAGGCTCTAGGTGTTGTAATTTTCGATTTCTTTGTTATTCACTCTTGGGTTGTGAGAGAAGTCCTCTCGATTAGAGAGAAGGACTCTTGGTGTAGAGTCAGTGTTTCACTCTAGGTTGTAGAGTGAGGTTTTGCTCTCTCTAGTGGTGAGAGAAGTCTACGGGTTTGGAATAGTTTTTGCCAAAGGTCGTAGGGTATTATTGTAAATCTTTTCAAGAATAGTGAAAAATCTCAAGTGGGTTTCTTGGGTACTGGACGTAGGTCAGGAGGACTGAACCAGGATATATCGCTGTGTTAACATTACTGATTCTCTGTGGTTTGATCTTTCGAACTTGTAAATTTAACTTCGCTGCATTTTATTTTTGTCTGTGTCTGATCAGTCGACTTAAAGACTCATTGTTCTTCAAGTTGATCAAGTCTCTTTTTATCTGTCGATTCAGTCGACTAGTGTCTTGTCCCAGTCGACTTAATAGGTGTTTCAAGTTGAATAATTTTTAATAATTTTTTTTATAACACTGTTCACCCCCTCTGGTGTTATCTGCCTTGCATACATGATCCAACACTTGGTATCAGAGCCTTGTTAATCGCAATGACATCTACTTCTTATTCAAATGCAAATCAATACTACGAAGGTCAATATACACAAAGGTCGCCTCTTTTTGATGGAACAAACTACAACTAGTGGAAATGTAGAATGAAGATTTACTTACAATCCATCAACTATGAGATTTGGAACATGACCGAGACGGAGTTTACGTTGCCTACTCTTCCTTATGCTCAATGGAATGAAGATATGAAGAGTAATACCATGAACAATGCAAAGGCGATGAATGCCCTCTTTTGTGCACTTACCAAAGAAGAATTCAACCGTGTGTCAACCGCAACAATGGCATACCAAATATGGCATACTCTTGAGGTAACACATGAAGGCACAAACAATGTCAAGGAATCTAAAATTTCTGTTCTTGTTCACAGCTTCGAGATATTTCAAATGAAGGAGAATGAAAGCGTATCGGAGATGATAACAAGATTTACCGACATCACAAACTCCCTTGTGGATCTTGGCAAAACATATATGCAGGCAGAGATGGTGAGAAAGGTTCTTCATGCTCTTACCCCCGAATGGGAAAAGAAGACTATCGCAATTGAAGAAGCTAATGATTTAACACAACTTTTGCTTGAAAATCTTGTTATATAATGTGAAAACTCTTGCAAAAAGCCAAAAAGAAAATTCTTGCTTTCAAGGTTATTTCTGAATCAGAAGATGATGAAGATGATGAAGATGTGTAGATGATGAAGAAGAAATGGCTATGTTCACAAGGAAATTCAAAAAATTCCTTCGCAAAGGTAAATTTAATTCAAAATTAAAGGATACTAATGAACCTCCTACTTGTTTCAAATGCAATAAGATAGGTCACATGAAGAAGGATTGTCCATTGGAGAATGCAAAGTCTAAAGGCAAAGTCTTAAACTTCAAGACGGACAAATTTACCAAGAACTAGTACATGAAGAACAAGAAAGCCTACCAAGCAAGGTCATCATGTTTGATATTGTATCTGAATGCGGCCATCGCCACCGCAGAGTCGAGCGAGGGGATGAACCTGGAATCGGCTGTAAAGCATTGGACATAGCGCTTGAGAGATTCTCTGTCCCTTTTTTGGAGGGCAAACAAGGATGCACTAGTTTTCTCCAACTTATGGCTAGTGACAAAGTGCATAAGGAAAAGCTCCTCAAGTTGGTCGAAGGAAAATATGAAGCCTGGGGACAGGCGAGAGAAACATTCTCGTGTCGAGCCTTTCAAGGTTGTCAGGAAGGTTTTGCACATGAGGGAGTCAGATGCTTGGTAGATCATCATGAGAGTCTTAAAACTTTCGATGTGGTCCACTGAATCTATCTCTCCGTTGTACGTCTCAAACATCAGGACCTTGAAGTTGGCAGGGACTGGAGCGTCAATAATTTTTTGGGAGAATGGAGGCCTGATGGGACGATACCTCCCTTCTTGTTTTGCTTCATCCCTCTTGAGTGAGGCCAGGCGATCTTCCATCTTTTGTAGGTGCTAGAGGACGACGTCCTCCCGCTGATCAGATCTGGTAGATCCACGAGACTCTTCGTGTTGCGGGGGAGAAGGATGGTGATGTGGAACTATGCTGAGGGCTTAGAGGATCTCATTCTTGAACTCTCAAAGCTCTGCCCCGGTGATTGGCACTTCTTAATTTATTCCTGCCCTAAGGGCTGCCCTGCTAGTTGAAGTTGGATGCCTCCTCTCACGGGGAGGAGTTCTTCTGTGATCCCTTGGAGAGCAGCGACCCCTTCGCCCCCCTGGGAGAGGGAGATCTCCTTTGCCTTTGTGGAGAGGGAATTCGTATGCGCCCTCTGGGAGAGGGGGTTCTCCTGGATCTGGATCTCCTAGGAGAAGGGCTTCTCCTATTCCCCTTATGCTCCGGATGGAAGGCTTCCTCGCGAGCTCTTCTCTCATTGAGATGGGTCCAGAGGTCAGACCCCTGCTGGCGATCGACGATGATTTGACGAAGGTCAGGTTGTAATTGAGGGGGTGAGGAAGGAGTAGAGGTGTACACTGATCCCCTATTTTCGACGAAAGGCCTTGCGGATGGTTCGGGGCGACTCCGACAAGAGCCCATCAGAGCAGCCATGTTAGATGGAGGCAGAGCTAGTTGAAAGAGGGGCTCTGGTTGCTGTAGTTGAATGGCGAGAGGGGGTTCCTCTAGAGGAGGTGATGGAGGAGGAGGGTTGGCTCGTCGGCCTGAGGCCATCGCCTTCCCTTTACCCTTAGGGGGCATGTTGGAAACTCAAGTCTCTAGTGAAGTTTTATTCAGATTTCTTTCTGTGATCCCACAGACAGTGCCAACCTGTTACTGCTTTTTTCTTTGTGGGAGTAACCAGGTGATGTGGATTCTTTGGCGGAACAATCAAGAATCTGACTTGTTGACTTTCGATAGTATTGACTGCAGCGATCACTTGTGCTTGACCTGTAAAACACATGAAACACCGGGATTGATCCCGGCGACAGGCCCTCCGACGCTCAAGTCAGTAATCAAGAAGAATATGAGAGCTTTTTGTGGAAAAATATTGGTTACCTTTTTATGGTGAGGGTAGAGAGGTATTTATAGTTGCCTCTGAAAACAGTTTCGAGATAATTATTTATCTCTACTTCCCGGCATTTTGGATAAGAAATAGAGTTTAAAATCGTTTTATGATAAGAGATTTGATTTAAACTGTCTCTTAGAGATAATCATGAATTCGAATTACTCTTTAAATATCCTGGGTTCGTTCATAATGGGCTGTCACCTTGTCCCAGTAGGACAGACCCATTTGTGGGTTATTGGGCTTGGAGAAGACCCAGTTCCCATTTTCGGACCCGTTTATAGTGGAAATTACCGTTTTATCCTTAAGAGCTTTGAGATTCGTGCCCGATTTGGACGGTCCTGATTTAGTTCTATTTATAGCCATATCCTGATTTAGTTCTCACATATGGCACCAACCTGTTACTGCTTTTTTCTGTGTGGGAGTAACCAGGTGATGTGGATTCTTTGGCGGAACAATCAAGAATCTGACTTTTTGACTTTCGATGGTGTTTACTGCAAATCGCTTCTGCTTGACCTGCAAATCGCTTGAAACACCGGAATTGATCCCGATAACAGGTCCTCCGACGCTCAAGTCAGTAATCAAGAAGAATATGAGAGAGCTTTTCGTGGAAAAATATTGGTTACCTTTTTATGGTGGGGGTAGAAGGGTATTTATAGTCGCCATTGAAAACAGTTTCGAGATAATTATTTATCTCTACTTTCCGGTGTTTTTGGATAAGAAATAGAGTTTTAAATCATTTAATGATAAGATATTTGGTTTCCGTCTATTAGAGATAATCATGAATCTGAATTACTCTTTAAATGTCCTAAGTTCGTTCATAATGGGCTGTCACCCTGACCCCGTAGGACAGACCCTTTTTGAGTTATTGGGCTTGGAGAAAATCCAGTTCCCATTTTCGGGCCCGTTTATAGTGGAAATTACCATTTTACCCTGAGAGCTTTGAGATTCGTGCCCAATTTGGACGGTCCTGATTTAGTTTATTTTAAACCATATCACAACCCTTTCTAGAAGTAATTTACCGTCTACCATCACTAGGTTGACTCGTTGAAGTCCCTTCTTTATTACACAAATAAGACTTATCCACGACTTCGGTTCCCTTGTATTTATTCCCACCCTTATGATTTGCAAAACCCCCATATTTAGCATATGTGAAATAAAAGTTTTCGACTTGATCTAAAGTATAAAACGTCATACTTATCGTTGGTTAGAGGTGTTTTTCAACTTGCGGCATGCGTTCACCACTTTCTTGTGCACTTAGAAAATATCACCGGAAATAGAATTTCTTTCACCACTGTCCATATCTAACATAAAGAATACAACAATTATCAATACACTAATCATATAGACCGGATCACATTATTTGCATATATTTATATACGAAACAAGATACGTGGGAAAACAACAAAAATGGGATCCAAAAATTTCCAAACTTTGTAGGTAGGTCGGACTCAAAACACACAAGTCAACGCAACTTCGGGAAGTGAATTTGGACTCACGGTTTGTGAGATATGGCAATGTATCGTTTTATTTAAACAAAGTGATACACGGCCGTATCTTGAAAATCGTGAATCGAAACTCACTTCTACAAGTTTTGTTGGCTTGTGCATGGTGAGTCCGACCTACTTGCAAAATTTCAGAATTTTTGGATCTCATTTGTACACTTTTATAAATAATGAACAATAAAATTTACTGCTATATTTGGAAAAACAACTACTTCTACAATTTTACCGTCTACAATTATCGAAAAACTTTATACAATACACATCAAACAACTAAATATGCATCACACAAAAATTGTAGACTCAAAAATTACAAAATTAATTCAATCAGTCAATATAGCTACATCTACGAAGCTAGAATCGAGTGAATACCTTGCACAATGTGGATTTTTGGGAAGGAGAGAAAGGATGTGGAGGTGTAGCTGTAAACGGGGGAGGAGGAGGAGGGTTTGGGAGATTTTGTTAGGGTTAGGATTTTTGGGTTCGGGAGATTGTTCGGAAGAGAGAGAGAGAGAGAGAGAGAGAGAGAGAGAGAGAGAGAGAGAGAGAGTTCGAGAAGAGGGAGAGAGTAAGTGAGAGAGTCAAGTAAAGGAGGATGGGTGGATTAGGTGAAGGAGGAGCTAAGGTTTTGAGTTTGGGTTTGGGAACGAGCGAGAGAGAGAGAGGGTAGAGTGAGAATGGTAGATAGAATGTAGGAGGAGAGCGAAATTTGTACAAGTATTTTAAAACACTTGTATAACATAAGTTGTTGTTCCACACAACGACCTAGGTTATACATAGGCCGTTGTGTGAAGCAACGGCTAAAGTTGAAAGAAAAAAAAAAAATCGAAGTACCTTGGTCGTTGTTTCCAACAATGTCATAGGTTCAAATTTGGCTAAAATAATACAAGTTCATTAGTGGCGAACGAGAGAAGATAGTGTAAGAGATTGAATAAGTCGAAGAGTTATTTGGGGCGAAATACAACATTTACCCCTCCGAAGTTAAGTGAGATAGAGGAAAAAATGGGCGGGATAGATCCTAGCTATTGGATCTTGATCGAAACGATCCAACGACCAGCAAGTCAGTTTGCAACGGGTCTGTGCATGCAAACCAATCCCGTTTGCAAATGAGCATTGCCGGGTCTGTGCATGCAAACCAATCCCATTGCTATATATATATATATATATATATATATATATATATATATATATATATATATATATATATATATATATATATAAGCAATGCTCCATTGCAAACCACTGGAATCGTTGTTCGGAACAACGGCTTCAGTAGTTTGCATACCCGTTTAGACAGGACCCGTTTGTAATGGAGCATTGCTTATATATATATATATAGAGAGAGAGAGAGAGAGAGAGAAACCTTCTGTTGTGCACTAGCCATTGTGTGCACTCGACCTTTGGGCTTTCGTATCGACACATATCACTACACATCTGAATTAGTTTAAATATGTAAAATCAAGTCATTTGAAATTCATTTGCCCATCAACCATGCCATTATAAAAAAAAAGATATTTAGCCATACAAATTTTTTTTGAAGGAAAAGGTGGAGTATGGCCACCATGTTTCATTAATAAGGAGTCAATAAATCAAACTCAGAGTACTGAGCCAAGTACAAAGTCCTACAATACATACAAAGAAAACATAATTCCTCCCTAGCATGGGGGGGGGGGGGACAAAAGAGAGAGATCAAAACATACAGGCATCCATCAAAAGTACATAAAGCATCTAATTCCCCCCAACAAAACCCTGGGGTGGTGGGGATCGAACAGCAGTAAAGGGCTAGAAGAACAGAACAAACTCGTTTCTCAGTCGAGTGTCGGCCCAATCTCAACTTCATCGTCGTCGCATTCCTCCACCTGGAAGACAATGGAAATCCTCCCTTGAGGACCTGTAGTCAAATTACCAGAAATAATATTACTAGTCTTACGAAAGTAACAGTTATTCCTATCTAGCCAAAGGACCCAGGTAGTAGCAGCAATAGCGATAAACCAGGCTTCTCTCATAGAACATCTCTCAGTAGCGAACTTTGAGCCTACCCACAGCTCCCTATACCTACTAGGGTACTCGTTAGTACCCAGGACACTGAGTACCTCAACAAGGACCGCTTTGCTCCTGGGACATTCCAGAAATAGATGGTCTCGACTCTCGGAAACAGCATTGCAGAACCCACAAATAGAATCAATGTTCGGTTGGCATTTAGCCAGGTTCTCTCTAGTCAGAATTGCATCGTTCAGAACCAACCATAAACGATTTTTATTTTTAGCAGAGTTTTCACCTTCAGATAATACCCGACCATTTCGAGCAACAACCCCTAAAATGAATGCGGCTATAAAGGGAGTGAACAGTGAATGTGACATTCTTTTTGGGTCCCGAAGATTTCCAATCTGGCCCCTGAGAGCATCTAATTCCCGAGCTGGCGATATGGGCATGTAGCTCCATGAACCTGAGTTGAGAGCTCGAGTCTAGTGTCTGTTTAAAGGCAAGTTTCCAGGATCTTCTTCTCCAAGTTGCGACCACCGTGCAGTGCGGTTGTGATGCTCATAGATACTAATCGGGAAACAGCTATCCAAGTGTGTGATCACCATACCACTTATCCCACCAAAATCTAGTAAGTCTGCCATTTTCAATATAAGACGTCACACAGCTATTAAAAGGTTCATAGGCTTTAACAATTCCTCTTCAGAACCAGGATACACATGGGCCCACCCTGACGCCCAGATTCCTCATCCCATTCCCATGCAGGTACGCCTGAACGAAGTCCTGCCACCCCTCTCCATTAGGGTGAAAGATTTTCCACCACCACTTACCCAGTAGCACGAGATTCACATCTCGAAGGTCAATAATACCTAGACCTCCGTGCATCTTCTTCATGCAAGCTTTTTCCTATCTAATGAGGTGATAGCCACCTCTATCAGGGTTTGCACCCTTCCATAAAAATTGCTTTTTAATTCGATCAATTCTCTGAATTATCCATCGTGGCATTTCGAAAAAGGACAGATAATAGGTTGGTAAATTCGAGAGTACTGCATTGATAAGCGTGACTCTTTCTCCCAGGTACAAAGCTCTACCTTTCTAACCTACTAGATGGTTCTCCACCCGATCAATGATGGGTAACCAATCAGCCTTCTTGAGCTTTCTGGGTCTCAGCAGGAGCCCCAGGTACTTAATGGGGAAATTCTCGATGGAACAATTTAGGATCGTGGCATGTTCATGCGCCTCCTCTAGGGTTAAGGCAATGGGGATAAGAGCACTTTTGTGGAAGTTAATCATGAGGCCGGACCATGCTTCAAAACTATAAAGAATTCCTTTGAAAACAGTAGTCTCCCCGATGTTGCCATTTCCAAACAGAAGAGTATCCTCTTCATACTGGAGGATTGAACATCCTTGAAGATTGACTCCATTGGCCATCGGAGAGATCCAGCCTGTCCTTCTGCATTTATCCATCATAAACCGCAAAATGTCTTCCACAATGGTGAAGAGAAGAGGGGAGAGGGGGTCTCCTTGTCTAAGGCACCGTTTGCACGAAAAAGGGGGGTCCCGCTACCCCATTCACCATGATAGCAGTCCTCCTGGTGGTGAGACACGTGTGGATCCATCTGATCCACATATCCCAAACCCTCTTCTAGCCAGTGCTTCCAAGAGACATTCCCAATCAACAGAGTCATAAGCCTTCTCGAAATCCTGCTTTAGGAGGTAGAGGTAGCTCTTAGCATTCGACCTGTGGCAATGATGGATAGTTTCTTCAGTAGTGGATATACAATCCTGGATACCCTTAATGAACCGAGTTTGCTCGCAACTAATGAGTCTATCCATCACCTTTCGCAATCTATTAGCAAGCATCTTGGTAATAATCTTGACTGGGAAGTTAAGAAGGCTAAAAGAGCGGAAGTCTCCCACCCGTAGGGATTCTACTTTCATAGGGACCAACACAACCTCAGCATAATTAATTCTACCGAATTTAAGCTTGGTCGACGAACAAATTTATGAAATCGTCTTTGATTTCCTCCCAAAAAATCTGGTAGAAGGGGTTTGGGAATCTATCCGGACCAGAGGATTTCTCCTTTCCAAGTTGCGTCACAGCCTCCAAAATCTCCCCTTCCGAAAAAGGAGCTTCTAGGGATCGAAGATCGAGGTCAGAGTCGACCGCGGGAAAATGCCAGAAGTCGTGGTCAAGGGGGACTCTAAAATCTGCCTTCCGTCCAAATAGGTGCATGAAGTGGGATTGGAATGCCACTCTGATAACATTGTCACCTTGTAACATTCCAAAATCAGTATGGATTGAAAGAATGAGGATAGATCTACGTCGGGCACTGGCAACCTGATGAAAGAAGGATGTATTCGTGTCTCCCTCTGTGAGCCACGAAATTTTGGACCGTTGTTGCCATTTGAGGTCCTTCAGCCTATAAAGTTGAGCGATGTCTTCTCTGAATTGAAGCAACTTATTCCGCTCTTCTTGCAATAGGGCTCTAGTTTCTTCAACCTTTTCAAGCTCCTTAATACCTTCCAGAAGTGAGTCTTTTGCTTTCCAGATCAACACAAATCTTGTCCGGTTTCACTTCCTTAGCTTGGTCCACAGTCTTCTAACTTTTTCATACTAGATTGCCGCCGCTTCTGTCCCTCTAGTATGTGCCCAGCTCTCGTTGACCATGTGATGGAAGCCTTGGATTTCCAACCACGCTTTCTCAAACCTAAACTTGGGAGGTTTCCTAGGTTGCACTTCACCGGTAGAGAGAAAAATAGGAACGTGGTCCGATGTGGGTTTAGGGAGAGACTTAGCCCAAGAGAGTAGAAACTTGGCCTCCAAATCTGAGGAGACCAAGATCATATCTAGCTTAGCCAGAATAGGCATCGATTGCATGTTTGACCAGGTGAAAAGACTATCAGTGATGAGAATGTCAACTAATTCGAGATCTGCAACAACCGCATTAAACGCTTTCCTGTCAGAATCACTGGAGTCTCTTCCTCTGTGCTCAGAAGTGAACCTAGTGATGTTGAAATCACCCCCAACACCCAGGGGTGCGGCCAGTGAGTGTGAATCAGTAGTAATTCAGTCCAAAATGCCATCCTGGAGGCATCAGTGTGTGGACCATACACCACCGTGATTGTGTAGGTCCACAAATCGGTTTTACGTTGGAGCAGGACAGATAAGGAGAACTGCCCATGGAACTCATCTAGGCAGTTAAAAATCTCTGAGTTAAAACCTAGGGCTATACCCCGAGAGGCACCATCAGAAGGACGAATTTTCCAATCAGAAATTTGATTCCCTCCCCCCCCCCTTAGTCTATTGAAGCTAGTAATATGAGCCAGTTTGGTCTCCTGCAGACCAACAATGCTGGCTTCTGATTTAGCGATGACATCCCTAACCATTTTCCGCTTGCCCCGCCTACCCAGGCCTCTAACGTTCCAGAAGAGAAAATCCATTAACTACAATCTAACGTGGGGCCATGACTCGGTTTGAAAGCTGAGCTCGATATAAGATCAACTCTATCACTCTCCCATCCCCTAATCTTATTAAGGAGAAAAGCATTCTGATCAGTATTGCCCACTGCTAAACCACAGGTTTTGGTTAGACTAAATATCTCAGAATCAGACATGATAATAAAAATAGAGGCTAGGAAGGAATGCGTACCTCCATCGCTAGTCTTAGCAGATTTAGCGGCTGCAGCAATCTCAAGGTAATCATCCAAGGACTCCTTAATAGCCCTCTTAGCAACTTTCTGAACTCTAAACCTTTTGTTGGAGCAAACAGAGACAGGAGCAGTCATTTGCGAGGTAGGGAAAGTGGAGGGGACAAATTCTGGGGAAATATCCAGGGAATCATTAGTAATCACCTCTAATCCGTAGACTCCTCTTCAGAGTAGATAAAATTATCTTCTAGGTTGAACCTAGCATCTCGATCGTCTTCGTCAATGTGGCTTCCAAACTTTACATTGGGATCCCCAGTAGCATCACAAGAGACGCGAGCTGAAACAGGGTCTAAGATAATTATTGAGGGGCTTGGACAGTTGGGCCTATGCAAATTGTGCAGCAAAGTAGTCGTGGGCTCCTTCAAACAGTAGCCCAAAGCGACGGTGGGCCCCTCAATGGGCCCAGATCCATTGCAAAGGTGCAAAGGTCCAGACTCCCGTGCAGCTCTCGTGAGTGGGGCACATGTCACCCCAGCATAGGTAGGCGGAGAGGGCGAGGTTAACGTTGGAGAAAATGAATCTAGATGCTCAGTAAACGAGGGAGCATTGCTTTTTCTTTTGAGCTCTGTTTCCTTCACCAAAATGCTATCCCTAATCGCTTGTTCATCTTCCGAAAAGCTATCTCTTTTCTCTTTTGGAACCAGCTCATTGGTTTCGATCGAGTCTCCTCCGCTCGTCTTCTTCCAAAATGGCTATCCCTTGCTTAAGCTCCCGTCCCAAAGCTTCAACCTTTTTTCCTTTTGGCGAACAAGTTTTTCTATTGCAAATCTTGGGGATCTTACCCCTTTCAACACTGGTTCATTCTGCCCCATCCAATTGCACCAACCGCAGTGCCTCTTCACCAACTACTAGGAGTTGACTTCCTTTTTTAGTTTTTTGTTTGCTTAAATTTCCAAGGGGAGGTACTGGGTCTACCACATCTGCCATTTTTGGTTGTGGTTGCAGATCCACTTTTTGCAGTTCATCTTGAACGTTAGAATTTTTGGTCAAGCCTTGATCTTGGTCGTCAATAATCGGTGGAGATTTTTGCGGTTCTAAGCTCGCCGTTGCATGGCGGTGGCGCACCTCCACCCCTCTTGCGGCTCTGATGACTTCACGATGCGCACGTTCAATTTCATGAGCCTCATCTAAAGTGAGGTCCCACTCCGGTGAGACCACATACTTGTAGGAGCGACAGTCTCTGAGGGAGGGGGAAGGGGATGAGAACATATGGAGCTCCACCTCCAACTCCACTTGCTTGTCAAGAACAAAACGAATGAGGTATGATTCTGCAAATGAGAATACTTTTGGAAAGCAAGGCATTAGGGTGATATCAGGGCTTCGGATTAGGATTCTGGTGGATACAATCTCTGAATGACGCACTATCTTTTCATCGATATCTTCGATGGCTCCAAACTCCGAGATGATCTCTTGCAGCGCTTCTTTTTTCCAGAAGTGTAGTGGAACATTATGGATCCAAACCCAAAACTGCTCACCTTGGGGCAGCTCCACTCCAAATCTAGGTGACCAAGGGAAGAATTCCATCTTTAAATTGCCAAAATCCACTGTACCCAAGTCGGAGACCTCAATCATCTTCTCTGGCGATGGGAAGGATACCGGGAATTGAAGGTGGCACATCTTTTTTGCTACCCAGTCCCTATAAGCCCTCATCGACCACTTCAGGTTGAGGGCATGGAGGAGGTGGTTCTCCAATGGACTCCCTGATCTTACTTCAGCTATAGCACACCATTGGCGGAGTCATTTCTCTTCGTGTTTGATGATCTCTAGGCTGTTTGCAAGCCAGATGAGTGTCGGATTATCAGGTGATCTGCCTCTTCTAACTGGTTGTTCATCATCGTTATTAGAGGTAATGATGTTTGTTCAAACGTACGACATTTTCCCCCATTTCATACACTTGAGGCAACTGACCTCTTTCGTACAATCTTGCCGGTAATGCCCCAAATCTCCGCAGTTGAAACATGGCGCTGGTTTGCATTTCCCTTTTCTTTGCTTCTTTCTATTTTCTGCCTGAGTTAGGGGGGAGTTATTGTGTCTTTTTCTTGCTTTACTGGTGACTTCAACCCATGGCTCAGTCTCAATGAGAACTCCATTCGAAATAGGAGCCCTCTCCACTCTAGCCTCGTCTTGTGGACCTCCTTCTTGGGCCCTCTCGACGATGGACTTAAGTGGAGCTTGAGCCTCCCATTTCTGAGTTGGGGGAGACTAGGCAGGGTTGAATGATGGTTGTTAGGGGTTGTGGTGGTGATCAGAGGCAGGGGGAATGGAGTTGGGCAGGAGTTTTAGGGACTTTAGCCTCCCATTTCGGTGGTGGGGGAGACTGGGGAAGGTTGTGTGATGGATGTTGGAGTTTGTGGTGGTGGCTGGAGGCCTTGGTTGTGGTGGTGTTTGGAGGGGGGATGGCCTTTGCACAAGGAGTAGTTGGGAGAGCGGGGGGTTTGATTTTGGTGATGTTTTAGTGGGTGATGCTGATGCTGGTGATGAGAAGAATGGTGGTTTTGATGGAGGTGAGGCCTTTGAGGGTGAGACTGTAGGTGGTGCAACCGATGGCCATGGAAATGCTGATCACTCCTCTCTCGATGGAAGAAGCGAAGGTCTTTGGGGTGGTCTCTCTTACGCTCGAAAGATCCAGTAGGAGGACCCCCTCTATGGGCCTGTCCTCTGGGCAGAGGCAATGCAGGGCGGTGATGACTGTACTCTCATCCAAGCCGATGTTGATGCGCACTACGGTGTGCACACGTAGGGGATAGAGGTTGTCTGAGCCTCCAATTTTCCTCGTCGAGAGGGTTGATCAGCAGGTAGGGGTTTTAGGGCAGGGGGGGTTATCAGCCAAGAAAGGTGTTAAAGGAGGTGGGGGAGGTGGTAAAGGGAGAGAAGGTGGATTGGCAGAGGGAGGGGGTGGAGGAGAGGGGGGACCTCAGTCGCAGGTGGTGGGAGCTGGTGACAGACATTCTCTTTAGGCCCACAGCCACTCAACTCCAGCTCCGTCAGCTCCATCTTCTTCAAGTGCAGGAGCCCATTCTTTCAGTCAACTTTTTTGAGACATCATATTGACATGAGGATCTTCTTCCACAAATTGCAAGAGTAATTCTGATGTCCAACACATATATGAGCAATCATGATCTTCGTGCTTATGTAATTACAAATTACAAATATGAAACATATGCTCTTTCGTTGAGAAAGTATTTTTGTACTTTTCAAGTAGTTGGAGATGCCTATATGGTACTATAGGTAACTGATCTGGAGGGTTTTCATTCAGCCATACAATTTTGTAACACTTCAATGTATGAGCAAATAAATTTCAAATAACTTGACGATCCGAACCGTTCACATTGATCTACACATCTAAATTAGTTTAAATATGTAAAATCAAGTCATTTGAAATTCATTTGCCCAAATGAATTTCAAATGACTTGATTTTACATATTTAGACTAATTTAGACGTGTAGGTCAATGTAAACGGTTCGGATTGTCGATAGAAAGGTACGAAGGCTGAGTGCACAAAGGAAGAGAACTACCATATATATATATAAAGGTCATGTTTGGATATAAAGGTCATGACCTTTGATTTTACAAAAACAAAGGTCATGTTTTATTTAACAAAAAATCAAAGGTCATGTTTGGATAAAGAAGTAGAAGGTTCAAGTGGTGATAAGAAAAGCAGCTCATAGATTTCTGACATGTACCTCCATTTTAAGCATAAAAAATAATATTAATTGAATTGGAATTTAGATACCTACACTAGAGGTTAAAAAAAAAGAATGGAGACAATTTAACTTTAAAATATAAATGAAAGTTGACTAAGAGCATCTGTAATCGTTGGCCATATATCAAAAAAATGGATTTTCTCTATAGTCGTCGTCTATATATCCATTTTTTTAGTTTGAATGAACAGGAGACGACTATATTTAACAGCGGAAATGGCTTTATCCATATTTTAGAAATTAGAAGATCATCTGTCATTTTATAGTCGGACGGAATATGATTTGTCATCCGAGACAATTTTTTTAATTGAGAAACTTTTGGACGGCATATGATCTGCCGTTTGGGAAAAAGAAAATTAAAAAAACAAAAAAAGTGAAGTTGGCAAATCATCTGCCGTTTGAGGAAAAAAAATTTAAAAAAATATTAAATTTTTGTGTTGGACGGGAGATCACCCGTCCTTCACAAAAATTTTAAAAAAAAATCGTCAAACGGCAGATGATCTGTCGTCCTTCATTTTTTTTTCACTTTCTACGGTAAATCTTCAGACAGTATATCATCTTTTGTTTTGTCCAAAAAAACTCACTTTTTTAATATAGACGACTGCAGCGTTTCCGCTATTTGCTATTTCCAAAATTTCCATATACTCATTTTTTAACTTAAACGACTACAGATGCTCTAAGAGCATCCACAATGGTGTTTCTCATATTTGAGAATATGGCAAAGTAGCATATAGTAAAAATCGCAATTTGCTGCAGTCGTGATTTTCTATAATATGAGAAAGAAATATTTAGAAAAACGGTCGGACGGAACATCTTGTTCCGTCCTTTTTTTTTGAGTTAATTAACTAATGATTAGGTATTAAAATAGATAAATTAAATTAATTAAATATTAAAATATATACTAACCTACCTACTTAATTAACTAACTAATGATTAACCTAAGCCTATTTACACCAATATGGCTGTACGAGACATGTTGTCCCATCCAAGTCATTTTGACTTCAAACGGGACAACATGTCCCGTTTGTTGATTTTTCGAAATTTTTTTTTTGTTTTTATTTTTTGTTCAGACGGTACATATTGTACCATTTGATCATTAAAAAAACAAAAAAAAAACAAAAAACAAAAAACAAAAAAAAAAGGTCAGACGAAACAACTTCTTTCGACCGATCTCATTAATTAAAAAAAACAACGGGATCCCCCATAATATGAGAATCGTTATTTCGTCACTCAAATATGAGAACGTACTGTAGCTCATTTGCCATAAAATAACAAAATAGAAAACGACTGCAAAATTCACTTTCTCAAATTATGAGAATATGACAAATATAACAAACCACTGTGGATGCTCTATTCCCCTTTATTTAACCGGAAACTAGCAGAAGAAACATCTGTATCCATATGTAGGAAAACAAAAAACAAAAAAAAAAGGTCAGACGAAACAACTTCTTTCGACCGATCTCATTAATTAAAAAAAACAACGGGATCCCCCATAATATGAGAATCGTTATTTCGTTACTCAAATATGAGAACGTACTGTAGCTCATTTGCCATAAAATAACAAAATAGAAAACGACTGCAAAATTCACTTTCTCAAATTATGAGAATATGACAAATATAACAAACCACTGTGGATGCTCTATTCCCCTTTATTTAACCGGAAACTAGCAGAAGAAACATCTGTATCCATATGTAGCCCACGAGTTATGTATAGCGCTGTTGTTCATATAGAGTTCGATGGCACATGCATACTATAAATTTAGTATCAAGCCCCGGGGGCCTACATGTTATTTTCCCCCAAAAAGTCGAATTTATTAAAAAGCTTTAAATTGTGGCTGCTGGGATTCGAGCCCAGGTCTCCACGGCCACAACGTGGAATTCTAACCACTAAACTACAGCCACTTTGTGACGTGGATGCAAATATATAACTTCTGAATATCATATTTGTGAAGTGGTTTTCCAAGAACAACACGAATTTACTAATTTCAGACTTCAGTAGTAGCGTAGTAGTAGCAGCAAACTTTGAGATACTCAAAGGGTAGTACACCGTATATGTCTTGACGATTGAAAAGATGACAACCAAAATTGTTTCATTTGATGAGATACACAGGTTCTACTAAAAAATTACAGAAATAAATGCAGCTGGATTTCGATTGTTACATACTTTGACATATCGTGATTATATATAATAAATAAAGAATCGGCTAATTCAATCAGCAATTACAAAATCTTCTACAGCAACTCTTGTCATGCATCAGGGTTTCGTCAGTAGTAAAACAATGAAGAAATGCAGATCAAGATGTCAGTGAGAATAAGACCCAGCACATCAAATACAAATTTTGGTGCAAACAGCCCCCATACCTGAAAAAGAAAACATAAAAACACAGGAGGAAACTAACAAATCTGAAAAATATGAATCAAAAAATTTCAGACTACATAATGAAATTTGAATGGGGTACCTACCATCAAATGTCGCCTTTGAATTGTAACACATTTGATAGTGAAAGTAGTTGTAACTGCTGTCATCAGCCTTGACAAAACAGGAAATAGACCATATGAATCATGTAGTCGACATAAATTTTGATTAGATGAAAGGTAGATGATTCATGTACCTACTTCACAGATATACATCGCTAAATATCTACTTCATTATGCACAAGTATCAACAAAGTCGAATAAACAATACCTATATTAGTCAAAAGTAATAAAACAGCACTAACTTGGTGGTAAGGAACAAAGACAAGGAAGATGGTTAAGAGATTGCATAAGCATTTCACACCTCAAAGTACCCACAATAATAGGACTGAGAATTTGGGAATGAGTCCTTTCTTTTACCTGGAAAAATACGCATATCCTACCTCAAAATATGGAATGAGTTCTTATATCCATGTATCAGTGCGAAGGGGTTTACTAGGAATATTCAAGATGAAATCTCATGGTGCATTTATTGTATTAACTAATAAGATTAGAACAGAGTTCTAAAATTAGAAAGGCAGGGAGATGCTTTGGCATCTAAAGAATTTATTCAGCAGGTCAAAAATGGAGTATATCCACATGACTTAAGCAAAAACTACGAGAAGAAATGAGGGCTTTGTGCATTGCTTTCACTGTAACACTGATTCATAGGAGTTCTAATACATTTCAAAATTGTGGAATGGCATATTAGCTATTCATGCAAATGCACAAACCCAAGTATAATATGCATAATCATGTATTAATTCCCCTATGTTTCTGAAATAAAGCATTCTTAGAGGAGGTCATTTACCTGGGTAAGATTAAAGAAAAGAATGTCCTTCGTTCGCTTTTTCTCAGCGTTCTGGTACTGGAGACTCACCAGAAATGGGAGGCTAAGAACAGGGAGGATGTGAGAGACACCAAATGTATCAATCGCAAGAAGAACACCTTGGCGGATGATATTGAACTGTTTGAACCTGAAGAAGAATAAAGAGAGTGCAGGTTATTTCAGTATTTATATGAGAGACACACCCTGGATTAAGAAAGTTAAAAGAATTTTAAATTCAGTCACAAATAATTGTAGTTACACATGTGTAGTAAGAAGATGAAGGATAGAAGATAACCACCAATAAATGCTGCACCATGCCGGAGGCCATCAAAAGTACACCTGCAAATTATGTGATATGGGTAAAAATAGAACCAAATCGGAGATCGGGCACGAATCTTAAAGCTCTCAGGGTCAACGGTAATTTAACTAAAAAAGGGTCTGTAAACAGTAATCGGGTCTCTGTCGAACCCAACAGCCCAAAACGTGTCTATCTTACTGGCTTGTCATAACAGCCCAATAAGAATGAGTCCAAATGATTTAAACTCATAATTGTTCATAAGAGACGATTCATATCTCTTATCCTCGGGAGAATTTAAACTCAATCTCCTCAATCATTCTTATCTCTTTATGAAGAAGAGATAACTAATACAATCAAAAAACACCAGGAACTGACTAACGCGACTGACTAATGCGACTATAAATACCCCCTTACCTCCATCAGAAAACAAGTAACCAATATTTTCTCCATAAAAAGCTCTCTCATAGTCATATTGATTTCTGACTTGAGCGTCAGAGGGTCTGTCATCGGAATCAACCCCAGTGTTTCAAACTTTTTGCAGGTCAATGGAAATCGTTACCACACGAATCAAATCCAATGGCACAAACGAGTCAGATCGAGAAGTCAACTGCAATCAAAAGTAGTTAACGCCATTAAAAGTCAAAAGGTCAGTTCTTGATTGTTCCTCAAAAGAATCCACATCATTTGATTGCTCCCACACCATAAAAAACAGCAACAGATTGATGCCATCTATGGGAACAAAGAAATTCTGACCATAATTTGCAGGTAAAAAACTACTTTCAGCAACACCTCCTAAGGGAAAGGGAAGGCGGCAGCCTCAAGCCGACGAGCCAACCATCTTCCTCCACCTCCTCCTCTTGAGAACCTTCCTACTGCCTTTCAACAAGTGTAACCTCAGCAAGAAGAGCATTTCCTTCTGCAAGTTCAACCTCCCTCCGGCGGAGCTACACAGGGGAGCTCCTGCCAAAGTCGTCCCTAACCATCTGCAAGACCCTTCGTCTAAAATAGAGGTTCAGTCTATATCTTGACCCGTTCCATATTGCCTCAACCACAACTCGATCTCTATCAGGTCATCATCAGCCGCCAGGAGGGGTCTGACCTCCGAACCCGCCTCAACAAGACAAGAAATTGTGAAGAAGCCCCCATCCAGAACATTGGGGAGGTAGGAGAATCCTTTCTCCTCGAAGGCTACGATCCAGAAGAACTCCCTCTCCAAAGGGGCAGGGAAGATATCCATCTCCCAGAAGGCAAAGAAGATCTCCCTCTCCTAGGGGGCGAAGAAACCACTAATTCCCAAGGGACCACAGAAAAACTCGTCTCCAAAAGAGGAGGCATCAATCTCCAACCAGCAGAACCGTCCCTAGAAAAGGAAGGGAGGAGGAAGTACTTATCACTAGAGCAGAGCTTCGAGATTTCAAAGATGAAATTCTTCAGGCTCTTAACATAATTCCTCTCAAGACTCGACGACCCAGTCCTCACCGCTCTACCCCTTCACAATGTGAAGAGTCCCATGGGTCCATTAGATCCAATCAGCAAGAGGATTTTGTCCTCCGATGCCTCCAAAAGATAGAATATCATTTAGCACTACTGAAGCAGGATGAAGGAAAACATGAAAGAAGATATTGTCTCGTCAGATCCCCATTCTTTAAGAAGATCATTAAAGCTCATTTTCCCGTTAACTTCAAGATTCCAACAGGGAGACCGACCCAGTAGACCACATCGGGAGCTTTAAAACTCTCATGATGATCCCCAAACATCTGACTCCCTCTTATGCAAAACTTTTCCAGTAACTTTGAAGGGCTATGCACAAGAATAGTTCTCTCGTCTCTCCCCAGGATCTGTATTTTCCTTCGACCAGCTTGAGGAGCTCTTCCTCACACACTTCATCATCAGCCGCAAGTCGCAGAAAACCAATGCTTCCTTGCTAGACCTAAAACAAAGGGATGAGGAGCCCCTTAAGAGCGATGTTCAATGCTTCACGGCCGAGTCTAGGTCCATCCCCCCATTCGATTCTACAATGGCCGCGACTGCCTTCAGGTACAATGTGAAGCACGATGACCTCAAGGCTTCCCTCGTCAGAAGACCTCATCGGGACTTCTCCAACCTTCTTCAAAGAGTCGATAAGTATATCAGAGTAGAAGAGGCAATCTGCCCCCAAGAACGGAAGATACCTTCGTCCCGGGACAAACGAAAAGGGCTCCGATGAAGAACCCTCGAAAATCCCTGAAGGATGCCACGGGCCAGCGTCTTCCACCTCCCATGCCACGCTTCGAGAAGTACACCCTACTTAATGTCAGCATCTCCGTTATTCTCATGGAGATTGACAAGGATGGGATCCTTCGACCTCCTCCCAAGATGAATGCCCCGAGCAAGAGAATAAATAAAACTAAGTGGTGTGCCTTCTATAAAGATCATGGTCACCTTACAGATGACTGCCAAGCCTTCAAGAACGAGCTCGAAGTGTTGCTTCGATGAGGATACCTCGCCAAATTTGCACAAGTGAACAACACTGAACCTCCACTTGTGAGGGGAGCCAACAATGGAGCAGAAAGGCTAGCCGAGTCCTAGGGCTTAGGATGGATGGAGATATTTCACTCTATTCATGGGGGACTTATAAGGGCGCATCTAGATCCTCAAGGAAAGCATTTATCTGAGAGGTAAATTCGGTGCATAACATCCTGCCTCGGAGGAGCACGAGAGCCGGTATACATTTCTCAAATCATGACTTAGAGGGTGTCCGAACACCTCACTGCAATGCGCTCGTAATTAGCATGTGCATGGTGAGCCATGAAGTACGCTGAGTCCTAGTCAATAACGACAGCTCGGTTAACACCCTCTTCCTGAATGTGTTCAAAGGCCTCAAGCTCAAGCAAGATCGTCTCAAGCCTGCCGGGTACACTCTCTATGAATTCTCTGAAGCCCCAGTTCTAATCGAGGGAATAATCACCCTTGACGCAGCTGTGGGGAAAGCTCCAACTACCCGCATGAAAGCACTCGATTTCAAAGTTATCGACATGAAGTCCGAATACAATGCTATTTTTGGTCGTCCGAGGCTAGGAGCTCTTCACGCAGTTGCCTTAGCTTACCACATGAAGATAAAGTTCCTTACAGCAGCAAGGATAGAGGTAGCCAAGAAGCTACTTGGGCGTGTTATACTGCCACAATGGGGGGCTCAGTCCTCCCTCTCGACGCTATAGAGCTCCCCCAACGGAGAGGACAAGCCAGCTCTGAACCCTTAGAAGAACTAGCACAAATATCCTTATCCCAAGAAGATCAATCTAAGTATTTTCAGGTGAGCAGGGCACTCCCCCACCAAGTCAAGGAGCAACTCATCACTTGTATTAGGGAGAAACGAGAAGTCTTCACTTGGAACACCGAGCATCTGAAGAAGTACGAGGGTGCTTAACACCCTCCCCTAGTAGTTAGCCTCAAACATGTAATAAAGGTCGATAATTATAACGATCACTACATGTAATGAAGGTTTGCATTCAAGCAGCCGCGTAGTTTGATTTTTTTCAATAAAATTAGTTTTTTCTTTTGAAAAATTCTTGTACAATTCAACCTAAGAAAAGAAATGAGTTAGATACATGGTATGCCCCAGAGCAACACCATCCTTTCACTAAGCACTCCAACGGACAAGTGTGCGATCCATTCATAATCTATAGAGTCGCACGGGCACACTTGCCTCCGAGCAAGTGTGAGGGTATATCTCACCATTCGAGTGCTCAACCTTAGACAAGAGTAGTGTCCAATCATGGTCCATAGAACCTCTTTAGCCATTTGCACCCAAGAAAGTGTGTGGAATTCGGCTCGCCATTCGAGTGGTCCCAAAACTTGTTTTCACCTTATTCGGAGTCCACTCACGGAGTCACGGTTCATATGGCCGCTTTAGCCACTTGCTATCGAGCAAGTATGCGAAGTTCGGATCGTCGTTTGAGTGCTCCTAAAACAACCCCGACATGCGTGGAGTCCATTCATGCTTTATACAGACGCTCTAGCCACCTACTCCTAAGCAAGTATGTGGGGTTCAACATCCTCCTCCTCTTCCTCCTCGGTGTCTCCCATCCTCTCTATTCTTAGCCTCCCATTTCTAGTGAGTCTCCAGTACCAGAACGCTGAGAAAAAGAGAACAAAGGACATTCTTTTCTTTAATCTTACCCAGGTAAATGACCTCCTCTAAGAATACTTTATTTCAGAAACATAAGAGAATAGATGATTATGCATATTATACTTGGGTTTGTGCATTTGCATGAATAGCTAATTTTCCATTTCGCAACATTGAAATGCATTAGAACTCCTATGAAGCAGTGTTACAGTGGATGAGGAGGAGGATGTCGAACCCCGCATACTTGTTCGGTTGCATGTGGCTAGAGCGGCTCTATGAATTATTAATGGACTCCAAACCTGTCTAGGCTTGTTTCAGGAGCACGCGAACGGTGAGAAAAACTCTGCATACTTTTTCGGGAGTAAGTGGCTAAAGCGGCCCTATGAATCGTGAGTGGACTCCGAACATGGTGACGATGAGTTTTGGGAGCACTCGAATGGAGAGCAGAACCACGCACACTTGGTCGGGTGCAAGTAGTTAGAGTGGCCCTATGAACCATGAATGGACTCCACACGAGTCCAGGGTTCAGCACTCGTATGGCGAGAGATACCCCCACACACTTTCTCGAGGGAAAGTGTGCCCGTGCGACTCCATGGATTATGAATGGATCCCGCATTTGTCTATTGGAGTGCTTAGTAAAGGGATGGTGTTGCTCGGGGACGTACCATATCTCTAACTCATTGCATTCCTTAGGTTGAATTGTATAAGAAATTCTGCAAAAGAAAAGACTAATTTTAGAGAAAAATTCAAACTACGCAGCTGCTTGAATGCAAGTCTCTATTACATGTCATGACCGTTATAATTATTGGTATTTATTACATATTTGAGGCTAACTACTAAGGGAGGGTGTTAGGCACCCTCGTAGTACTTTTTCAAATGCTTGGTGTTCCAAGTGAAGATTTCTCGGCTCTCCCTAATGCAAGTGATAAGTTGCTCCTTGACTTGATGGGGAAGTGTCATGCTCACCCGAAAATACTTAGCTTGATATTCTTGGGATAAAGGAGATTTGTGCTAGTTCTTCTAAGGGTTCAAAGCTAGTTTTTCCCTTCCCTTGGGGGAGCTCCATAGCATCGAGAGGGAGGACCGAGCCCACCATTGTGGCAGTGTAACACCCCTGAGCAGCTTCTTAGCTTCCTTTGGCTTCCTTACCCTTGTTGTTGTAGGAAACTTCATCTTCATTTGGTAGGCTGAGGCAACTGCGTGAAGGACTACTAGATCTGGGCAACCAAAAATGGCATTGTAGGTGGACTTCATCGACAACCAGGAAATCAAGTGCTTCCATGCGGGTAGTTGTAACCCCCGTTCTGTCCTTGCCCTTTGCCTCACCACTGCCACCCTGAGAAACCACCGGAGCCTCCCTCCTCTATTTTTTGCCCAAACAGAGCCCCGACTCCACCGTCGCCATCTAGCCGCCGCCTGCTCGCAGTCATCCATTCCCGACTGCCAGCATCCCCGCCGACAGTCGCCTCGCCGCTGTCGTTAGTCGCCACCGCTCAGTCTTCGATGTTCCCTCTCTCGCCATCTCTCTCTCTCTCTGTCGCGTTGAGAAGAAGAGAAGGATTGGGTATTATGTTGTTGCGTGCTGTTTTGTGTGGAGGGGATCGCGGATCCACGTTTGGTATTTGGTTCCGATCTTGGTGTTTGGTGTTTTGCTGTGTGGATCTTGGTTTTTGCTGTGTGTGTTTTGCCGTCGCTCGCACGTGTTTCCGTATTTGTGGGTTCGTCGCCCGGGATTCTCATCCCGTTATTCTAGATATTCAAAATTAACATCTGAAAGGCAAGTCATCTCACCCTCGAATTATATTGTATCGTATTCGAGATTATTTATTGAATCCCGCAAGTAGATCCATATTGATTATCATATATTGTTTATTGTTGTTCATCGCCGGGATGCTACGAATTTACGCGAGCGAATCCAAGTAGTAGTCTTGACTTCATGCCATCTTTTGCCTCCAATTTATAGAGATCTTGCATGCATTCATATAGTTAATTATTGAATATAGGAATAGGGATTGTTATTGTAATTCATGTCATGACGTCACACAACTATTATAGATGGCATGCTAGAATTGATTGTTCATATGATTGATGTTGGTGTATTGGTTGATTGTGATTAGTAAGGTTATGGACATTATACATCTTAATACCATGTTCACATAGACGTAACTGTAAATCACCCCGGGGGGTGAACAGGGTGATTGTGCGGAATTAAAAAAAATTAATTAAAATGAATTGCAGAGTAAATAAAAGAGTTAAGAAGAGCAAACGCAGATAGCACAAGTGACGCAGCGATGTAACATGGTTTGACCCCTAGGTCAACGTCCACACCTCCTACTTGTAGAAATTCTCTGCAACAAGTGTTTCACTATACTCAAAATTCTTGTATAGTGATTTTTCGGATTCAGGCTGAGAGACCTATTACACCAACAGGACTTCTAACACAAGTCCCATCAATCTCACCGAAGTGGAAGAAAAGAAAAACTCAAGATCCTAAATGATCCTGACTAAAGAAAACAAAAATTATCACATACACACTCGGATTGATTGTTGAAAGACTAGTTCAGAAGATTGTTCTTAGAAGTAATAGGTGAGGAATACTTAGTGAGTTCGGCCAATTAAATAGATTGGGAAGTGTATCGATCAAAATTGAAAACGATACATTCCGAAAATGTGAACAGCGCAAAGTAAGGTGGACCGCAATCTTGGTGCAGTCGACCGTTCATCTCTCTGACGTAAAGTAGAAAGATGAAGGATTGACTGCTTCTTACACAACTGAGAGTTGCAGTCGACTGCGATGCGGTCGACCGTCATGAGGTGTGGTCAACCGGTATCGCGCTATTCATACCGAATCCACTTTATATTCTTACCAAATAAACTAATCAATCAATCAATCAATTTTACACAGATTTAAATCTCACAAATATAGAATGATAGCAGCTGGTCTTGATAGCTTTCTTGGACATTAATCAATCAACTCTTCTTTTTGAATATCTTCTTCTTTTGCTTGATTTCTTCATCTTTCTTTATTACTTTCCTTCTTTGAATATTCTTGAATCTCTCTTGATCTCTTATGGATATTATTTGATCCTAAAAATCTAAATAACTCAATTCAAACTTATTAGTATTTATAGACACGTTTTGTGCACACCAAACTAGGAGTCAACAATCTCCCCCTTTTGGTGTGAACAAAACATGCCTTTGAATATTGAAAGTAAAAAAATATTAAACAATTTGGCATAAGAATACGCCCCCTGAATTGAGTACTTCCTGTAACACAGCTTTTCATAGGTAATGAGAGATTTGTAAATACTCCCCCTTAATTTAATATTTCATGGAAAATAAAAACTATGTACTTATGTTTACTTTCATGCATTCATAATATTCATAATATTCATAAAATTCTCCCCCTTTTTGGAACACACCAATAGGGGGCAAAAGATGCGTATAAATTACTCCTCACGAAAACTATTTGTACATGAAATGAAACTTTCATTAAGCATAATAAGAGATATAAAGTTTGGAGAGATAAGAAGTTTTTTAAAAAAACGGAGGAAAATCTACTTACATGATACCGTTGATAGCGAGACACTTTGATATACAGGAAGAGCTGTTCATGGTATCATAGATTTGTGATTTTCCCAATACATATACAAAGCATGGATAAGAAGATCAAATGTCAAGAAATTGAGGTTATAGGAAAATTAGTAGAGAGTTAAAACAAAAATTGCAACTTTTAAGCAGAAAGAGAACCAGCCGATCGCGCAGTCGACCGCAAAACCAATCAGTCAAAAATTTTCCAGAGAACAAACCGGTCGACCGCACTCCTATTTCAAAAACACAACGAATCGCAGAGGGTGAACCGGTCGACCGTTTATCTTGTAAAGACCAAAACATAAAACAGAGGATGAGCCGGTCGACCACATGGTCGACCGCAAATACTGAAAACCAATATTTTGAAAGTAAAGTATAAAACAAATTTTTCGCGAGAGTAAATTGGTCGACCGTACACCCTCACAGGCGTACAGTTGCCTATCCAGTCAACCAAAATGAAATTTCAAGCTGAGAAATCAATAACATTTAGTTCTCCTTTCAAAAAATGAAATCGTTTTTCATCTAAAGGTTTGGTAAAAATATCAGCAAGTTGCGAATCAGTAGAAACATATTCAAGAATAATATCTCTTTTTTGAAAATGGTCTTTAATAAAGTGATACCGAATATCAATATGTTTAGTGCGACTGTGTTGATCAGAGTTATTTGTCATATGAACAGTACTAGTGTTATCACATTTAATTGGAATGTGATCAAAAATACCTTGCAGTCCTCTAGAGTGTGTTTCATCCATAGTACCTGCGCACAGTAAGATCCTGCGGCAATATATTCAGCTTCGGCAGTTGAGAGAGTTACAGAGTTTTGCTTCTTGGATGCCCATGAGACAAGACAGTTGCCCAAGAAGTGAAATGTGCCGCTAGTGCTTTTTCTGTCTGTTAGGCTACCGGCATAATCTGCATCAGAGAAAATTTTCTATTTTTTGGATACCAAAGTTGAATATTTAGTGTGCCTTTGAGATATCGAATGATACACTTAACGGCAACCAAATGTGATTTTTTGGGAGACGATTGGAAACATGCACATAAACAAACACTAAACATAATATCTGGACGAGATGCAGTAATATAAAGTAAACTACCAATCATACCTCAATAAGTAGAAATATCAACATTGTTACCAGATTCATCTTTGAAAGCTCAGTAGTAGTGGCCATAGGTATTTTGTAAGCATTTGCATTTTCAAGTCCAAACTTGTTGACTAGTTCCTTTGCATACTTGGATTGATTTATAAAGATGCCATCCTTTCTTTGGTGTATTTGAAGCCCAAGAAATAAGTTAATTCTCCCATCATACTCATTTCGAACTCATCCTGCATTTGCTTTGAGAATTCCTTACAAGGATTTTCATTAGATCCAAATATAATATCATCAACATAAATTTGAACAATTAAAATATCTTTAGAAACATGTTTTATAAATAGTGTAGTGTCTACTTTTCCTTTAGAAAAACCTATGTGAAGTAGAAATGAACTTATACACTTTTAACATCCATTGGAAAGAGAGTAAAATCCATATAAGCAGCAAATGCAAGTAGGATACGAATGGCTTCAAGCCGTGCAACAGGGGCAAAAGTTTCATCAAAATCTACACCTTCTTGTTGGTTATAACCATGTGCAACAAGACGGGCCTTATTTCTATTGATTTATCCGGATTCGTCTAACTTGTTCCTAAACACCTACTTAGTTCCAAGTATAGTTCTATTGTGAGGTCTAGGAACAAGTCTCCATACTTGATTCCGTTCGAATTGATTAAGTTCTTCTTGCATTGCAATGATCCAGTCATTATCTTGCAATGCCTCCTTAATATTCTTAGGTTCAAGTATGGAAACGAAAGCGGAAAAACACTTGAAATTTTGAGCTTGTGTGCGAGTGGTTACCCTTTTTGACACATCGCTTCGTATAAGAGTTTGTGGATGGCTAGACATGATTTTCCATGTGGGATGCCTTTCACTTGTGGAAATTTGATGTTGTACATGTTCATCTTCCATGGCATCAATTTGTTGTGTAGGCATCTCTTCTATTTACGATTTGGATGCATCTTCATCTTGATGAGATTTTTGATTTTGAGGATTCATATTTGGGTCCTCTTCAATGTGAACCTGTTTCTTTTCAACCCGAACACATGTCTCATCATCATCAACAACATTCAATATTTCTTTGGTGTAGGGATTAGTTTCATCAAAAATAACATCAATGGATTCCTGAATTGTGCATCTTTTTTTATTAAATACACGATATGCTTTGCTACTAAGAGAATATCCTAAGAATACACTTCATCACTTTTACGATCAAATTTTCCCAAATTATCGAGAGTATTTAAAATGAATACTTTACATTCGAAGACGTGAAAGTAACTTAAGTTGGGAATTTTGCCATAATATAGTTTAAAAGGAGTTTTCTCAAGATATTTTCTAATGATTACTTGGTTAATTGTATAACATGCTGTATTGACAGCTCTGCCTAAAATGATTTAGGTAGATCTTTTTCACTAAGCATGGTTCGGGCCATTTTTCGAAGAGATCGATTTTTTCCTTTCAACAACCCCATTTTGTTGGGGAGTGCGAGGACAAGCGAACTCATGTTTTATTCCTTTTTTGTCACAAAATTAGGTGAAGAGTTTGTTTTGAAATTCTCCACCATGATCACTATGAATAGTAACAATGATGAGGCTTTTCTCCTTTTTTCACTCTACGACAGAATTTTTGAAATACATACAATGTATCATCTTTTTGTGGCAAAAAGGCAACCCAAGTAAATCTACTGTAATCATCAACAATTATAAAGGCATATCGTGCACCTCCATTACTACGTGTCTGTGATGGTCCAAAAAGATCCATGTGCAAGAGTTCAAGGGGTCTAGAAGTTGATACCATTTTCTTAGGTTTGTGAGAAATTTTAGTTTGCTTACCGAATTGGCACGACTCACACGGTTTATCTTTCTCAAATTTGATTTTAGGGATCCCCCTTACAAGCTCCTTGGTTACAAGTTCGTTGAGATTGTTCATGGCTGTGTGTCCAAGTCTTCGATGCCATAACCAACCATCCTCATTTCTTGCGACAAAGCACCTCATATTTTCCTGTGCTAATTCATTAGAATTTATAACATAAACATTGTTACATCGGTTAGCGAGAAGTAAATACGATTTATTGCTATCTAGTATAGTGTATGTATTTTTATCAAAAGTAACAGTGTAACCTTTATCACATAATTGGCTGACACTAATTAGATTATGTTTCAAACCTCTTACTAATAGAACATCCTCAATGGAGCATGAGGAACCAAAGTTTATTTTTCCTTTACCAATGGTTTGACCAGTGCTATTATCTCCACAGATGATGTCCTTCCCACTTTTCCTTGATAGTGATAAAAAGTATCTGCTGTCACCTGTCATATGATTTGAGCATCCACTATCAAGGTACCACCGATCTTTAGTCTTGATACGCTGAGGTACCTACATCAAGATTAGTATGTACAATTTTGCGTGTCCAAGTTTGTTTTGAACCTTCATTTACATCCTTTCTTATACACACAAAATTAGTATTCCTTTTTAATGAACAATTATACGAAATATGTCCTAATCTACAGCAGTAATGACATGTGATACTGCTATGTCTTGAGTCATGCACACTTGCATAGTTTGGAGTTGGTTTGTGATTGTGTTGGTGATTGTGCAAGTGTGTATGACATGATGATTTAAATTTTTGATGGTGTATTGGCACTTTGTAACCAAGCCCTCGATTATCATGATAGGATCTTGAATTTTTTGTAATAAGGTAACTGGTCCCTTCATATTTTGCCACAATTTTTTCAAGCTCAGTTACTCTTTTACATAGTCTTTTCCTAGTCATCTCATCGCCTTTTGTATTCCAACGAAGAGTGTCTAGTGTAGCATCAAGAATCCTATTTTGTTCAAGAGCTTCATTACATCCTTCCACTACCTCATCAAATTTCCTTTTGCATTCTTTTAAATCATCTGTGAGTTTGGCAATATAAACAGATTTTTCATGAATTTCTCTTAAGTGATCATCATGTGTTGCTAAGGACTATCGAATTTGTTGTTTTAAAAGTTCATTTTCCTCTATTAATACATCATGATCTTTTCTAAATGACTCAATTTTTTCCAAGATCAAGGCATTCTTATTTTTTAGTTTTTGATTTTTTGTAATACAAGAGTCATGTGTTTCATTTGGAATTTTTTTATATTGCCTAAGTTCACGACTTAGTTTTTTTTTGCATAGTCTTTTAAACCATTACACATGTCTACTAGCTCATCATAAGTGGGTTCTTCGATTACCTCTTCTTGAGATGGTGATTACACCTCACCATTCCCAAGAGCCATGAAGCTGAAGTCATCGTGGACTTGCTCTCCCTCACTTGAATCGGAGTCCAACCATGTTGTTTTCAGCGCCTTATTTTTCAGACCTGGGTTTGAGCGGTAGTAGTCCCTATTCCTGTCTAGTGAGACGGGACAATTTGCATGGATGTGTCCAGGCTTCTTGCACTTATAGCACACGTCATCTTTATCTTTCTCCCTTTCTCCTTAGTACCTGCCAAATTTTTTATGTTTGAGGTACTTACTATAGCACCCCGAATTTCTAATATGATATCTTAGAAATACTGGCACAATTCCCAGCATCAACTTCAAAAGCAATAGTAAACATAGCCAAAAATACAGATAATTTTTATTTCAACTTTTATTACATTAATCATTACAAAATACAGAGCAATACAAAATACCTTGAATTACAATCTTTTTCTTTAGCATCTTTTACAATTTACATAGGTCCTATTACATTCTAGCACAAGCATCCAAATCCCAAACTATAAGCACCTACCTAAAAAACATGAGGCTAGAGATAACCTTAACCTCCAAAACTACAGGGGTCAGCCATAATGGTGTGAGTGACATAAAAACAAAACAACATAAATAAAACATGAAACATGGAATCATAAACAACATGTAATAAAGACAAGAATAAATGAAATGAGAAATACATTAAGTAAAACATGAAAATATCAAGGAATATAAGATAGAAAATAGTAATACACGAAAACATAAAGTGAATCTAGACTAAGTATCAAGTGTAGGAAAAACAAGAAAACACAAGCATAAAACTAAGTCAAGAAAACACAATTTCTATATGCTGACTCTCTAATGCATACTTGTCGGATTCTATGCATTCCATAGTACATAGGTCTGGTGCAAGCCCTTAACGATCTCCACTTTATATGGTTAAACCCCTCGTTATGCAACCAATCCTACTACGATGATGGAAAACAAGATCCAAACTACTCCGCGAATAGGCACCACAGCCCTCGACGCGCTAGCATCATGTAAGATAGCTCAAAAACCGGAGAATCATCTCCTTGCTGTGTACCCCACGAATAGGCTTGTCGTTCCTCGACGTGCAGATACACCAGGTACATCCCGTGAATAGGTCTGCCGTTCCTCGACACGCGAATGCACCCTGCATGCTCCATGAATAGGCCTGTAGACCCTCGACACGCGAACATACAAATGTCCTCTGGAGACAGAACACAACAAACAGTCCTGAAACACATCTGTTGGACTAACAAAACCATGAGCCTATACTTACGTTTCCCAAGTTCCATCACATCTCCACTTGTGCCTGTCCTTATGTTGGTTATTATTAAAACACAAAAATTTTCATCTCTAGAGTTAGTGTATCCTGCCGGACTTAAATACTCAACAACAACCCCAAGACCCAGCTGGTCTAAATCAAAAAATCTCAATTGCCGGTCACAGGACTCCCACTCAACTCCTAGAGATATCATCAAGACCAAAACTCACAAATCCATCGTCAAAATGATCATATCAAGAAAACTTCTCCAATCAACAAAACCAAATCTTTTATAAAATTCCAGAATCCAAACCCAACAATAAAACATCTTGAAAACATATGTTCTGTTGAAAAGATAGTATTTAGAATAGTAAGTTTATAGATCCAAAAACTTTTAAAGAATCAACCATTTAAAGAACATCTGAAAAACTCAAGAAACATCAGTAACAGTCGACT
The DNA here is from genome assembly GCA_017893485.1 of Hemerocallis citrina. Classification (NCBI taxonomy): domain Eukaryota; kingdom Viridiplantae; phylum Streptophyta; class Magnoliopsida; order Asparagales; family Asphodelaceae; genus Hemerocallis; species Hemerocallis citrina. The sequence goes on along the minus strand of CM030361.1, from coordinate 109,744,329 downwards.
GTAAAAGAGTAATCGGTCGACTGTCCAGAGCGAAAATCCAAAACTTTATTTAAAATAATTCTAAGTAGTAACAGTCGACTGCAAAAAGCCATCGGTTGACTGTCCAGAGCAAAAATCCAAAACTTCGAAAAAACATCAAAACAAATCAGAGACGGTCGACTGGAGAAATAGGTTAGTCGACTGTTCCTGTGAAAAATCCCAAAACTTTAAGAAATACAAAACAGAGCAGAGACAGTCGTCTGGAAAAATGGATCAGTCGACTGTTCCACACAAAATTTCAAGAAAACGAGAAAACACAGCAGCCAGGTAGCGACGGTCGACTGTCGATAGTGATCGGTCGACTGTTACTCCTACAGACTGCAGTTTTAGTTGTGCACGTTTCAACTGATACGAAGATTCACTTTATATAAACAAAATCTATAAAAAGTATATTTCTGATATGTTCAAATACGACTTGTAGAGTATATAATAGTCCATAAAAACCAATCAAAACCACTTTGAATTGATAAAATAGCTTTTTGATGAATTTCTTCAAAATAAAACATGAATGTGTGCATATATCAAAAATAAAGTTTTTAAGAATCAATCATACATCCAAACAACTTCGTTTTATATTTCCAAACCATATCAATACCAAAATAAGTTGAGATATAGTCAAATTCTTCGAAAACACATAAAGCACTACAAAAGATACTCGATTTACCGGCGTTTTTTTACGTCTATGCCGGCATTTTTTTACGCCGGTGAAACCTTCACCGGCGTTTATAATAGCGCCGGTCCAAATGCCGCCGAAGCGAGCGTCGTGGAAAGGAAGGGGTCTACACCGGCGGTTTTAGTGGACGCCGGTAAATGTGAAAACTACACCGGCGGCCATAAAACGCCGGTGTATAGGGGTCTCTGAGTGCCGTTCTTTTACCCCCAATATACATTCACCGGCGGTCATAAACCGTCGGTGTTTATCCATTCACCGGCGTTTCTATAAACGCCGGTGTAGAATGAAAGTATACCGGCGGTCATAGACCGCCGGTGTATGTGCGTTTATGAGTGCCCGGTTTTCCCTACTTACAAGCACCGGCATGATCAAAAAATGCCGGTGTAGTTAGGTTCACCGGCGTTTTATAAAACGCCGGTGTTTCTTGGTGCCGTTACAGCTAGCGGCATACACCGGCGTGTGTGGGAGCACCGGTATATCGCACACTTCAACTAATTCATTAGATAGACCGGCGTTTTATAAAATGCCGGTCTAGCTATGCCCGTTTGTTTTCCATTCTCCGGTTTTCCGTTCGATTTCAATTCACAGTTTCATTTACAAAACCTGTAAAGTAATTCACAACTGATTCAACCAATTTCGTTGCATATTAATGCGCAAATCACAACCAAACACAAGAATAATAAAGTTTCACACGTGTCATATCCCAAATATCTCAACAAACTAATTAACAGTGTCATAATCACAACCAATCACAACCAAATTCACCGCAAAATTAACAGTGTCATAATTAACAAATTAATATAGTGACGAACATCCCAAATATCTCAACAAACCAGTCTGACAAATATCTCAAATATCCCAAATTAACAGTCTGACATAACTCTCATACAAAAAAACAGTCTGACATAACAGCAAGGAGGACATAAGAACAACAATCATACAGCAAGGAGGACCACGGATTCATACCCCTCGGGTAGCTTCAGTTCTGATCATCAGAATTTCCTTCATCTGGGCGATAGCTCTGTGAAAAAAAAACAATAGTTTAATTCAACAGTAGACCACAATACAGAATATACATATTTTTTGAACTTGAAAAAAAATCTACCTGTATCTTAAATTATAAGATTAAAGTGCCAATTGCAAATGGAATTGTTAATGATATATAGAGAGGTAAAATAATTACATTGCAATGCTAAAAATCTAGTACTTAATTTTGTTTTTAAATATATCTAAAATAACAAAACAAATGAAAATTCAGTATCTAACTTGAAACCTTTATATTCTCCTCTGATTGGGAATATCCACTATCTAAAATAGTAAAACAAATGAAAATTCAGTATCTAAGCATGTCTTTCATGGATTGTTCAGACAATCCATGAAACTGTCATCTTGGGCGGAAACCAAATATAAGAAAAATAAGAAAAATAAGATAGGGCTCATATCAAGTGTATTTTTAGGGAACTGTCATCGTGGAAGGAAACCAAATATAGAAGCCAGAAATGGAAACAGAAAGAAGAATGGTAGAGACTTTGGATACACCAGGCTAACATAGCGGCATTTTCCTCATCTCTCTCTCATCCCTTATTTCCCTTCAGCACACGAACACAAAGAGACATCATCAACAACAGCAAGAGCGACAAGAACAACAATAATAATAAATTATTATGAACAAGATGTCTCTATATGGGTTTCCAAATCTCCACTCGAGCCCTCTCGTTCTAATCACAGCCCAATTAAGAACATAGACAACAGCCACTAAACAATCCAATCACAGCCCAATCAAAATTTGCCATCCTGGATCTTAAATCTTCAGATGCATGAATTCAGCTTCTTTAACAGTAAAAGAAAAATGATAACATAGCGGTATCTAAGCATATATGTTTCTCTATTAATTCTTCATCCCAACTAAATTATTGATGTTTGTGGCTCCAAAAGAAACCCCCAAAAGGTTTGTTCAGCCCAATTGTTGTACATATCTGGAGGATTTTGGCATACAGCTATACCATCCTCAGTTCACAGTGAACCCATTTTGGTCAAAAAAAGATGCCAAGATGACAATCAGATGCATGAAATCAGCTTCATTAACAGTAAAAGAAGATGGGGATGCTAGCAGCATACTTAGTTTGGAAGTGAACCCATTTTTGGTTAAAAAATCATGCCAAAGATGGCAAACAGGTTACTTTAACAGTATCTTAAAATGAAAATTTCCATTATCTGAGCTTATATGTTGCTCTACTAATTCTTGAGCCCAACTAAATCTAAAACCCAATTGTTGTACATATCCGGAGGATTTTGGCATACAACTATACCATCCTCAGTTCACAGTGAACCCATTTTGGTCAAAAAAAGATGCCAAGATGACAATCAGATGCATGAAATCAGCTTCATTAACAGTAAAAGAAGATGGGGATGCTAGCAGCATACTTAGTTTGGAAGTGAACCCATTTTTGGTTAAAAAATCATGCCAAAGATGGCAAACAGGTTACTTTAACAGTATCTTAAAATGAAAATTTTCATTATCTGAGCTTATATGTTGCTCTACTAATTCTTGAGCCCAACTAAATCTAAAACCCAATTGTTGTACATATCCGGAGGATTTTGGCATACACCTATAGCATCCTCAGTTCACAGTGAACCCATTTTGGTCAAAAAAAGATGCCAAGATGACAATCAGATGAATGAAATCAGCTTCATTAACAGTAAAAGAAGATGGGGATGCTAGCAGCATACTTAGTTTGGAAGTGAACCCATTTTTGGTTAAAAAATCATGCCAAAGATGGCAAACAGGTTACTTTAACAGTATCTTAAAATGAAGTCATCTCCATTATCTGAGCTTATATGTTGCTCTACTAATTCTTGAGCCCAACTAAATCTAAAACCCAATTGTTGTACATATCCGGAGAATTTTGGCATACGTACCTATAGCATCCTCAGTTCATAGTGAACCCATTTTGGTCAAAAAAGCATGCCAAGATGACAATCAGATGCATGAAATCAGCTTCATTAACAGTAAAAGAAGATGGGGATGCTAGCAGCATACTTAGTTTGGAAGTGAACCCATTTTTAGTTAAAAAATCATGCCAAAGATGGCAAACAGGTTACTTTAACAGTATCTTAAAATAAAAATTTCCATTATCTGAGCTTATATGTTGCTCTACTAATTCTTGAGCCCAACTAAATCTAAAACCCAATTGTTGTACATATCCGGAGGATTTTGGCATACACCTATAGCATCCTCAGTTCACAGTGAACCCATTTTGGTCAAAAAAAGATGCCAAGATGACAATCAGATGCATGAAATCAGCTTCATTAACAGTAAAAGAAGATGGGGATGCTAGCAGCATACTTAGTTTGGAAGTGAACCCATTTTTGGTTAAAAAATCATGCCAAAGATGGCAAACAGGTTACTTTAACAGTATCTTAAAATGAAGTCATCTCCATTATCTGAGCTTATATGTTGCTCTACTAATTCTTGAGCCCAACTAAATCTAAAACCCAATTGTTGTACATATCCGGAGGATTTTGGCATACGTACCTATAGCATCCTCAGTTCACAGTGAACCCATTTTGGCGAAAAAAAGATGCCAAGATGACAATCAGATGCATGAAATAAGCTTCATTAACAGTAAAAGAAGATGGGGATGCTAGCAGCATACTTAGTTTGGAAGTGAACCCATTTTTGGTTAAAAAATCATGCCAAAGATGGCAAACAGGTTACTTTAACAGTATCTTAAAATGAAAATCTCCATTATCTGAGCTTATATGTTGCTCTACTAATTCTTGAGCCCAACTAAATCTAAAACCCAATTGTTGTACATATCCGGAGGATTTTGGCATACACCTATAGCATCCTCAGTTCACAGTGAACCCATTTTGGTCAAAAAAACATGCCAAGATGACAATCAGATACATGAAATCAGCTTCTTTAACAGTAAAAGAACATGAAAATTTCCAGTATCTAAGCATATATTTTTCTGTTAATTCTTCATCCCAACTAAACCATTCATGTTAAGGAAATCAAGATGCATCTATCTGAAAAAACATGCTAAGTTTGAAAAATAAGGGAAGTCAAGAGATGATACCGAAGAGAGAGAGAGAGAGCGGGGCGACGAGCGCGGGGGGTAGGAGATAGATCAAGAGCGGGGCGACACGGTGGTTTCCGATCGCCGATTCACCTCCAAATAGAGAGAGGGAGGAGGAAAATCGAAAATGACGAATAGGGCTCATATCAAGTGTAGTTTTAAGGAATTGTCATCGTGGAAGGAAACCAACTATAGAAGCCAGAAAGAGGAATTGTAGAGAATGAGGATACACCAGGCTAACATAGCGGCATTTTCCTCATCTCTCTCTCATCCCTTCTTTTCCTTCAGCACACGAACACATAGAGACATCAGCAACAATAGCAAGAGCGACAAGAACAACAATAATAATAAATTATTATGAACAAGATGTCTCTATATGGGTTTCCAGATCTCCACTCCAACTCGTCTCTTTCTAATCACAGCCCAATTAAGAACAATTGTTCACAGTCACTGTTAAAGAAACATATATGCTCAGATAATGGAAATTTTCATTTTAAGATATTGTTAAAGTAACCTGATTGCCATCTTTGGCATGATTGCCATCCTCATCTTCTTTTACTGTTAATGAAGCTTATCTCATGCATCTGATTGTCATCTTGGCATGTTTTTTTGACCAAAATGGGTTCACTGTGAACTGAGGATGCTATAGGTACGTATGCCAAAATCCTCCGGATATGTACAACAATTGGGTTTTAGATTTAGTTGGGCTAAAGAATTGGTAGAGCAACATATATGCTCAGATACTGTTAGAGAACCTGATTGCCATCTTTGGCATGATTTTTAACAAAAAATGGGTTCACTTCCAAACTAAGTATGCTGCTAGCATACCAAAATCCTCCAAATCAGTACAACAACACGGCTGAACAAACCTTATTTGCAGGTCATACAATGTCATCTAAGCATGTTATGTGCCAAAGTGGGGTTGGTCATACAATGCATGAACGACACGTATTAGTTGTTTTTGAGTATGCAATAGGGTGCAGCTATGAACAGGGCTCATATCAAGTGTAGTATTACGGACTGTCATCGTGGAAGGAAACCAATTTAATATAGAAGCCATATATGGAGCCAGAAAGAGGGATGGTAGAGAATGAGGATACACCAGGCTAACATAGCGGCATTTTCCTCAACTCTCTCTCATCCCTTCATTCTCTTCAACACACGCACACAAAGAGACATCAGCAACAACAGCAAGAAGGGGTTGGTCAAAAAATAAGTATAAATTATAATAAACGAGATGTCTCTATTTGGGTTTCCAGATCTCCACTCCAGCCCTTTCTTTCTAACCACAGTCCACTTAAGAAACATAGACGAAATGCTTATAGACGACAGCCACAATACAGACTCACAAACACTAGTACATGTCTTTCATGCATTCAGGACCATAATCTCTTTAAAAATACCAATTTAAAGACTTACCGAGGGTGGGACTTGGGATTGCTGCCCTATTAAATTGGCCATTTGTTCTTGTAGGAGTGCAACTTGTGCCTTTAATGAAGTCATCTCCTCGTCCCGATTGGCACTTGAACTAGATTCACTCCGTCCGAATAGCCACGAGGGGGTTGGTCCTAGCCCCATACCACGGACACGTCCATGCCTCTCCTTTCCCCTAACCTCGGTCAAGGCAACTCTCTGCCGGGTACGCCAATCTGTACGTGGCGCCGTAGGGTCAGAATCTGAAGCGGAAGAGATTTCATCATACCTTCTCCGAGCGTTAGTCTGTAAAAGGACATAACAATCAGAGTTAAAAGCAGATGAGATTTCGACTACTCATTAGATATTAGTTCACAAATTACCAGAATCCGTGCTGCCTCAGAGCTCGCATACGTCCCATCCTTCGATTTGTGGGTGGCATCGAAAAAGTCAATGTCACCAAACTCCGTAGGACCCCCCAAATCTTCTTCCTATATATTAGTAAGATGAAATGGTTATAAACAAATAACTGTAAGTAAAAAATGTTCAATACGATTGCGCCTACCAATTCTTCCCGAACCAAAGCAAAGCTCTGTGTACCAGCGGTGTGCAACACTAGCTGCTTTGACCGATTGGCAACACCCACCTCCGCCCTTTTCTGTACATGCCACAATGAAGTTAGCAGAAAAATTCATTAGAGTAGCCATACAACCACATACTCTACTAATTTTTGTGCCTTTAATGTAAATACCTGACCGATCGCCGAACTCCAGTAGTGCACAAGGAATTGCCAATCTGAAGGCTCCACATTTTCTGGCACATTCCCTGCATTTCCGCCTCTGAAAGGTCTTTGTCAAAAAACTTCGCCTTCAAGTCACTCTTGTAGTCCCTCCACTTTTTGGAGAGTGACTTTTCAACCCAAGGCGTAAGGGAGTCGGCGAACGAGAAGTATTGCTGCAAAATTTATTACCCATCACTAAAAATACATATTTCAATAATATATTTGCGCCTACCAATTATTTATTTTAGATGAGAAATACCTTGATTGTCGTAATAGCAGTGGCCTTTGTCATGGTTGGCACCTTCGGCTAACTCTCGTATGACAAAGGAAGTATCCGGGGGTTCCTTGCTATAACCCCAATAAAGGAAGAAAATTTGCTGGCGTTATCGCCAACCGGTTGCCCAACACCGTTTACCTCCACCACGATCCTTTCGTCATTCTGAAGCCTCCAAATATTCGTCATCTTAGTTCGCCCACGATGTTTTTTGACAGTGGGTGGCGTGCTGCCCTCACCCTCATCTGTTTGACTGCCACTATTATGTAGTGGCTGCTCATCCCCATGGCTCTTGTTGCCATCATTTATATTTATCCTCTTTCAACGCCTCGGCATGTTGTACCTGTCAAGGATTCAATAACTTCCTTAGAGATGCAAATTTAAGGATGTCAACATTTATATTTATCCCATTTTGGTCAAAAAAAGATGCCAAGATGACAATCAGATGCATGAAATAAGCTTCATTAACATCCCTTGAAGATGGGGATGCTAGCAACATACTTAGTTTGGAAGTGAACCCATTTTTTGTTAAAAAATCATGCCAAAGATGGCAAACAGGTTACTTTAACAGTATCTTAAAATGAAAATTTCCATTATCTGAGCATGTATGTTGCTCTACTAATTCTTGAGCCCAACTAAATCTAAAACCCAATTGTTGTACATATCCGGAGGATTTTGGCATACGTACCTATGGCATCCTCAGTTCACAGTGAACCCATTTTGGTCAAAAAAACATGCCAAGATGACAATCAGATGCACGAGATAAGCTTCATTAACAGTAAAATAAGATGAGGATGCTAGCAGCATACTTAGTTTGGAAGTGAACCCATTTTTGGTTAAAAAATCATGCCAAAGATGGCAAACAGGTTACTTTAACAGTATCTTAAAATGAAAATTTCCATTATCTGAGCATATATGTTGCTCTACTAATTCTTGAGCCCAACTAAATCTAAAACCCAATTGTTGTACATATCCGGAGGATTTTGACATACAGCTATAGCATCCTCAGTTCACAGTGAACCCATTTTGGTCAAAAAAACATGCCAAGAAGACAATCAGATGCATGAAATAAGCTTCATTAACAGTAAAAGAAAATGAGGATGCTAGCAGCATACTTAGTTTGGAAGTGAACCCATTTTTTGTTAAAAAATCATGCCAAAGATGGCAATCAGCTTCATTAACAGTATCTGAAAATGAAAATTTCCATTATCTGAGCATATATGTTGCTCTACTAATTCTTGAGCTCAACTAAATCTAAAACCCAATTGTTGTACATATCCGAAGGATTTTGGCATACGTACCTATAGCATCCGCAGTTCACAGTGAACCCATTTTGGTCAAAAAAAATGCCAAGATGACAATCAGATGCATGAAATAAGCTTCATTAACAGTAAAAGAAGATGGGGATGCTAGCAGCATACTTAGTTTGGAAGTGAACCCATTTTTGGTTAAAAAATCATGCCAAAGATGGCAATCAGCTTCATTAACAGTATCTGAAAATGAAAATTTCCATTATCTGAGCTTATATGTTGCTCTACTAATTCTTTAGCTCAACTAAATCTAAAACCCAATTGTTGTGCATATCCGGAGGATTTTGGCATACAGCTATAGCATCCTCAGTTCACAGTGAACCCATTTTGGTTAAAAAAAATGCCAAGATGACAATCAGATGCCTGAAATGAGCTTCTTTAACAGTAAAAGAACATGAAAATTTCCAGTACCTAAACATATATTTTTCTATTAATTCTTCATCCCAACTAAACCATTCATGTTAAGAAAATCAAGATGCATCTATCTGAAAAAACATGCTAAGTTTCAAAAATAAGGGAAATCAAGAGATGATACCGAAGAGAGAGAGAGAGAGCGGGGCGACGAGCGCGGGGTGGAGGAGATAGAGAGAGAGAGCGGGGCGACACGGTGGTTTTCGATCGCCGATTCACCTCCAAATAGAGAGAGGGAGGAGGGAAATCGAAAATGACGAAGGGAAGAAGGGACGATGACGAAAGGTCGAAGGCTATCGAAGAGGACGAAGCGGCGGAGGCAAACGCGCGGGAAGTAGAGCGAGGAAGGAGGGAAAACGAAGGTGCCCCCTTTTTGGTTTTTTTTTTTTGGGTTTGGAAAAATGGCGAGCAAAAGATTAGGGTTCGCGGGATTTATCGCAGCTTATTCACCGGCGTTTCAATTAGACACGCCGGTGAATGTATCGGAAATTCACCGGCGTTTATTATTAAAACACCGGTGAATAATACACTTCACTGGCATTTTTAAATAAAACGCCGGTAAATACTAGGATTGCCCGGCGGTTTAGAGCGACCTCCGGTGTATAACCATCCCATCTGGCGCCCCATTCCTATTCGCTCCCTACCCCGGTGCTACTAGTAAAACGCCGGGGAATATTCGCCGGTAAATCTAGTATCTTTTGTAGTGAAGACTCAAGTTCTTCAAAAACCATGAAATACGATGTTCATGTAAATTTTTTGTGCACCAAAGAAACTTCACAAATCCATCGATTAAAAATAACAAAATATTCAGGTTAAAAACTTAGTATTTGAGCAAATCCAAATTCAAGCAAAATCTTTCACAAAATCACAAATTCCCAAATTAGTCAAAAAAATGTATCAAACCCAAATCTAGTCATCACAACTCAAATCCTCAAGACATGGTCTTTTAATCCATTACTCCTTCTCAAAATTCCTCAAACTCAATCTCTACTATTCTCAATAGTTAATTCATGAACAAAAACAAATTTATTATCAATATGGCCAAGTTGCATTCATCCAACTCACCAATAGTCAAAAATCTCTTCTTCAATCAATTTATGCATAACATTCACCATACTCAATCAAACCAGCAATAATCCAAAAGAAATATCCTACTCACAATTTATATTGGGTTCTCCAACAATCTAAAATCATCCACATGCAATTCTACTCACAAATAACTAGGGTTTTTACAAAAGTTCCAATTTTTAACTTATCAATTCATCTAATCCATCATATGTATTCATATCAAAACCCTAGCATGCTTTCTAATAGATAGATCATCATATACAACATACATAAAATAAAATAAAACAAAACATGTCACTCACCTTGTTGAAGAGATCAAACGAAGACAAATAGAAAATAGGGAAAAAGCCTCTCCTTCGCAAGAAATCCAAGATCTCCTCTTTAAGTCTCCAAGAAAATAAAAATAATAAAACATTTGTGTTGTGCAGCGAAAGACGACTGCACTCCACCTTTTTAAATCGGCCGGAATAAGAGAATTAGGATTTTGAACACATTTGCAAAAATACTCCTTTTAAATATAACTTTACATATATAGATCCATATACTTGGAAACTTGATAAAACCAATTTAATTGAGATTTAAAAACAAAAATAACCATCATAAAGTCAGCTGGCACTGTTTGAAAAGTCCAGAAAATGAATTTGCATTTTAAAATTTGGAGTTTTCACTCTATTTGGTAATTTTGCACAAAAGTCATTTCTTTGTAATATTTGCAAATAGGTCCAATAAATATCAAAAAAATTTAGAAAAATCACAAATAACCTCAAATAATAAATAATGATCTTCCACAAAACAATTTTGGCTTTTGAACTTTCCAAGAAAATATTTGCACGTATAAAAAGATAAATCTTTAAAAAAATATTTATTAAATCTCCAAAAATTATTTTAATTCATTTATAAAACTTTAAAATAATATTTAAAAATATGTGGTACTACACTTACGAAATTACTTGGTCAATAGGGCAATGTCCTCGTCTGACACCTCACAATCTGAATCTGCTTTTGATGGTCGGGATTTTTTTTGCTTTTAGTGCAATGGTTTTCTCTTCAGTTTTTTGTTCAATCCCGATGTTTTGTTTGTATCTTTTGGTTTCCGACATTTCTATCTCATATGTCTTTAGCTTTTCTTGGAATGTGTAGTAGTCGAAACCCTTTTCTTCGAGGGTCTCCCTCATTGCAGCAGCATTTACATCCCACTCTGGTGTGAGACAGCTTATAATTTTTTCGACCTTTCGATCATCATCCAACCCCTTACCTAAGCTCTCAAGTTCGTGGGCAATGATATCGGAATGGGCGAGCATTTGATCCACATTTTTCCTTAGCAACATGCGAAACACATCAAACTTATAAAAACATAAATTAACTTTAGCTTTTACATCAGAAGCGGTTCCTTCATGCCGCTTCAGCATGTTGTTCCAAATCTCGTATGTTGTCTTACAGTTTTGCCCGCATCGCATTAGTTCTTCGTTATTCAACCCTACATAAAGAGCCTTCATGGCTTTGGAATTTGTTGTCTTGAGAGCTAGCTCCACTTTTGTGAAAGCTATCTTTCCGTCGCTGACTGGAATATCTATTTTATTGATGCACACATTCCATACTTCTTCTCCAAGTATCTGTAGAAAATGAGACATACGAACTTTCCAAACATCATAGCATTTTCCATCAAAAAATGGTGAGCGTGTAAGGCATGTCCCATTGGAGACGAATGGCTCCGATGAGTACAAGTTTTCGGGATGAGGGATTTCGGCTATTGAAACTTTTGCGTAAGCTTTTAAGCTTTTTATAAGCACCGTGCTCTGATACTACTGTAAATCATCCTAGGGGGTGAATAGGGTGATTGTATGGAATTTAAAAAAAATTAATTAAAATGAAGTGCAGGGTAAATAAAAGAGTTAAGAAGAGCAAACGTAAATAGCACAAGTGACGCAGCGATGTAACATGATTCGACCCCCAGGTCTACGTCCACACCTCCTACTTGTAGCAATTCTACACCACAAGCGTTCCACTATACTCAAAATCCTTGTACATTGATTCTCGAATTCAGGCCGAGAGACCTATTACACCCACAGGACTTTTAATACAAGTCCCGTCAATCTCACCGAAGTGGAAGAAAAGAAAAACTCAAGATCCTAAATGTTAGGGTTGTTCTTCTAACACAAGTCCCGTCAATCTCTCGGAGCTCTGCTCTCGTGACAGGTACTTTCTTCTCCCTTCCTAGGGGTTATTCTTCTGGTTGGAGTTGAATGCCTCCTCACTCGGGGAGGAGCTCTTATGTGGTCCCTTGTGGATTGGTGGCTTCTTCTGCCCCCTAGGAGAGGGGGATCTTCTTTGCCTTCTAACCATTCTGTAACACCCCGTGTTAAAAAAAATGACTATAATAGTATATAATATATACATGTTCTGTTTGATAAAGTATGTTCTGTTTGATAAAGTATACATGACTTGGTAAAATGGATAAGTGGAATGGTATTAATGAGTGGGGGGCCACATGAAATGAAGAACAACACATTTGTGCTGTTGATGTATGGGTATGACGTGGCACTCAATGGAGGGGCCCACTGTCAAATGTTGTGCTTACGGGAATAGGTAAAGTGCAAAAATTGTCCCATATCGATATTGAAAACTAATATAATAATATTAAAATATAATTGTCTATGATCAAGAGTCACCAATTCGGTTAACCACCTTTTGAGAGGCAGCCTGTGGTGGGCAGTTGTACTACATAGTATCTAATTTGTCTTATAAATTGTATAAATTGTCTGAGCTAGGGGCAGGGGTGTTACATCGGATGCTTGGTGGATCATCATGAAAGTTTTAAAACTCTCAATGTGGTCTACTGGGTCGGTCTCCCCATTGTACAACTCAAATGTTGGAATTTTGAAGTTAATGGGGACAGGAACCTCAATGATCTTCTTAGAGAATGGGGATCTGACGGGACAGTATCTTCTTTCATGTCTCCTTCTTCCTACTTCAGTAGTGCTAGACGATCTTTCATCTTTTGGAGGCGTCAGAGAACCGCATCATCTTGCTGATCGGATCTAGTGGGCCCATGGGACTCTTCACATTGTGGAGGGGTAAAGCGGTGAGGACTGGGTCATCGAGTCTTGGGAAGAATTATGTTAAGGGCCTGAAGAATTTCATCTTTGAACTCGTGGAGCTCTGCTTTGGTGACAGGTACTTTCTTCTTCCTTCCTAGGGGTTGTTCTTCTGGTTGGAGTTGAATGCCTCCTCACTCGGGGAGGAGCTCTTATATGGTCCCTTGTGGATTGGTGGCTTCTTCCGCCCCCTAGGAGAGGGGGATCTTCTTTGCCTTCTACGAGATGGAGATCTTCCTTGCCCCTTTGGAGAGGGAGTTCTTCTGGATCGTGGCCTTCGAGGAGAAATGTGTCTCCTACCTCCTCGTTGTTCTGGATGGGGGGCTTCTTCACGAGTTCTCGTCTTGTTGAGGCAGGTTCAGTGGTCAGACCTCTCCTGGTGACTGATGATGACCTGATGGAGATCGGGTTGTGGTTGAGGCAACATGGAAGGGGTCGAGGTATAAACTGAATCTCTGTTTTCGATGAAAGGTCTTGCAGATGGTTCGGGACGGCTTCGGCAGGAGCCCCCCGGTGCAGCTCCTCCGGAGGGAGGCTGAGCCTGCCGAAGGAGAGACTCTTCGTGCTGAGGTTGCAATTGTTGAAAGGTAGTAGGAAGGTCCTTAAGAGGAGGAGGTGGAGGAAGAGGGTTGCCTCGTCGGCTTGAGGCCTCCGCATTCCCTTTTCCCTTAAGAAGCATGACTGAAAGTAGTTTTTTACCAGCGAATTCTGGTCGAAATTTCTTTATTGTTCTCACAGACTGCGCCAATTTGTTGCCTTTTTTTTGGTGTGGGACCAATCAGATGATGTGGATTCTTTTGAGGAACAATCAAGAACTGACCTTTTGACTTTCAACGGTGCTAACTACTTTTGACTACAGTTGACTTCTCGATCTGACTCGTTGTGTCGTTGGATTTGCTTCGTGTGGTGACGATCTCCTCCGCTAATCTGTAAAAAGTCTGAAACACCGGGGTTGATCCTGACGACCGACCCTCCGACGCTCAAGTCAGAAATCAAGAAGACTGGGTTTTTTTGTGGAGAAAATATTGATTACTTGTTTCTGATGGAGGTATGGGGGTATTTATAGTCGCTTTGGTCAGTTTCAAGATAATGATTTATCTCTACTTCCTCTTATTTTTTTATTGAATTAGTTATCTCTTCTTCATGAAGAGATAAGACTGGTTGAAGGGATTGAGTTTAAACTCTCTCCAGGATAAGAGAGATGATTTTTAAATCGTCTCTTATGAATAATTATGAGTTTAAATCATCTGGACTCATTCTTATTGGGCTGTTATGGCAATCCAGTAAAATAGACCCGATTTCCGGTTATGGACCCATTTTTAATGAAATTACTGTTTTACCTCTAAGAACTTTAAGATTCATGCCCGATCTCCGATTTGGCTGTATTTTTACCCATATCAGCTATCAAGTTAGAATGGTTCTTGGCCAAAAAAAAAGGAAAAGAAAAGTTCTTGTTAAAAAAGGGTTCGAAAGGTTAACATTGAATAAAATCTCTCATTCTGTCATTGTCTTATGCAAGCACTGCCAGCCATTAATATACCTTCAGATCTTAAATATGTTACATACTGCTAACATGAAGATACAATAGTGTGACATACAATTGGTTTCCTAACTTTATTCAACAAATGCAAAGGATATATGGTCAAAAATAAACTCCAAAGTCATGCACATTACCAGTGACCAGTGTAGAAAAATAGACAAACTGCGAAAAGGCTCCACTGTGTTATGCTGATGTTGTCAACGAATTGCCCCTCAAAAGATTCAGTTCTGGTGTCCACTTCCAGCTTTCGAGACTTTATGATACACCATGGTGTTGAATGAGAACAGACCAATATCAAACATAGCACTAAGAGCATCCACAGTCGTTTTCTAAAATTCCCATATTTCCAAATTATAGCAAACGAAGCCAAAAAAGACGCTGCAGTCGTTTCTCAAATGTCCATATTATGGCAAACTTGCTATTTTCATTTCTCAAATATGAGAAACGATCTGAGCTTTCTCAAATTATAAAGGACGGGGTATGATACCCCGTCTCTTCTATATAATATTTTTTTAATCCTATCGGACGGACGATCATATACCGTCTCTCCTATTTTCTTAATTTTTTTTTTTAAAGGTCGAACGGTGAATGATACCCCGGACGGTGTATCAAACCCCGTCTCTCCCTTTTTTTTATTTTTTTTTTATTTTTTTTATTTTTTAATAAAACGAACGCTCAGGATTGAGCGATAGGAAAAAAAAAAATATATATATATATATATGGTGGGACGGGGACACATACCCCGTCCGGGGTATGATACCCCGTCCGGGGTATGATACCCCGTCCGTGAAACATGCAAGCATTTAATGCTGTGCAGGCTCTTATTTATGAGTAGTTAGTATATAAATTAGGTTTAGTTAGTATATTAATTAGCTTTAGTTATTTTTATATTATTTAATTTAGTTAATTAATATAGTTTAATAGTTAATAAGTAATTAACTTATTTCAATTTATTTGAAACGATCGGACGGGGTATGCTACCCCGTCTCTCTAAAAAATAGAAAATATATAGCAAACGACGACTGCAGTGAACGATCGTATTTGCTATTACTGTAGCTGCCATATTATACCAAATGAGAAAAACGACTGTGGATGCTCTAAGAAACTAATGTCTCAAAAGTATTAAAATATTGTTTAATAGTTGGTTTTTTTTTTCTCTCTCTTTCTTTTAAGAGAACAGACCAATATCAAACACAACACATTAAGAAAAAATTCAAGAAATTTTTGAAAAAATTCTAAAAGGTCAACTTATTATTTTGAGCTTTAGAAAGTAGTTGAATCTTTATACAACTTTGAGTAATTTTTCCAAGTTTTCCTGAATTTTTTTTAGAGAATTTTAAAAACTTTTCAGGATTTACACTAATGCCCCCCCCCCTAATTTTAATTATTTTTTTATTCTTTAACAATCAATTTCTGGATTTTTAATTATTTTTTAAAAATAATTATTGTTATTTTTTTCGTTTTTTGGAATTTTTTCATATTTTTTCGAATTTATAATTATTTTTAAAAAATTTAAATTAATTAATCAAAGAAATTAATTATATTTTGGAATTTTTAATTAATTAACCTGAAATTAAAAAATTGCACATATTATGGATAATTTATGAAAGAATGAGTTTAAAAGGAAAAAAAAATAGCATCACACGTGCAGATTACTAGTATATAAAAAATTAACACCATAAACTGAGTGTTTGAAAGTAGTTGCATCTCTGTAGATCTTCTATGAATTTTTTCAGATTTTTCCTAATTTTTTAAAATCATTTTTTAAAGTTTTAAATCAAATATTCATATTTCAATAATTATTTTTTGGATTTTTATTTAATTATTGTAATTTTTTCCAATTTTTAATCATTATTTTCAAAATTTTAATTCAAGATTCTCTATTTTAATAATTAATTTTTGAGTTTTTAATTAACTATTTTAAAAATTTTGGAATTTTGTAATTTCCCCAATTTATTATTATTTTTGATATGTTTAAATTTTCTTTCCGGATAATTTCTGAAATATTAATGAGCTTAAGAGGAAAAAGAACGTGCATCACAAGTGCAGATTACTAGTATATGAAGAATCAACATCATAAAGTGAGTTTTTGGAAGTAGCTGCATCTTTGTAGAGCTTCTAGGATTTTTACCAGATTTTTCTAGAATTTTGCTTTAAAATTCCAACTTTCAATCATTTTTTTAAAATTATAAATCAAAATTTTCTATTTTTATGATTAACTGTTGAATTTTTAATTAAGTATTCTAATTTTCTAAACTTTATTTTTTTTTTTAAATCAATTTTTAATCAATTTTTGGAAAATTTCAATTTTCATACTTAATTTTTGAATGTTTAACTAATCATTCTAAATTTCTAATTATTTTTTGAAATATTTTCATATTTCTTAAATTTATAATAATTTTTTTATATATTTTAATTAATTAATTCAATTTTTTTATTTTTTCATTATTTTTTAATTAATTAATCTGATTTACAAATTAATAAAAAGAATTAAAATTAATAAATCATACTTTGAAGATATCTGGACCGTTGATGGGTCGTGTGCGCTTTTCTTGAACATCCAGCGAACATGGTAGGTAGACATTTTTGTCCAAAAAAAAGTCACGTGTGACACACGTGACAAAAAACCTAACGGAAGTTAACACCGTCAATGTGTGTTTTTTTAAACTATAGTTGAGTGCTGTTTTTTTTAAATAAAAAAAAAGTTCAATGAGTTTTCCTTTTTTTAAATGACCAATAGTTCATTGGGATTTTTTTAAAATTTAACCTTTACAAATCACAACCCCAACTCTCCAATTAGAATATTAGATGAATAATAGAAATTTATTTCAATAGGAATGGTGAGAGCAGGGCTGGCCCCACCCTTGAGGCGGGTGAGGCGGCCATCTCAGGCGCCCGGATTTTTTGCAATTTTAGGAGCTCCTAAATTTATATTTTCCTTATAAATATATGTATGTATTTTGCGCGTATAAAAATTATATTGTTATTAGGGGTTCCAAAAAATAATTATTTGGGGTCTTCAAAAGTTTTCGCCTCGGGCCCCGGGAACCAGGGCCGGCTAGTTACAACAATATCATAGATTATATTACCTCGAAAAAAAAAAAACAATATCATAGATTATGGAATTTGATTCATAACATCAAACCACATCAAGAAAGTTTTAGATTATCACAGCAAGGAAACTTTGATATCAACAAGACTGAAATATTAGTTGATATTGATCTTAGGAAGATTACTATTGATAAGGGAAAATGAGATTTTAGTTCTTCAACAGTTTAACATCAGCCAGCTTCGTTCAGTGTGATACAGATCCTAACGCCAAAAAGTTGAGTTACTAGATTGAAAAGTATGGCAGGCATGCCGGCCGGGCAATAAGCTTTGTTTTTCAGTTTCACTGTTTAATAGCTCATTTTAACTATCATTTACACACTTTGCCTTTCTCTGCGATTCTGCTAATAACGAAATAAGCACACATTGAGCATCAGTTTACGGATGACTAATTTGACAGAATAATGACTCTAAATGTGCTAAATTTTCTGATACGACAGCTGGAAAAATACTGGGAAGAGCATCAAGAGAAGCAGTGCCTATCATGCCACCGAAGTTATATTGGGGCCCCTGGTGGGTGATGAGTAGAGAAGTGCCTAAATATAATGTTGGCAATACTTCTTAGGAATTATGTGTTTGCTTCTTCTTGAAAAAAATTTGCCGTACTGACCCACTTTTTGAAAATATTTGGCGATGTGACCCACTTCTGAAAATATTTAGCGATCTGACCAGTTTTGGATACGTCCACATAAACCGTTATTGGAAATAACGGCATAGGTGATTACCATGTCGTTCTTTCAAAAAGCGGCATCAGTTAATTTTTTTTTTTTAGCATGCCGCTGTTTGGAAAAACAACATCAATACATTTCTTTTATACAAGTGTGAATCTTCTAACTTGAAAAAAAATTTAAGTGTTGAAACAACTTATAAATCATGCCGTTATCCCCAATAACAGCATTCGAATTACCGATGTCTTTGTTAGATACAACGGCATCAGTTATAACAACGACATCAGTTATCTTTCACAATGAATATTGTAACTGATGCCGCTATCCTAACAACGGCATCTGTAATGTTGGAAACAACGGCATCATCTATATGACTTTTTCACACTTGTATTTTTTTTTCAAGTCAGAAAGAGTACACGATTGGGAATAAGTTAACTGATGTCGTTACTCCAAATAGCGGCATGTGAATTTTTTTAATAGATGCCGCTATTGGAAACAATGGCATGTAAATAATCTATCTTTATTTTCAATAACATTTTATGCCGACGTGTCCAAAATTTGGTCAGATCGCTAAATATTTTCAGAAGTGGGTCAGATCGCCAAATATTTCCAAAAAGTGGGTCAGTACGGCAAAAAAAACTCTTCTTGGGTAGTATTGTGTTGTCAAAGGAAGGACTAGCGGTTGTTATATACTGATCCAAGATTACCGTCAAGAATAAGATGCAGTGTGATATAATGAAGTTCCTACTGTCCATTTGATCTGTTGTTAAAAAGATGATTTTCTTGTAATATTACTGTGGTTGAGTTTATAAATCTGGTCGGTGTTGTCATGGCTCTTTACCAGATCCTTTTGTGAATCGAGTACTTCGAAGCTGGTTGGTGCGCAGGGGCGTAGCCACCTGATCCCGAGAGGGTGCGGCTGCGCCCCCTAGGTTTGTTGTCACCGCGGGTTCTCACATACATTTCCCATTTAATAATCAAATTCTAAATGCACTTATTTGTCCACACCCAATATTTCTCCCCTCTAGATACCAGGACCCTACATCCGCATGTATGCATATGTACACTATCTGTACTCCACCCACTAATTTACATTACTTTTCGATCAGGCTTTTCACTACTCAAAATCTAATAGACACCCATTTATTTACACCCATATTCCTGCTCCATCCAAAAAACCTGGCCCCCACAAGATACACTCTGGTCCAGTTACAGCCTCATAATTGTCAAATCAGTCAAGTAACACAACTCAGGGAAATCAACGATCGTGTGCCAGCTCATCTAACCTGACCTTCGTTGTACTTTAATCTTCTCGCTCTCTTTTCACATGTTTTCTAGTACTCTACTGCTACTATCCACTACAAGCTGATGAAAAAAAATAATTTTGTTTAAAAATATTCTCAAATCAATTTCAAAAAAAACAAAAAACAAGACCGCATCTTTACTAAAATGAGTAAGGGGATAGTAACAATAAAGCAAACTCATTAGTCTATTCACGTTAATTAGAAATCCCAATTTGAAGGGTTTTTTTTCTTTCCCTTTTGGGTTTATTTATTGGTTATTATAAAGATTTATGAGCATAGTTGAACTGTATGATATTGTTGGTGGTTTTGGGTGTTGAATTGTTGTCATGTTTGTTGTTGGGTGTTGAATTGTTAAATTATAATTGGTGAGAGAGCATTTTCTCCAATGAAAATGATCAAGAGTTCATTACTGATGCTGCTGATTTAGTAGTAGGAGCAACAGATATGAGTTCTTGTTATTTGTAGAGGGAATACCAATCTCAAACGCAGATCTAGATCTGAGATGAGTATTTTGTGAGGAGCAGGGGAAGGGGTAATGCTAGTAGCTGGCTGCCCTGAATACCTACAAAATTGTCTAGAAACACCGAGAGAGATCCCGGCGACAGGTCCTCCGACGATCTAGTCAGTCACTCGAAGAAATGAAAGCTAGGGTTTAGGTGGAGAAAAATTTTTACCTCTAGAGAGGGGGAGGGGGTCTGGTATTTATAGGTAGAGAGAGTGGGAGTCCTAACCCTAATGGGCTGGGTTGACCTGTTTCTCTGTGGGCCTGAACAAGCAAAAGACCCCTGGATCCCCAGGCCTGATGATCAGCGATGAGCGGATCTTGAGGGGATCAGACGGCTCTGATCGAGCTAGATTATTTACCCACATCAATTACATAACCGAATGTAAGATAAAATGATGAATGGTTGTTTTGTGACATATATTGAAAGAGACGCATTAGATTGACAATAAAGATATCAGTCAATGTTTTCAGATTATGAAGTTTCGAAAGATTTTATTGCTAAAGAAAATGACAATTTAGTGATTGTAATAGTTTATAACATTTGGTATTAATATATGATATTTTAAAGATCTATAACTATTATAATGGGAGAGATGGGGTTCTAAACAAATACACAATTTTTTATTCCTTAGTGTGTGTGTGTCAACACGTGCAGCGCACGTGTTGGTAGATTTTTTTGTCCTTTTCATTCCCCTCTCCATTTTTTCCACGTGCATCGCACGTGCACTATAATAATTAATTAAAAGGGAATTGGGGTTGGGTTCAAAGTTCACCGATCACCAAAAAGGACTCATGCGGAGTCCTTGGATGACTATCTTGAGGTTGCGGCGGCGGCCAAAGCGGCCAAGTTCGACAAGGGAGGTACAACTGCTTTTTTAGCTTCTATTTTGAATTTCATGTCTGATTCTGAGGTTTTTGCCCTAGCTAGAACTTGTGGGTTAGAGGTTTGTGACACGGACCGCAATGCTTTACTTCTCAACAAAATTAGGGGTTGGGAAACTGAGAGGGTTAAGGTCCACAAGACCACTCTCGGTTGTTGTGATGGGACAACGGACATCCTCGAGGATGGAGCCGGCCCCACACCCACACCAACGTTCTCCCCCGACACAGTTCCCAAATGAATACACTTTTTTGGAATGTTAGGGGTTTGGGGGATAGGGGAAAGAGGGGTATGGTACGGGATGTCATTAGCAACTCAAAGGCGGATATAGTAGGGCTGCAGGAGACCAAACTCCAGCACGGGATCAAACTCAAAAGAGTTGGTGGTAACAGAATCAAAGAGTGGTTGCTACACC
Organism: Hemerocallis citrina; assembly: GCA_017893485.1. Classification (NCBI taxonomy): domain Eukaryota; kingdom Viridiplantae; phylum Streptophyta; class Magnoliopsida; order Asparagales; family Asphodelaceae; genus Hemerocallis; species Hemerocallis citrina. The sequence continues at coordinate 109,722,763 of CM030361.1, read as the reverse complement.
CCTCTGTCGGTGCCTCAGGGGGGATTGCTTTAGGGTTTAACTCGGATCTTCTGTCCTGCGAGGAGGAGCATCGTGGTGCGTTCTCCTTATCCGCCCGACTTAAGCGACGCTCAGATGACTAGATGCAGACGGTGACGGTTGTCTACGGGCCGAACGTGGCCTCAGACAGAGAGGCCTTCTGGCTAGAACTGGCCGGCATCCGGCAGCGCTGGTCGGGACCTTGGATTGTGGGTGGGGATTTCAACATTACTAGATTTGCTTTTGAACACAAGGAAAGAGGCGCTAGCGACAGGCAACGAGAGGAATTCAATAGAGTTATCACAGAACTTGAACTGATTGATATCCCAATCAATGACAGGCTTTTTACTTGGTCTAATTTGCAAGCGGATCTGGTTATGGCCAAATTGGACAGAGTTCTGGTCTCTTTGGATTGGGAAGCATTATTCCCTCTCGCTACGGCCAGATCGATCGCTAGACCAACTTCTGATCACACCCCGATCCTCCTTGATGTGGGGAATCAGGGACCCCGCAAGCCTAGGAAATTCAGATTTGAAAAGGCATGGCTGGAAATTCAGGGATTCCACCATATGGTTATGGAGAACTGGGCACTCCCAATGGCCGGCAGGGACGCGGCATCGCGGTGGTGTGGAAAAATTCGAAGACTGAGAAAGAGGCTATGTAGATGGAATCGATCTAGATTTTCGAACATCTGGCGTGATAAAGAGTCCTATCTGGAAGGTATTGATGAGCTTGAGAGGATGGAAGAAACCAGAGTCCTTTCGCAGGAAGAGCGAACCAGGCTCTTAGAACTCCGTGATAACATTGCCAATCTGTATAGACTAGAAGAGATCAAATGGCAACAGAGGTCCAGGATTTCGTGGCTCAAAGAGGGAGACGCGAATACGGCCTACTTTCATCGGGTAGCTAGTGCTAGAAGGAGATCCAATCTTATTCTTTCAATTCAGACAGCTACAGGTACATCTCAGGAGGAAAAGGTGATATCCACTACCTTTCAGTCATTCTATAAGGGTATCTTCGGGAAGAAAAATGACTTTAGGATTCCAATGGGGGCAGACTTCTGGCAGGACTATCAGATTGCTCCAGGTCAAAACTCCTCCTTGGAGGAACCTTTCACGGAGTCAGAGGTCAAAACGGCTATTGAGCAAATGGGAGCTGACAAGTCGCCAGGGCCAGATGGCTTTCCGATGTTGTTCTTCCAAGTGTTCTGGGAAGAAATTAAAGGAGAATTTATGGATGTAATGATGGAATTTTTTCACAATAACCTGAGGCTGGGAATGTTCAACTTTGCAGAAGTTGTGTTGATCCCCAAACGGGAAGATTCTAAGTGCGTAGGGGATTTTAGACCAATTAGCCTGATTAACTGCTCGGCTAAGATCATCACTAAGGTCCTAGCCATCCGATTGGGAAGCATCATGGACAGTCTTATCAGTGGGACACAGACGGGATTCATTAAGGGCAGATGTATCCTAGACTGCGTGGCTACTGCTGAACAAGTCACCCACCACTGCCACAAGAACAATTCCAAGAACTTCCTCCTCAAATTGGATTTTGAGAAAGCATACAACTCGGTGGACTGGGAATGTTTGCTAGAGGCTCTCAGGGGGAGAGGTTTTGGGGACAAATGGATAAGATGGATAAAACAGTGTTTACATTCTAGCAAAACGGCAATTTCAGTGAATGGGAGGACCGGTCCCTCGTTCCCGTGCAAGAAGGGGCTCCGTCAGGGGGACCCTCTGTCCCCACTCCTATTCACTATTGTAGCGGATGTGCTCAGAGGAATGCTAGATAATTGTCATAGAAAAGGATGGACAACACCTGTGGCCAGCAGCAATGCTAATCAGGGATGCACGATCCTTCAATATGCTGACGACACCCTTATATTTGGTAATGGGACTAGAACGGAAACAATTTGCTTTAAAGGGGTCCTTTACTGCTTTGAAGCCTGGTCAGGCCTGAGCATTAACTTCCACAAGAGTGCGCTTGTACCTATCTCACTCTCAGAAATTGAAATTCGGGAGCACGCCACCATTCTCAACTGCGCGATATTATTGACAGGGAGGCTAACTAAGGCTGACTGGTTGCCTATTATTGACAGGGTGGAGGTAGACTGTCCGGATGGAAAGGCAAATCGCTTTTTCTTGGGGGCAGAGTGGTTCTCATCAACTCTGTGTTATCCAATCTGCCCATTTACTACATGTCCTTCTTTGAACTCCCAAAGTGGGTGATCCAAAGGATCGATCGTATCAGGAAAAGATTCCTTTGGAAAGGCGCAGACTCAAATAAGGGAGGCTACCACCTTATTAAATGGAATATCGCATGCATGAAAAAGAGGCACGGAGGGCTAGGCATCATTGACCTCAGAGATATGAATCTGGCACTCCTGGGAAAGTGGTGGTGGAAAGTGTTCCATCATTGCGGGGAAGGATGGCAGGACTTTATCCAACCTTATCTTCGAGGGAAAGGTACTAGAAGTTTAGGCTTCCGAGTTGGATCCAAAGTCTCCTGTTTCTGGAAAGGAGTTGCTAAAGCCAGCGGACCTTTCAACTCAACAACTTCGTCGCTGATTGGCAATGGTCGAACCACCAGATTTTGGTGGGATAAATGGTGCGGTCCTCATTCTCTTAAGGAAGATTTTCCAGAGCTGTTTGCTAAAACGATTAGACCGAATATCTCGGTGGCGGAAACTTGGAAAAAGGGGACTTGGAGACCGTCATTCCAAGGAACTCTTTCTCCAAGTATGCTACAGCAACTGAATGAATTGCAAACGCGCATAGTCCAGTCTGGGGTGCTGTGTGCCCAAGGCCCAGATCACTTGCGTTGGGGACTCGAGAACAAGGGAGTGTTCTCGGTTAGATCACTCTACCACCGGATTCACTATCGAGGATGCAGGCCCAGCTGGGCAGAGGTACTTTGGAAGACAAAAACACCTCTGAAAATTAGAGTCTTCCTATGGCTGGTGCTCAACAAGGCCATTCTCACTAGAGAGAACCTTGCCAAGAGGCAACCTCACATTGCGACCAATTGCGGGTTCTGCAACATTCACGTGGAAACTCTGAATCATCTGTTTCTTCACTGCACTAGAAGCAAGGCCGTCCTGATAGAGGTGCTCAGGGCACTAGGAACAAGTGACTACCCAAGAGACTATGAGAAACTGTGGGTGGGTCCCAGATTTGCATCAGCACGTCACGATATGAAAGATGCATGGTTTATTGCCATTGCGGCAACCACATGGGTGTTATGGCTAGATAGGAACAATCTTTATTTCCGTGCTTCATGTAATTCTATTTCTAGTAATCTTACTCATATTATGCATCTAATTTCCTTTTGGGCTACAGCTGCTGCTTCAGGAGCAAGAGGAAGGATTGCAAGGGTGTTCCAGGTGGATGAGTTTGATGACGAGGAGATAGAGATCGGACCAACTCTTGACTGATGAGTGGACTCTCGCCTCACTATGACTTTTTTTTGTATCAGGCCTCAGTAGGTTGTATTTGTATTTTGGTTGCCTTTAGGCTGGATGTTGTTACCCACCCCCCAGGGTTATGTTGGGGGTTATGTTTTATTTCCTGCACTGCACTTGTATTTTCCCGGGACTTCGGGGTTGTTTATTAATCACTTATTAATGAGTCAGGGTGACATTATTCCACCTTTTCTTAAAAAAAAAAAAAAAAACATTCCCAATTCCCCTTTTGAGTTGCGAAGGGATGCAATCACCCTTTTATATTAATGAGAAGAAATCTTCACTCTTATCAATAGAGTCCGATAGATTTATATTGTAAAATTGGTGCTACTCAGATCATAATAATTAAAGCGAATCATTCACCCATATGGCAGTAGAGTACTAGAGTGCATCAACATTCTTACTATTTGCATCGACATTCTTACTATTTTTGCCTGAAAATCATCCAATCAAAAGACCTTCCTACCGAAGAAAAAAAAAAGTGAGATGGAACGTGGTGTGTTTGACCCATTTTTCAGCCCAACGATTAAATTAATATATTTTTGGAATATATTCCATTTACTAAAGAAAAAGGGAAAAAGGAAAAATCATAAATTAATTATCAGACTCGCTCACGTTCTTGTCACGTGACCATCCATCGTCAATCTTTCTGCTCTTTTCTTATCTTCCTCCCCTTCTCTTCTTCTCTCTTGTCCTGATCTTTTTTCGCCTCCAAAGTCCGCGTCCGAGGTAAGCCCCGATCCTCTTTTTCCTTGTAATTTCTCTCCATTTTGTTCTTGATCCGAAGTTGTTGATTTAACGAGAAATTGAGATCTATTCGTTTTCATATTTCTTTTGTGTTTGATTTTAATGCGATCAATCCATCAAGAAAAGGATTATTAGGATTTTTTTCTTTTTTTTTAATAATAATTTTTGTTTATGAACTGAATTAAGGATTAGCACAAAACTTAACAAAAGATCATCAAAAACGCCTTTTTTTTTCCTTCAACCTTTTTGGTTGAAATAGTTGGAGGCGTTGTAACTCCAAAAAGAGTTAAGATAGTTGAGGTATCTTAAATAGCTCGACTTACCTTTTGTACCTAAACGAGTTAGGGTCATCTTTTTTTTATAAGAAAATGTAATGATGATGTCACTCGTTTGGTTGTGATATAATTAATGAGTAAGGTTTTAGATGTCGGATATTGGTATCGTATTGGATGACAATTTTTCATATTGGTAATCAGCGATATCTAAAACTATCTGGTTGTTGTTTATCGGATGAAAATTGTGTATTTGATATGTGATAACATGTACATATATAACACTTTATCTATGACAGATCAAAACAACCTATGCTTGAAGCTAACCTTTTACACCCTAATGATATCAAGGGGGAAACTATATATTTAAACTCCAAAGAAATAACACTAGAAACCACTTCTTGAGTTGAGTGAACGTGTTTTATTGTGGAAAGGAAACACATCACATTCGGGAGAACATACAATTTTTATTGAATTAGAGTTATTTTTCTAGTTGTTCTCTTTTAATATGATGGGTTACAGGGTTAGGGTCTTAATTGGGCTTGTGTTTTAACTTTGACCTAAACCTAGCCTCAACGAAGTAGCAGAATCCTAAAAAAAAGGCTAATATTGAATATTTGCCGGTATATAATTGTAGCTCTAAAGAACATGCCAAAACTTCAGTATCAGTATTGGTAAGAGCATCCACAGTCGTGATTGTTAGAAAATGCATAAATAAGTAAATGCATATAGCATTTTGCCTCTTGTTGCAGTCATCGAATGGTATTTTATAGCAATTTAATTTAAAATAATAAAAATCCCATATCAGACGGAGTTTGAAGTTGCATCGGAGGAATTTAATTTTTTTTAATAGGCAGACGGAATTTCACTTTGCGTCGGAAGAGAAAAAAACGAAAATTGAACAGACGCAAATTCACTTTGCGTCCGGGTTTTTGGGGGGTCTCGGACGCAACTTGACATTGCGTCCGTCAACTTTTTTTTTTGCTTTATTTACTTTTCCGTTATTTGGGGAGTAAATTTAGGCTTTATTAAAAAATTATTGACCAAATTACCTCATAGTTCTTATTCTATATATTGATGAAGTTAATTGGAATGAAGCAAACATCAATCTGCTCTTGCCTAACTCTCTATCTCAATTTCTTAAGCTCAACTCTCTATATCAATTTCTTAATTAGTCGAGAAAAATGTCTTCGATACTGATATCACTAAAAATAGGATTAAACCAGGACCGTTCAAATCGGACACGAATCTTAAAGCTCTCAGGGGTAAAACGGTAATTTCACCTACAAACGGGTCCGAAATGGGAACTGGATCTTTTTTCAAAGTCCAATAACTCATGAACGGATCTGTCCTACTGGATACAGGTCACAACCCGTTACAAACCAGTTCAGAAGAATAAATAAAAATTCAGATTCATAATTATCCCTAAGAGGTAGTTTTAACCACTTCTATCTATCCACACCGGAAGGTAGAGTTTTGTTGTTATCTCGAAACGGATCCCTAAGGCGACTATAAATATCCCTCTTCTCCCACCGTGACAAGGTAATGAATTTTTTTTCACATAAAGCTCTTTCATAATCTTCCTGATTACTGACAAGAGCGTCGGAGGGTGCGTCGTCAGGATTCATCCCGGTGTATCGTACTTTTTGCAGGTCAACGGCAGCGATAAGAAACAAATCAACACATTGGTGAAGGTCAACAGGTTTTTCTTATTCGTTTTCTCAAGAATCCACAAATTCATCTGTTTGCTCCTACACCACAATCAGCAGCGACAGATTGGTCTTAGATTCGTCTTCCCACACGGCCTTTGAACGGTGTTGCGATTGGAGAGTAAGCAGTGTAGGGTCGAGGGGATCTGGACCTCCAGGAGGAACATAAGCTGATGAAGAAGGGCCCGTCTCACTTAGTGAAGCAGTAGGATTAGTTGAGACCTACACAACAGTAAAATTTAAATCAGTTACCGATATTACATTTTATTGTATAATAATCAAACTAATCGAATACAAACAATTATTCACTTACATTAGTACGTTCGGTTCTACCACGACCACGACCACGTCTACCGCGAGGAGGTGGGCCAAAAGAAGTACGTCGTCCGTCGCCTTGAGTATATGGAGGTCTACTACTCGTTCCTTCCTCCACATTACCCATCGTGCGTGCCATTTATAATAAACAAGAGTATACTACAACTTAAACAAATTGTTATTAATTATACAAAAATATATAACTATATACAAACTATATAGCAAAATTTCTCAACATTTCTCAAATAATTCTACAATATATACCTACATATATTACCAAAATTCCTATTCAAGATTTCTCAAAAAAAATTACACTATATACCTACATATATTACCAATCATCCAATATTTTTAAATTAACAATCATCCAATATTTTCGAATGACAAAACTATTCTAATATTGTTCGATTGTTCGTCAAATATCGATCTATTCATCATCGTACTAATGTACAGCTGAAAAGTATTGTCAATTCAACATTTTTCAAAAAATTACTATATATTATCAAATTTCCTAATCAACATCTTTCAAAAAATTCTATACTATGTTCCTACATATATTATCAAAATTCCTATTCCAAATTTCTCATCATTTATATTCAAATTCGTTAACAATTTCTAAATTTTCCGTTAACAATTTCTAAATATTCCGTTAACAATTTCTCAACATATCTCAAAATTAATCCGAAATTAAAAATGCAAATGTATGGGAAATATACCGTTAAAGTTGGGTGATTGAAGAGGTAGATAGTGAATACGAGGTCGAAGTAGCTCCTTCAACCGCACTTTTTTTCCCAAATTCCCGATTGAACGATTTTCTGGATATTGGGGTTTAGGGTTTTCAGAGCGTGAATAGAAGGAATTGAGAGTGTGAGGGGAGATTGTAGATGAGAGATGTGGAAGATCGAATCGGCGAAGACGATGATTTTTGGGTTAATCGACGAGATGAGATCGACGAAATGGGTTAGGGTTTCGAGGTTAGAAGAAGAAGAGGGAGATAAAGAGTTGAAAGAGAGAGTGAGGTCGAAATAGCGTGTTTGGTTATTAAAAACCCACAAACAACACTCGCTGTCTCAAAAAGCGAGTTTGGGAAAAACTCACTCACTTTTTTGAGGCAGTGATTCTTGGCCAGGGAGAAATCAAAAAACCCTAACCTCACACTCGCTGTCTCAAAAAGCGATGGGATTTTTGCCAAACTCGCTTTTTGAGACTGCGAGTAGGTCAGTTTGGGAAGAACTTTCAAAAAGAGGGTCATTTTGGGAAAAAATTCTAAAGTATGTGAAGTTTTGAAAGTGGAATTATGTGGATTCTTGTATGGAAGAGAAAAGTTGAACCTCTAGGGACGAGAGCAGAAAGCTATAGACCATTATAAACTATTGTTTCTTTGCCTATTGCTAAAGCAATGACCTGGTTTCATTTCAATAGAGGGTGAATACCATTGCAGTAGAATATCTTCATGAATTCTTAATGATCCAATTGATTTCAGATGTACTCACGGGTCTTAAGGGATTTCAGTATGTTCTCATCATGTTGACATCCCTTACAGTGATTTGGTCCTATTAGTCCAGTGGTATCCTCATGTCCTGAAAGTGTCAAGCATTAGAATAGACCAACTGGTGATCTGAGCAAAAGGGTAAATTATCGTAATGAGTGACCTTTGTGTTCCTATTGTGGCTGATACAGACTGATTCAAATTGGCACTAAATTATTTCAGTTGCAACATTTCACTATTTTGGAGAAATCTGAGGATTTGAATTTCCATGGGTTCTTAACTACGTTGTACATGAAGTTTCAGTACTGTTCTATAATTTTTTCGTTCTTTTTTTAGTTTAAGGCATCTCATATAGGCCAAGGGTTCACTTGTAAGGAGATAGCAAGTTTTATTGAGCATAATTTGTTTCTTTTGGTTGATTGGTGGTTATTTTAAGATTTCCTGGAACTTGTCATGCATGTTTTAGCTTAGTTTGTGGAAGTACTAACTGCTGTGTGAAGAGAGCTTGTGGGACTTCCCTTCTGCATGATGCAAGTATTCCTTTGCATGGGGAGTTTTGTTTATATAATGAAAACATGATGCAATTGGAATCAGTTTGGTGTTGTTTTATGTTTGACGAGTTGTTAATAAATACGAACAGGATTTTTTAGTTATATGTGATTTAGGACAAGCCCGTCCTAGAGGAAGTTGGGAATTGTCATGTTGTTTGTCTTCATGTATATCATAATGTTGCTAGAACTAAAGTTATGTAATGAATATTTGAGGACCTCTCTCCGTTGTTCTCTGACTCTGCATGGGACTTGGCATTTGCTAGATGCATTTTTCCCATCTGCCATTTGTTAGTAATTGTATATTGCTTTATGCTATGTTGACCTACTTACAGGTCTAATTGGAGGCCAATATGTCAGAGATTAAGGATACTGATGTGAATGCACCAACTCTTGAGGATGAAACTGTCAATGAGAAGGGTGATGTAGATATAGCGGAGGCCCCTGAAACTGTTAACCAGAACGAGGAGAATACTATACCTTCTCCCCAAGAAGAGGTGATTTCCCTTCCCTTAATTATTATATATATTTTAGCCAGATATATTCAACACGTTTTATAATATCATGAGTGACAATGGGCTTGGGTTTTGGTGTTGTTCGTTTTGTTTATTTCCTATTGTTATAATGAAAAAATGCATCTCCAAGTTAGTAATCACTTCTTTGCAGGAGGCAGTGCTGAAGAAAAAATATGGAGGGATGTTGCCTAAGAAACCACCACTCATATCCAAGGTTAGGCCATTATGATAAGTTAATGCATCAGTTGTTACTTTTAGTTCTTTCATAATAATGTCAAATTGTCAATGAATAACTTGAAGCAAAACTGTGTCTTTCCAGGACAATGAACGTGCCTTCTTTGATTCTGCTGATTGGGCCTTAGGAAAGGTATATGCTTTGAACCTCTGCTATATCAAATTAATGAATTTGATGAAGTTATGTTTAATTGTAAAGTTTTTTCTTTTACTTTTTCTTTGATTATCAATTGTACAATTTACTTATTGTTACAGCAAGGAGCTGGGAAGCCCAAAGGACCACTGGAGGCGCTCCGGCCAAAACTGCAGGTATTTGAAATTTCTTCTCATTCTATCATTATTTTAAAAACCCAGATTGCACTGATTGTGGATCTTCTTATCATGATTTAGCCTACACCTCAGCAGCAATCAAGATCACGCCGCTCAGCCTATGCTTCTGCTGAAAGTGAAGGTACTTTAAAACAATTATAGGCACATCCGTTCGCTCCTAATTGTTGTTGAGGAATAGAATTTTAATCCTTAATAGTGCTTTTCAGATGGAGGCAGTGTTGCGACTGAGGATGAGAACAGCAACCCTGAAAGTGCATGATCGACTTGAGTTCCTTCCATTCCAAGATTTTCGCCGTCATAGTAGCTTGTTATTTTCCCCTCTTTTTTTTTCTAGAGTGGAGGAATGATATAAGAGTATTTGTAGCCGAAATGAATAAGGGATGCATATACTTCTTCAATTGATAGTAGAAGAAAAACGCTGCAACTTGTTGCAGCTGAGCTCAAGGGTTTGGCTCCCTAGATCCCTTTCTGCCCCTTCCTTTTTAAACCTGGAACATATATCTGATGGAATTGATGCTACAAAATTGTTGTTCGTCTATCCTTGCATTTGAAGTAGGGGACAATGTTTATTTTCCTTTTCTTGAGAGATTGTATAGCTCAAAGTCTAGCTTCAGCTGACATTTCTCTATCTTTATTTAAATAAGTGAATGGAAAATAAATTTTTGAGAACCGAGAAAAGGGGGAGGGGTAGAAGTGTTGAACTTACTTGGCACTTGGCAGACCCTAAAACTCGAGGAAGAACAGGTTGACAAAAGGTGGCAGACCCTAAGACTCGTAGAAATTGTGCAGTTCTTCAATTTTGAAATTTGTAACCAATGCTAATATTTTCCATGCTGCTTAACTTTGTAATAAATGTTGAATTCTAACTACGGAATAAACTCAACAATGACGACGAGATGCTAGAACTATAGAATCAAAACAAGAGAACAAAGAACAAGCAAAAGCAATAAACAAGAACACACAAGATTTTTATTGAGGTTCACCCAAACAATGGCTACTTCCACGTGCAGAGGTAATCCTGCGATTTTCACTAGAAATATGAAGATTAGGTTTACAAGTCTCTCAAGAGCTCACCCCCAAGGTGAAGGGTTTCTCTCTATCTCCCTCTCTCTTAATGACGGCTGGTAGATCTCTATTTTTTTTCACTTAACCCTAAAATCGTACACAATACAATATATATAGGATTTCACAACTTTCCATCTCGGCCGCTCATCAATCAGCGTCGGGATGGTCAACCGCACCATCTTGACGGTTGACCGACCTTCTCCTTCGACTGCACAAGTTCCAACAGAGAGCGGGTCGGTCGACTGCGCGGTCGACCGGTCTTTCCTTCAAGATACAGAATTGAGTCAGAGGGTGGGACTGTCAACTGCGCGGTCGACCGGTGGTCTTGCCTGGGCGGTCGGGGGGTGCGGTCGACCGCGCAGTCGACCACAACTCTGCTGTAGCCACTTGCTACTCTTGACCTGTTGCTCCCACTTCGACTCTCCTTCCCGACTATCTTCTTCAACTCATTATCATGTATTGGATACACAAACTCTAACAATCTCCCACTTGAAGACATATACACGAAGTCTCTAACATGTTCTTCATTCTTCAATTGGCCTAGTCTAGGCCTGTGCCTCTGCGTGTCTCCTCAACAATTAACCTGGAGACAATCCAATAGCGATATAGCAAAACTGATATTTCTTGCTATCCACCACCTTAGTGAGCATGTCCGCCGGATTCTTAGTGCCAAGAATCTTAGTTAGCTTCAACCATTTCTTCTCCACCGCCATTCTGACAAAATAATACCTCATTTGAATATGTCGAGTCCTAGAATGATATGCCAAGTTTTACGCCAAGAAAACTGCACTCTGACTGTCACACCATAGTTCACCTATGGGTTGCTTTCTGCCCAACTGTTTCACAAGCTCCTAAATCCACAACATGTCTTTCGTCGCTTCCGTAAGTGCCATATACTCTGACTCCGTGGTTGACTGCGCTACAACCTTTTATAACTGCGAAGCCCAACTAACAGCTGTTCCACCAACTGTAAATACATACCCTGTAGTACTTCTGCAACCATCACGATCGCCCAAAAAATCTGCATCTACATAACCATGTATATGCAAAGAATCTCCCCCAAAACAAAGAGAGTGATCTGAAGTACCTGCTAGATATCTAAGAATCCACCTTACTGCATCCCAATACTGTTTACCTGGATTCTTCATGTAACGGCTGACAACTCCCACTGCTTGTGCGATGTCTGGTCTTGTAGACACCATCGCATACATCAAACTCCCAACGGCTGAGGCATAAGAAATAACAGCCATTTTCTCCATCTCTGCCTCTATCTTAGGACACAATTCCATTGATAACTTGAAGTGAGCAGCTAATGGACAAGTGTCTGACCTCTCGCCATCCATATTGAATCTCTTCAACACTTTCTTCACATAGTCCGCTTGAGATAACCAAAGCTTCTTGCTACTCCTGTTTCTACTGATCTTCATGCCGAAGATTTGCTTTGCTTCACCCAATTCCTTCATTGAAAACTCCGAAGCTAGCGGCTTTTTCACTTCCTTGATCTTCTCCATACATGAACCTGCTAATAGCATGTCGTCCACATACAACGTCAAGGTAACTATATCATTGTCTTCATATCTACGAACATACATACAATGATCCGTTTCGCATCTATTGAAGCATTTTCCTCTCATGAAGCAATCAAACTTCAAGTACTATTGCCGCGGTGCTTGTTTGAGCCCATAAAGACTCTTCTTCAATCGACACACCATGTCTTCCTTTCCTTTAGCTTCAAAACCTGTGGGTTGTTTCATGTACAGCTCTTCTTCGACATCACCATGGAGAAATGTTGTTTTCACATCCAACTGTTTTAAGTGCAAGTCTTCAACTGCCATAATACTGAGCAAAACCCTAATTGAAGCCATCTTCACAACCGGTGCAAAGATCTCACTATAATCGACACATTCTCTTTGAGAGAATCCTTTCACCACAAGCCTCGCCTTATATCTCTTACTGTCATCTGCCTCATCTTTGACTCTTAAAACCCATTTGTTCATAAGAGCGCGCTTTCCTGCAGGTAACTTGGTCAACTCCCAAGTTTGGTTCTGTTCCAAGGAGTTCATCTCGTCCCTCATGGCTGACTCCCACTGAATTCGAGCCTCATCCCTCAAAGCCTCCTCATGAGTCTCTGGCTCTCCCGAATCCGTGTACAGAACATGCTTGTGAACAAAACTAACTGATGGATCAAATATCCTGGTTGGCCTCCTCTCTCCTGTCGATCTCCTCAACGTGGGTACCGGTTCACCGACCGGTTTAGGTTCCCAAACTGTTCTGGTTGTACCTGTTCGTCTTGGATAATTTGCTCATTCCCAATAGGCTCACCATGAGCCTCCTGTGCTGCATGTGATACCTGTACCTGCTACTGCACTGTAGGACCCCCACCACTAGGGCCGCCTTCAGAATCTAAATCTGAGTCTAAGTCTGAACCCCAATCTGATTCTGAACTGGTTGTACTATCTTGACCTATGTGCCTGTCCTTGTATAGAACCTCCTCATTAAACACTACATTCCTGCTGTGAATGACTTTGTTATCCACAAAATCCCAAAGCCTGTAACCATACTCATCGCCGTCGTAGCCAATGAGCACACACCTCCTGGACTTAGAATCCAACTTCTTTCTTTCTTCCCTGTCAATTAGTGCATATGCCTTACAATCATAAACTTTCAAATGCGAATAATTAACAGTTTTACCTGACCATAGTTCTTCTGGAATGGCCCCATCAAGAGCACTAGACGGGCAACGGTTAATCAAGTACACTGCTGTATCAAGTGTAGCGGCCCAAAGATGGACCAGAAGACCCGCATGAAGTCTCATACATCTCGCTCTTTCGAGTATCGTGCGGTTCATCCTTTCTGCTACACCATTCTCCTGTTGACTCTTAGGAACTGTCTTGATTGCTCTGATACCTTCCTTAGCCAGATAGTTAACAAACTATTTTCTTGTGTACTCATGTAACCCCTTTTTCCCCAAATCCGTATTTTCTGTGTATTTTTCTGTATTTAAAATTTGTTGTAAATATTTTTTTTCGTTTTCAAATTCATTGTTAAAATGTATTATTGATCTTCTGTTAAAATCTATTTTTAATTTTATTTATAACTAGTTCCCAATGATTCTTTTTATAATACAAATTATTATTATTATTATTGTTATTGTTATTGTTATTGTTATTATTTTATTATTACAAAATCCTATTGTTTTTGATATATCGGATAGAGCCAAAAGGCTCCAGCCATCAAAAATTATATTAATCAATTAAAATAATAGCAATACAAATAAAGTTACAATGGTTTTACAAGTAGTAAAACAGAAAGAGGAAAATAATAAAGAAAACAATAAGCGACAGACAAGCAAGTAAATAATAGAACTGCGGTACAAAAATAGGAACAACACCGATAAGGGGGACTGTGCCAGAAGCCAGGAAAACTGAGACTGAAGACAAGCGCCCTGTCGCACCCAAGAGGACTGCAATCTCACACTACGGCTCGCTGCCGCAAGGCACAAGGAGCTGACACAAGCAAGCAAGAGGACTGCAATCTCACCAAGAGGGGAAGGCTGGACTAACAGAGCAGACAACGAGACAGAAGCTCAAGGAAACTCTAGCAACACAAAAAAATGAAGGCCCTAATAGCCTACACCGCAAATGGCCAAGAGACGCCGAGACTCAGCTGTGCGGCAGCCGAAGATCCGACACAGAAGCTGTTTTCCTAGCCAGAATACGAGCGCTCACCCGATTCTGCAAATTATAATAGACTTTCTTATTATATTTCCTCTTGACGGTGGGAGGGATGACCTTCACCAATGGGGGCAAATCTGCAGCAGGGTCAGACCTGCTAGCAACATCTTTGATGATGCAATAAGATGGAAAGAGCAGACTGGAATCAACTAAAGAGGCTATTGGGATGGAGTTAGAAAGATAGGGAGAAAAGGAGAAAGAAGAGTTAACACGAAACGGAGGAAGCTTTAGGTGAGAAGAGTGCAGGTTGTGCAAGACCTCCATTAGGAGGTGATTGAGCCAAGCTTGAACCCCTAAAACTTGATACAACGAATAGATGCATCCCGGGAAATGAAAAGAGAATGTTGAAAATTTGGGAGACATTCTCACCTAAAGCTTCTATTGTATTTGCTAGTATTTGAGTATTAACTCGAAGTATATTATTTGATTTATTATTGTATTACTAACTGTTATACTTGATTTAATTATTTACAATTAATTTAAATCCTACCTTGTATTGATTATTTTATCTATTCTTTTGGATCTTATTCATACCCAAAATTCATAACCCATTTTCTTTTTGGATAATCCAATACCCTATAACCCTAAAACCCGTTACCCTATATATAAAAACCTACCCTAAACCTAACCTAACCCTACCCCTACTGTTCTACCCTCCAACCCAGCCGCCAACACCCCAGATCTCCACCCTTCTTCTCCATCTCCTTGTTCATCCTCCTCAACCTTCCACCATCCCGCCATGGCCTCCTGTGCACCCTTCCCATCGCCAACCCCTCCTCGCGATGCTGCACCGCAGCCGACCCTGTGCCCCGTCACCTCCTCAAACTCCTCCCAGCCTCTCCGTCTCCCTCTCCCCCGATGCTCCTCCCTCGGTGACTCCTCCTTCCCCCTTCTCCCGATCTCTCTCCCTCTACCCCGCACCTCATCCCCTCGACGCAGTAATCCTGAACCCATCCACATTGCGCTGTCCCCCTGCGGTCCACTGTGCGCGCCCCTGCAGCGCCACCAACCCCCCTGTGTGATCCCGACCTTTTCTTTGCGCCTTTCAGTAGCCTCGCCGGCCTCCCTGCTCGTGACCCCTGTCCCGTCGCTCCACCCTTTGGCCTCCACTGCACTCCCCATCCTCCCTGGCTCTGCCTGCAGTCTCCGACTTCGCAGCACCCTAGTGCGAGGCTTCCCCTCGCTGCTGCTGCAGCCACCTGCGGCGTCGCCGGCAGTCCCTCGGTGCCCACCGTGTCGACCACCCCGCAGCAACGCAGCCATGGAAGTGTTTGCTATTTATATGAGTTTTGGATCATATTCAATCATGATCGTCAATCATCATGATCATCATCATCATGGAGTTGTGATCTATTGAATTCCGACCGTTGATCGCATCACCATCATCATCATCATCATCAAGATCTTAATCTCGACCATCGGATCTCTTTTGATCATCGCGATTGTGATCATCATCTTGATCTTCGACCTCAGCCATCTGATCGATCGATCACACTTGATCTCGATCCTTGATCGTCTCGATCGTCTCGTTCGTCTTCTACTTGGTGAGTTAAACATTTGATCCACTTTTTGTTCTCATTCATCAATTGTCAATCATGGTATAGTTACTCTTTTGGTACTCTTCTAATTCTTATATATTTTATTTTTGATCTGGACCGTTGGATTCGCTTGATCTTCGTCTTGATCTTGATCATCTCATCAAGATCCATGCCGATCGTGCTCATCGCCGGGATCCATTCCCTTTACTCTTTCGTCGGATTCATCGTCTACACCCCAAGGCAAGTATTCTTCTTGTACAAATTATTTTTTCTAGTACAAGCATTTAATTGAAAATATTGTAAATAGATCGTAGTTGTGACTCCTTCTTGTCTCATCATTTGTTGATCTTAAATTATTCCTCATCGATTCCATAATCTTAAGAGTCACAACCCTTCGTTGATATATTTACAAACTAGTTTGACCCTTTTTATCTCCGAATCACTTGAACATGAACCCCTTGACTTGTGGATGTGTGTTGTGTGATGTATTGTATTGAACTTATATTCTTTAGAGTTGATAAATACATATGACTTGCTGATTTGATCCCCAATGCATCCGTATTTGTATCACACACTAATCTAGACTCATAATAGTCAATTATCATGCAACTTGTATATAAAAGAAATTCACACTTGCTGCTGTTCTTGTCTTTACTTGCTGTTTTGACCCTAATAAAACCAAAATCTGAACTTGAGTCCTGAATATGAAATGTATTCCTAAATGTCTAGTTATCAATAACATCCAGAATTTTTGAATTCCGAGTTACGGTCTAGGAGATATCGCAGTTTTACTGCTGCTGTGTCGGTAATCGCAGATTCACAAAAACTGCTGCACCTCTTTAGTTTACAATTATTTTAGCTATGCTACCAGTAAGTGAATGACTTGAAATTTTGTATGATGTTGCTGGACACCCTAGAGAACATTCCATAATTTTCTCAGAATTAATTAATGAAGTTTCAACCCTGTTTCATATGTATAAACTCAGTTTTACAAATTCTGGCTGAACACAAATGTTGTATAGTTTGCTGTTTTGACATCAATTGCTGCAAATTTACGTACCTTGATTATATGCGTTGGAACCGGACATGAGTCTAGTTTCTAGACCTTCTGACAGGTCCACATTTGCTATCTTGTAGCAACGGAAATCGCAGTTTTTGTGCAGCAACCTCATGCTGTCCAGATTTGAGATTTTCGTTGTTCGTGATACTTTGATTTATTTTGACCCTCGAACATGTATCCTACCTAACCTAGACTTGTCCCATGTTCTTGATTATGTTTGCTTGACATGTTTCGCATACTGTCATGCTTGCTTGATGATAATAATAAATAATAAGCCAGGGTTTAAAGGAAATACCATAGTAGTGGACAATATAGGTAAGTGTACTCAGAAGGGAGCCTGTATTTCTCAGTACTCGGTTCATGAACTTGTTGCACCTTGTTGTATTGATGAAGCCATTACTTGGCTCATGAACCTGTTGTATTCATGAACCCACTGTGTAGTTCTTGAACCTATTAGTATTCCGAACTTGCTTCGTAAACCTGTTATTTAATTTTCGTGTTCATGAACCGTGCCTGCTTGATACTTGATGCCTGAGTACACCGCCCTTTAAAATCCACTACTAGGCCTAAACGAAATTGCATTGACTGTAGCAACTATGTGATAAAAGGATGGCACATGAAGTGCTACCTGATAGTAATAACTACAAGACTTGACACCTGATAATTGAACATGATACATGCTTACTTGATACTTGATGACATGATACATGAGACTTGATACATGTACTTGATAACTTGACACATTAGACTTGTTACTTGATACTCGACACTTGTACGTGATACTTGTTACTTGATGTTTGACACCGTTACATGTTCACTAGCCACTTGTTCTACTACTAGTATTTTTTATCCAACCTTGTCACTTGAGTTGTCTTTCTTGCTAGCTAGTTTCTTAAATCCCCACTACTTGTTGCATCCCTATTACATTCTTGATTCCAAATCTTGTTCCATATTTCTTGTACTTGTTTTATTATTTACGGCCCTAACTTGCACTAATGACGTTTATCTTGTTTTCTCTATTTTCCATTTTTTAATATTTTTACAAGCAGACTTTGGAGACGAATTGCCTGCTGGAATTGGTGAGCAGACGTTCTAGGCTTTACTTGGGAAAAATTTTCTTAAATTATTTTATTTTGTATTTGAGTTATTTCATTTGTTGCTACTTGAAACTTGTAACAGGCTTATGTTCCCGAGTTTTTATCTTTTGATCTAGAGTTAAAAACTATTTAGGATATTATTATTTGTTTCAATTGTTTTCTGTTGCTTAATAAATTATTCATGCTGCGTGGTTGTGTACATTTTGTTATATTCTTGTTATGATGCTGAGTCGATCCTACAGCTCATGAATGATGAAAATCATTCGCTGGGCTTTGTCATGCGCTCGTATTCCGTGTTTTTGGGAAGCGGGGCATGACAACTCACCTCCATTGTCTGACTTTATTGCCTTCACCTTGCATCCCGTCTCATTCTCAACCCTGGCCTTCCAAGCTCTGAATGCCTCAAATACTTCTGATTTCTCGTGAATTGCATAAACCCAAACCTTTCTAGTAGCATCATCTATGAATGTGACGAAATATCTCTTACCACCATAAGAGAATTCCTGAGCTGGACCCCGCACGTCTGTATGTACCAACTCTAGCTTCCCAAGCTTCTTCTCACGTCCACCCAACTGAAAGCTAACTGACTTCTGTTTGCCCATCACGCAATTCTCACAAAAACCCATCTCAACCTTCTTCAGCCCCGGCAGGAGATACCTAGAACAAAGCTACTTGACAACCTTTTCACCAAGGTGCCCTAACCTGACATGCCATAGAATTGAAGGAGAACTACCTACTGATGCTGTAGCAATCATATCACCTGAATCACCTCCCATGAGTAAGTACAACGTATCACCACACTTTCTTTTTGCCACCAACCTGGCACCTGTAGTCACCTTCCATTCTCCATGCCGAAAAGTTGTTGTAAACCCTTCTTTGTCTAGTTTGCTAGTCGAGATCAAGTTTTTCTTCAAGCTCGGAATATGTCTTATATCATACAAGACCAATTGCCTACCATTGCGAGCCTTCACTCTCACAGTGCCTCTACCCACAACTGGACATATCTGCCCATTACCAACTGAAACTGCACCAAAATCACATGTTCTGTAATCCTCAAAAACATCCCTCATGGGGGTACAATGATAAGAAGTACCTGAGTCTACACACCAATCATCTTGCAAAATATTAAATCCAGCAAATAAACACTATTCATCTAGATGGGGTTCAATACTTACCACATTGGCTACCTGTAACCCTGCTTGTGCTTTCTTATAATCCTCGCATATGTCCTGGCTTCTTGCAGTACCAACACTCACCTTTGCGATATCCTGTTCTTGACTTAGACCTATGATTCCTGCTTTGCGACCTCCCTCTGTTGTTACTTCTACCACGGTTATCAACTGACAGCGCGGTATTGCTAGGATATGACACCGAAGTCTCTCCATGTATCTTCCTCCTTGCATCCTCGTTCATAATGCTGCTTATAATATCCTTTAGAGTTGTCATATCTATCATGGTGCAAGTAATAGTCTGCTCTACTGTGCCGTAACTGTCGGAAAGACTGGATAGCAACAACAACGATTGTGCCCTCTCCTCAAACTTCAAATCTGATGATTCCATCTGATTGTAAACCATACATAAATTGTTAATGTGCTCAGCAACCGAACCCCTTTCTGACAACTTCAAGTTAACCAACTTCTTTAGATGTAAGATCTGGTTCGCTGCATTCGGCTTCTCAAACATGTCTGTCAAAATCTTCATTGCCTCGTTTGCGGTTCTTGCCTTCTCAATATGAAACAGCGCCTTCCTCCTCAGCGACAACTGAATCTGTCCAAGCGCTTTCTGGTCCAATCTATTCTAGCCTGCCAACGCAACTGGGTCGACCTCCGCCCCCTCTGGCTTCACACCAAACAACGGATCATCTAGATCCTTCTGTCTGAGATACGCAATCATTTAGATCTTCCACATTGTGAAATCCGTTCCATCGAACTCCTTGACTCTACTCTTGTCCCCCATCTCAATCAAGACTACCAACTTGTAGCTCTGATACCACTTTGTTGAATTCTAACTGCGAAATAAACTCAACAACGACGACGAGATGTAAGAACCATAGAATCAAAACAAGAGAATAAAGAACAAGCAAAAGCAACACACAAGAATATACAAGATTTTTATCAAGGTTCACCCAAACAATGGCTACTTCCCCGCGCAGAGGCACTCCTGCGATTTCCACTAGAAATATGAAGATTAGGTTTACAAGTCTCTCAAGAACTCACTCTCAAGGTGAAGGGTTTCTCTTTATCTCACTCTCTCTTAATGACGGCTGGTAGATCTCTGTTTTCTTTTCACTTAACCCTAAAATCATACACAATACAATATATATAGGATTCCACAACTTTCATCTCAGTCACTCATCAATCAGCGTTGGGACGGTCGACCGCACCATCTTGACGATCGACCGGCCTTCTCCTTCGACTGCACGAGTTCCAACAGAGAGCGGGTCGGTCGACTGCGCGGTCAACCGGTCTTTCCTTCAAGATACAGAATTGAGTCAGATGGCGGGACGGTCGACTGCGCGGTAGACCGGTCGTCTTGCCTGGGCGGTCGGGGGGTGCGGTCGACCACAACCCTGTTGTAGCCACTTGCTACTTTTGACTTGTTGCTCCCATTTCGACTCTCATTCCCGACTATTTTCTTCAACTCATTATCGTGTATTGAATTCACAAATCTCAACAATAAAATCCTCCATAAAAAGACAAATTTTAAGCCGAGGTGTTAAAGCATATATGACATAAATATATACTAAATCACATTCACTGGTAATAAAAAAATGTATGGATAAATCAAAAGTTCATTTATGAACTACCTTCGTACATTGTTTTTACGTTCGGAATATGATATGTATCTTTTTAACTGAAACTGTATAAATTTTAGTAATATATACTGGCTGAGGCGGTCCAATGGAATATTGCTGAAAATTGGAAGCTGATGACAGGAAAATTGAGAGGACGAAACCCAGTGCAAAATCAAAATCTCTTGTTCTTAAACAAGTTTAGAATAATAATATTTTACTTTAATGACTACCAGTGAGGCCCAGATTTGTACTTTCAAAAGAAGATCAATCAACATAAATTGCCTAATCAAAGCATTACAGTTTAGAACTGACCTAAGGCTATAATTTTATATTCTCTTAGATGAGCGGAGAATGATGAAGGATGGGATATAAGATAAACTCCCAAATGGATTTAAATACTACATGGTGATGTGCTATAGATGACGTGGCCCAATCAGGACCGTCGGATCTCCTTAGATTTCGTTCATCCCAAATCATCAGGTCAACGGGTCCAATGGATCCTCTACCACTTCTGGCCCACAGGCAAACGGGTTTGACCCGGCCCATTAGGGTCAGATAGTCGTTTGCCCATGCCTATAAATATCAGGCCCCCTCCTCACTTTCAAAGATAATGAATCTTTCCTCATTTGAACCCTAGCTGCTCAGTGTCTTTTTCAGTAACTGACTAGATCGTCGGAGGGCCTGTCACCGGAATTTCTCCCGGTATTTCTAGGCCTTTTGCAAGTACTCTGGCCGTCCGAGCTTCCAGCCGCTCTTCCGAGCCAACCTCCAGGAACCGACCCGAGCCAAGGTCGAGATCCGTCCCTTCTACTTCAAAAATTACAAGAACTCACACATGTTGCTCCCACACCGAAAACAAGCAGCATGAGGTTGGCGCCGTCTGTGGGAACCCGACTGAATCGATCCTAAGCTCTGATCTCTCTTGAAGTCGAGTCCTCCCATGGCTCCCAAAGCCATAAGAGCCTTCACCGCTGGACGTTGTCCAGAACCACCTCCCTCTCACAGCAATGTGAACACTCAGGGATCCAACCGACCACCAGCCAATGGTATGGCAGAACCGGGTCCGAGTGCCTCACGCTCGGTTGCCAGGGACTTACGGCATGACATCAACCACCGGCAGCCCATGAGCAACCTTCGTCTCCAAATCAGTCGATCAAGGAGCCGAGCAGTTCCTTCTGACCCAGCTCCGACTCATAGCATTCTCCCATCCCGGAGCAGGGAACACAACCGTAGCCCCAGGGGTGGTTCACCTCCGCCCGGCCAGGGTAAACGGGCTCCAGTCACGAGAGCCGAGTTCCGAGATTTCAGGAACGAGATCTTCCGTGCCCTTGGAGGCAGTCCCGGATTCGAATAGCAAACCGCCGGCCCATGGCGCGAAGAGTGTCGGTGTCCCGAGTCTTACGATTCGTCCCAGCCACCATGGCAGAACGAAGCCGTCCTCCATTGCCTCCAGGAGATGGAGAATCACTTCTCCCGCATTAACGAGGGAGGACCACAAACCGGCCGGGCGCATCAGCCAAGCCGACTCCCATTCTCCTCCCAAATTCTAGACGCAGAGATTCCCAGGAATTTCAGGCCGCCTCAGTTCGAGACTTACAATGGCGAGAGTGATCCAGCTGATCACATGAAAGGATTCAAAATCCTCGTGATGATTCACAGCGCATCAGATCCTCTCCTATGTCGCGCCTTCCCTGCCACCCTGCGTGGCCCGGCTCGGGAATAGTTCTCAAAGCTCGCCCCTGGCTTGGTTTTCTCATTGGACCAGCTCGAAGCAAATTTTCTTGCCCACTTCGTGACCAGTCGGAAGGTCGAGAAGACGAGCGCGTGTAACACCCCGCAAAATTGGAAATAATAATTTTACCCTCGTATGTTACGCACGTGTATTTTGTAACATGTTTTCACTACATATTTTGATTACCGACTATTTATGCATTTCTCATATTGATTTTTACCCTATTTTGAGTCAACAAAAATATAATATTTCAATCTCTGTATTTTTACGTATTTTTTATGTGTTTTCGATGCACGTATCAATTACATATTTTTCCATCACTAAGTGTGATATTTCTATGTATATTGATTATTTATTTTACGTGTTCGAACTCGTTTTATAAAACGGAAATTCATTTTCCCCTATTTCGACTAAAATGCATTTTTCAACTTTTGCACGTGTGATGCACGTATTAATTTTTCCATCTTTATTTTTCTTACTCTCATTTATATTTTAGCATGCATAAGTCTTTTTATTTAGCCTTTTATTTAACCCATGGACCTAAAAATAGATTCTAGCCCATTAGATTAATAAAAAGGAAAGCCCACTAGACTAACTAATTAATTTGATTAAAAAGAAAGCCCATGGGACAAGCCCACTAATTAAATCCTATTTTAAAGTTGTGCATGGACTCACACATGACATGTAATAACTTTTAATACACATTTTAGAAGCATAGGGGTTGTATTTAATTTTGTGTATGTATGTGCACTAGTGCACAACACGTGCACGTGTTAGATGAAGATGTGGGAGTTTAGGAGGTGAAGAGTTGGGGGTTAAGGTTTTGAAGAGTTGGAAAGGTGAAGAGTTGGGAGTTTTAGGAGTTAGGATTTTGAAAGGTTGAAAAATTAATAGAGCAATTTATTAGGTGGAGATTTATGCAAATTAAATCCTCACATTATCCTATAAATACACCCTCATTTCTCTTCTTCTGTCACACTAAAAAATAAAGAAAAGAAATAAGAGAAAGAAAAAGAAAGAGAGAAAGAGAGTTCTTGTGCTTTGGTGAAATTCTTGCTAGGATGAGTTCTTGCTAGAGAATAAGGAGCTAGGATTGTTTTGTTGGAGCTAGGAGCTAGAAGTAACCTCTTCTTCTTTATTTGCATCTTCATAAGAGGTGGGTGTTCTCATGCTTTCTAATTATAGAACAATGCATGCTAATAATAATGGATGAGTAGTATAGAAAGTTTGATGTGATAAAGTAATCTATACTATTGTTTGTTGTAGTATTGAATCATGTTATGTTTACTTTCATCATGTAGTTGTTAATGAGGAAAGAATTTATTTTTTGCCATTGTAACACCCCGTTTTGTACAATACCTGAACATATGCATATGTGTATGTATATTGTTAGTATGCGTGCAATTGATTGTAGTATTATTGGTCGATTTTGCCATCGCGATGGATGGTTAGGGCTACGAGACAGTTTTTGGGAGAGTTGCATTCCAAAGACGCACGAGAACGAGACGGACCGATACTAGTATAACTGCTAGTTTTCGGCACGACGCACATGCAAATATAACACGGTATGATACTACAGTGAATATAGGTTGCGTGCGCTCGTTAAAACACTCGTCTCGCACCCGTTGGAACTCATTAAGGTTTATTTGGGCAGCCAACACAACTAATACAAAACCAATGGGCTAAACCATGGTTTTGGGTCTACAAACCACCTATAGCCTAACCTACCCCCCCCCCCCCTGTCAAATCCGGTCCCCCCTTCCCATCACCCTCATTTCCCACTTCTTTTTCCCCTTTTGCTCTGAAATTTTCAGAAGAGAACACCACAAGAGAAGGAGGAGAGAAAAGAAGAAGGAAGTAAAGGAGAAGGAAGAAAAGGAGATTTCCAAGAGAAGAGCCTTCAAGAAATTCCTTCTACTACTACAACCTAAGGTGGAAAGTTTCTCTAAACTTGAAATTCTTGTCTTTAAATTAAATTTGGTTGCATGCATGTGTGCTAGAATGCATAGGATTGCTTTTCTAAAGGTTAGAAGTAGAAGTCAGATTGGAACTAGGAAAAGCTGGTTCGGAGTACCATTTTGTGGATTTTTCTGAGAGCACAATATGTTGAATTAGACCACAAGATTAAAAGAGTTTGTTCATTTATGTGTTAGGATTATCCATAATTTATTTCAGATTTTTCTATGATCATTTGATGTGCTAATAAAATTGAGAAATGGATATGTGTCGTAAGGCAGATTCAGGAAAAGAAAAACAAGAGGGCTGATATTGTAGGAATTTTCATGATTTATTGAAACCTGATTTTGATCTGAAATTTTTACTCAGTATTCATGAATGCATGTTGATTATCTACAAAAATCAGTGAATTATTTAGATGATTTTATAGGCATGAGAAAAATCTATCTATGACCAGTATCTGATTGTTGAATTAGAAAATTTGATGGTTTCTGTGCTAACTTACAATAGCTATTACTCACTGTATAATTGGAATTTTGACATGAAGTCTTTTGCATAATGTTGGGTATAATGTCTAGTTTTACCACCATAAATTTTGTGTCAATTGGACAAGTGTGCAATTTACTGTGATTTTGTGATTGAGCACTGTGCTGTTTTCAGCCAGTTTTGACACTCTGTAAAGATTGGGAAATTGAAACCTGTTAGAGGCATATTTTGAGGATCATGACCCAGTAAAGAGTTGTGGTGGACACCTAGACCTTTCCAAAAAAACTAATTTGAGGCAATTCCATTAAACGGTTGAATTATTATGATTTTTGTAAGACTGAACAGGGGAGTAGAGTAGAGCTGAGTGCTTTGAATTGGAGAGACCAATTGTGTGAATTGGTGTATCGTTGATAGATGAGTGTATTAGGGTGACTTAATGGTATAATTTGTACTCATGACCAACTAGAGAGTTATTGAGGACACCCACACCCTTCTACAGAATTTGAGTTTGTGTCGTTCTGATGAATGAGTAGGTTTGTGTGTTAATGGTAAGGTGTAGCCCGTGTACAGGAAGCACGCAGGTTAGAGCTTGAGAAACTATGTCGAGGACTTAGATGGTTGAATCTAAGCTCGTGATCAACTAGGTAGTTGTAGCCTAGGATCGTACCTTTCCAAGTTGGGGCCATACACTAAAATCGGAGTTGTATCGATAGAGGGATGACCATTTTGAGGTTCGGGCAGGAACCCGTAGGTCGCTTAGTTTGGGTTAGGACTAAGGATTGTGAAAGCATTTTTCCCTTGTGTGTAAGCCGAGTCGGTGACTCGTGTCTAGGGATGGTTGATCTCTGTTATTGAGGTTGTTGATTCTCCGAGTGGGATGTGTGACTCGAGTTAGTCACTAGGGTAAAGGATACCCTGCACCTATCAAGCCTATATTATTAGACTTCTGCCGAGCGTAGGACGTCCGAGCATGCCAGTGAGTTGAGCTCACGGGACAGTTTTATATTTATAGCCGGGTAGCGGCAGGCATAGGCCATTTTGCTGGATGAGTCCAAGTCAGGGAAGTGGCGAACCGGACCGGTGTCGCCAGGGGCCAGAGGTTGATAGGCAAATGTGGAAGCAGTAATTCTTACCCGAAATAATTAGAGTAAGGTAGGGGTTAGAATGGTTATTAAGGGGTTGGAAAATTGCATTAGTCCTAGTAAACCATAGTCGGTGTTGTATCTTCCAGTCGTAGGGATACGTTCTCGGCCGCTAAGGGATTGCGTCCCCGGCTCGTATCTCGATCTGTTGATTCCCAAAGCTTTGCCTAAGTAAGGTATGGGAGGCCTGGAGGAATTGACCTCCCGTGGTGCTCACGTCCCTAAAGCGCGGGTTTGTATTTGTGTTTTTGGTATATTGTAACGACCCGAAAAATAGCATATGGCTATTTTGCATCAAAATGTGTGCGCGATTGAGAATTTCGCGCGACAATGGATTTTCTGATAAAAATTATTTAATATATTGTCTATTTTATTTTATTATTATTTTCAAAATTAAATTATTTTTATACGGATTATTACGAAGTAGTTTTAATGTATTTTTGTATTGTTTATAATATTAAAGTAGAGAGTTGGGTTTTATTTGGAATGT
Source organism: Hemerocallis citrina (assembly GCA_017893485.1). Taxonomy (NCBI): domain Eukaryota; kingdom Viridiplantae; phylum Streptophyta; class Magnoliopsida; order Asparagales; family Asphodelaceae; genus Hemerocallis; species Hemerocallis citrina. Next base: position 109,696,032 of record CM030361.1, on the reverse strand, counting down.
ATTGAGAACTAGGGGGCTTATATGTAATATTTCCTTTACATTATTTATCTATCTACTTAATTATTGTTACATTTTACAAAAAGGACCCCCACCTTCTCTCCTTCCCCTTCCTTCTCCTTCCTTCTTTCTTCTCTTCCCGTCTGGTTCTACCCCAACCCAGAAAACCCCTTCCCCCGGTTCCCCCCTACTTCTCCTTCCCCTACTTCTTCCTCTCCCCGTTCACTTCCAACCAAAACCCCCCATCTCTCTTTCCCTTCTCCTTCTTCTTCCCTTCTCCTTCCCGTTCGTTTCTTCTTCCCGAACCCAAAGAAGACCCCGGCCTCCTTTCCCTTCCTCCCTCTCCCGTCCACGCCGGCCGATCGAAACGAACCCCAACCGCCATTCCCACCTTCCTTCTCCTTCTCCCTTCTTGATTCGATGCCAACCCATGGCAGCCCCGACCTCCTCTTCCTTCCTCCTCCTTCCGTTCGTTCCATCCGAGATCGAAGAAACCCCGACCCCTTCTTCCTCCTTCGTTCTTCTTCTTCATCCCGACCAAAACAAACCCAAACGAACCCATCGACGGTTCTTCCCCACCTCAAAATCCACCTCCATTCGTTCGTCGATTTCGAATTAAGTTGAGGGTTAGATTGATGGAGGGATTCTTTACATGGTGGTGTTGTCGGATTTTCGATTGGATTTCGGAAGGTATAAACCCTAACTATTTTATTGTATAAAAGTTAGTTAGGTTAATTTTTATTGAGTAGGGTTATTTTGATAGGGAGATTTAGAGATATTGGAAATTGTAGAGGTGAGAAATTAGCGGATTTTTATGGAGATTTCAAGTTGTTAGTAAATTAGGGTTTTGGGTTTGGAAAAGGGAATTATATATGTATGAACTATTTCTCTTATAATAGTGGAGAGTATAGTTGGACTATTAGAATATTTTGGGGGGGCAATTTTAGTAATTATTTGCAGATGAAAATACCGTAAGCATTAGATTATCACGTGCATCGCACGTGTATATCACAAGCGTTCAGTAAACTCTTGTGAGATATTTGGGGATAGTATTATTAGCTTATATGATTGGTTTGAATGATTGAGTTTTAATTGCTTGAAATTTGGTGATTGGATATATTCGCGACTTCGGATGCGGGGTGGCATGGCGACGCTTCGAATCTTCGCGAAATGTGGTGAGTTAGTTTGTTTATATATTTGTGTATATGGGAATGAGTTATTTTTATATGATGATATCAAATGTGGTGAGTTATATTATTTATATATTTTCATGGTTTAAAGATATATGTGAGTTGGTTTATTATATATTTTGTGGGTTGAAGAATATGTGAGTTATATTAGTTATATATTTTCGTGGTTTAAAGATATATGTGAGTTAATTTATCTACGTATTTTTGTGGTTTAAGAAATATGTGAGTTAATTTATTTATATATTTTGTGGTTTAAAGATATATGTGAGTATGATGTATCTACTTATATTTTATGTTGTGGCTGAATTTTATGGTTTTGATATATTTCGTAGAAGTTATGTTAAAGATTGATTTGAGGGAAAATACGGATTTTTATGGGCCCGAAAATAGGTTTTGTGATAATTGGTGAAATTAACTATTTTGAGTATATAAAAACCTATATAATGGATGAGTTATATTTAGATGATATCAAAATATGGGTGTATGGTTTATATACGTATTTTGATGTTTTGAAGAAGTTCGAATAAACTAAAGTATTGTTATAAATTTATGGATCAAAAGGATCCTATAAAAAGTATGAATGGTAGAACTTGAGTTGTATTAGATCATGCTTGAGTTGTTGTCTATGTCAAAAAGGAACCCATTCATGCTCGTGAACCATGAGGAAGATCATGCTTGAGTTATAGTAGAATATCATGCTTGAGTTGGTGTGCTATGTCAAAAAGAGAACTACCATGCTTAAAGATTTGTTGTAGTTAATGATTCTAAGAGAAGAACCCATGCTAAGATGAGTAGTTGTTCTAAGGTTCAAGGAAACCATGCTTAAGTGAGTATAGTAGTGGTTTTAGCTAAGAGTCTCAAAAAGAACCCATTTTAGTTGTTAGTAGTATTGAATAAAAAGAACCCATCCTATAGATTTGGATTGTTGGAGAGAAAGAACCCATACTTGTGATATGGTAAGAATCCATGCTTGAATTGTTGTAGAAAGAAACCCATGGTTAAGTTGTAGTAGAATATCATGTTTGAGTCGATTCTAGAAAGAAACTCATGTTGAGTTGATTATAGTAGGTATGCCATGATGAGAATCTTAGAAGAAACCCATACTAAGTTGATTATAGTAGATTCTTCTGTTACTTCTAATTATAGAAGATCAAGGTTGCTAGTAAGCACAGTTGGTTGCTTCTAGGTTTGATTACCTGTATGGTTGTTTGTATGTGGTTTTGCGCGTACGTGGCTCGACTGGCCCGTATGTAGCTGTGGGTCTCATACGGAGCGTATTTGGCTCGTATGCATGTTGTTGTCTCATACGCGGCTCGACTGGCCCGTATGTAGCTGTTGGTCCCATACGCAGCTTATTTAGCTCGTATGTATTTTTGGTTACTCGTATGTAGCTTCGTAGCTAATACGCAGTTTGTTGTGCTTATCTAGGGTGATATCATTGCCCTAGGGCTATCGACCATTAAGACGTGTGTTTAGCTTACTTCTAAGGGACTGTGGACGAGTCACTTCGCGGGTGCCGTCAGATCTCAACCGTTGGTTGATTTGCGGACCGGAGTGTGATGAAATCCAAGTTCAGGTAGTAGCATGCGAATACGTTCGTATTGCCGGGATCTTGGATCGATAGGCCATGAACGGATCCTAAGGGATTCTGGTAAGTCTAGGTTGAGCAGCCTAGTAGAGTATCTTGCGAAGTCTAATTTAAGACCTAGCATGTTGTGTTTATAATATTGTCATCCCTAGGATTGTTCAGGGTTAGTGACATCGTTAGGGTAGTGACTTATAAAGATCTTTTACTTAACCATTTTGCCATAAAGGAGGAGTTGGTAGTAGGGGGCACCTTACGACCAACTCGCCCTTGGGGCCGATCTTAGGTGGTGTTACTGGGTTGTACCTTCCTGTCAAAGAGATACGTACGGTGCCTTCTCACGAGTTGGGAGCACGGGATGCGTATCGCACACTGTTAATTCCTGAAGTGCCGTGATAAGGCGGCGGAGCTAGGGGGATGGACCCCGGAACTTTGTCGGGTCCTTGGCCAGGAGAGAGCGAACAGGCCATAGATCACGGTCTATGAGTTAGGGGCGACACAGGATAGGCTTTGTATGCTATACTGCGCTCGGAGAGACCCCGTGTTCGTCTGGTTTTTGAGTGAGGTCCGGTGTACCGGGTAGTAGTGGCAAACATAGACACCATGAGCGTACTGCATTGGTGGGACTTGACCACGTTTGCAACCTCATCAGTCATGTAGTATCTGTCAGGAACAGGTTGTGTACAATTAGAAATTCATAACGCGGGTTCAAATCCCTATATTTGGAGAGACGGCTTGAGATGGGGCGTATGTAGTATGGGATGCATACTGTTCCGGAGACTTGCTTGCATTAGAATAAGAGCATCATTGTATTGGTAATTTTGCATTAGAGTTTGAGTCATAAGGTACACAGGCACAAAATTATAGGTACACGTGTCTTTTCCATTCGAGATGAATTGCGAGTGTGATAGTAAAGTAAATTAATAACCAAGCTATGGGCTTGGGATGTGATGTGATATTACCCAAGTCGGGCTTGGGATGTGCGTGATTATTACCCAAGCTATCGGCTTGGCGTGGGATATGTTATTGCCAAAACTATGTTGGGATATGGGGTACATTGTGATAAAATGCAAGTAAATGGTAAGGTGAAATGAGATGTTAGGTTGGACATGAATGAATGAGGTAGTATGAGAATGAAGGCATATGTCTATGAGGTGATACGTGATATAAGGAAGTAAAATCAATATTGTATTATGAGAGCGGTTTTCCAAATGGTTACTAAATATAAGTATGTTATGAGCGGGTATAGATATACATACAGGTGATGACTCAGAGAGTATTTGATATAAAACCTCATTTATGATGTTTACTTATTCAGGTGTCAAGTAAGATTGTTTATCTTGGAAATTGTGAGTTCGTTATGTTTTACTTGTAAGTTTAATTTATTTACTTATTTAATAAATTATACTCACACCAGAAATGGCTAACCCCTTAGTGTTTGGGGGTTAGGGAGTCCCTGGACTACCCTAGGTCCCTACTGTTACAGGTCCTCAGCAGTGCAGAGGTGAGGTGTAGGTACAGGTTCCGTGGAGTGGAGTTCCAGTTATAATTCATTATTATGTTTTAATTGTAAATAGTAAAGATTTATGCTTTAATTTGTATTTTTGATGTATAAGTATGATGATGATGATGAAGAGTATAGTGTGAGGCAACAGGATATGGTTTGGACCCGTACCCATTTCGTTGTGGAGTGCCGGGCGTCGTGGTAGGTTTTTACAGGTTATTTTCTAAAAACTTACTACGTTTTCAAAAAGGATTTATGCTTTTTAATTGATATTTGTTAAACCGTTATGAGTTTGGCCCCCAGAGCATATATATATATATATTGCCTGTGTGATGATACTCATTTTGGCCTGGGGAGCCCATATTATTATTGCCTGTGATGTAAGCTACGGAATTTAGAGCAAAATTCCGTAAGCTTTTCTGTGTTTTGGGCAAAAAAATACAAGGGAGACTCTGCCCAAATTTTCTTTGAAACATAACTATTTTAGTTTATGTTTAAAGTGATATAGAAATTGGAAGAATTGATTTTGGAGTCAAAAGGAAAAGAAAAGGGGCAGGCAGTACAGTTTGGTATTACAAACTGATAATTGTAATTACTGCATAGTAACTCTGTGTTGAAGAAAAGTTTTTAAATTTTCCAATTTTTCTGTGTCTCGAGACTAATTGAAGGAAAGATCTTGGCATGTGTCACGGTTTCCCAGCAACGGGGAGATCGGGGCGTTACAGATGGTATCAGAGCTGACTTCAATTTACAGTCCAACACAGTAGGAAAATTAAACTTGAATGCCCTTTAGGAGTCGGGATTTAGCTAGTTGTAGATAGTTATAATTCATATTGTTGGTTCCTTCAACTTATGTTTTATAATATTTCTATATCCGGACTAATCCTAGTGTATGTGTTACCATCCTTTAACCACATGAATGGTGTTCGAGGAAGGACACTCAGATAGATACCCATACATGTTACAAATGTGGAAGGATTGGTCGTATCCGACCAGATATTCCCCAGCTTCACCGGAGGAATGGCAGATCAACCTCGAAGATGAACAATAAAGGAAAGGGGTCTGTTCACCGAGGGTAGAGTTCGCACTTACTACCAGCAAGCTGTAAAAGGCAGGAGTGCTAGTACCGGTATGTGCCTATCGAACTGCAACTAAATTAAAAGTTGTATTTTTGAAATTTATTTTGGACTAAGAAGTAAGGTATGATGAAACACTTTCGTAACCAATTGGATTTATATATATATATATGGAATCCATACAACTGTTTTGTTCAATTGTGGTTCATCACATTCTTTTGCCTAAATTATTTTTCAAGTGTCGAGATGTGTGCGGGAGGAAACTCCAGATTTGGTTTTGTTGAATACACCATCTGGAGCATCAGCTTCGAGCAAATTACAGGAGAAAATCTTGGAAGTTTGAAGTAATGATCATAGGCCATGCCCTATTCTAAGGAGGGAGTGGCTACTGAACTGCAAAAGATCAAGATAAGTGGAGGATTGACCTCAGCCAAAAACTGTGAAAGAAGCAAGAAGATAGATGATGAGATCAAGTAAGCCAGTATAAGAGTGATTACTCAAGTTTAGAGCTCAATTTCAACACGATGGGAGCTATAATCGAGTCCAAGTGAGCAAGTCAGAAGGCTTAGGCAGGAAATGCAGAGATTGGAGCACTGAAGCGGCAGAGTTCTCTAAGATCAGCTTATGATTAAGCCGCCACTAGGAGCACGCCAAGGAGGAGATATCGCTCAGACAGAGGGCAATCGTGTTAGCAATTCAACTAGGTCACCAAGAGGAGTGACTCAGGGGCTGAAGCGACAATGTGTGACTTCGTCCTTTCTAAGGAGGGAGTGGTCACCAATCAACAGGAGTCGTAACCAAGGAGTAAATCAACAACACTTGTAGACAAGGATAGAGCAAGGTAATGCAGCCATTGTCTACTCCAGAGCAGGAGCAGAGGAGTGTCAGCATTATATTCATAGTGGGTCTGTCCAAAAGGCTGAAGGACAACAGTTCAACTTGGTAGAAGACCAGTTTTTTTTAAGAATATCACTCGGGGAACTGGAGATGGTTCAGGAAAATATCTCGTGAACCATTGATGTTTGGGGTTGCCTTCCTCTCCACTAGCAGCGTTCTGAGGACAGAACGATTCTAAGGAGGGAGTAATGTAACGACCCGAAAAATAGCATATGGCCATTTTGCATCAAAATGTGTGCGCGATTGAGAATTTCGCGCGATCATGAATTTTCTGATAAAAATTATTTAATATATTGTCTATTTTATTTTATTATTATTTTCAAAATTAAATTATTTTTATACGGATTATTACGAAGTAGTTTTAATGTATTTTTGTATTGTTTATAATATTAAAGTAGAGAGTTGGGTTTTATTTGGAATGTATTGAGAACTAGGGGGCTTATATGTAATATTTCCTTTACATTATTTATCTATCTACTTAATTATTGTTACATTTTACAAAAAGGACCCCCACCTTCTCTCCTTCCCCTTCCTTCTCCTTCCTTCTTTCTTCTCTTCCCGTCTGGTTCTACCCCAACCCAGAAAACCCCTCCCCCCGGTTCCCCCCTACTTCTCCTTCCCCTACTTCTTCCTCTCCCTGTTCACTTCCAACCAAAACCCCCCATCTCTCTTTCCCTTCTCCTTCTTCTTCCCTTCTCCTTACCGTTCGTTTCTTCTTCCCGAACCCAAAGAAGACCCCGGCCTCCTTTCCCTTCCTCCCTCTCCCGTCCACGCCGGCCGATCGAAACGAACCCCAACCGCCATTCCCACCTTCCTTCTCCTTCTCCCTTCTTGATTCGATGCCATTCCCACCTTCAAGTCATGTAGTATCTGTCAGGAACAGGTTGTGTACAATTAGAAATTCATAACGCGGGTTCAAATCCCTATATTTGGAGAGACGGCTTGAGATGGGGCGTATGTAGTATGGGATGCATACTGTTCCGGAGACTTGCTTGCATTAGAATAAGAGCATCATTGTATTGGTAATTTTGCATTAGAGTTTGAGTCATAAGGTACACAGGCACAAAATTATAGGTACACGTGTCTTTTCCATTCGAGATGAATTGCGAGTGTGATAGTAAAGTAAATTAATAACCAAGCTATGGGCTTGGGATGTGATGTGATATTACCCAAGTCGGGCTTGGGATGTGCGTGATTATTACCCAAGCTATCGGCTTGGCGTGGGATATGTTATTGCCAAAACTATGTTGGGATATGGGGTACATTGTGATAAAATGCAAGTAAATGGTAAGGTGAAATGAGATGTTAGGTTGGACATGAATGAATGAGGTAGTATGAGAATGAAGGCATATGTCTATGAGGTGATACGTGATATAAGGAAGTAAAATCAATATTGTATTATAAGAGCGGTTTTCCAAATGGTTACTAAATATAAGTATGTTATGAGCGGGTATAGATATACATACAGGTGATGACTCAGAGAGTATTTGATATAAAACCTCATTTATGATGTTTACTTATTCAGGTGTCAAGTAAGATTGTTTATCTTGGAAATTGTGAGTTCGTTATGTTTTACTTGTAAGTTTAATTTATTTACTTATTTAATAAATTATACTCACACCAGAAATGGCTAACCCCTTAGTGTTTGGGGGTTAGGGAGTCCCTGGACTACCCTAGGTCCCTACTGTTACAGGTCCTCAGCAGTGCAGAGGTGAGGTGTAGGTACAGGTTCCGTGGAGTGGAGTTCCAGTTATAATTCATTATTATGTTTTAATTGTAAATAGTAAAGATTTATGCTTTAATTTGTATTTTTGATGTATAAGTATGATGATGATGATGAAGAGTATAGTGTAAGGCAACAGGATATGGTTTGGACCCGTACCCATTTCGTTGTGGAGTGCCGGGCGTCGTGGCAGGTTATTTTCTAAAAACTTACTACGTTTTCAAAAAGGATTTATGCTTTTTAATTGATATTTGTTAAACCGTTATGAGTTTGGCCCCCAGAGCATATATATATATTGCCTGTGTGATGATGCTCACTTTGGCCTGGGGAGCCCATATTATTATTGCCTGTGATGTAAGCTACGGAATTTAGAGCAAAATTCCGTAAGCTTTTCTGTGTTTTGGGCAAAAAAATACAAGGGAGACTCTGCCCAAATTTTCTTTGAAACATAACTATTTTAGTTTATGTTTAAAGTGATATAGAAATTGGAAGAATTGATTTTAGAGTCAAAAGGAAAAGAAAAGGGGCAGGCAGTACAGTTTGGTATTACAAACTGATAATTGTAATTACTGCATAGTAACTCTGTGTTGAAGAAAAGTTTTTAAATTTTCCAATTTTTCTGTGTCTCGAGACTAATTGAAGGAAAGATCTTGGCATGTGTCACGGTTTCCCAGCAACGGGGAGATCGGGGCGTTACATATATATATGTTCATAACCCGGATCAGGGGTGAACACACATGCGAGAGTCCATGAATGGACATGTGGAACCAAGGGTCGTAAGGACCAGGTTCAACACGGTTTCTAAGGAGGTCCGTGCACGGGTACCAACTGGCGGTGACCACTTGGGCACTACAGGACGGAATTAGGCCGACCGCTGCAATCTTCTTGGGCGACGGACAGTCTATTGGGAACTGGATGGATACAAGGGTAGGGTGCATGGCGAGGGATTGAACCCTACAATCAGAAGAGGCGAACTCCTTGGAAAGTATGTAGTATGGGATGCATACATTTCCATCGAAGTTGATTTGGGGAAGTATGTAGTATGGGATGCATACGTTCCCAACTGAATTGCATTAGAGTAGGTGCATCGTGTGCATTCTTGTTCGTGCGTTAGATTAGGCTATGCTTAGGTCTTAGACGCATGTAGTATGGGATGCATGCGGATCTAGATTTTCAAGTCTTGCTTGCTTTAGAATAGGCTTGTGATTTGTGCATTTAGTGGTTAGATCATGGCATACACGAGCACCACATAAATTAGGATGCACGTTTCCCTTTTCCATTCAAGATGGGTTGTGATTGAATTTTAGAGGATCGTTGTAATCACCAGCTTTGCGTCAGTCGAAGTACTGACGTTCCCCACCTTTTAGGTATCGACTTCTACCTTTCGAACAGGGCAGAGATATCAGAGTCGCGCAGCAGAAGACTCAAGCCAAGGAGCAAGTCCCAAGGAAGCAAATTGACTGTTCAGCGGAGCTTCGGCAGTGAGCCGTCGACTGCCATTCAGAGAGAGAGAAGTTGTTAACTTTACAGAAAGGAGTGATGTATGTTGTAATAAGATGTACTGGGTTTATGTAATTTGTATTCTTGTCAAGGACAAGACATTGGTTGTAATCAATGATGTAATGACTCATTTGGCAATAAAAAGTTTTTAAATTTCCATGTTATTACTGTGTTGAGATGCATTTGAAGGCAAAGATTCTGGGGAGTGTCACGGATATCCGGTAATGGGGATCCGGGGCGCTACAGCCATGCACTAGTATACATGAATGAAGGAATAGTTGATTATATGAACATTTGTTAGAAAATTTTCTTTTGATAAGCAAATGAATTTTTGGAAAAACGAATTTGATACTCATAATTTCTCTTGGTTGTTGAAAATGTCTAGTTGTTTAAAATGAAGAAATATATTGCTTATTCATAAAAGAGAAGAAATAAATTGTGTAATTTAGATGTTTGTCTAAATGTAGATTTTCATGGGTTACTGTTAAAAGAAAATTTAGTTTAGATAAACTAATTATAATCTAATGAAAGAATAGATTGAATGAAAAAGAGAGTTCTATGAAAATAATAGAATGACAGAAAAGTTGAACAAAAGCATAATAGTATATTTTGATATCAGAAATCACACTTGAACTTACTGGTTAGCCAGTGCACCACATAGCACTATTATACTTATAAGAAATCTTGGGTTCAAAACTTGTTGGACACAATTTATTTTTGGAATTTGTTTAAATAAAACCGAAACCAAGAATTTGTATTTGAATAATTCGGTAGGGCTTCATGACAGCAAAGTCCACATGGACTATTGGCTAGTAGAGGGGGTTGGGTGCTTACGGGCCTTGGGTTCGAAACCTATGGCCATCTTTTGATATATTTATGTGTTTTGAATATTTTAAGGTAAGTTTAAATGAAATAAAAATTTGGGGGAAAACACTAGAATTCATATAAAGTAAAATAAAGTTTAATAAAAAGAGTTGTAGAATTTTCTTGTATAAATTGAGGCATAAAATAGACCTTTCTTTTATTAAGAAAAGTAAAGTATTAATTTGTGAAGTGATTCTTAAAGAGAATTATACTCTTTTTTTTTTTAAAGAATATTCTAAAGTGAATTGAGACATTATAAGAGCTTGTATTTGTTATAACCTTCCGTGTGATGAAATTGTGTTCTTGAAAGGAATGATTTGTTTATAAAGATTATGAATGAATAAGTAGATCATGAATAGTGTTAAGACTAAGAAATGACTACTTTGTGGATAAGTGTTAAGATAAGATATGGCTCATTTGTGAATGAGTTGAAGAAGAAAATATCTAGGTTTAAGACATGTTTACTGAAGGGTATGTGTACCCATGGATTTTTGTACATGAAAAGTTGTGATTTAGAGTTAGCAAGACCTCGGGTACCGGCACTATTGATTGGAAAAGAGTTGAAAAATATTTTTGAGATATGGCCATGGAGCTATCTCGTATTTGTTGATAAAGTCCGGTAGGAGGTAAAACTAATTCTAGGCATGGAAATTTATTCATGTCTTGAACTAAATAATTAGGCACATAAGTGAAGATGTAGTGAACCTAGGCAAACGTAAATGGGTTGCTTCTATATAGTCGTCGATGGATCTCCGTGGCTATAGACCCAGTTGGCGGACTGTGGTTGGTCCGTAGGAGATGGGCTTTTATTTTTAAATCCGGGACTTTGCGTAGTCGGGCGGATAGTTTTCCATACTCCAATATAAATACGAATACCGGGGCTAGAAGGGCACTTGCGGGATGATTCGCATGATGAGGGATCTGTTATAACAATCGGCGGTGGATCTCCGTGGCTGGGATCCATATTCGTGGAATGATCTAAACCTTGCTTCATTACTGGGTAGTTTTCATGGCGATGGATCGAACCCTTTATTGTGGAGTACGTAGGTGCTTGCCCTCGGACCTATGTAGTATGGGATGCATAGAATCCGAACAAGTATACATTAGTGTCATCTTAGTATAAATTGTGTGCATTAGGCATTAAGGCATGGCATACACTTACATGTTTAGTGTAGTCACAATTTGACACTTTATTGTTCATTCAAAATTTGTGGTTTGTTAAAGTATTGAGATCGTTATATGTACGGCATGGAGAGGATGGCCGAGTATAACATTTTCGTCAGCTGTAAGTGACTGACGTGCCCACAGCCTAACATGCAAGTAATGGACTTTTTATGAAGAAGTAAAGACATTATGATGCAGTTGATGATTTACATTGATAAAGTTGTATAAGTTGTATTTTATATCAATGTTGTATTTCTTTTATTCTTCTGCTATGTAAACAAAATATAAAGAACTCTGATGTATTATTGAAAAATTTTAATTTCCTTGTAAAATTGTATGAAATGAAGTAAAGATCCTGTGAAATCTCGAATTCAGTCTTATTTGGAATTCAGGGTGTTACAGCGCGTCCCTTCTGGACCTCAAGCAGAAGGAAGAAGAGCCCCTCCGCGACTTTGTGCGGAGGTTCAAAACCCAGGGCAGTCTCGTCTCTTGATGCTAGTATCACCTCGGCGGTCTTTCGGCATAATATTCGCCATAGCCAGTTGAAGGCCTCCTTGGCCAAGAAACCGCCCCTAGACTTTCCTAACCTCCTCAACAGGATCAAAAAGTACATCTGGGCCGAGGAGGCCCTGCACCCCAGAGGCCTAAAAGAAATCCCAGGCAAGGGGAAGAGGAAGATCGAAGAATCCGAACCTATGAAGAAGGCCCAGAAAGATCTGTCTGCCCAGAAATGCTCCCCGCCGGTCCCCCATTTCTAAAGGTACACTCCACTGACACAAAATGTGTCGGCCATCCTTCTGGAGTTTGAGGACAAGGGTATCATCCGCCTATCTCCCCGCCCTAGCAACAACATCGGAGGTTCTACTGTCGCTTCCATCGGGACAATGGACATGACACCAATAATTATCGTGCCCTCCAAGATGAAATCGAAGCCCTCATCCATAGGGGATACTTGAGGGAGTTCACTTGAACCACCCCCAGAGACCAGAGGGAACCACAGCCGTCACCTCCTCCTCGGATGATCAGCAGGCGGACCGAGCCCGATCCTAAGCTCGAGGATACCGGTGCACCAGCCATCCTTCATTGTGTCCACGGTAGGCCTATGGGGGGAGAATCGAACAACTCCCGCAAAGCTTTCGTTCGAGAAGTGAACTCAGTTCATAACTACCCACCCCCCGTGGACCAGAGGCTGGTAGTCTCATTCTCCAACAAGGATCTCGAAGGCGTTCGACTGCCCCATTGTGATGCTCTGGTGATCAGCCTCGGCATGGTGAATCATGAGGTCCGACGTATCCTTGTGGACAATGGGAGTTCGGTTAATATTCTATTTCTGGTCGCGTTCGAAAGCCTCAAGCTCTCTGGTAAGAGGTTGAAGCCAGCGGGGTACACGCTTCATTGGTTCTCTGGCATCCCTGTCCAAATCGAGGGAATTGTCACACTTGACATGACGGCCGGCACAGCACCGACCCTTTGGACCGAAGTGATGGACTTCATGGTGGTCAACATTAAGGCGCCCTATAATGTTATCCTCGGCAGACCCGGCCTTTGCACACTCCAGGCGGTTCCCTCCGCCTACCACTTGAAGTTGAAGTTTCCCACCGATCACGGGGTGGGTGTAGTCCGGGGCAATCAGGAATAGGTATGTTCGTGCTACATGACCGCAGCGGGGGGCGGAGTCTTTCCCCTTGACGTGGTAGAACTCCATTCCAATCAAGGCTCGCAGCCCGTAGACGTGCTAGAGGAGGTCCCTTTCTTCGAGGAAGACATGACCAAATGGTTCTGGGTAAGCCAATCTCTGGCCCCAGACCTGAAACTGGCAATCATCGAATGCATCAGTCGGAATTCTGACCTCTTTGCCTGGACGCCGTCCGACATGCCGTGGATTTTGAAGACATTATACTGCACCGGCTAAACGTCTGCTCGGATTTAGTCCACATTTTCGGCAAATTTCGTAAAATTTCTTATTCACAGTTTTGGTCTCAAGTCCACTGTTTTCAGTCAGTTTCGTGAAATTGCGTATTTCACTATTTTGTCCTCATTTGCGGGCTATATAGTCCACAGTTTTCAACTATTTTCTTGAATTTTTTTTATTTCACTATTGTAGCCTCATTTTGTGAGTTATACTCATTTTGGGCCGATTTAGTGAAATCTCATATTTCAACATTTTCTGGGCAAAAGTTTATAGTTCTTTTGCAAATTTTAGTAATTTTCATACTTCAATTTTTGGGGCTATAGTCCGCAGTTGTAGACCAATCTTGTGAGATTACATATTTCACAGTTTTTGCAGCATTTTGTAGGTTGCCCACAAATTTTGGCAATTTTTTGTGAAATTTCGTATTTCACTATTTGGACTCATTTTGTGGGCTATATATTCCATAGCTTTCACCCAATATCTTGTAATATCGTATTTCAATGCTTTGACCTCATTTTGTGGGTTATAGTCCAGTTTTTAGCCATTGTACTGTCAACATTTTCTGTGCTATAGTCCGCATTTTTTTTGCAATTTCTGTAATATTTTGGTATTTCACGGTTTTAGCCTCATTTTGGGGGTGTAATCCACAATTTTTGGCCAGTTTCGTGGATCTCATATTTCACTGTTTTGGCATCATTTTGTGGCCTATTTCACTTTTTTCACCTCATTTTATATGTTATAGTCCACAATTTTCAGCCATTTTGTCAAATTTCGTATTTCACTGTTTCAGCCTCATTTTGTGGGCTATAATCAACAATTGTTAGCTCTTTGCGTGTTTTTTTTGGGCCTCATTTTGTAGGCGCCAATAAAGTGAAATCTCGTATTTCACTGTGCTATCAACATTTTCTGGGCTATAGTCTACAATTTATGAACAATTTCGTGAAGAAGCGTATTTCACTGTTTTGACAGCATTTTGCGGTAGCCAGATTTTTGTTATTTCCGTGAAATTTCGTATTACTATTTTTTGCCTCATTTTGTGGGCTATATAGTCCTTAAGTTTTGGTTATTTTCGTCAAATTTCGTATTTTACTGTTGTGACCTCATTTTGTGGGCTATAGTCCACAATTTCGGCCTTTTTCTTCATATGTCATATTTCACTATTTTGATGCCATTTTGTGGGCTTTCACAGTTTTCAGCTATTTTCGTGAAATTTCATATTTCATTATTTTGGCCTCAATTTGTGGGCTATCATCCTTACTTTTAGCCAATTTCATGAAATCTCGCAATTTCACTATGCTATCAACATTTTCTTGGCTATAATCCACATATTTTGGCCATTTCCATAAAATTTAGTATTTCACTATTTTGGCCTCATTTTGTGGCCTATAGTCTGCATTTTTTTTGGTAATTTCGTTAAATTTTGGTATTTTACTGTTTTGGACTTATTTTGTGTCTTTTAGTCCACGGTTTTCTGCCAATTTCATATTAAACAGTTTTGGCTTCAATTTATAAGCTAGTCCACAATTTCATATTTCATATTTCACTGTTTTGCCCTCATTTCCAGGCTAAATAGTCCATAGTTTTTAGATATTTTCTTGAAAATACGTTTTTCACGGTTTAGCCTCATTTTGCAGGCTGTATTTCATATTTTCTGGCCAATTTCGTGAAATCTTGTATTTCACTGTCTTGGCCACATTTTATAGACAATAGTACTTAGTTTTAAGCTATTATGGTCAGATATCGTATTTCACTATTTTGACCTCATTTTGTGGCCCCATAGTTTTCGGCTAATTTCAAGAAATCTTGTATTTCACTGTTTTGGCCTCATTTTGTGGGCAGTTTACGGTCAATTTCGTGAAATTTCATATTTCGTTGTTTTGTCCTCATTTTATAGGTTATACATAGTGCACTATTTTTTGCCATGTTCATCAAATTTCATATTTCACTATTTCGGCCTCATTTTCTTGCTCCAGTGTTTTCAATTATTTTCGTGAATTTTTTTTACTGTTTTGTCCTCATTTTCAGTTTTCATCTATTTTTGTGGTTTCTTTTTTTACTATTTGAACTCATTTTGTGGGTTATAAGAGCATCTGTAGTCGTTGGCTATTTAGCCAAATTTTGCAAAAAAATGACTTGGGACGTCCTGCAGTTGTTGGTTATTTAGACATTTTTTGCATTTTTTTGAACAGTATCTAGCCATATCTGGTAGTAGATTTGGCTGAATGGAAAATATATTTGAAGATCAGACGATGTATAATTTACCGTTTGATTCAATTTTTTTAAAAAAATGAACGGACGGTAAATTATACACCGTCGCATAACATTTTCTAAAAAAATTTACGGGACGGGACATTATATCCGTCCGAGAAAATTTTAAATTTTTTTTTAAGGGACGGTAGATAATCTACCGTCCCATTATCAAAAAATAATAATAATAATTCACTTCCGAACTATTATACACCATCCTAGGTTTCTGGGTGATTTTTTTGTTTTTGTTTTTTTTTTAATTTCCTGGTCACTCATAATTAGGAAATAATTTTTTTAACTTTTTTTTTTTAAAACGTCGGACGGGAGATAATTTACCGTCCAGCCAAATTTTGGCTAACAACGACAACAACGAAAGTTATTTTTACTATTTGCTATAAGCCAAATAGCCAAATTTTGGCTTTAAACGTCTACATATGCTCTAATCCACAGTTTTTTGCCAATTTCGTTAAATTTCGTATTTCATGGTTTTGTCTACATTTCGTCAACTATAGGCCACAATTGTAGACCAAGTACGTGAGATTGAGTATTTGACTATTCTAGCAGCATGTTGAAGGCTATTGCACACAGTTTTCGGCCGATTTCGAGAAATCTCATATTTTATAGTTGTGGCCTCATTTTACTGGCTATAGTTCACAGTTTCGGCCTTTTTCTTCAAATTTCATATATCACTATTTTGAAGTCATTTTGTGGACTATAGTCCACAGTTTTGGCATTTTTCTTCATATTTCATATTTTACTATTTAGGAGTCATTTTGTGGGCATGGTTTTCAGCTATTTTCGTGAAATTACGTATTTCGCTATTTTGGCTACATTTTGTGGAGTTCTTAGCTTTCGGCTATTTTCGTCAGATTTAGTATTTCATTATTTTGACATCATATTCTGGGTTGTAGTTCACAATTTTTGGCAAATTTTGTGAAATCTTGTATTTTCACTGTTCTATGGCAATTCTCGTAAAATCTTGTATTTAACTCTTTTGGCCTCATTGTGTGGTCCACAGTTTTCAGGCAATATCGTCAAAATTCTTATTTCACAGTTTTCGACTAATTTCGTATTTCATTGTTTTTACATCATTTTTGGGCAATCCACAGTTTTCCACTATTTTACTAAAATTTTGTATTTCATTGTTTGGGGCCTAATATTGTGGGCTGTAGTCAAAATTTTTTGGCCAATTTTGTAGAATCTTGTATTCCACTGTTTAGCCTCATTTTGTGGGCAGTTTACGGTCAATTTCGTGAAATTTCGTAGTTCACCCTTTTTTACCTCACTTTATAGGCTATATACAATCCAAGGTTTTCGGCTATTTTGGTCAAATTTTATATTTCACTGTTTCGGCCTCATTTCCTGGGCTAGTACACAGTTTTCAGCTATTTACGTTAAATCTTGTTTTTACTCTTTTCGTCTCATTTTCAGTTTTTAGCTATTTTTGTGAAATTTCATTTTTTCCTGTTTTGACCTCATTTTGTGGGGCTATAGTCCACAGTTTTGGGCCAATTTCGTAAAATCCCGTATTTCACTGTTCTGTCAATATTTTCTGGGCTATTGTCCACAATTTTTTGCCAATTTTGTCAAATTTCGTATTTCACAGTTTTGTCCACATTTTGTGGGCTATAGTCCAGAATGGTATACAAATTTCATGAGATTGCGTATTTCATTAGCAACATGTTGCGGGCTATTGCCCACAGTTTTCAGTCATTTTCGTGAAATTTCGTATTTCACTGTTTTGACCTTATTTTGTGGTTGTCCATTGTTTTCGGTCAATTTCGAGAAATCTCGTATTTCACTGTTTTGACCTCATTTTATTGGCTATAGTCCACAATTCCGTCCTTTTTCTTCATATTTCATAATTCACTATTTTGGCGTCCATAGTTCTCAGTTATTTTCTTGAAATTACGTATTTCACTATTTTGGCCTTATTTTGTGGGTTGTATTCCCCATTTTGGTCCAATTTCAAAATTCTAGTATTTTCGCTGTTTTGGTCACATTTTGTGGACTATAATCTTTAGTTTTTTTTTGCTATTTTCTTCAAATTTCTTATTTTAATGTGTTGACAACATTTTGTCGGCTGTAGTCCATAGTTTTTAGCCAATTTGATGAAATCTTATATTTCACTATTTTGTCAATATTTTTCTGGACTATAGTCCGCATGTTTTGTCCATTTACGTAAGATTTTATATTTCAATGTTTTGGCATAAATTTATTCTACAGTTTTCAGCCAATTTCGTCAAAATTCTTACTTCAGGGTTTTAGCCTCATTTTGTGGGCTATAGTCTATAATTTTCATCTATTTTCGTATTACATTTTTTTTGCATCATTTTTCGGGCAATACAGTCCACAGTTCTTCACTATTTTCCTAAAATTTCGTATTTCACTTTTTTTGGCCTAATATTGTGAGCTGTAGTCCACAGTTTTCCCCTATTTTCCTAAAATTTCGTATTTCACTGTTTGAACCTCATTTTGTGAGCAGTTTAAGGTCAATTTTGTGAAATTTCATATTTTACTGTTTTGACCTCATGTTAGAGTCTATATATAATCCACTGTTTTGGCTTCATTTTTTGGGATATAATCAATCACAGTTTTCAACTATTTTACTGATATTTTGTTTTTTACTGTTTTGGCCTCATTTTCAATTTTAAGCTATTTTCGTGAAATTTCGCTTTTTACAGTTTTGTTCTCGTTTTGTGGGCTATAGTCCAAAGTTTTTGGCCAATTTCATAAAATCTCGTATTTCATTGTTCTGCCAATATTTTATGGGCTATTGTCCACACTTTCTTGCCAATTACTTTAAATTTCGTATTTAACAATTTTGTCCACATTTTGTGGACTATTTTCAACAATTGTAGAACAATTTCATAAGATTGTATATTTCGCTGTTTTTGCTGCATTTTTTGAGCTATTGACTATAGATTTCAGTCATTTTTGTGAAATTTTGTATCTCACTATTTTGACCTTATTTTGTGGGCTAAGTTTATAGTTTTCGGCCAATTTTGAGAAATCTCGTAGTTCGCTGTTTTGACCTCATTTTATTGTCTATAGTCCACCATTTCTACATTTTCCTGTATATTTTATATTTCACTATTTTGGCATCATTTTGTGGACTATAGTCCGGGTTTCAGCTATTTTCATGAAATTTTGTATTTCACTGTTTTGACCTAATTTTATAGGCTATATATAGTTCACAGTTTTCGGCCATTTTTGTCTGGTTTCGTATTTCACTGTTTCACCCTCAATTTCTAGGCTATAGTCACAGTTTTCAACTATTTTTGTGAATTTTTTTTTACTGTTTTGCCCTCATTTTCAGTTTTCAACAATTTTCATCAAATTTTGTATTTCACAATTTTTGGCCAATTTCGTGGAATCTCATATATCACTGTTTTGTTTTATTTTGTGGGCTTTGGTCCACAGTTTTCGGTTAATTTGGTGAAATTTCGTATTTAAATATTTTGACCACATTTTATAGGTTCACAATTTTTGGACATTTTTTTCAAATTTCGTATTTCAATGTTTCAGCCTCATTTTGTTGGCTATAGTCCACGTTTTTTTTTGCCAATTTCGTGAAATCTCGTATTTCACTATTCTGTCAACATTTTTTGGGCTATAATCCACATTTTTGGCAAATTCCGTGAAATCTTGTATTTCACTGTTTTGGCCACATTGTATGGGCGACAGTTTTTGGCCAATTTCGTCAAAATTCTATTTTCACGGTATTGGCCTCAATTTGTGGATTATGGTCTACAGTTTTCGGCTGATTTCGTATTTCATTTTTTTCCACATCATTATAAGGCTATATAGTCCATAGTTTTCCACTATTTTCTTGAAATTATGTATTTCACTGTTTTGGCCTAATTTTATCGGTAGTTTATTGTCAATTTCGTGAAATTTTGTATTTCACTATTTTAACATCTTTTTATAGGCTATACATACTCCACAGTTTTGGCTATTTTTGTCAAATTTCATATTTTCACTGTTTCAACCTCATTTTCAGGGCTATACTACACAGTTTTTAGCTTTTTTTTTGTGAAATTCTGTTTTTTATTGTTTTGGCCTCATTTTTTGGGATATAGTCCACAGTTTTTTGCCAATTTCGTAAGATCTCGTATTTCATTGTTTTAGCTATTGTTCATAGTTTTTTGCCTTCGTTAAATTTCGTATTTCACGATTTTGTCCACATTTTGTATGATATAATCCACAGCTGTAGACCAATTTCGTGAGATTGCGTATTTCACTGTTCTGGCAACATTTTGAAAATATGCCCATAGTTTCTGGCCATTTTTGTAAAATTTCATATTTAACTGTTTTGGCCTCATTTTGTGGACTAGTCTATAGTTTTCGGCCAATTTCGAGAAATCTCATATTTCGCTGTTTTGATTTCATTTTATTGATTATAGTCCACAGTTTCTGCATTTTTCTCCATGTTTCATATTTCACTGTTTTGACATCATTTTATGGATTATAGTCCACACTTATCAGCTATTTTCGTGAAATTTTATATTTCACGGTTTTGACCTCATTTTATAGGCAAAATATAGTCCACAGTTTTCAGCCATTTTTGTCAAATTTCGTATTTTACTGTTTCTGCCTTTTTTTCTGGGCTATAGTCCACAACTTTCAACTATTTTCGTGAAATTTTGATTTTTTTTCTGTTTTGGCTGCATATTTAGTTTTCAGCTATTTTCGTGAAATTTTGTATTTCACACTTTTTTGCAAATTTCGTGGAATCTCGTATTTCACTGTTTTGTTCTCATTTTGTGGGCTTTGGTCCATAGTTTTCGGTCAATTTTGTGAAATTTCATGTTTAACTGTTTGACCACATTTTTTATGTCAACAGTTTTCGGCCATTTTTGTCAAATTTCGTATTTTACTGTTTCTGCATCATTATGTTGGCTGTAGTCCATAGTTTTTTGCCAATTTCGTGAAATCTCGTATTTAACTATTTTGTCAATATTTTTTGGGTTATAGTCCACATTTTTTGGCAAATTTTGTGAAATCTTGTATTTCACTGTTTTGGCCTCATTGTATGGCCTATAATCCACAGTTTTCGGTCAATTTCGTCATAATTCTAATTTCACGGATGTCACGCCCCGCTTCCCAAAAATACGGAATGCAAGCACATGGCATGGCCCAGCAAATGACTTGCGTCATTCATAGGCTATCTTTGATTCAACTCAACAATATAAAACAGGAAGTAAAACAACCATGCATGCAATAAAGAAGTAATCACATAAATAACAATACTTGAAATTTAAGCATAAAATAACCAACATGAAATAAATCCCACATCTAGAATCGACAATAACATTATTCGGGTAAAAAATTCACAAATACAACAATATTCAATTATTAAAAAAATTTTAAAAAATTATTATTATTTAAATGGCACAGCAACACAAGTCTTTCACCATTGTTGCTCTCCTAGTCCGTCAGGAAAATCTCCCTGATTACCTGTAAGCTGCTCATCTAAAAGAGAGGAAAAAATATCCTTAGAGCAAGTTGTGGACAGCAAGTAGAGAAACAGAGAACAATGATAATAACGGTATAACAATGAATACAATGGACGATGAAAACAATAGTATTGAACAGTGACAAAGCGATAATAGTACAATATGCAATAACGATGATTTATAACGATAACAATAATGGTAAACAATAATGATAACACTGTTCAATGAAGATGACAATATCCAATGACAATGCGATGCAAATCTTAAGTCTATTATTCATTTTTTAATCCTAACTAATGCACGTACTACTGCATCCCATACTACAGGTTCCATGCATACAATCAATTTCGTTAAGACTAAGGTGGAAGATTCTATAGGTCATGTACTTGGCACAATATAACATTTCAATAATAATCACTAGCTATTGAGCAATTTCTTGCATAATAACGATAACACTGGCCATTTACAATTTCTTGCATAATGACGATAACACTGGTCATTTGCAATTTCTTGCAAGATGACGATAATACAGGACATTTGCAATTTCTTACAAGATGACAATAATGATAATTTGGGATGAGGCCCTCATTCCCGAGTATAGTCACTATATTATCAACTACCCTAGTCAACCCTTAACCCCGGCTTGATTAACATTCTTTCTTCAATTAACATACAATAATGCGATTAATAAGGGACACTAGAAAGATGACAACACAACCCTAGATCATGCAATGTAGTTTATACAATTAAATATACCAAATATAACATTATAGATTCAATTGTATGTTATTAAACATATGAACCCAATTCTAGACAGCAATAGATTGTTGTACCAAAATTAGAATTTTCGTTGCTACAGGATAGCAAATGTGGATCCTTCAGAAGGTCTAGAAACTAGACTCCTGCCCGGTTCCATCGCATATAAATAAGGTACATAAAAGTTGTGGCATCAGGTGTCAAAACAGCAAACTACACAAGATTTGTGTTCAGCCAGAACTTGTAAAATTGTGTTTATACATATGAAACAGGACTGAAACAACATTAATTAATTACAGGAAAATTAGGGAATGTTCTCTAGTGTGTCTAGTACCAGCATGCAAAATTTTAAGTCATTATCTTACAGGTAGCATGGTTAAATTAATTGTAAATCAAAGTGTGGTAGCAATTTTTAAAATCTGGAATTGTACAACACAGCAGCAGTAAAACTGTGATATCTCACAAACCATAATTCGGAATTCAATTCCATCAAAAGGATAGTAAACTATACATCTGGGGCTACATTTTATATTTAGGAAGTTATTGATTTTGGTGACATTATCTAGGTCGAAACAGCATGGTAATATTCAGGTTGACGATAATTTTCAAGATGTCAACATATTCTTTTTGAATAAAATGATTAAAATGTTAAGAACGATGAGTTGGAGGTTAACAATCATAAATCACAGCAAGTTACACCTATGTGAATATGGTATTAAGATGTATAATGCCCATAATCTTACTAATCACAAACAACCAATACACTAACATCAATCATATAAGCCATCAATACTAGTATGCAATCTACAATTGTTGTGAGATGTCATGACATGAAATACAATAATAATCCATATTCCTATATTCAATAACTAACTATATGTATGCATGTAAGATCTCTATACTTTGGAGGCAAAAGATGACACGAAGTCAAGACTACTACTTGGATTCACTCGTGTAAATCCGTAGTATCCCAACGATAGATAACAATTAGCAATATACGATAATCAATTTGGATCTACTTGTGGGATTCAATAAAAATCTTGAATATGATACAATAACTATTCGAGAAGAAATGACTTGCCTTTAGAACGACGGTTAGATCCGAAATATGGAATAACGGGATTAGGATCCCGGGCGGCAATCCAAGGCACGTGCGAGCCCATGCAAAACAGTAACACATTAACAACCGAGATCCACACAGCAAAACACCAAACACCGAGATCGGATCCCCTTTTCCAAAACACCAAACGGCAACACCAAATTGGACCACTGTGCTGTCGTGTTCTCCAACGCAACAGGGGAGAGAGAAAGACTGCGACGATGACGACTGCGGCGAGGGCGGCGACAGGCGGCGACGACGATGACGGTGCTGCGGTCGGGAAGCGACGGCAGCGACGGAGACGGCGGCAATGAACGAAGCTCTGTTTCGCTCGAAAACAGAGGAGACGATGACGACTTTGGATGAAGACGAAGAGGCGATGGGGGGTTCTCCGGTGGTTGAGGAGGGTGAGCGGAGAGGGTCGACGAAGGCAAGGAGGTGGAGGTGGCGATTGGATGGTGATGGCGATAGTGGGTTCGACGAAGGGGACGGAGGTTGAAGACGAGGTGGGGCACTGCGGTAGGCTCGAGGGGTGAGGGCGCTGGCGTGCCGGTGAGGCCGTGATGGGGAGAGGGCGATGGCAGGGATTAGGTTCGATGTGCAGCGGCGGAGGGAGAACTCGACAGCTCCGAGGAGTTGACAGTCGCCAAGGGGAAGAAGAAGGAGATTTGGGTGGGAAGTTGGGTTTCAACAGTGAGAGGGGGAGGGTTGCACAGTGGATCGGGGAGTTAGAGTTTTTCTTCTTTTTTTTTTTCCTTTTTTTTGGGTAATGGCGGCTGAATCTTTTGGGGTATTAGATTAGGGTTATTAAAATAGTAATGGGGAGAGATTATAGGGCTGAAAAATCAGGGATTCAATTTTCAATTTTTGGGGGGTTACAGGATGTGGGGATGATTAGGAGAGATTTTTGGGAATTTGACTGTTAGTGGGGATATGGAGTAACTTTGGGTTAGTGGGTTTGGGTACAAGATCCAATAGGAGGTGAATATTGGGCTTTGGGTACAATATGGATCAAATAGGAGGACAATTCACAACCTAACAAGACAAAAGGAAAATTTATGAAATTAAAACTGAATTAGGAATACAAGGAGTAGATTCAAATAATCAAACTGGGATCAGAAATAAATTATGAATAACAGTAGAATTAATATTATTCGATACAATAATGAGACAAAATAAAATGTTACAAGATTATAAAAGAGATTACAATGGAGATCAATAATAAAAGGGAAAAATTGAAAACAGGAGTTACAACGGATTTGGCTTCATTTTGTGCTATAGTCTACAGTTTTCGGCTAATTTCGAATTTCACTATTTTCACATCATTTTTCGGGCTATGTAGTCCACAGTTTTCAACTATTTTACTAAAATTTTGTATTTCACTGTTTTGAACTAATTTTGTAGGCATCCAAAGTTTTTGGCCAATTTTGTGGAATGTCGTATTTCACTGTTTTGAGTTCATTTTGTGGTCAATTTATGGTAAATATCATGAAATTTCATATTTCATTGTTTTGACCTCATTTTATGGGCTATATAGAGTCCATTGTTTTCGGCCATTTCTGTCAAATTTCGTATTTCACTGTTTCGGCCTCATTTTCTTGGCTATTGTGCACAATTTTCAGCTATTTTTGTAAAATTCTTTTTTTTTTACTATTTTGTCCTCATTTTGTGGGCCACAGTTTTTTGTCAATTTCATAAAATCTCGTATTCCATAGTTCTGTCAGCATTTTCTGGGCTATTGTCCAAAGTTTTTGGCCAATTTCGTTAAATTTCGTATTTCAATTGTAGACCAATTTCGTGAGATTGTGTATTTCACTGTTTTGGCAGCATGTTTGGGCTATTGCCCACAGTTTTTGGTCATTCGTGAAATTTCTTATTTCACTGTTTTGGCCTCATTTTGTGGGCTATAGCCCATAGTTCGGCCAATTTCAAGAAATCTCATATTTCTCTGTTTTCGCCTCTTTTATTGGGTATAGTCCTCAATTTTTGCCTTTTTCTTCATATTTCATATTTCACTATTTTGGGGTTATTTTGTGGACTATAGTCCACAATTTTTAGCTATTTTCGTGAAATTACGTATTTAACTGTTTTGGCCTCATTTTGTGGGATGTATTCCCCAGTTTTTGGCCAATTTCGTAAAATCTAGTATTTCGTTGTTTTTGTTACATTTTGTGGACTGTAGGTCTTAGCTTTCGACTATTTTCTTCAGATTTCGTATTTCACTGTTTTGGCATAATTTTATGGGCTAGTTTTTTTTGTCAATTTCGTGAAATCTCGTATTTCACTGTTTTGTCAACATTTTCCGAGCTATAGTTCGCAGTTTCTAGCCATTTACGTAAAATTTTGCATTTCACTGTATTGGCATCATTTTATGGGCTATATTTTACAGTTTTCGGCTAATTTCGTTAAATTTCTTATTTCACAGTTTAATTTGGCCTCATTTTGTGGCCTATATTTTACAGTTTTCGGCTAATTTCTTTTTTTCTTTTGCATCATTTTTCGGGCTATAGTCCACGGTTTTCTGCTATTTTCCTGAATTTTTGTATTTTACCGTTTTAACATTATTTCGTATTTTACAGTATGCTTTATAATATTATTTAATCCAAATCAGTAGACACGCATTCAAGATCAAGAGATTCCACGCGGAAGGATGCGTGAGAAAGCGCTCCTTCCCTTTGTAGTGCTTCCGCAAGTCCTGTCATATCTTCTGTCATGCATTCTGTCTTCCCTGTGGAAGAATGTTCAGCTCC
Organism: Hemerocallis citrina; assembly: GCA_017893485.1. Classification (NCBI taxonomy): domain Eukaryota; kingdom Viridiplantae; phylum Streptophyta; class Magnoliopsida; order Asparagales; family Asphodelaceae; genus Hemerocallis; species Hemerocallis citrina. The sequence goes on along the minus strand of CM030361.1, from coordinate 109,670,309 downwards.
TGTGACCGCTTGTTAATATTAAAGACTGTTTTCCGTTTAGGTTTCAAAAACCCAACTTATAATAGAGGGGGGTTTAGACCCAACGAATTATTTAACTACTAAACATACTTATGTGACTGATATAAAATATATGAAATAAATTCCCAGTCAGTTTTATCTTGTATGTACTGATTTTTGTATATGTTTTAACTGTCACAGCCTCGAGAGGACAGCCGCTGCAACTGCTATGCTGATTACATTTACTGAAAACTTTAAGATTTGCGCCACAGTAACCGGAAAATTTGGATCTCTTTTCCTTACAGATGATCGACCCTGGTGGAATCGCCAATTGGTCAGTGACGCATGTCGATATGAAGGGAAGTGGCATGGCATCCTAAATCATAACAGAGCTGAGGATGTAACTTATGAGCTCCTAAAATCGCATTGCTGTATGTGTCATCTTAATTCTTTAGTTGCTCATCAAAATTCTCCTCGTCATATGTTAATCTTGCAACTTTCAGTGTTTTGATTTAATATTTTTAATGCTTTTGATGTCATTCTGCAGTCTATTGACTCTAGAGAGTACGTACGCATGCATGTCACGAGTAATGCGAAGGTATACAATTTTACAACCCTATTTGAGAAAATCATTCTCCTCTTTGTACTATGCCCACATTTCTTGTGATGTACATATGTGCTTGTGAAATAACGAATAATCATCGACTAATTAACGCAAAATTCTCAGAAACAAGTGATGCAAAGACCGTGTACGTGGAACGGAATGAAGAGGCCATGTTTTTAATTTATTTGCCAGGAAGTTCAACCCCGAAGCCCTTGATAAGTTGGTGCAGTTGTTCTCTAATTTCACCTTGGTTTGAGTTTGATCGACACGATTATCAATTATCAATGGAGCATTACCTTGATAAGACTACATCCTATGCTTCTCTATTTTGTGCCAACCTTCTAAGTAGGAAAGGCTTAGGTAGTAGACAACTAGTGAAATGCATATCGCCCTCTGGGTAACTTATCCACATTTTTCCCCTTCTGTGTTCAGATTTATTAGCGACATCATCCTTTTCAACTATTGTAAGACGAATACTTATTTTTTTTTTTAGTGAAGGAGAATGAAATCACGGTACATTTCTGTCTTGTACCGTACTTAGTTTCTCAAATGTGTGTACATGTTTGTGAGCATGCATATTGAAGGTTTTCTTCGGTTTGTATGGTTTTGAAGATCTGTACCGAGATTTGGATAGAGATGTCTAAATCCCTGTCTTGTTCATCGAAATGCTAAGATCTATTAACAATTCAACCCATTATCTTACACTTCAACATTTTACTTCTCCAAAGACTAACGGAAAATAGCAAAATCCAATTCATTCCCGAACAATTAACTCCAACAAAAAGAAAGAAAAAAAAGAAGAAGAAAAAGACTTTCTGTGAACAAAAAAGATTTCTTGAAGACAAACATCAATTATGGAACTCTGCGCTTCTCAGACTATATACAATTAATCATCGCAGAAAAAACGAACTTGTGTATTCTACTGTTTGATCTTGCAAGTACTGCAACTTCATATATAATTTTTCATTTGTGGATAATCTTCTTTCTTCTTCATCCTTGTCTCCTATTAATTCTAAAAAATTCAATGGTAACAATAGTGCAATAAAAACTAAAATTAACTATTGACAGTTTCAAGAAGACGGCAAGTTATTCTTCTACAAACTGAACATTCTACAAACTGAACATTCTAAAATAGGTCAATACACATTAATTTTCTTTATTTTTTTTGCTATTATTAGATAGTGCTGTTGAGGACAAATTTGGAAAAAATAATTATTATTCTTATTTAATCATTTCTCTACTGTATACATCTATATATTACATTCTCGGAGAAGAAGAAAGAAGATTGAGAGAAGATTAGGGAGATGAGTGATTTGGGAAATCTGTTTCCTATAGATTGGGAAACAGAATATACAATTAATATATTTCAACACTCCCCCTCAAGTTGGTGCATAGATATTGAACATGCCCAACTTGTCAACAAATTTCAAGAAGAGCCGATTCGAAACTGCCTTAGTTAGAATATCTGCGAGCTGATCTTCTGACTTCACTTTCGATATCTCAATGACTTTCTCATCTATTTTTCTTTGATGAAGAATTTGTCCACCTCTACATGTTTCGTCCTATCATGCTGAACTGGGTTAGCAGCAATATCACACGCTGCTTGACTATCACTATACACTTTCATAGGTTCATTTGAACCATAGTCTAAGTCCTGCAGCAAGAGTTCCAGCCATAAAGATTCCGCTATAGTTAAAGCTACTCCGCAAATAAGACCCCTTTTCTTGGAGCAGACTTAATACATCTCATAATTCTCATCACCGCATCCATATGTTGTTCCCGAGGCGCATGCATAAACTGACTTACCACACTTAAAGCATATGACAAATCTGGCCGTGTATGTGCAAGATACATTAGCCGTCCAACCAATCTCTGATATTTTTCCTTATTACAAAGTACATGATCAGCTTCGTTGCACAGTTTCAGTCCTTCTAACGGTGTACTAATCAGCTGACAAGCGGACATTTCAGTTCCCTTTAATAAATCAAGTGCATACTTTCTTTGAGACAAAATTATCCCCTTTCTCGAGTGAGAAACTTCAATACCAAGGAAGAATCTCAAAGGGCCAAGATCTTTCATTTCGAACTCTTGTGACAAGTAGTTCTTTAATGTCTTTCTCTCCTCAGGATCATCTCCAGTTACTATCATATCATCCACATAAATAATGAGAGCAGTAATTTTACCTTCTTTCCTTTTTAGGAACAGAGTATGATCTGAATTACTCTGATAGTATCCGTATGTCCTCATTGATTTTGTAAATCTCCCAAACCAAGCTCTTGGTGACTGCTTAAGTCCATACAATGCTTTCTTCAAACGACACACTTTATTGTTGTGTTGGACTGGTCTGTTCGACCCTGGTGGAAGATCCATATAAACCTCCTCTGTCAATTTCTCATGCAAAAATGCATTCTTCACATCAAATTGCTCCAACGGCCAGTCAAGATTTGCAGCAAGTGACAGTAGGACTTGTTACCGCTAAATATGGTGTGGGGGCAAACAGATAGTATTTGTGGATTCTTGGAAAACTTTGAATAGCAAACATGTTACCTGTTCCGCCGGAGTTTGACCGTTGATTCCCGCCGTTCACCTGCAAAAAGTGCGAGACACCGGGGTTGATCCCGGCAATGCACCCTCCGACGCTCAAGTCAGTAATCAGGAAGATTATGAAAGAGCGTAAATTGGCAAAAGATTGATTACCTCCTAATGGAGATGGATGGGGGGTATTTATAAGCGCCTTGGGGATCAGATTAGGAATGTAATCCCCGTAATCTGATAAGGAATATAATCCCCGTAATCAGATTAGGAATGTAATCCCTAATTCCTAGTAAAAAGATAGATGTGGATCAGGGCCGTTAATTAGTATTAATCAGAGATCCTAATCCTATCCTGCTGGATCGGGTTTTCTACGGGTTGAAACCCGCACCCGATTGGGGTGGATCCGTTCGTGGGTTATTGGATCTTTGGGGAAGAGGTCCAGTACCCGCTTCAGACCTATTGGTAGATGAAATTACCATTTTACCCCTAAGCTTTAAGATTCGTTCCTGCTTTGGACGGTTCTTATTTAACCCCATTTTTAGCCATATCACGAGCCCCCCACTCCCGAAGACTGAGCTTGATCAGCCTTTGTGGAGTAGTTTTACTGTTTTAATGGCTAACGGAGTTGTATCGGAGTCCAAATGGAAGGTTCGAATCTTTGCTGGGGGCAGTATGGTAATTTTTTAAGTTGGTTGCGCTCTAAGTTGTTCTTGAGTTCTTCCGGACATTCGGTGATTTTTTATCTATTTTTTCGGAATATTTACTTAATTTTGCGAAGCGTCGATTCGTCGTTCGGGGGTCTTAATAAATAGTCCTGGGCAATAATTATTTACTCGGGGGTTCAAAAATATTTCCCCAACTTTTTAATTATTTTCTAGGATTTTTTATTAATTTTTCCGAATTTTTAATCATTTTTTCGCAATTTTTAAGTAAATAAAACGATTTTTAATAAATAAAATACCGAATTATGGCGTGGCGCGATCTAGACCGTTGATCTTGTGCGGGCGCAAATTTCTGAAAGATCGGATGGCCAGAGTAGCTCGGCAGAAATTTCTCCGCTTTTGTGGGTCGGATGGGCACTTGCTCGGAATCCGAGCGAAGTGGCTCGGCTCTTCCCTCGCGCGAGTGGCTCGGATCGCTAGTCGCTCGGCTCGAAATTCCGAGCGACATGGAGCAATCTGAGCCGTTGGATCTCGGTGCGAATCTCGGGGTAGGCACAGCTCCCAAGAAAATACTATCTTGTCGTTTAGTGGACGTGGCGCAATCTGGGCCGTCCATCATATCAGGCATGAATTTCGTAATGATCCAACGGTCGGAGGTGCTCGGCATCATTTTTGTTCACTTTCGAGGGTCGGATTGGCACTTGCTCGGAATCCGAGCGAAATAGCTCGGTTTTTCCCTTGCGCGAGTGGCTCGATTGCTCGTCGCTCGGTTCGGATTTCCAAGTGACGTGGAGTGATCTGAGCCGTCGGATCTTGGCGTAAATCTTGAAGCGGCACGGTTCCCAAGAAAACACTATCTTGTCATTTAGTGGGACTGGCAAGATCTGGGCCGTCTGATCGAAATCATACGCGAATTTTGAGGGGAAATTCATTTTTCTCCGATTCGTAGCTCGGATTGGCACATGCTCGGAATCCGAGCGATGTAGCTCGGTGGCCGATCGTATAGCTCGGTGGCTGAACTGTTAGCTCAGTATTCCGAGCTATCCTCTTTGTTTCGGAGATCGGATCGCCTGTTGCTCGGATTTTTGTTTCGAGGGACGTGGGGCGATCCTAGCCGTTGGATGGTGGCACAGATCTCGATGCTGGCTCAGTTCCCAAGAAAACACTATCTTGTCGTGTAGCGGTGCTGGCAAAATCTGAGCCGTCTGATCGAAATCTTACGTGAATTTTGAGGAAAAAGTTGTTTTTCTCCATTTCGTAGCTCGGATTGGCTCTTGCTCGGAATCCGAGCAAAATAGCTCGGATCGCCTGTCGCTCGGGTGTTGGATCCGAGGGACGTGGGGCGATCTTAGCCGTTGGATGATGGCACAGATCTCGATGCTGGCTCAGTTCCCAAGAAAACACTATCTTGTCGTTTAGTGGTGCTGGCATGATCTGAGCCGTCTGATCGAAATCTTACGCGAATTTTGAGGGAAAAGTTGTTTTTCTCCATTTCGTAGCTCGGATTGGCACTTGCTCGGAATCCGAGCGAAATAGCTCGGATTGCCTGTCGCTCGGGTGTTGGATCCGAAATGCCGAGCTGTCTTACTTGTGTCGAAACGTCGCTTCCTTTGTCAACAGTCGCGGCTCTTCATTACTTAGCCATTTGGGCCTTTGTAACGCTTCAAGGGAGGCCCAAGAGTTGCGCCCTTAGGTTACAAAGCCCAAGAGGCGTCATTTTTACTATAAGTTTTCACCCCCTTAACACTTCACCTCATTTCTCACTTTCACTTTCTCACTCTTGGTTTTTACTTCTTAGCGAAGTTTTTAGCTCTCGAGTGGCGCTGCTAGCTATCGCGGCAAGGCATTTTAAGCTCCGGCAAACTTTTCAGCCATACTAGTCACTTCAAGGTCAGTCCCTCTCCTTACCTTTGTAAAATGGTTAAGATTTCGTCCATGGATGAGACCCCCTCGTCGGACCGAGGTGTCAGCCGAGCGGCTAATCCGAGCAAGGGTAAAGGGAAGGAGGTAGTGGAGCCGACCGAGGTGACTACGGTCAGGCCGAGTACAGACGTTGAGGTTGCCGAGCCTCTCCAGGAGGTGTTGGTCCGAGCCAGCAAGGGCAAGGGGGTGGAAACGATAATTGAGCATCCGAAGGCTGCAGGGGAGTTGGGTCGGCAGCCGAGCATACTGTCGAGCGTTGGCGGTGTGCGGAGCTACTCCGGAGAACTGTTGGAGAAGGTGACGCAGGGCACCACCAAGTCGATCGAGGAGAACGAGCCGAGGGAAACGTCTGAGGTGGATCAGATCTCTTCGGTGCTGACCGAGGCGGATTTGCATCGGATCCGGAGCGGGTTCCAAATCCCTACGGAGTACGGGTTCCTTCTCCCTAGCCCTGGCTTCCGAGCGTGCACCTTGTCCTTAGCCGATATATGCATATTTCCCGCCGACTCCTTGAATGCCAGGCTTCGGCTGCCGCTGCACCCTTTCATGGTCGAGGTGCTGCAGTGGTACGGCTTGTGTCTGGCTCAGCTAATGCCGAACACCTGGCGACACGTCATGGCGTTCGTTCTTCAATGCCAGGAGGTCGGCGCTCAACCCAACATGTTCATCCTTCGGAGTCTCTACCGACCTTGCCAGCCAAGCAAAAATGAGCAGAGGTACTATCTCTCGCCGAGGAAGGGAGTGAAGCTGATCGAGAACCCGGACTCGATCAAGCATTGGAAGGAGAAATACTTCCTCGTCCGAGCTCCCGAGCCATGGGTGATCCCGACGGTGTGGTCAAGGGACGGTCTGCCGAAGCGGGCGAAGAAAGAGCCCGTTCTCAGCAACGAGGAGGGCAAAATCGTGGAGAAGTTGCTCGGGCTTCCGACCCTCAGTTGGAAAGACATCACCGAGGCGGCGTTGTTCCGAGGGGGTCTCAGTCCGATTGACCCTAGTACGCTTCTCCAAATCTTGTTTTGTCTTTGAGGTTTTGGAAAAATTTTCTAACTTTTTTCACTCGGTTTGTGCAGAATCCTCCGGCATGGACTACAAAGGTCTGATGGCTAGGGCCCGAGCGGCTAGGGAGCAGGAGGCGAGGAAGAGAAAGAGGACCGTGTCCGAACCTCAAGGCGGCCGAGCGCCCAAGTTACCCTCGGTCTCTCCGACCCCTGAGCGTCAGGTTGTTGAGGCTCCCTTGGTCGAGACCGAACACGGCCTCGTCGTGCCGACCGTCCCACCTACCTCGGATGCGCCGACCCCAACGGTGCGAACGGACGCTCCGGGGTCTTCTGGCGGAGCGTTCAACATCAGCGCGGCGCTGGCTCCAGACGTCCCGCCACTTACAGCCGAGGCGGAGCAGATCCTGAGCGAGGAGCACAAGCGCATCTTCGTCTCCGACTGGTGGGTGATGAAGGTCGACGGGTTCTTGGGAGACGGTAACATTTGCATGCAGGCGGTGAAGCACCTGCCAACCCCCAAAAGACCGAGCAGCGCTTAAGGCCAGTGAAGTTGGTGACGCCGCGATGCAGATCGCTCGGAACACTATGTCGGTAAGTAGTAGATTACTTTGAGAATTTTTCTAAGTTTTTGCGCTCGTTCTTGACTGTTTCTTGTATTGCTTGTAGACCCTCTGCCACGTCAACTATTTACTCAAGGAATTCGCGAGCAAGGAGAAGGAGATGACCGTTCTGAATGACCGAGAACGGTCGCAGCGGTCTAAAGCGGTGAAGGAGCTGGAGGCCGAACAGTTGCGTTCTACTTCGCTCGAGGCCGAGGTTGCCGACTTAAAGGCTCAGCTCGCCGAGGCGCTGAGGAGCTCGGCCACCGAGGCTTCCAAGGTCGAGACCCTTGAAAAGGAAAGGGCTCGGCTCGAAGGAGAGCTGTCTCAGGCTCAGAAGGCGACGGAGGAGGCCCTGAGCGAGCAAGCGTCGAAGGTGGCGGCCGCAGAGAAGGCAGTCCGGGACGAAGCTGAGGCTCACCTGACGAACATGGAGGAGGCGTATGGCCGAGCACTGAAGCATATCGTCGCTTGAAACCCCGAGTTCGACGTCTCGCCCTATTTCTTCTATGACTCTGTGGAGGGTGAGGAAGAGCTGCCCTTGGCCGAGTTCGCACCGAGGCCGGAGGGCGAAGACTCCGAAGGCGAGGGTGGTGCCGAGTGTGCGATTGTAGCTGTGCCGACCGATGATGAGGTTGACCCCTGACTTTGTCGTCTCTTCTCTGTTTTCTTTTTTCTTTTGTAATGCCTAACTGCGGACTGGCCACCGCTTTTTGTAAACTTTTGACTTTCAATGAAAACGGTGGTGTTTTGGCTGAATATTACAAAATTTTTGCAAAGTGTTCAACTCTTTTTGCTCGGATTGAGTGTTTAAGTATTGAAGACTTCTTTTGATATCCTTCAACTTTTCAGGTCGGGTTGGGCCCGATCACTGAGGTCTCCCATCTTCGTACTGAGCTGGAGAAAACGAAGGGGGCTCTTTCTCGCTGGCGTGATAAAGCATTTTACGACTTCTTGAAGTTGGAGGACATCAAAGCAACCGCGAGAGGGTATTTTCGCAAGTTGAGGCAACTGCGGAAGCAAACTCGAGAAACTCGTCTCGAAGGTGATATAGAGTTGCTCCGTAAGGAGCTCTTCGATGTCAACCAAAGGAATAGTGAGCTGCTGGCGAAGATCCGTCATTTGGAGGTAACGGTGAAAGAACATTCGGCGAAGGAAGAGGAGTTAGCTTCGAAGGTGGGGAAGTTGATGTCCGAGCACGATGAGTTGTCGGCAAGAATTGACAAACTGAGGAGGATCACGATCGACAGGGGTATCGAAGTGACTCATTTCCGTCGTATTGTGGCCGATAGCACTAACGTCGCAGGCTCGTCTGAACTTCCCCGTTTCAAAGTATCGGCGGAAGACGATATTCTGAGAGATAGGATCGTCGAGCTAGAGGAGGAGATCGCAACGTTGAAACCTCAGCCCGTAAGGGCCAATGTTCGCAGTACGTCGTGTACTCGCGAAGAGAGCGAAAGAGGTATCTCGTTTTACGAACTTGCGACTCGTTCGCCTACCGTTAGGCGAAGCCCAGCTGACGCTCAGAGTGGTGTAGCTGTTTCGTCTAGTGGTGGCTCGGTTGGAGCCACAGCTAGAGTTAGCGGCGAGGGGGGTTCTCGCTTCGCTGGTTTAGAGTCAAGCTCAGAGGTAAGGCGACGCCGCTCTCATGTGTCTCTGAACCGAAGCGTTCTCCTTCCAAAGAAGCGCTAAATAAGTTGTATTATGCTCTTCAAATTATTGTAAAAAATCTGTTGTAGTGTCGGCCTTGTCCAGGTCCTTAATTAAAAAGTTTGTTTTGCTTCTGATGTTCGAATGCTGTGTTGGCTGGTATTAGTTTAAGTATAACTCCTCCAACTTTTGACAACTACTCAAAATCAGAAGCGAATCTTCTTTCTTACGGGCGACCCACTCCTAGCTCGCTTAAGAGCGAGCTTGCGGAGCAGAATCGAACCAAGTGTTGGACTCCGAACTCGTCGTTAGAGTTTGTTCAACGGTTGTGGGAGCAATTTCGAATGGCGACCCACTCCTAGCTCGCTTAAGAGCGAGCTTGCGGAACAGAATCGAACCAAGTGTTGGACTCCGAACTCGTTGTTAGAGTTTGTTCAACGGTTGTGGGAGCAATTTCGAATGGCGACCCACTCCTAGCTCGCTTAAGAGCGAGCTTGCGGAGCAGAATCGAACCAAGTATTGGACTCCGAACTCGTCGTTAGAGTTTGTTCAACGATTGTGGGAGCAATTCCGAATGGCGACCCACTCCTAGCTTGCTTAAGAACGAGCTTGCGGAGCAGAATCGAACCAAGTGTTGGACTCCGAACTCGTCGTTAGAGTTTGTTCAATGGTTGTGGGAGCAATTCCGAATGGCGACCCACTCCTAGCTTGCTTAAGAGCGAGCTTGCGGAGCAGAATCGAACCAAGTGTTGGACTCCGAACTCGTCGTTAGAGTTTGTTCAACGGCTGTGGGAGCAATTCCGAATGGCGACCCACTCCTAGCTCGCTTAAGAGTGAGCTTGCGGAGCAGAATCGAACCAAGTGTTGGACTCCGAACTCGTCATTAGAGTTTGTTCAACGGTTGTGGGAGCAATTCCGAATGGCGACCCACTTATAGCTTGCTTGAGAGCGAGCTTGCATAGCAGAATCGAACCAAGTGTTGGACTTCGAACTCGTCGTTGGGGTGAAGAGTAAAAGCAGAGAGATACAAACAATTTTACAAGTAGAATATGAAAAAAATTTCTTTATTGATAACTAATAATTGGCTGCTTCTAAGTTGCGAGCCATTATTACATGAGAGAAATAAAGGAAAAAATACAAGTAAAAGGAGAGGAATGGTTCGACATCCTAGAATACTTAGAGAGGCGTGGATGCTCTCTCTTGGTATTTCAAAAGATGGTCGGCATTCCAAGTCCTGGGGATCTCTCTGCCTTCGAGGTCTTCCAGTCGATATGTCCCGGGCCGAACTACTTTGGTGATCTTGTAGGGTCCCTCCCAATTTGGAGCTAGTTTACTCTTCTGACCAAAAAAAGAGATTGCTAACTTTCTGAGGACCAAGTCCCCTTCTTTGAGGTCAGTAGGACGGACTCTCTTATTGTACGCCAACTCGATCCTCCTCCGATAACTCTGTTGGCGGATCGATGCTCTTTCCCATAGCTCGTCGATCAAGTCTAAGTTTGCCCGAAGTTCTCTTGCATTATGTTCTTCTTCGTAGGCAAGAAGGCAAGGAGAAGGTATGCCGACTTCCAATGGAATCACAGCCTCGGACCCATAGGTGAGGTTGAATGGCGACTCTCCTGTGGGGGTCCATTTCGTGGTGCGGTAGTTCCACAGCACGTTGGGGAGCTGGTTGACCCATAAGCCTTTAGAGCACTTATTCAGCCTTTTCTTAATACCGGAGAGGATCTGTCGGTTAGCATTCTCCACTTGACCATTCGACTGTGGATGGGAGACGGAGGAGAAATGTTGTTGGATGGCGAGGTCTTCACATAGAGCTCGGAAGGCAACCCCGGTAAACTGGGTTCCGTTGTCTGTTATGAGGAATCGAGGGACACCGAATCGGCAGATGACGTTCTTCCAGAAGAACAGAAGTATTTTGTTCTCGGTGATTGTGGCCAAGGGCTCGGCTTCTATCCACTTCGAGAAGTAGTCGATTGCCACGACTAAGAATTTGAACTGGCCGGGAGCTGGTGGGAACGACCCTAGTAAATCCATCCCCCACATTGTGAAATGAATAGGACTTGATAGGGAGGTGAGTGGAGCTTGTGGGAGGTGACGGATGTTGTAGTATTTCTGACAAGAGCCGCATTGCCGAACATGTAGCTCGGCATCTTGAAGGAGAGTGGGCCAGAAATATCCGTAATTCAACACTATCCGGGCTAGGGACCTGGACCCTGAGTGTGCCCCGCCGATGCCTTCGTGGAGCTCTTGCAGGGCGTAATCGGCTTGTTCCGGGGAGAGGCATATCAAATAAGGCCTGCCGTCCACTTGTGTGAAGGAGCGCTTGTATAGGATGCCTTCGATAAGCGTGTACCGCTCTGCTCGAGTTCTTACTCGACAAGCTTCCTTAGGGTCTTCGGGGAGGATCCCGTCCCTTAGGAATTCAACCAATGGTTTCATCCAATTATCTTGAAGCAGGACAGGCAGCGACTCCATCGAGTCGGAAGTTTCATCTTCTATACTTGGCTTCAGGAGCACCTCAATCAAGACGGTTTGCTCGAGACCTTTGAGGGAGGAGGAAGCTAGCTTGGAGAGGGCATCGGCTTGGGAATTCTCTTCTCGGGGGATTCGCTGGATGAGAGCTTCTTCAAATAGGGCCATGAGATTCCGGACCTTGGCTAGGTACTTAGCCATTCGGTCATCTCGTGCCTCGTACTCGCCTAGGACCTGATTCACGACCAACTGAGAGTCGCTAAAGATCCGGAGGCACTGGGCCCCTGCATTGCGAGCCAGTCCGAGGCCGGCTATGAGTGCTTCATATTCTGCTTCATTATTAGAGGCCTTGAAGTTGATGCGGAGGGAGTATTGGAGGATGAAATCATCTGGGCCGGCCAGAATGACCTCGGCTCCGCTTCCCTCGTTACAAGAGGATCCATCCACATAAACCTACCAGACAGGTGGTCCCTTCATTGCCTGGCTGTACTCGGGGATGGTACTTTCAACTATGAACTCTGCTAAGGCCTGAGCCTTGATGGCGGTCCGAGGCTGATATGTTATATCATGCTGGCTCAGCTCGATAGACCACTTCATGAGGCGACCGGAGGTTTCTGGCTTGTGGAGGGCTTGCTTCAGCGGTTGGTCGGTAAGAACGACCACCGAATGGGACTGGAAATACGGGCGAAGCTTTCTTGCGGCCATGACTAGGGCGTATGCCATCTTCTCTATCCACGGGTAGCGGAGCTCGGCATCCCGGAGTACCTTGCTCACGTAATAGATGGGCTTTTGGTTCTTATCTTCTTCCCTTACGAGGACGGCACTGAGGATCTGCTCGGAGGCGGCTAAGTAGAGGTAGAGGGCTTCACCGGGAATCGGTTTGCTGAGGAGAGGAGGATTGACTAGGTAAGCCTTGAGCTGGTCGAATGACTCTTGTTGCTGCTGACCCCACTCGAAGCCTTTAGCCCCCCTGAGAGCCTTGAAGAAGGGAAGGCACTTCTCCCCTGACTTGGAAAGGAAACGCCCTATGGCTGCTAGGCGACCTGTGAGCCTTTGAACCACTTTAACATTCTTTAGGGGAGCCATGTCCAATATGGCCTTGATCTTTTCGGGGTTCGCTTCGATTCCTCTTTGGCTGACCATAAAGTCTAGGAATTTTCCCGACGAGACTCCGAACGCACACTTGTTCGGATTGAGCCTCATATTGTGTTTCCTGAGTACGTCGAATGCCTCCTGCAGATCAGCCACATGATCGGCCCCGTGGATGCTCTTCACAAGCATATCATCAACATATACCTCCATATTTCGACCAATTTGAGCTTGAAAAACCTTGTTGACGAGGCGTTGATAGGTGGCACCTGCATTCTTTAAACCGAAGGGCATTACTCTGTAGCAGTAGAGGCCCTGATCGGTTATGAAGGAGGTCTTCAGGACATCCGGGGGAAACATTCGAATCTGATTGTAGCCTAAGAAGGCGTCCATGAAGCTGAGGAGCTCATGGCCCGAAGGGGCGTCAATTAAAGTATCGATGCTTGGAAGAGGGAAAGGGTCTTTGGGGCATGCCTTGTTGAGGTCGGTAAAGTCGATACAAATCCTCCAGGTCCCATTGGACTTCTTCACCATCACCACATTCGACAGCCATTCGGGATAGTTTACCTCTTGTATGAACCGGGCCTTCAAGAGCTTGTCCACCTCCTCTTTTATAGCTAGCTGGCGCTCGGGAGCGAACTTGCGCCTCTTCTGTTGGACCGGTTTGGACCCCGGAGCAATGCTGAGGTGGTGGACCAAGAGCTCTTCGGAAATTCCGGGCATGTCTGCAGCTGACCAAGCAAAGAGGTCTCGGTTCCTTCGGATGCACTGGACTATGTCGGAGCATAGGGCGGATGGGAGGGTCTTGCTAACAAAGAACTTTCGGCTTGGATCCTGCTCAGTGAAGAGCACTTCCTCCAACTCATCCACCGGCTCGGACGTTGGTCGGGCAATATCTTGGGGGATTTCCAGAGTTTCGAGGGAGAGGACTGGACCGAGGGTAGAGGTCATGTAGCATTTGCGGGCCATTTCCTGATTGCCTTTTACTTCTCCTACTCCTGCCCAAGTGGGAAATTTCATCTTGAGGTGATAGGCAGAAGGGACGGCTTCAAGAGCTGCTAAGCCGGGGCGACCCAAAATGACATTGTAAGCTGTAGGGACATCCACGACCATAAAGTCCATCGACACCGTTCGGGTAGTAAGAGTTTTGCCAACGGTTACGTCAAGGGTGATCACCCCTTCAATAGTCACTGGCACTCCCGTGAACCCATGGAGTGTGTAGCCGGTGGGCTTAAGTCCGTCTCTGGATAGTTTGAGGCCTTTGAAAACGACGAGAAAGAGGATGTTAACGGATCTGCCATTGTCCACCAGGATCCTCTCCACTTTAAAGTTTGCCATGTGGAGGTTGATGACGAGTGCGTCACAATGGGGGGTTAGGACGCCCTCAAGGTCTTCATCTGAGAATGTGACGGGCACTCCGAGGCCTTTACGAGGAGGGGTGGCGCGAACCGAATTGACTTTCCTTATAAATGTCTTTCGAGAGGAGTTGGAGGAGCCCCCCATTGGGCCCCATGAATGAGGTGTAGGACACGCTCCTCTTCGAAGTCGGACGTTTCATCGCGTTCTGGACGCTTGTTAGCCCCCCGAGGCGGGGGAGGAAGATCGGCTCGGTCCTTTCTCACGAACCTGGTCAGCTGCCCCCTCTGGATGAGGGCTTGCTTCTATCTCGTTCTTCAGGGTCCGATAATCATTGGTGTCGTGGCCATGGTCACGGTGATAGCGGCACCACTTCTCTTTATCCCTCTTCTTGCCAGGGGTGTTCATTTTTGGCGCAGGAGGTATCACCCCCTCCTTCTCAACTTCCATAAGAATCGTGGAGATGTTGGCATTAAGGGGAGTAAACTTTTCAAATCTGGGGGGAGGTCGGCGCTGCCCGCCATTATCCTTCTGAAGCTTCTTGGCTCCTTCCTCTTCCCTTTCTCTTAGATCCGGAGGAAGACCCCTCCATGTTGGGGCGGTGCTCAGCTTCTTCGGCCCGAATATACTTTTCGCTCTGAAGGAGGAGGTCAGAGAAGTTCTGTAGGGGCTTTTTAGCGAGGGAGGAGCGGAGGCTGGAGTTGAGGACATTGGATTGAAATGCTGCTGCAGCGACCGACTGGTCGAGGGATGCTATGGACCTGGCTTCCGCTGTGAACCTTTTAACATAGTCTCTGAGCTTCTCACCCTTCTTCTAGTTGAGGTAAAGTAGCAAAATGCTGGTTTTCTTAGTTCGGCGGCTACTCACGAAGTGGGTGACGAAGAGGGTCTCAAATTGCTCGAAGGAGAATATTGAGGATGGGGCAAGGCGAGAGTACCATTCTCGAACCGGACCCTTGAGAGTTGCGGGGAAGGTCTTGCCAAGCAGAGCATCGGAAGCTTGATGGATGAGCATGAGGGTCTTGAAGCTTTCGATGTGGTCGACGGGGTCAGTCTCCCCAGAATAAGTCTCGAATTAAGGAGGTTTAAAGCCAATTGGTACGGACGCCTCCATTATGGTTCGGGAAAAAGGAGGTCGACTAGGGCGAAGGGTCCTTCCTCTAAGCTCTTCTTCTCGGTCTAACTGACCCAATCGCCTCTCCATTTCGTGGAGACGGCGGTAGACAGCGTCATCCCTTAGACAGTAATCAACCGAGCTTCTAGACTCGTCTTCATACGAGGGTGAGCGGGGGCTACGACGACGGTAGCTCCTGGAGCGACGAGGACTAGGAATGTGCCAGGGGTTGCTAGGAGCTGGGGGAGGAGTTAGGGACCGTCGGCGAGGACTTCGGACCGGAGGAGGAGTGGGAATCCTTGGAGCATTGGTGTTGTTGGGACGGAGATTGAGAGCTTGTAGGATGGTTGCTTGGAACTGCTGGAACTCGGCACGGGTGATGGGTGCCTCATCGTTCCTTGGATGTTGCCGACCGGCAGGAGAATGGGGTCTTCTCCTGTGATGCTCGGGGGACTCTCTCCACTCCCTTCGGGTAGGGGACCTTTTGTAGTCTCGGCGGTGAGGAGATCGCTCATCCGGACGTTGTTGGCGGGAGGCTCCCTCTCGGGCCTGCTTTTCATCCAGACGGCGGTAAAGATCCTCATCCTTCTACCGATTGAGGATGGTATTGCGAATGTCGGAAGCTCGGAGATTGTGGGAGGCCATAGAGTCCGAAGAGGCGTTGTGGATGGAGACGTGGTCCTGATGGAGAGGTTATTTCTGCGGGTGGGGGTGCGAGACCCCTGCACCGGCATTTTGAAGACCGGGGGGACCCTTAGGAGGTTGTTGATTTTGAAGAGGATGCTGGTCCTGTTGGAGAGGGTCCTCGGCTTGAGGCAGAAGTTGTCCCTGCTGCTGAGCGGGTTGGATGGGGACTTCCTGCAGCTGATCAGGGGGGTTGGGTCCACGGTTGGACCCTCGAGATCTTACTTTCCTAGGAGGCATGGCTGGAGAAGATCTGACCAACGGGAAGGGGAGAGGCTGCTATTCGTTTGATTCCCACAGACGGCGCCAATCTGTTACCGCTAAATCTGGTGTGGGGGCAAACAGATAGTATTTGTGGATTCTTGGAAAACTTTGAATAGCAAACCTGTTACCTGTTCCGCCGGAGTTTGACCGTTGATTCCCGCCGTTCACCTGCAAAAAGTGCGAGACACCGGGGTTGATCCCGGCGACGCACCCTCCAATGCTCAAGTCAGTAATCAGGAAGATTATGAAAGAGCGTAAATTGGCAAAAGATTGATTACCTCCTAATAGAGATGGATGGAGGGTATTTATAGGCGCCTTGGGAATCAGATTAGGAATGTAATCCCCGTGATCTGATAAGGAATATAATCCCCGTAATCAAATTAGGAATGTAATCCCTAATTCCCGGTGAAAGGATAGATGTGGATCAGGATCGTTGATTAGTATTAATCAAAGATCCTAATCCTATCCTGCTGGATCGGGTTTTCTGCGGGTTGAAACCCGCACCCAATTGGGGTGGATCCATTCGTGGGTTATTGGATCTTTGGGGAAGAGATCCAGTACCCGCTTCAGACCTATTGGTAGATGAAATTACCATTTTACCCCTAAGCTTTAAGATTCGTTCCTGCTTTGGACGGTTCTAATTTAACCCCATTTTTAGCCATATCAAGACTCGAATAGTATTGAATTTTTCCACAGGTTCGAATGTATCTTCATAATCAATTCCATATATTTGAGTGTATCCTTTGGCAACCAGCCTTGCTTTGTATCGCTCTATTGAACCATCAGACTTGCTTTATATCGCTCTATTGATTTTTGCCACAGGTGCGAATGTATCTTCATAATCAATTTCATACATTTGAATGTATCCTTTGGCAACCAGCCTTGCTTTGTATCGCTCTATTGAAGCATCAGACTTACTTTGTATCGCTCTATTGAATTTTGCCACAGGTGCGAATGTATCTTCATAATCAATTCCATACGTTTGAGTGTATCCTTTGGCAACCAGCCTTCCTTTGTATCGCTCTATTAAACCATCAGACTTATATTTCACCATATAAATCCATCTGCATCCTACTGGCTTCTTTCCTGCTGGCAGCTCGACTATCTTCCAAGTCTCATTCCTTTTCAAGGACTTCATCTCCTCATCCACAGCTGCTTTCCACCTTGGATCAGTAAGGACTTCATGCACACTGTTAGTAATAGATACAGTAGATGATTGATTTACAAATGACTTATTTGATTCCGACAAGCGGTGAGTGGATACATAATTACTCATGGGATATTTGATGTTACTAGTGGGATCAGGTTCATAAGTGAATTTTGGAATACCTCTATTAGTACGGTGCGGGAGTTCTCTTCTAGGAGCTTCGGACAACGATGACGATTGGTTTTGGGGTTCTGATGATTCACTTTCACTGAAATTCAGTACTGGTTGCAATTCTTCAAGAGGGTCTTCTTCCCTTGGTTGCACTTATTCATGACGGTCTTCCTCCCTTGCTAGGTCTTCATTCAAGTGTTCGCCATTATTTATATCCAGTTGTTCGTTCTGGCTAGTAATTACTTCATCATACCTAAGAGTCTGAACTTCACTAACCCCTTCATCATACCCAAGAGTCTGAACTTCACTAACCCCTTCATCATACCCAAGAGTCTGAACTTCACTTCGGTACTCCCCCTGAAGTTCAGTCGTAGAAGAAGAAAAATACATCTCATCTTCATGAAACACAACATCCATTTTTGAGTTGGTGGATGATAGCACTGATACCCTTTCTTATCCTGTGCATATCCCACAAACACACATCGGACAATTCGAAGAGTTAACTTATTACGGTCATGTTGATGAAGATGAACAAATACAACACACCCAAACACATGAGGTGGCAAGTTGGCGACTTTTGGTGCATTCACAGCTTCAGTTAATGCTTGAAATGGTGTGAGGAAGTTTAGGATATTAGAGGGAACTCGATTAACTAAGTATGCAACAGAAGCAAGTGCTTTCCCCCAATAAATGAGTGGCATATTTTCATGGATAAGAGAAGCATGGACCACCTCAATCAAGTGTCTATTTTCTCTTTCTGCAACTCCATTCTGTTGAGGTGTATATGAGCATGTAGTCTGGTAAACAATTCCATGTTCCACCAAATATTGTTGCAGATTCGAACTCAGGTATTCTCCGTCATTATCACTCCTAAGAATTTGAATCTGTGATTTATATTGAGTCATAACATGCTTGTGAAATTTCTGAACCAAACCACTAACTTCACTTTTAGAGTTCATCAAACAAATTCAGGTCATACAAGTACAGTCATCAATAAATGTCACAAACCATTTGGTCGCTCCAAATGTAGTGGTTTTGGATGGACCTCTAACATCAGAATAAAAAATCATAAATGGAAGGGAGCTTCTACTTGGACTTGGAGGAAAAGAGACACGGTGACCTTTTGCGAGTTCACACACATCACACCGAAAGGCAGAAATATCCAACTTCAAAAATAAACTTGGAAATAATTTCTTGAAATAACCAAAAGAAGTATTCCCTAGACGTCGATGTCATAGCCAAATATCTGATTTCTTCTTCTCATTTTCGGACCCTTCCACACTTAGAGCTTGAGTTAACTTAATTGAACATTCAAATTCTAAATCCAGATAATAGAGTTTCTCGTGTCTAACCCCATAACCAATCGTCTTGCGAGTCCGAACATCCTTAAACTCATAATGTGAAGGCCAAAAGACTACAATACAATATAAGGCAGTAGTTATTTGAGCAACAGATAATAGGTTAAAATTCAAGGATGGCACAACTAGGGCAATATCTAAGGTTAGGTTGTTTGTGAGATGTATGGTACCCTCGCCAGTAATAGTGGCAGGATCACCATTGGCAGTGGACACAGTTGATTTGGTGGATGGTTAAAAATTTTGAACTTGTCTAGAATCAAAAATCATATGGTCGATAGCACCCGAATCAATTATTCATGCATTATTCATAACAGATGCAGAAATATTAAATACATTAACATCATTACCTACAACTGTAACTAATGTAGAGGCGAGCCCAATACTCTTCTCAGCTCCATTAGTTTGTCCCATAGTAACGGCACAAGAAAATAACGGATGTGATCTTCAGCAACCAATAGCAAACGACACAACTTGGTCAAGAACAACAAATAGCAACACACAAGCACTACTAACAGCAACGCAGCAAGCAGCACAGCACCACACCAAACACTAATGGAGCCAAACAGCAAACACCAATAGTAAACACCAACAATACCCAAACAAATGTCAGATCTTGGGATTGTGACGGGATCAAAACAGAAAACACCAACAATGGATGAGGCAAACACCAGCAAACAACAATCAGGGATAAAAAGCTGGATGAGGGGAGATCGGTTCTCTTTCGACGGAATCGGGAGGACGACAGGGGTTGTCAACGGGATCGGGGGGAATTTGGTGGGATCGAGATCGTTGGCAGGAGATCAGGAGGTGAGACAGCTTCGGGTGGCAGTGAGGGCGACATGATCCGGATTTCGTTGGTGGCGATGGGAGACGGTAGGAGGCAGTAGGAAACGATGGCGATGGGTTTGCAGATAGAAAATATCTGATCGACGGTATGAGACTATGGCGATGGGTTTGCAGATCGATGGTCGGGATCTGCTTCGGGAGGCGCGACGGCAGCGACTTTGTGCGGCGATGAGGGCTTTCGACGGCGACGACAATGATGGCGTTCGATGGCAGCGGCTTCAATAGCGATGGGCGGTAGGTTCTGTTGATGATGTTAATGAGATGAAGTCGGGGTTTCGGGTTCGGGTTCGGGTTCGGATCTGGATCCGAAGTCGGGACAGAGGTTGGTGATCGGTGAGACTGAACAGGGCCTCTTCTTCTTCCTCTTCTTCAGGTAGCCTAGAATATTTTAGGCTCTGATACCATGTTGAGAACAGATTTGGGAAAAATAATTATTATTCTTATTTAATCATTTCCTCTACTGTATACATCTATATTTAAGAATTACATTCTCAGAGAAGAAGAAAGGAGATTGAGAGAAGATTAAGGAGATGAGTGATTTATGAAATCTGTTTATAGATTGGGAAACAGAATATACAATTACTATATTTCAATAAATGCTACATGTGGAAAAAGACCGCTAATCTTAGAAGTAAAATTTAGCTAATACTTACAATAACATGACTACAAAATATATCATGTTCACTATGTCTAATCTTTACTTTTTAATAACTATTGTTATTATTATTATTATTATTATAGTCAATAAATTTTATAACCAAAAAGTTCTTATATTATAGATCTATGCAGTCTGTTTCTTCTTCTTCTTCTTTTCCTCCGCCAATTTGCATGGATTTGTTTCTGTTTTTTTTTTTTTTTTTTACCTTCTGCTGCTTAGTTTTTGGATTTTATGTAAAATGTAAAAATACACAAATTCCTCTTTTATATATATAGAGAGAGAGAGAGTTAAGCCAACTAATTTACAATGTCAGAGACAAATTAACTAACTCCTTGCTTGTTTACCAACATTATTTTTATACTAAAATAAGAGATCTAAAGAGAGCATATATATATTAACCCCTGATACGACGGTCGTTTCGCGTGCTCTTTGCCACGGTTGGAGCTTCTTCCCAGATTTCTGAGGCCTTTTTTTTTCATATTCTGGGTTCTTTCTTTTTAGAGAGACAGTGCCTAGATCTGATCTGCCCTTCCCCGGACCCCAAAGAGCGACGCAGGTCTGTCCAAAACTGTCATAAAGAAATCTCAAGCCAATAGGTCCCACTCAAGCCACGACATTTCTTCAAAACCGGTAAGGGATCGCTGCGGAGGCTCTTACCTTTGCGGGGATCTCCGGAGTTTGTTCTCGATGTCTGCTCTTGTCCAACAACCTGGAAAGTTGAGCAAGGTGTTAGCTAGGCAAAAAGTATCCAACATGGGCTGCCTCTTCTCTTGTTGTATCACAAGCTCACCCAAACCGTTGTACTGCGTTTGCGTAATCTATATCAACAGCTACATTGAGGACTACTTGTGCCCAGTCACCGTATCCCAAATTACCAGAAACGCCCCCAAGCATGTCCTCTCGACAGGAGCCCAACAACTGAAAGCCGACGACCAGTTAGTGTTGGGTCAGAGCTACTTCCTCTTGCCCCCATCTGTTTTCCGGTCCAGCTCGTCACCAGTGGATTTGGTTTCTTTGGCAACCAGACTCACTGCGACCGCAAAAAAGGCATGACCATTGCAGCTGGTTGTGGTCAGGTCAGACCCTGAAAAGGGTAAGTTAGAATACGGGTCGGGTGAGGGGCTGCCACAGGGGAAGATGGTGTGGTCATAGCCTCGCACGTGGAAGCCCGTGCTCGAGACGATAAGAGAGGTTTCGTTTAGTCGAAGAGAGTCTATGATGAGTATGGGAAACAAGAGCACTGTGAGCAGGAGGGATGCGAATATCAGGATTATTGTGGAGTAGAGAGAATAACTCAATTGGCAATTACCAGTCACTGTGTGAAGTTGCTTTTGTTTGTGTTAGCCTTTTCTTATCCCTAGAGAACAGAGATCTGATACACGTATCGTACGTGGTAATAATAGAGGATCGTTTTCTAGTTACACTAGCAAAAATTAGTTCCAGCACTTTTATCTTTTTGAAGTTCAACTATCCTCAATGGGTGATTCTTTTTTCCAGTGTTCCTCAGCTTCCATCAGAGCACCTTGCATACTAGCAAAGTGTTCTAATTCTCTATACCTAGTATCTTTAACAGAAGTAGGTTCCAGTACACAACAAATCTAGGAATAAATTTAAGAATAGATCGAATTAAGACCGCCTGACTTCCACTGTGGCAAAATTCAGTAATTAACACAACATATCGAAAGTTTAAGCTAGCACAAAGCTGTTTCTGCTATCATTAATATCCCTACCGATTCTCATGTAATCCTTCAATTATACATAACAAAATCAACAGCAGCGGAAATTTTTCCCCAAAAGTCTGCATCTATTACTTGCAGTACATCATCATTTCTTAAATAGCATAAACATTTACATTGGGTGCGATTATATTATACAAAACACAGCTTAAGACTTCGTGTGTATCTCTTATTTTTAATCATACACTACAAAGAATATATATCATGCTTTGATATAAAAAAGACTCCCTACATCCCTCTTTTTTTTAGTTGTACCCCATAGCGACTACGGGGATTCTAACTTTGTGCCCTTGGTTGCCTTTCATCAGAATCTCGCCAAAACTATACTTCCCAGTCACTGATCTGACTGTGAGGCTAACTGTCAGCTGCCTCGAGGCTCCAGCAAGCACTGTCATAGCCGGAGGGGTGGCCTCTAGGGCAACTTCTGGTGACATTCTGGTGGTGATGGCGTAGGTCTCTGTTTCAGCCACGTTTGTGACTGTTCGCTTCACTGTTTGAGTTCCCTCAAGATGTGAAATCGTGATTGATGGGCTGTTGAGATCCGATGGTCTGCCTCTAGTTTTGTTGCATACTGCACCAGTGATGTTCCGAATCTCGTGAGGGTCCACATCAGGTACTGAACATAGGAAGCTGATGTAGTCTACATAGGCTGTCCAAAACAAAACAAAACAAAAAACGGAAATTTGTAATCATACAAGGTATACTCGTTAATGCTATGCCTATTGATTTATATAGGCCCAAACAATTGTACAATTTAAGTTGTAAAATGACACAGGTTGTATACCTGTGTCTCTATACAACTTGTCTCAGGTTGTATACCGCTCTCTATACAACTAAAATTCATGAATGTTGGATCACTGGATAGTGGACTGTTAGGAATTATGGCCTCAAATACACGTAGGCACTGAGTACTTGAAGATAGAGAAAAAGAGAATGAGACAAAGAATCAAGAGAAGACAAACAACAAGTAGAAGAATGCAGTCTAGAGAGTTGCGGTCGACCGCGCAGTCGACCAACCGAAAGTGCGGTCGACCGACCCAATCTGCCAAGAGTTCTTCGAGTGTACAGTGTACAGGTCCAACAGAGAAGGGGACGGTCGACCGTGCAGTCGACCGGTCGTGTCTCAGGTTTGGCTTAACACGTTGCGGTCGACCGACCTTGGGGGTGCGGTCGACCGAATTCGGTGCTGATTATTTTTGGGCTTACGAGTTTAAGGCCCAATTACTGAATTTGTGTTTATCTTTTAGGATTTACTTGGGGGCTATATATTTGGCCGTAGACTCTAGGGTTTGTGTGGATCTAATCCATCAATTTATGAAATCAAGAGGTGAGCCATTATCATTGTTCAACTTCAAGAGGGGATTGTACCGAGTATTTCAAAGGTGAGAGAAAGAGAGAATTGTAATCTCTTTTGTAATCTTTATATTTCTTGGGAAATAAGTATTGGTTATCTCTGCATATTGGTTGTGTTCTTGTGAGATCTTTGCATATATTGTGGTGGCTTGTTTTTGGTTCATCTAAATCTTTGGAGTTTCTATTGCTTGTGGGGTGTTTCCGCTATTAGCACTACGAGTTGTAGGATAGATTCTTCAACAGGTGGTATCAGAGCCTAGTTGGTTTAAGATGGCCAATAACAAATCGAAGATCGAGAGATTCGATGGGAGTGACTTCGCGATGTGGAAGATTTAGATGATAGCGTATCTTCATCAGAAAGATCTTAATAGTCCGTTGTTTGATGAGAAGCGACAAGCCGATAGGTGCAGACAAGGATGCGAAGATCTTTGGTGGATTGAAATCGTTTGGATCAGAAGGCGCTGAGGCAAATTCAGTTGGGACTGAGTAGGAAGGCGTTATTTCATATCTCGAAGGCAAAGACCACAAAGGAGACTATGGAGATTCTCACAGATATGTATGAGAAACCGTCGGCATCTAATCAAATTCTTCATCTGAATAAATTGGTTAATATAAAGTTGAAGGAAGGGGGTTCAGTAGCAAAGCATGTGAACAATTACTGTATGGTTTACAACCAGATGGAAGCTGCAGGTTTGAAGTTTTCAGAGAGAGGGCAGTCCTTATTACTTCTATCTACTCTACCCGATAATTATGGTACGGTGGAACAGACTATTACAGGCACTATGATAGATTCGACGACTCTACGGGATGTGGTGAGTAGTATTCTGAACGAGATAAGGGTGAGAAACGGGGGATATCCATCATCATCTTCTACAGATTCCGCAATGTACGTTGAGAAAAAATGTGGGAGATCTAAGAGCAGTCGAAGAAGAAAGGATCAGAGTAGTTCATCTGAGAGTGGATCTAATGACAGCGATTGGGGACATGGACCTGAGTGCTGGTATTGTCACAAAAAAGGGTCACTTGATGCGCAGTTGCAAGGCTTATATGAAGAAGCAGGAGAAACCGAAGAGAGATACTCCAAAAAAAAGCTCAAGTGGGAGTTATTGAGGATTTATGCTTATCAGCTCGGGAGGAGTTGGGCACTCAAGATTGATGTATTGATTCAGGAGCTTTTCATTGCACTCCGATGAGAGATATTTGATGACTACGAGGAGGGTTCTTTTGGAGATGTGATTGAGAAAAACGGTCACTGGGGTTCTGTACATGAGGTTGGTACTATTCGCGTGAAAGCCAATGATGATTAAAGTGTTGTCTTGCAGGAGACAAGGCATGTTCCAGACTTTAAGGAAAATCTTATCTCAATTGGAAGGCTAGACAAAGAAAAATTGTCTACTACAGTTAGTAGTGGGGAGTGGTGTACAGCTGCAGGTTCAAGAATGATTGCAAAAGAAAATCGTGAGGGAATGTTGTATTTGCTTAGAGACGTGAGGAATGTTTCTCCTGTAGTTGACTCTCAGCCAGAATCGAGTAGTAGGTTGTGTGGAGCACAATCGAGTTCTTTCAGTTGTGGATGGGAGGTTACTAATTTAGTGAGAGCTGCTGGTCATGGAAGTGATCCTAGAGAGCAAGATGCTGCTGCGGTGATAATACTTTGTGAATTGACAGTTGAAGCTTCAAGTCGCTCGTGTGATAGAGAGCACTAGTATCGATATGGGGAGTGATGTCGATGAGGATAACCAAACTGGGACTGTAGAGGTTGAACAGTCTGCGGATTTTGTGGAAGTGTCGTCCACGAAGACTTCTAGTGTAGAGTGCATTGAAAGGTTTTGAACCATGTCCGGTATTGATGGAGATTCTGCGAGTTGGAAAATTTCATGAATTTCATAACACGGAATTCAACATGGAAGGTTGTTTCTCCGGTATTCGTACTCTGTGCGATTGATGGAGCACATCATTCATGAGACGATGAAAGGTGGTTGGTGCATTCCACGTGGTGGAGTAGCGGAGGTGCTCTTCATGAGAGGAGTACTTGGGTCTTTCATAAAAGTGGAAGATTGGCAGAGATAATGCAAGGTAAAGATTACAATAACTTTGAAGCGTGGTGTATTTGGTCCAAGTGAGAGATTGTTAGGAATTGTGGCCTCAAATACACGTAGACACTGAGTGCTTGAAGTTGGAGAAGAATATGAGACAAAGAAACAAGAGAAGACCAACAGCAAGTAGAAGAATGCAGTCTAGAGAGTTGCGGTCGGCGGTCCCGACCGCCGACCGGAATGCGGTCGACCGACCCAATCTGCTGAGAGTTCTTCAAGTGTACAGGTCCAATAGAGAAAGGGACGATCGACCGTGCAGTCGACCGGTCGTGTCTCGGATTTGGCTCTACATATTGCGGTCGACCGACTTTGGGGGTGCGGTCAACTGACTTCGGCACTGATTGTTTAGGGGCTTACGAGTTTAAGGCCCAATTGCTGAATTTGTGTTTATCTTTTAAGGTTTACTTGGGGCTATATATATGGCCGTAGACTCTAGGATTTGTATGGATCTAATCCATCAATTTGGGAAATCAAGAGGTGAGGCGTTATCATTGTTCAACTTCAAGAAGGGATTGTGCAAATTGTTTCAAATGTGAGAGAGAGAGAGCGCAGCGCATTGTAATCTCTTTTGTAATCTTTGTATTTCTTGGGAAAAGAAGTATTGATTATCTCTGCATATTGATTGTGTTCTTATGGAATCTTGCATATATTGTGTTGGCTTGTTTTTGGTTCATTTAAGTCTTGAGAGTTTCTATTGTTCGTGGTGTGTTTCCGCTATTAGCACTATAAGTTGTGGGGTAGATTCTTCAACATGGACCTTATAACAAGTCTACCCGTTATAATGTTCCTTGCCTAACAAGCCGGTATTGTGCTACATATGCCGCCTCAAAGTAATATGCAAGATATCTCGAATATCTAGGGTATTATGCTTTAAGCAAAACAATAGTAGCCCCTTTCTGTTTTTAAGTAAATCCTAATTTCATATTCAAGATTCAACAAAACTAACGTACATTTCAAAATATCCAACAGAACAACAACAACAAAATTAAAAACCCTCGAGATAAGAAAAATATTTAAGAGATAGGCAGAACTTTCTGGGGAGCTTGTACAAGTATTCATCACATTAGTATGGAAACAACTTTGTTTATAAAGAGTCGCCATTAAATTAGGTTCCTGCCATTGAATCTTAATTGTACTCACACGTAACTGGCTCCTCCTTCCAAGCAAATGAAATCCATGTACAAGTTTCAGTTTTGCATTTAATTGAGGATATTATCAATTTATGTTGATGTTTTGTATAGACAAGATAATATCATAATATCAAAGTATATCGATAAAGAGTCTAAAGAGTCGTTTATAATTGTCCCATATAAATTGCTTTTCCTTAGAAATTTTAGCTACATAATAATTTGTTCCTTACTCTCCAGTGGTAGGAAGAGAGCAAAGTCGACTAGTTACTACCAATTTGCCTAGTCACCTCTATTTTCAAGGTCCAGTTGCAAGCTTGCATCAAGAACAAGAGATATATGATGGGAAATAAAAAATATAATAAAAAGCATTCTAATATCCATCCTTCTTATGCTATAAATTAAGATGGAAAACCAATGAACACTAATATAGCTTTCAAAGACGAATCCCACAACACAAATCCAAATCTTCGGGGTTCAGCCACGAACCCTTTTTCCTCATTCCCCTATGGAGAACATGATTATTTAATAATACTGAATCAAGTAATATCGACTCTTTAAAAATGTGCATCTTAGAATAATTAAATAGCTTACTTGCATCAAGGACGAGCCCAGGGTCCAGAGCAGCTTTCGGGTTAACAGCTCCACTCCCAAAATCAAAAGG
Source organism: Hemerocallis citrina (assembly GCA_017893485.1). NCBI lineage: Eukaryota > Viridiplantae > Streptophyta > Magnoliopsida > Asparagales > Asphodelaceae > Hemerocallis > Hemerocallis citrina. The sequence continues at coordinate 109,643,206 of CM030361.1, read as the reverse complement.
TGTAGCTGGGAGCAGTTTTGTGGCTTCAGTGTCAGAGTATTGCTGAGCTTGAAGAGGCTTACCTCCTCGGTCCAATGTTGTCGCTGTGGTCATCAATGCTGACTTTATAGCAGACGGGCTCCACCGTGGGTGTTTTTGCTTTACAAGTGCTGCTATTCCAGCTATATGTGGAGCAGCCATGCTAGTTCCCGATTCCATAGCAAACACTTCGCCTACAAATCATAAGAAGGCGTTATTATACTTATAATCTACTCCACTTTTGAAGTTTTGTAGGCGTCATCAATAAGTAGAGTATTAGTCAACTGTAGAATTCTGATGGAGACCACAATCTACTGCTATTATTGTAATCAAGTGTAGTCTTTCCTCTTTATTTTATTTTCAATGCATTATAGTTGAGATGCACCCACGTCAAAGTATACATCTCTCTTTATCAAAAACTATTGAGAAATTGTTGTAGCAGTGAACTATAATTATTTTTTCTAGCGTGCTTGGACAAGGATACTTGGTTTACATTTCAAATATGATCTCAAGGAGCACAATTTCTTTCCAAAAGTTGTTCATATTTCATCGCACTACATGTACTTGCACATGCACGAGAGAGATTTAAAAACTTCTAGATATCACATAAATAAGTTGCACTTAATTCTTGTCATCTTTTAAAGTAGTATACTTAAAAGTTTCAAACTGTATATAAGACATGGGAAAGGTTTCTTAAGCAACAGAGTTCCGTTTCCAGGACTCAAAATTTTATTTCAACTAGGAGGAACATCCATGAGACGCAAAGGAGAATTTACATCAAATCCTTAGGTTCAGATAACTCAAGAGTCAATACCCGAGTGGTATCATAATATCATTAATTAAATAATAGCAAAGGAAGTAGTAACAGTGATAATAATAAATCAGTTTTACACTCAAAACACAGAGATAAATCTTTCATTGAACAAGTATGTATTTACAGAGAAAATTCCACTGAAATATCCTACCATCTTAGAGAGTTTTATGATGCAATTTGATTTACCTTCGTAATTGGCTTCATCAGTTCCATTTGGTGCCCAAGCAGACCAAATAAGAGAGCCGGGAGCAAGTATATCTGGTTTGAGGACATCTGCATCTTGAAAGCTGAAATCCTTTACATCTGGTCCTCGTGAAGAAAAAATTGCTACCTGGGGAGCTGAATTGTGAAGTAGAGGAGCCAAACCATCAGCAATGCTGGCTGTTGCTTGGAAACTTGTTGCCCGCTTAGCCCAATCTCTTTTGGTGGAACAGTCATAGTAGTCAATAAGTTCCTATAATTGCAAATTAAGAAAACAAATTATTACATAAAGCAAAAGCATACTTGCTCTACACATGCAAGAGTTTCAGATGTCTGAGTCTAAAGTTTTCTTGTATTTCAACACAAAAAGGATCGAGACACTTCAGTCCTCTCAATAACCACACTGAGTTACACAAAATAGTTGGGTCAGTCCATTGATATCCCTGGTATTTAAGCTAAACTATATGAAATCAACTACTAAATAATGTAAGATCTGATAAATTCATCAAACTGCTGAGCAAGTAAAAAACACATTGCAATATAAAAACCATCATAGTTGTCAAAAGTACTGTTAAAGCATTATGTCAGCATCTATTAAAGTATATCTACATGCTAAGTTCCATAGTTTCATTATTCTCTAGTTACTTTAATATTCAATTTGCATATAGTATTCTTTAATCCGGTGATGAGGACATCAATTCTGTTTAGTTTAGTATTTTATTTCAGTACCATATTTGTTTTTGGCAATTATAGCCATATGTAATCTTTCTTTTATGCAATAAAATATTTCTAAGATTTTTGAATATCGAGATCTGTATCAAGGTTTGTTTCGAGCCCATATATAGGCCTTGGAATTAATGAAAAGTTATGTTATTCTTGATTAAAAAATTGTGTTTGAGTTTTGCTCTTCATCTCTCTTTTTGTGTGATACAATTGAGATCCAATTATTAGGGTTTGTGATAAATCCTAATAAAATTTTAGGGTTTGTGATAAACCCTAAAACTACCCCAAATCCCCAAATCCACTTCAATTCCTAAACCCTAATCCCCAAATTAACCAAACACTAATAAATCCTCTACCTTCCTTCTTCCTCTTCTCTGGATCCCGAAACCCCAAGACCCACGACCACCACTCCTCACCCTCTTCGACACCACCACCGTCGTCGACCCTCCTTCTACCCGTCGCCTCCATCGCAACCACTTCGTCCAAGGCCCCCCAACGATCCCGACACCACTCACCCCCACCAACGCCGCTTCTCTTCCACCCGAAAGCCCTCGCCGTCACCTCATTTCACCTCATCGCCCTCCATCACTTCCTCGACCACCGTCGTCAACTCTCCCCTTCACCCCGACTTCAGATCTTCAAAACCCCACCAAAGTCAAACCATAACTACCAACTTCCCTCGTCCCTTGCTGTCGCCACCGCTTCCCGCCATCGACGCACCCGCATTTCGTTGCTGCCACTCCAGTCAACCAATAGTCAGCCCGTTTGCTAATTTGCTTGTTTGTTGATTTGTTGATTTTTCTGATTTGCTACCAATCTGAGATCTAACACTAGTTGCTTCGAACCCCCAGTATACTCTTTCCTCTTTTCATTTATTTGTGTTACATTACCTTATTATCTTTATTATATTATTTGATTTATCTATCGTCTACTAATATTGAGGGTGAGTGTTTCTACTTGCTAATTAGAGTACAAATCAATATTACATCTTTTACTTTCTACAAACGCTTAGAGATATAATTATTAATTGTTAGAATTAAATTGTTAATTGGGTCTGTTAAACTTAATTCAATTCTTGAAAATCCATCGAACCGATTAACTGTTTTAATTTCTAACTTGATCCGCATTACATGTTGGTAAAATTAATCCTTTAAAATTCTTGAAAATTCTCTATTTATGATTACGTTTTACATCATCTGGACAGCTAGGAAAACTCTGCATAGGAGGAATTTTTAGTGCAGTAAATTTTGAAATAATTCTACATAAGTTTAGTAAAAATATCAATGAGCAACAAGCAGATTAAATATTTATATATTCATCTCAAAATAATGTCGTATTTAAAATTCATCTATCTAATTAGGTTTTTTTTCAGATAGACTAGAACTTATCCTTCAACAAATGTAAAAACAATAAATGTGTGCATGCAGTTCAGGATCCATTGAAGTATATGGTGCTCTGGTAAAAATAGGGTGAGTGTACAATCAAATTTCAAAGTTAAAGTTAGTACCTTTGACTTGCTGACATCACTAATTAGAATTCCTGGAATGGCAACAGGTACTGGATCAAATTTGGTTCCTGGATAATTGTTCTCCACAGCAACAATAAAGCCAACTGCCCCAAGAGTCCTTGCTGTCTCAGAAACCTTCTTGATGGATGCACTACCTGAAACAAAACTGAAGGAGTATCCACAAAGGAGTATTCTCCCTTCCACCTTGTTCCTATTCAATAGTTCTGGTCTCTGGCAGTCTCCAGGGTTGAATTTTAGAACGGATGAGGAAATAATGACATCATTTGCAGAGACTAAGTTGTACGTCTTGTTCCCATGTGTAGCAGCTGCAGTTAAATGCAACGAGAGGAGGATTACCTATTTAGCTTATAATCATCAACCAATACTTCAAAAAATGATGTCCCAAAATCTGGGAGTTGGCTTTCTTCTTAGGCGTATATACTAGGTTGTATGATCTCTATCAAACCATAACCTACGATGCATATCAATCTTTAACTAGTCAGTAACAGAGAGTTGATTAGATGGGAAGACATCTAAAAGAGCAGCAAATCTAAGCACGGTAACGTAATCCATACAATATTAACTATTACCTAGCTAACTCATGATGAGCAGCACATCAAATGACGGATGCACAAAATTATTTGTCGTAGTATAAAATAATATCAACAAAGATGTCCAAAACATTTGAAGGAAGCAAAACAATGACTATCCATGACATACCTCTGTGAAAGGTATCAGTAGTTGTGAACTTGTAATTTAAGCATGTTTTGCCATTGTCACAGTTGAAGGCTACATTCAGTGTTATTGTGATCTTGTCATCTCCTTGTTACTAGCACCATCTACACTTTCTGAAGTTTTAGTTTTTAAACAAACTTTAATTTAGAAATTAATTGCATAGGCCTGCCTAAGTTCTTCCATGCCTACAACAGTACCTTCATCAGCACAACATTCATTCCTCTTCATGATTAAAAATTAAAGGTGCCTGTCATCATATAGCTCAATCACATTGAAGGATTTAACCGTAAAACACCTAAAGCCCTTTAGGTTGTGCACATGTCCTAAATTTTATAGTTTGGCTCTATCTTTAGTCAGTTCATATTAACACTGCAAGTTTGGTCGATACGGCATGATACTATCCCAACCCAGCCAGGCCAGGAAGCTTGTTGAAAACGTAAGGTATTTGACTGAATGCCTTCCCTACAAATGCCTTCTCTAGTATTTGATTAAATGTAATGTTACTGGCTTACTGCTCAAAAGTTTAAAGACTCTAAAACGTTCAAAATTGCATCTTGTTGCCCCCAGAGTTCAATCGGTCATTTTATGTATCCATATATGATACTGCTCTTTAGTCATTATTGACCCTCATAAAACTTTCCATCTCCAATTTCATTTAAATATACAAGTACCGTGCACCTTGCTTTGCTCATCAATTATAGAGTTCGCCCTTAAAGATCTGTTGTGGTTCAAACCCAAAATTTGAGTATTTGGCTTTTACAAATTGAAAATTTGGGTTAGAGTTGTAGTCGTTCAAACCCAAAATTTGGGTTTTTGATTTTTAAAAATAGAAGGACGGTAGATGAAGTATCGTCCCACCAATTTTTTTTAAATAAAAAAAGTCGCGGCCGAGGAATGATTTCCCATCATATGAAAAAAAAAAAAAAAATCATTAAATTTGTCGGACGGGAAATGATTTCTCGTCTAATCAATTTTTTTAAAAATTTATTGAAATATTGAAATCAAATTTGGGAAAATAATAATTTTTCTTATTCATTTGTTTCTCTACTGTATACATCTATATATAAGAATTACAAACTTGGAGAAGAAGAAAGGAAATTGAGAGAAGATTGAGGAGATAGAGATTTGGGGAATCTGTTTTCTATAGATTAGGAAACAGAATATACACATTAGCAATTATTATATCAACACTCTCCCTCAAGTTGGTGCATAGATATTGAACGTGCCAAACTTGTCAACAAATTTTAAGAAGATCCGATTCGAAACTGCCTTGGTTAGGATATCTGCGAGCTGATATTCTGACTTCACTTTAGATATCTCAATGACTTTCTCATCCAGTTTTTCTTTGATGAAGAATCTGTCCACCTCTACATATTTCGTCCTATACATATTGCGTCCTATCATGCTGAACTGGATCAGCAGTAATATCACACGCCGCTTGACTATCACAATACACTTTCATAGGTTCATCCAGATCACAACATAAGTCCTTCAACAAGAGTTTCAGCCATAATACTCCAGCTATACTTAATGCTACTCCGCAATACTCAGCCTATGCACTAGAGCGTGCAACAACATTTTGTTTCTTCTCCATGTAACCAAATTTCCTCCAACAAAGGTGAAATACCCTGAAGTGGAGCGCCTATCAACAACAGATCCTGCCCAATCAGCATCAGTATATGCCTCAACCTTCAAGTGACCATGATTTGCGAACACGACCCCTTTTCCTAGAGCAGACTTTGTATATCTCAGGATTCTCATCACCGTATTCATGTGTTGTTCACAAGGTGCAAGCATAAACTAACCACACTTTAAGGCATATGAAAAATCTAGCCGCGTATGTGCAAGATACGTTAGTCGTCCTACCAATCTCTGATATCTCTCCTTATCACACGGCACTTGATCAGGGTCGTTCCACAGTTTCCGTTCTTCTTCTAACGGAATATCAATAGGCTAGCAAGTAGACATTCCAGTTTCCTTCATCAAATCAAGCGCATACTTTCTTTGAGACATAAATATACCCTTTCTAGAGCGAGAAACTTCGATACCAAGGAAATATCTCAAAGAGCCAATATTCTTCATTTCGAACTATTGTGACAAGTAGTTCTTTAATGCCTTTCTCTCCTCATGATCATTTCCAGTTACTATCATATCATCCACATATATAATGAGAGCAGTAATCTTATCTTCTTTCCTTTTCAGGAAAAGGGTATAATCTGAGTAACTCTGACAATAACCAAATGTCCTCATTGATTTTGTAAATCTCCCAAACCCAGCTCTTGGCAACTGCTTGAGACCATGCAGTGCTTTCAATTGACACACTTTATTACTGTGTTCGACTGGTCTATTTGATCCTGGTGGTAGATCCATATAAACCTTTTCTGTCAATTCCCCATGTAAAAAGGCATTCTTCACATCAAATTGCTCCAACGACCAGTCAAGGTATGCAACAAGCGACCGTAAAACTCGAACAGTATTGAACTTTGTCATAGGTGCAAAAGTTTCATCATAATCAATTCCATAAGTTTGAGTGTACCCTTTGACAACCAGCCCTGCTTTGTATCGCTCTATTGAACCATCAGACTTATACTTCACGGTATAAATCCATCTGCATCCTACCGGCTTCTTTCCTGCTGGCAATTCGACTATCTACCAAGTTTCATTCTTCTTCAAGGACTTCATCTCCTCATCCATAGCTGCTTTCCACCTTGGATCGGCTAAGGCTTCCTGCACACTGTTAGGAATAGATACAACAGATAATTGATTCACAACTGACTTATTTGATTCAGACAATCGGTGAGTGGACACAATCACTCGTGGGATACTTGACATTACTAGTGAGACAGGCTCATAAGTAGATTTTGGGATACCTCTAGTAGTACGATTTGGGATTGGTTTTGGGGTTCTGCTGGGGTAGAGATGGTTCTGACGGTGCTGGTGGTGGAGATGATACTAGCGGTGGCATGGATCCTGGCGGCTCATCTTCGGGGAGGTTCGGCACTAATTGCAGTTCCTCGTGAAGGTCCTCTCACAACCAGATCTTCATTCGATTTCTCGTTATTACTTACATCCAAATTTTCACTTCTTGTATCCAACCGGTCATTCTGAATGGTAACCACTTCGTCATACGCAAAAGTCTGAACTTCACTTCGGTACTCCCCCTGAAGTTCAACCTCGAAAAATACATTTCATCTTCATGGAACACAACATCCACAGTCACAAACATCCTTCAAGTCTGTGGGTAGTAACAGCGATATCCTTTCTTATTTGTTGCATATCCCACGAAAATACAATGAACAGCTTGAGGAGAAAACATATTACGTTCATGTTGATGAAGATGAACAAATGCGACACCCAAACATACGAGGTGGCAAGTTGACACCAATTGATGCATTCACAGCTTCAGTTAATGCTTGAAATGGTCTGATGAAGTTTAGGACACCAGAGGGAACTCGTTGATTAGGTATGCGGCGGATGCCAGCACTTCCCCCCAATACATGAGTGACATATTTCCATAAATAAGAGAGGCACGAACCACCTCAAGCAAGTGTCTGTTTTTTCTTTCTGCAACTCCATTTTGTTGTGGTGTATACGAGCATGTAGTCTGGTGAACAATCCCATGTTCCACCAAATATTGTTGCACATTCGAACTCAGGTACTCACCGTCATTATCACTCCTAAGAACTTGAATCTGTGTTTTATATTGAGTCATAACCCGTTTGTGAAATTTCTAAAATAAGCGACTAACTTTGTTGGGTTTGTCTTGCATACTATGTCGAATAAGAAGATGATGAGACGATGGAAAAATCGAGACGATCGAAGACGGAGTGGAAGCAAGGGAAACAGTCAACAATTGTAGCAGCAGATGGAGTTGCGGTCGACCGTACTTGGGGTGCGATCGACCGCCCTACTCGCCCAACTCTGCAGAAGTTCCCGAGAAGGGGACGGTCGACCGACCTTGTGGTGCGGTCGACCGTGCACGGCGCTGATGGATAATTTGGGTCGGATCTTGGTGATTCGTGAGAAGCCCAACTTGCTCTTCAAGTCAGATCTGACGGCTCTTATCGTAGGATTATCTCTTCAAAAATATCCAATGGTTATTGTATCAAGATATCAAACTAGGTAATTTCTAGATCTCTATATATTGTTGTTATTGACCTCCATTAAGAGCCAAGAGAGTACTTCATTAAAGTAGAGATTGAGTGATTCTCTAATTATAAACAACTAGTACTTACTGGTGAGGCTGGTGAGGCTTGATAGAGGATCGTGATGAGAATTGTAATATTCTTGTATCTTCTCTAGTTAAATAACATCTTGGGTTTCTTCTCCACCGGATTAAGGCAAAAGCCACAACTGGGACAAACTTGTGTTTGCTTTGGTGTGTTTGGTATGATCTCATATGTGCTTGGTAGTTTGTGTTGATTGCATCAAATAACTCAACAAGATCCTAAGGGGGGGTTTCGGTAGAAATCCCTAACAAACTTCACTTTCAGATTTCATCAAACAAATCCAAGTCATATGAGTACAATCGTCAATAAATGTCACAAACCATTTGCTCCTCCAAAAATAGCATTTTTGGATGGACCCCAAACATCAGAATGAATAATATAAATGGGAGAGAGCTCTTACTTAGATTTGGAGGAAAAGAGACGCGGTGACTTTTTGCAAGTTCACACACATCACACCGAAAAGTAGACAAATCCAACTTCGAAAATAAGCTTGAAAATAATTTATTCAAATAACCAAAAGAAGCATGTCCTAGACGTCGATGTCATAGCTAAATCTCTGATTTCTTTTTCTCTCCCTCAGATCCTTCCACAGATAGAGCTTGAGTCAAGGTGCTTGAACTTTTAGATTCCAAATCCAGGTAATAGAGTTTCCCATGTCTAACCCCATAACCAATCATCTTGCAAGTCAATATCCTTAAACTTACAATGAGAGGGCCAAAAAATCATAATACAATGTAAGGCATTAGTTATTTGAGCAACAGATAATAGGTTAAAATTCAACCAGGGCACAACTAACACATCATCTAAGGTTAGGTTTTTTGTGAGAGAGATGGAACCCTCGCAGGAACGGTGGCAGGCTCTCCATTGGCAGTGGACACTTTGGATTTGGTGGATGGTTGTAAAGTATGGACTAGTCTAGAATCAAAAGTCATATGATCGGTAGCACCCGAATGAATTATCCATGCATTATTCATAACAGAGGCAGAAATACTTAAAACCTTAATATCATTACCTGCAGCAGTAACTAATGTAGAGGATACAGTGCCATTCGATTCCAGTTCTTCCAAGTATCTCTGCTATGATCCTAGTTTTCCGGATAGCCGATAATCTTATAACAACGAGCTTTCGTGTGGCCGATCTTGCCACAATCAGTACACTTCCTTGACTCATACGGTAGTTTTGATACCACGGTTGATTGATGAAGGCAACGATTGATTGGGGGTTCGAATTTCGGAGTTTGGATGTCGATGAAGACAATGGATGAAGGAGATGGGAGTTCGGGGTTCGGGGTTTCGGGGATCGACGAGGATCAGGATCAAAGTTCAAGGAAGATAGAGAAGAAGGTTCTTCTTCTTCACTTAGTCTAGATCTTTTTAGGCTCTGATACCATATTGAAAATATTGAAGTTAAATTTGGGGAAATAATAATTTTTCTTATTCATTTGTTTCTCTACTGTATAAATCAATATATAAGAATTACATTGACGAGGACATCTATTCTGTTTAGATTTTATTCCAGTACCATATTTGTTTCTGGCAATTATAGCCATATGTAATTTTTTGTATTTTTAAAATTTTGAGAATATTTTGAGATTTGTATCAATGTATATTTTGAGCCTATTTATAGGCTTTGAGATTAATGAGAAAGATATATCATTCTTGATTTTAAAAATTGTGTTGAGTTTTTGCTCTTCCTCTCTCTCTTTGTGTGATACAAGTGAGATCCAAATTATTAGGATTTGTGATAAATCCTAATACAATTTTAAGATTAGTGATTAACTCTAAAATCTACACCCAAATTAAAAATCCCTCAAATAAGATCAAACCAAACCCTAACCCCTTCTCTCTCCTTCGTTTCTTCTTCCCCATCGACTGCCGCCGCCACCTCTCTTGGTTGCTGCCATTGCCTTTGGCTGTTGCTTCCGCTATTGTTGCTGATCGTTGTGCTCTTCGTGTTCAACCTGAGACCTACGCTGAGTTCTTCGAACCCTCGGTATACTCTTTCCAATTCTCAAATATTTGTGTTATACTACTTCATCATCTCTATTATATTATTCAATTTAACTGTCGACCACAAATATTGAGATTGAGCGTTCCACCTGCTTGATTAGAGCACAAATCAATATTGAATCTTTTACTTGCTAAGAACACTTAGGAATTTAATTATTAATTGTTAGAACTGAATTATTAATTGGGTTTGTGAAACTTAATTCAATTTTTGAAAATCCATCAAACCGATTAATTGTTTAAAATTCCAACTTTGATCCACATTACATGTTGGTAAAATTAATCCTTTAAGATTTTTGAAAATTCTCTATTTAGGGTTAGTTTTACATCATATATTCTTGGAGAAGAATAAAGGAGATTGAGAGAAGATCGAGATGAGAGATTTGGAAAGATTGAGAGAAGATCGAGATGAGAGATTTGGAAAATCTGTTTCCTATAAATTAGGAAACAGAAAATACACATTAGCAATTACTATATTTCAACATTCCCATTCGGTAGATTTCATTTTTTTAAGTAGAGAAAAGATCATCTTTCGTCCGATACTTTTTTTTTAAGTTGAACGGATGAAAGTTAATCTTTCGTAAGCTATATTTTCCAAATTCCTATCTTCTCCAAAATATAGCCAACGACTGCAGCACTCTTTTTTCCAAATTTTAAAAAAATGGATTTTTAGCCAACGACTATAGATGCTCTTATGTAGCCAAAGCATACCATTACACAGATCTTAAGGGTACTATTTTGGAGAGAAATAGTATTTGAATCAAAAAGCGAGATGGCAATGATTGGATACAATCATTAAATGTAATATTATATTCCACCTCATTCGCACTTGCAACATCCACTTGCAAGGAGCCAAACACACCCTAAATGTATTCATGTGCCATCAAAGCATCTGTAGTCGTTGTGCATATATCTAAAAAATGGATATTTTGGCCAGAATTTTGCTGCAGTCGTTGGCTATATCGCCATATTTTGGGTGAGCGATGAACAGTCGACTGGCAAATTTGGAAGAAGAAATGACAAAAGCCAAAATTTGGGTTTCGGAAGATGATGTCGTCCGTCGAACGAAAAGCTTTTTTTTTAATTAAATAGATCGGACGGGAATCCTGCATATCCCGTCCGATCGATTTTTTAACAAAAAGAGAAGCCAAAATAGGGAGATCAGGTACCGTCCCTAACATTTCTTTCTCAATTTTTTTTAAAAATCCTATACATTAGGCCTATAGTCCATATTTATGGGTCCATTCACTCATTTAACTCAGAAATTTTTATATCGGACGGGATATGATATCATGTCCGATATTATTTGAAAACTAAAAATTAAAAAAAATGCTCACACAGGAAATGATCTTTTGTCCATCGTTTAAAAGTCAAATTTTGGGTTTAGACGACAACAACTCATTTCTATATTTTCTATTGCTATATGCCAAATACCCATATTCTGGGTATAGACGACTACAGATGCTCTCAATATATTGTTATATCCTAAGATGAACATTTTGAACTGAATGACTTATCATCCTGTGCATTGTCAATATGCCAGGTCCAGTTAACATCTTAAGACATTCTGGAAAAATGGTTATCTACTTAGTACATATAATAACTTCCTTTCAATCAATAATCATATAATGTTAAATATCAACATTACTCTTGAGGTTGTGGCTCAAATAATAGTCCCACATTGAAAAAGCAATTAAATGGATAAATAGTTAAATTAGATTAGACCCTAGACTCCAATAGGGATTATCTCTTTTGAAACATAAAGGGCAATGAATAATTTATCAACTATCCATGGGCCAAAGTTAATGGACATTTAGTTGTATCAGAGCCCATGATGAAGATATTGTGCTGAAGTGGGGATATTATTTAGTCGTCGTGTGTGCAAAAAATTATTATGCCGAATTAACTGGGATGACGCTTTGTCAAGTCATGGAGTTGATGAATTGACATTGTCTTGCCAAGTCAATGAGGTGTTGGTGTGAGGCATGAGTGCCGAGCCACAGTTGCGGAGGCAGGGTCACGTCAAAAAAATATTGGCAGATGCACAAAAAATAGTCTAAGGTGGAGACTATGAATCTCTAAAGTTCTCCAATGTCCTTGCTCGATAGTTGCTCTACCGGATTCGAACCAAGGTGGAAATTATGAAGGTTGTGGCTCGAATAATAGTCCCACATTGAAAATCAATTTGATGGATAGTTGAAAATTTATTCATTGACCTATATGACCCAAAAGAGATAATGAAAGTTATATAAGTCAATGAATAATTTACCGACTATCCATATGGATTATATAATGGGTCTTTAGTTGTTACAATTACAACATGTCATCAATGATCAACTAGCTAACACGCTAACAGGTTTGCTCTGCAAATATCATGTTTACATAAATTATATAATAAAAAATAAAATAAAAATAAAATTTTAAAAGTTGATCCCATGAATTGAAATTAAGTTATGGTAAGAAAGCAGTCATGAATTAAATACTCACGTGATAAACCAAGCCCAGGTAACATCCTTCCACTGCCAAGTGTAATGTGGTTTTTGTATCTACGATCATCAACTGCAGCAGCCACTGTAGTAATCCATGGGCTAAAAGATACCAAGGTTTTCGGAAATGGACCTCCATTCCCTGCTGCCTGGGCAACGAAAACTCCCGCTTTTACAGCTGCAAGAAGAGAAGCATCAAAAGGGTTTAAGAATGTCGTTCTAGTAGATGTCGGTGGGCTGTTGGGCCCCACTGAAAGATTAAGAATGTCAACACCATCTCGAACAGCCTGTTAGAAAATATTAACCAAATTATATGCAGTACGTAGTTAAATTAATTTGAAAAATGCTCGACAGTAGAAGAAATTACAAAAAAAAAAGGGTTAAACTTGTATCAAATAAACTTCCATGACATTTTTTTTGTCAGCCACTGAAATGTTCCTTGTGAATACCTGATCAATGGCAGCTACAACATCAGATACATAACCCCCAAAAAGGCGGTAGAGAACCTTGTATACAGCAATTCTGAAGAGAAAAGGTTAGACAAGCTGGAGTATTTAAATTTCACATGAACTTAAATCTTGGTATTTTGTATACTCGTCAGAATGTCCAACCTGGCACGTGGAGCCATTCCGCTCGCTCTACCAAACTCATGCCCGTGCATTCTTACTGGAATCCCATTATTTCCAGCAGCAATTGCTGCTGTATGGCTGGGACAATATAGGAATAGCATCAGTATGAAAGGCTATGCAAGGTTGAAGATGCACACTTAAAAAATTGATTATAAATCCATTGGTAAAATGCACTAAGTTTCAAAAGGAAAAAAAATAATAATAATAATTGCTTTTAACTCCGCCATTGCCTGTCCCAAGCCAAGAATCCGGCCAGATTGATTTTTTCATCACTAGAAAGTAAGATCGCTTGACATGTAAAGATTGTAAAGTTATACCGGGAGAGTGTTTAACCTCACAACATAGATTAATGGTATTGGATGTGAAGATTGGAAAACACATATATGCAAGGAAGGAGACTAGGAACCCAAGAATTAGGTGGTGGAACTTTAAGGGAGATAAACAAGAAGTTTTTAAAGATAAAGTCCTTAAAGGAGCATCTTGGAATTGGATATGGGAGACAAATATGATGTGGACTAAAATGGCTATGTACATAAAAGAAATTTCAAAGGAGGTACTTGGAGAGTCCAAAGGTATAGAGGATTGCTAAATAAAGAAACATGGTGGTGGCAAAAATAACTTCAAAATATTGTGAGAGAAAAAAAATCAACCTTCAAAATATGGCAAAAGAGTAAAAATGAAGAGGATTTAGAAAGATATAGGACCGTTAGAAAATAAGTTAAAAAAGCGGTACGAGGTGCAAAAGAAAAAGCTTATGATGATTTATACAAAAAATTAGAAACAAAAGCAGGAGAAAATAATATTAATAAGCTTGCTAAACAAAGAGATAGAAAAACAAAAGACCTGAATACAATTAGGTGTATTAAGAGCAAGAATTCAAGAGTCCTAGTAAAAGATGAGAAAATTAAGGGAAAATGACGAAATTACTTTGAGAAGTTATTAAATGAAAAGGTGTGGGCAACTTAATTTTAGAGGACTCGAGGGAGAGTCGAGAGCATATATTTTTCTGTAGAATTAGGTCCTCGGAGATTCGAAATGTTTTAGGAATGATGAAAATAGGAAAAGCTTTATAGCCGGATGATATACCCATTGAAGTTTGAAAGTGTCTTGGGAATGTAGGAGTGAGTTGGCTAACAAAATTATTTAATGAAATTTTGAGGACTAAGAAGATGCCTGGTGAATGGAGAAAGAGTATTTTAGTATCTATATATAAAAATAAAGGAGATATACAAAGTTACTCAAACTATCGAGAAATTAAATTAATGAGTCATATGATGAAAATTTGGGAGAGATTGATCGAACATAGACTGAGATTAGAAACTACAGTGTCTGAAAATCAGTTTGAGTTTATGCCGGGAAGGTCAACAATGGAAACAATTTATGTACTGAAGAGACTTATGAAAAAATATAGGAAGAATAAGAAAGATCTACATATGGTTTTTATAGATCTAGAAAAAGCATATGATAAAGTCCTTAGAGACATAGTATTGTGGGTGTTAAATAATAAAAGAGTAACTATTCGGTATATTGATGTAATTAAGGATATGTATGAAGGGGCAATAACCACAATTAGAACAACCACAGGAGAGACCAACGATTTTTCTATTACAATAGGTTTACACCAAGGTTCGGCTTTAAGCCCCTACCTCTTTTGGTTATGGATGAATTGACAAGAGGAATACAAGATGAGGTGCCTTGGTGTATGCTCTTTGCCGATGACATCATCTTAGTTGACGAGACTAAAATAGAAGTCGATGCTAAATTAGAATTATGGAGAGAAACTTTGGAAGCTATAGGCTTTAAAATAAGCAGAACTAAAATAAAGTATATGGAATGTAATTTTAGTGATATTCGGAACACAACTGAAGAAGTGAAGCTTGATGGCCAAAAGATACCTAAGAAAGACCGTTTCCAATATTTAGGCTCGATCATACAAAAATATGGGGAGATTTGTGAAGATGTTACACATAGGATCCAAGCAGGGTGGCTTAAGTGGAGAAATGTCAGTGATATTTTGTGTGACAAACGTATACCTTTGAAGTTGAAGGAAAAATTTAATAGGATGGCTGTTAGACCAGCAATGATGTATGAAGCAGAGTGTTGGGCAACAAAGAAACATGTCCAAAAAATAAGTATAGCAGAGATGGGGATGTTAAGATAGATGTGTGGTAAAACAAGGAATGATAGAATTAGAATCGAGCATATACGAGACATGCTAAAGGTAGCACCAATCCAAGATAAGTTAAAAGATAATCGTCTCAGGTGGTTTTGTAACCCCTATTCCTGTAAATACGTATTTCAAAATATTTTTCCGTAATTTGATTATTTATAAACTTGTTTTGTGTTCAACTGATTTCGGGTCTTCTACTAAGTATTTTCTAGTAGACGATTATATATACTTTGAACAACAATGTAATTTTCTATTTTTAATTGATAGATTATTTATATGTTATATTATTACGATTTGGATTCTAATAAATTGTAAGTCTCAAATTCTACTTTTATACACATTATTATCATTATCATGATAGATTAGTTTAGTCCCACATTGAATAATGTATTGGTTCAGTATTCTCTTCTCTCCTATATATAGGAGACATATTATACTCAGTTTATTCAATCAATAAAAAGAATATTTTTCTATCCCTATCTCAAACATGGCATCACAGCCAATAATCCTATAAGGCCTATACTAATTTTTCGTTATTGAGGTGGAGTGATTCTTGTCTTCATCGGAATCACTCCACCTCCCAACATCTCTCTTCCGCTCCCGATTAAATACCAAAACCCTAATCTCCCCCAAAACCGTAAATCCCCAAAACCTAGCCACCCTAGTCTTCGTCATCTCGAGCAAGAACTCCACTCCGGCGAGCAACCAAACCCCCAAATTCCGTCGCCGTCAATTCCCTCCGCCACCATCTTCCTGCCACAGTTGTAACACCGCGCCCCAACCACTGCTCCGAAGCTCCAACGACCTCTCCCACCATTACTGCTACACCAAACCCATCAGCCTTCACCCTTCCTCCAAATCTGGATCTCAAATCGAAATCAGATCCAGATCCAAAATCTAATCAAAATACAACTCAACTCCCAGCAGCAGACCTCACCCACCCATCCATTCTCCTCCGCCGTTGTAACCACCGCCATAACCTTCTTCACCGACGATTCCTCGAACAGATCCGACTTCCGACGGACCAGATCGATCACTGTTTCAATAAATGATATCGCGCCCTTCCTCGTAAGTATCGCCGCCAGAACTTGCTCGTCCGACGAAGAATCGACGGCCGAAGATGAAGACTTCTCTTTCTTTTGTTGAGGCTTATTCTGCTGTTGCTGCCGTTCTTCTTCGAAATCCGCGATCACTGCCATGGCTTTGAGGGTTTTGGAATTGAAGATCAGGTTGCACATGAAGATCAGATCCAGTACTGTACAGTGGAGAAGTCAAATCAGTTGGGCCATGTTTGGGCCAGATCTGGATTTTGCTTTTGTAGAAGACCTCACCCGCGTCCTCACCCACTCTCTCCTCATCTGTATGTCCGTTGTCTGGCTCGAGTTCTGCCAAAGCTTCCAGGTGCTCGCCATTCTGTCAGCGAGTTTGGCGCAGGCTGTGCTGTTCGGGTACAGTTTTTGGGGTCGGGGGAACGTTTTCCCGTGGTGGTGGCGTGTCAGGTGGGTCTGTTGGCGTGTGATTTGGTGTGTCATTTGGAGGAACTGTCGTTTGCTGTTTGGGATCCATTGTTCGCTGTTTTGCTATGTTCGCTGCCGTTGTTTGTTGTTCTATGTGGGGGTAATGCCGTTTGCCAGTGGTTGTTCTTTTCAAAAAAAATAATAATAATAAATAAATAAATCTTGTGCTTCTACATCCAGATCATCAACTTACTCCGGTTGATCGATCGTAAGTTTGAGAGGGGGTGTTATCAACATCCAGTTCTCAGTCATCGACAATTCTCAAGTCAGGGGTGAGATCCCATCATCGACTATGTCTCAAGTCAGGGGTGAGATCCCATCATCGACTGTCTCAAGTCAGGGGTAAGATTCCAGTAGTCTATTTCTCAGTTCAGGGGTGAGATCTCATCACAAATCGGGATATAGAGATCCCGCCACTGTTCGAGGTGAGATCTCAACAGTGCGCCACCACTACTTTCTTCCGCAACAATCTACTTCTCAGTTTCCATCACATGTGACATCAAACGCCATTTCTGCATCACAGTTTGCCGTTGCTTCCATATCAACATCGTAGGTATTCCAAACTCTTGTTGCTGGAACCAACTTGAGTTTGAGAGAGAGTGTTAGATGATAGATTAGTTTAGTCCCACATTGAATAATGTATTGGTTTAGTATTCTCTTCTCTCCTATATATAGGAGACATTGTACTCAATTTAATCAATCAATAAAAAGAATATTTTTCTATCCTAATTCTAACAATTATTATTATTATTATTATTATTATTGATATTGTTATTATCATTTTATTATTGAGATGTATTATTATTATCCTTATTATTATTATTTTTGGTTAAAGCCCATTAATTTTGATATATGTTGTATTATTTAATTATTTGGTTTGAAGCCTAAAAATCTAGCCCATCTCCTATTAGACTCTACCCTGAACCCAAACCCACAAACCCATAAACACACCCGTATACAAATTTTCCCACTTTTCTCCACTCTTCCCACATCCCCAGAACTACATCCCCACTATCAAATAACTAACCCCCCTAATTAATATTATAATATTATTCAATTAAATTTTTCCCATTATATCTCTCTCCCGTTACTCCTTATCTCTCCCCTACTCTCCCTCTCTCTGCTGTTTCCAAAAAATCCACAGAACCCAAACCACAGAGCTTTCCCCTTCGACTTCTTCTTCCTCTCTTCCTCCAGCGTCGCACCATTGCCCCACCATCGGCAGCAACTCCATCTCCTCGCTACTCCACTTCGCGCGACCAAAGCCGTGACGCCCTCAACTGAAGAAACCCACCTCCGAATCCAACCGCGCCGCTCGCCGCTGCACACCCACTCCCCATTACTCCACCTCGCGAGCCACATTGTTCGTCTTCTCCAATCGCTCCACTCCTGCTCGACCTCTCCCTGCCATCTCATCGCACCTCCACTTGAATTCCGCTTGAGCCCTCCTCCGCAACTGCGCTCCGCCCTTTCCCTCGTCAGTCGCCACCATCGACCTTGCCAGTTCATGACACCCTCCTCAACTCCGCGCTTCGCCAGCACCCTCAGTCTCCTCCCATTCCGCCATTGTTGCCGAAGCTCCGCAAGTCCTCTCCTCGCCTTGCACCTCGTCGACTCATCGCCGCCTGCACCATCTCTCCCCATCGAAGAACCCATCTCTGCACTCCGTCTCCAACCTCGACGACCCACCTCCCCTGCTCGTTATCACCGCTGCACCCGCAGTCGCTTCCCGACTGCGACTACCACAGCCGACCGCCGTTCACCCTCGCGTCGTCGTTCCCCTGTTTTCGAGCGGGAAAACAGAGTCGCTCACCTCGCCGTTGTCATCGCTCCCCGACCGCAACGACTTCGTCGCCGTCCGCCGCAGTACCGCAGTGTCGCACCCCCAGTCACCGCCGCCGTCCACGCCACGCCCGATCGCCGTTCCACCTCCCGCCGTCGCTCTCGCCAGTCGCAACCTTTCCCGCTCTCTCTCCCCCTTTCTGTTGAAAAAAAGTGAAGTAGAAGAATAGGATTTGGTATTGGGTTGCTGTGGATTATTGTTGTTGTTGGATTATTGTATTACTGTTGGTGATTTGGTGTTTGGTGTTTGGTGTTATGGAGTAGGAGATTGGAGTGGAGTGCATTGCTGTTTGGTGTTAGAGTGGTTTGGATTGTTGTTGCTGCCTTGGAGTTGTTGAAGGGGTTGTTTTGCTGAAGTGAAGTTGGGTTGTGTATGTGATATTCTGGTGTGGAGTTGGGATTTGTTGTTTGGTATTTTGGCACGCATCTCGCACGTACTCTTGGGATCGCTCCCCGGGATTCTGATCCCGTTATTCTTATTAAATTATTGAATCGTCTACAAGAAAAAGGCAAGTCCACTTAAACTCCGTTATTTATTCTAGTTCAAGATTTTTGATCTCTAAACAAGTAGTTCCATTTCAATTATTCTAATTTGCATTATGTCCCTTCCGTTGGGAGTATCGAGGGTTTACACAAGCTAACCCGACGTACTCTTGACATCTTATTATTATCCATTGACTCAAACCCAAGCCTAGATATATACTTGACACAAATAAAATAAATAGAACTTGTACATGAAAAAATACATCGTGATTAAATACATGTTACATGAGATCTTGTGACTTGAACTCGACATGATAAACTTGACTCGTATACTGGAAAAATTCACTACTTGTTGTACATTAATCTTGATACATGCTTGATACAATAACCTGATAATTGCCCACTTGATGAACATTTACGTGATGGCTTTTGTGAATTCCTGCTGCCTTGTCTGTCTTGAACTGAGGTTTCCACCCAGTTATATTAGGAATCAGTTAAAATAATATAAAGAAAATTATTGTTTTAGATTTACTAGTTCTTGTTTATTATTGTGTAATGCATCATGTTGCTGCATTATTATCATCCCCTTGACATTCTAATACCTGCTTGCATGTACATATATGACTTATTAATAAAATACTAAACAAGCCGGAATTTCTAAGGGTTGACCTAGTAGTGGACAGTCTCAGAAAATGTACTCAGTAGAAGGTGGAAAATTACTTGTAAAGACGTGAACTTATTATCTTGTTATCTTGTTACATGAACTTGACATGAAAGGTGGAGAATTACTTGTGAAGACGTGAACTTGTTATCTTGTTATCGTGTTACATGAACATGACATGGAAGGTGGAGAATTACTTGTGGAAACGTGAACTTGTTATCTTGTTATCTTGTTGCCGTGATACACCGAGTACACGCTCTGTAGACCCCACCACAAAGTCTAAAACGAAAACAATTATGCGTGCATCGAACCTGTGGTATGGGACGCAGTAGTACGTGCACTAGATAGGATAAACAACTTGATAATAGACCTAGTTGACATGTATATATACTTGATTAAGACCATTGCTATTAGTACCATTATTGTCCTTGCCATTTGATCTTGATTCATATTCCTTCACGTACCTTGTTCCTTTACTCTCTGCTTTTCACTACTTGCCGTCCGTACTTGCTCTAAGGGCAAATTATTCTTTCTTTTAGATGAACAAGTACAGGTGCACAAGGAAAATTACCAGAAGGCATTGGTGAGCAGTCCTTCTACAATTGGAGCAGGAATCTCGAGCTATTTGGTAAGTTTTATATTCCAGATTTGGTTATTGAATTTTATTCTCGTTTATGTGATTATGATTTCTGCGTGGTTGTGATTCATATTTCTTATATTGTTGAGTTAAGATTGGTACAGCTTATGGATGATATGAGTTGGCGTACTTATATCATTCGTTGGGCCTCAGTTACGTACTTGTGTCCCCGTATTCCGGAAAGCGGGGCGTGACAGGTTTGGACATGTTACATGTAGACCTAGTAGACCTAGTAGTGCCCCCATTAAAAAGAGTCATTTGATAAGTATTGAGGGTAGAGTTAGGGGTAGAGGAAGACCTAAACTAACTTGGATGAAAACGGTGAAAAAAGATATGATAGCTTGTGACCTTACAGAATATATTGCACTAAACCGAACAGAATGGAAACGCAGGATTCATGTAGCCAACCCCAACTAGTTGGGAAAAAGGCTTTGTTGTTGTAACAATAATTGCTTTTCATGGAGTTGAATATGATGGAACACTTTATAGTGGTAATATTCTAGCTCATAGAAATCATTCAAAAAATCCTACAGGGGTAGATACGTTGTACAACACCACAGGAGCACAGAGATGCATAACCAACAACCAAGAACGTCATAACCAGCCAATAAAGCGAAAGATGGGTTCCATTATTTCTATTTTTATCTTTTTTTGCTAGGAAGACATGGTCCACTGGACTTGAACCTAGAGCATCTCTACAACATCTCCAATCCATTACACTAATAGACTAATGCAGTTCTGCCAGCAGGCAGAAGAAAAAAGTTGTACCATCTCGATCTCATTCTCTTGGGATTTTCAACTACAGCAAGCTAGAAACTGCTATTAAATTTAAGATACCCAACAGGAACTCACCTTCCATGCCCATCTCCATCCATTGGAGAAGCAAAATCAATTTCAGGGTTAAATTGTCCAGCTGCAATTGCTGCTTTAGCAAAATGTTGGGCGCCAACTATCTTGCCGTTACAGAAGTTCCTCTTTGTGTCAGGATCAATCTCACACTTTCCTCTGTAACGAGGAAGAGGTCCATATGGCTCAGTATTATATGTAGCAAAGCTTGGATGCTTTGGATAAATTCCCGAATCCACAAAGCCGATCACAATGTCTTCTCCTGCTCTATCAAAGCCACCTCCTGTAGGCCACACTCCCGTGGGGAGCCCCAAAAACTGTGGGGTATGTGTTGTTAGTTTATGTATCTTCATGTCTTTCTCCACATATTTGACCCCAGGAGCTCTGCTGAGGGCTTCTGCCTAAAACCAAGTCAATTGCATTAGAATTAATGCGAGGAAATATGGGGAACTCTATCAAACACAGAGAAGGAGGAGAATAAACACAGAAACATACCTGTTCAGGGGACATGTGTACAGAAAATCCATTGATAAGATGATGGTAGCTATAGAGTTTTTTGTAAGTCCCAACATCAAAGAGCGAATCAAGAAGGGCATCATGCTGTTTCTGAAGGTGAAGAGAATATGATGTAACTGACTCGCTGATACGGCATAGAGCAGCATAAAGGAGCTTGTTAGAGATGTTTGAATATCAAGGTAAAACTTTGAACTAAAAATACAAGCAGAACAATAACCATTAAAGACAATTAGTTTCATTAGGTTTGAAGGGTCTCTACACACCTTTTAAATTTATTTTTCAATATGATGTGACAGGCTAGCTGATGAGAATCAAAACTTATGGATCATTCACAATTAATAGAAAAGGATGCTTAAGATTAGGGTAAGGTATATCATAACATAGTCTCATAAGGAATGCCTAGAACTGATTACTGTTTCGAAGTTATACGGCAATGGAAGTAAACTCACTGAGATGGGTCAAACATCTCTACTACTATAATGGGAGAAGGCCTTAGTCCTTAACCCAACCCGTGCAACGCACGTGTTGGTATTTTTTTTTTTGCCCTTTTCATTTCCCCCACCAAAAAAAAATTCCCCCACGTGCAAATCACGTAATTTTTTTTCCCTTTTCATTCCCCCCTTAAAAAAAAATTCCCACGTGCAAAGCACGTGTATAATACTAGTGTCAATAATCAAATTAGTGGGAACTATTGATCTACCAAGAGAATCTACATATACATGCAATTGTCAATCTACTCTTGTTGGAAAATGGATTGTGCAAACAGGTAGGGAATTTATGACTCAAGCAGCATGGACTGAAACACAACAAGAATCAATCCCAGGCAATGGCCATGAATAACAAAGAAATTCAATGAGAACAGAAAACAATATGGGAACTGCCTTCATTATTTTTTATCATCGTATAGAACAAAGAGGAACAATGCGGGAGGTTAATCTGGTACCTCGTGATATCCATGTCCTCTGCTAAATCTACAGATGTTGCGGAGAATCCCTCGATGCCACCACTGTAACTCACCACAGGCTCCCCTTCCATGGTAACAATGTAAACATCCCCAATTCCCAGAACAAAGATGGGAAGAAACACAAAAATGAAGTAGCCTATTGTTGATTTCATCATTTTCACCACAATAAAGTTAACTGGACGATATTCAGAAGAGAGTAACCGTGCCTGCAGACGAACATTCATTTAGAATCAACTGTAATTTGAAATTATAACAAAAAAGTGAAGCATTGATTGTAAATTGGTCAAACAGAGAATTCCAAAAAAATGTTTTGGAATTTCCCTAAGCATTGATCGTAAATGGCCAGAAATAAACATAAGCTAAGAGTTGAAACAAGAGATATTTTGCCAGTACAGCATAAAGCTAGAGGTTTCAATCATTACCTGAAAGTTTATGATAGTGAAAAATCCGCAGCCGCAAATTACATTGAATCAAGTAAATACATGTCGCTGCAAAGACAGGAAAAATGTATAAGTTCAAACGAATAAAAATAAAACAAAATGAAATCAATAACTAGCTTTACCAAAGACACCACATAAATGATGCTAAAATGTCAGAGAATTACATGGGTCCATTTATTATTTAGCTAAATCTCAACGTGTGGAAGCATCCAAAAAAGTAACTTAGCTGATGACAAAGTTCATAACAGTAAAACACAAGAAGAAGTACATAATTTTGGTGAAGGAATGTATTAAATTTGGCTCTTGGTTTATATGTGATGTCCAATTCCCAACGACTCATCACCTTTCCTCCTATGGTACACAATTTACAACGGGAAACAAGAATTTTGAGGATGCCACAACATCATTTGAATTACGAAAGCCATTCCATTCACCTAGTTTCCTTGACCAAGAATTCGTCATTGATCAATTGAGCGTTCACATCACGTCTATAGTCGGTCCTAAACGTTTATCAGATCTCTCATGCTGCCTTGTGCCCCATATTCAAACACATTTCGTTGGAGGGAAAAAGAAAAAAAGAAAAAGAAAAAAAAAAGGCTTACCTTATAATTATGAATTCATGATGACATGCAATTTAGGTAAGCTACCAAACATCCTCATTCTTAAAGCATACAAAACAGATAATGTGTCATTAATGACCACTAGAAGCACAGACAGAAAAGGGATCGATAAGTTCAACTATATACCAAGTTCGCTATTTGATACAGCTGGCAAAACTAGTGTGTACACCGAAACATGACGGGGCTATTTGACGTAGATACCAGTGACATTTGCTGGGCTATTTGTGGAGAACACAATAATCCAATTTTCAGCGACACCAGTCACTTCCACGTGCGTATTACATACATCAAATCAATGACAATCTGCAGACGGCATTCCATTAAATCTATGTCAATTACCGAGTTTGCCGACTACATTTAAACATTTCCTACTAACATGGGCATATAAAAGTTTCGTAGGAAATCTCCTCAATATTTTCGGTCATCTTCACCAACTAATAACATAATTTCCATGAAGATCAATGCAATCAACAGTCAAAACTCGAGCTTTCTCACAATTCTAAGTACCCCCTTCTCCAAGGTCCAATTTTTACGAACTCCTAACTTAAATAAAATAACAACTCACAAATAAAAGTAAATACCACTCTTAGCAACACGAAACCTTCCCAAAATCGCATCTTTTTACCAGTTTTCAACATTCTGAGAGTGACTGTGAGAAAGCGATATCTAAAGCTAACTCCATTTTCCCGCCAAAACCAAGAAGTAGAAGCACTCACCTCGAGTCGAAAACGCAGCAGCTCCAAATCAATCGGATCAGCGAGTTCTGGAGCTAAGAGAAGGCGAAGGGAACGAATCGAACCTCAAAAAGGCTTCTTCTCGAACTTCCGAATCGAAGAAAGGAATCGTACGATTAGGCCATTAAAGTGGATGTGAAGTACAGTAGAGGAATCTGAAAGCTAGGGTTAGGATTTTGGTATAATACCGATAATAATTACATGAATGCCACTCGGATGATAGCTTTAGCAATGGAGGCAAAGAATCTCAGAGGATTGGTATTTACGATTCTGCCACTGGGTAGAGAAAGGAGGAAAGGAGACGGATAGCGCGAGCGCTAAGAACGGGAGTAGATGTCGGTATTAATGCGGGGCAGTAAGGTATCTCTCGGTGCAGGTTAAGGGGGCGGGAGGTTTACAGAATGGTAAGGTTTGATTGGAGATGGGGAGGGGCTGCGATTATGAGGTGAGGGGGTTATGGTGGTCTGAAGGTGCAGGTTACCAGTGCATAAATGAGTTGAGGGACGCTCGCTCTTTGTAACTTTGTCTGCTGTTAAGTGGATGTGTGGAGTTACGAAAAGGCCCTTGGAATTTAATGAAACATTTTGGTAGGGTCATGAAGAGAGTCTATTAATAAATGGATAATGAAATTAAAATCTTTGCTTCTAGGATTGTTTGGGTGGACTACATGAGAAAATTTCGCCGTACTACTCCACTTTTTAAAAATATTTGGCGATCTGCTTCACTTCCGAAAATAATTAGCGATATGTTCTTATTTAGAACACGTCAGCATAAACCGTTATTAAAAATAACGGCATAGATTATTTATGTGCCGTTATTTCCAACAACGGCATCTATTTGACATTTTTTTTTCCATACCATTATTTGGAATAACGGCAAATAACGGCATCAATATATTTCTTTTACAACTCTGAATTTTCTAACTTTAAAAAATTCTAAGTGTGGAAAAAATTTATAAATAATGCCGTTATCCTGAATAACAGTATTCAAATGACTGATGCCGTTATATATAAATAAACTCTTGCTGTTGTTTGAAAACAGAGAGAATGAATAATAAGTTAATTATAAAAATTTTAAAAAAAATTATAACTAATATCGTTATTTGGAATAACGGCATCAGTTATAATTATTTTTTTTTAATTAACTAATTCGTGAGAGATGATGAATAATAAGTTACTTTTTTATATATAAAAAATTATAACTGATGCCGTTATTCCAAATAACGGCATCAGTATTGAGAATGCTATTATTTGAAATAACGGCATCTGTTATAAGGTTTTCACACTTGTAATTTTTTCTCTAAATGGAGACTACAAGCTGTCGAAAAATAAAATAACCTATGTCGTTACTCCAAATAACGGCGTGACACTTTTTTTTAAATATAGATGCTGTTATTGAAAATAACGGCACATAAATAACCTATGCCGTTATTTCCAATAACGGTTTATGCTGACGTGTCCTAAACAGGGGCAGATCGCTAATTATTTTCGAAAGTGGGGCAGAGCGCCAAATATTTTCAAAAAGTGGGCCAGTACGGCAAAAATTTCACTGGATGAAGATTTGGGGAAGGTGTGATCATAGATTAACCAATTTATATTGCATTAACTCACTTTGAAAATGTGTAGCACATTTGGGACATAATAGTGTTGTTTAGAGCATCCATAATCGTTTGCTATATTTGCCAATTTCTCATTTTCAGCAAACAAAGTGCTGCAGTCATTTGCTATTTTGCCATATTTTGGCAAACTAGCTACAGTCGCTTCGCATTTTTAAGAAACAAAATTGCGATTCTCAAATTATAAGAGATGAGACAACATGTTTCGTCCCAATTTTTTTTTTCAATTTTTTAATGGGATCAGATGAGACAACATGTTTCGTCTGACAATTTCAAATTTTTTTTAATTAATCGGACGGTACAACATGTACCGTATGAGAAAAGAAAAAAAATTCAAAAAAATGCTGAAACGAGACATGTTGTCTCGTCTCAAACAATTTTGCTTGGGACGGGACAACATGTCCCGTCCAACATTTCTGGGCAATTAGATTAGGGCCAAAACTTAGTTTAGGTAGTAATTATTAGGTTTATGTTATATTTTATTATATAATTAATTTAATAAACTATTTTAATATCTAATAACTAATTAAATAACCGTTAAAAATAAAATTGAAATCGGACGAAACAACATGTCTCATCTTTCTCAAATTTTGGCAAAATTCTAGCAAACAACTACTGCAGACAAATACCATATTTTCTATTACTGTAGCTGTTATTTTCTAAAAATTGAGAAACACAATTGTGCATGCTCTTAGATTGGATCTTATTATTTTATTTTTTCCTCAATTTAAATGTATTTATTATAAACGAAGAGATCATCAGATATATATTATATTTACTCACGATGAGAATATTAGAGAGCAAGTATATAAATATAAACAAACTTTAATGTTTTTGATGAAACGGATAGAGTCAACAGACTCCAGCCATGCATTAATAATAACAATATAACAATAAGAGGGTCTTACAAGATGTAAAACAAAATCACACAGAAGCATAAACAGTACGCAACACGCTATATACAAACAGAACAGAATTACAGAGCAAAAATCAGGTCCAAAAACCCACTCGAATGAAGAGCAGAAGCCAAGCGCTGAAGACCGCCAGCACAATCACGCCAGCGCTAGTATGCCGCTAGAGGCTTCTAAAGACGAACCTCCTCACACTGAAGGTGGAAGGCAGAACGACCCCGGAGCGGAACGGCAAAAAAGCGAAGCAGACTCGTCGAAAACCGACCCTGAAAAACGCTGGAAGAAGCCGCAACCCAGATTGGGAGACGGTGCTCAAGGGACAGCCTAACATGAGGCCGATACCTACCAGGAAAAACAGAAAGCAATGCACAAGCAAAGATAACAATCGCTACCAAAAATTCCGCAACTGATAGTGAAAAAACGAGAAATATAGCCAGACAACAGCACAACCGAGAACGAAACACAATGAGCACAGTCAGAGATACTCTTCAATACAATCAGAAAATATACTGAGAAGGAGATAATCATGCATCAGAAGAACACAGCATAAATATATAATCGACATCGAGAGTCCACTTCCAGCCACAAAACACCTAAACCAAAGTAAACATACCGCAGATACCACCAAGGTCTGAAATAAACAAGACCAGAACTGAACATATACATACAAAAACTAAAGTCAGGGAGTACAATATATAGAGCAGCACCAAAGAGCTCAAAATAACGCTGCAGACAGAACGATCCGATTGGGTTCCATGGAAGAGACCTGAAGGGCAGTAGAGCTACCGGGAGAAGAATGCAGTTTAAGCCAAGACACATAGGAGATCCGAGCATCATGTCAACAAACTTCAGAGATGAGCAGAACAAAATGCAGTATAAAAGTGCTGCCAAAAACATAATAAGAGTAGGAACCCTGTCCTTTACTCCTGCGAACACAAAACCCAAGATCCAAGAGTTAAAATAGTTGAATGCAACAACTAGAGCTAGAAGAGTAGAAAATTGTATACAACAGCAGATTAATATAAGGGGAAAAGAAAATATAAAAACATAAAAAGAATGTGCGAAGATCCATCAAGTAGGTACAGAGAGCATTAGAACACGTTGAGATTGATAAGACACTGGGTAGCTTTTTCTAATCTCTCATATTTCAGGGCGGCTCTAGAACTCTCCTTGAGAGTCGAAGACCAAAATTTGAATAAAAACAAAAATTCGTCAGCTAGCATACGAGGGGAGGAGAGATTTTGTCGGAATAATCTGTGATTCCTTTCTCTCCAGATTATCCAGATAATGATCTGGAAGGAAAGTAACCACGATGAGTGAAACGCTAGGGAAGGGGGACGCTTAGTCCAGCAGTCGACCAGGTTGATCGGAAGATCAGCCATTTCCCAGGCTAGAACGGGTATTTTCCAGAGAGATCGAGAGAAATCGCATTCTATAAAAAGATGGTTGACATTCTCAGAGGAGGATGCGCACAGGGGGCATAATTGTCCCCAAGCTAGATTCCTCTTATTAAGAATTTCTACAGTAAGCAGTTTATTGTTGAGTGCTAACCACGCTAGGATTTTCACCTTTAATGGAGCACAAGATTTCCAAACCAGGTCGTAGAATGGCGATAAAGAACCTCTAAAGTTAAGAAAGTGATAAAAAGAACGAACGGAGAAGACCCTAGAAGAGTGCCAACGCCAGAAGAAATCTTCTTTGTCAATCCAAACCGCATTGTTGATAGTGTCCATGAGATTATCAAAAACGGGAGCTAGGTGGATTGGGAGATTATCGGCGAGAGGGATCGTCCAAACCCGAATGGCATCATTATAGAAAAAGTACTCAGAGACCAAGGCCAAAGGGTTGACAGCTAGGAGGTAGATTGCTGGAAAAGCCGAAGCTAAAGAGGCATTACCAATCCATATATCTGTCCAGAATCTGGTCATAGACCCGTCGGCACAGCCGTGGTTAAGCCAACGAGAAAAGGAGCTGCTACTTTCCAAACCCCTTTCCAGAACGGAGATGCTTGCCAATGGGGGTGCTCCGGAAAGCTCCACCAGGCATTGGACGTGAAGTATCTGGCTTTGATACATTTGATCCAAGGGAGATCCTCATGTTTGAGGAATCTCCAAAGCCATTTACCTAATACAGCCATATTTTGGTGCCTCAAGTCCAAAACCCCCAGACCACCAGAAATTCTCGACGAGCAAATGATCTTCCAGTTACACAAGTGCGATCCTGGTTTGTAGAGAGCTGATCCGGACCATAGGAAATTACTTCTGATCTGATCAATTCTCTTGATGACCCAAGAAGGAATGAAATAGAACGACATCATATAGAGTGGAATCGAGGAAAGAACCGAATTTAGCAAAATCAGTCTACCCCCACGGGAAAGCAGTCTTCCGGACCAAACCGAAAGCCTGGATTCCACTTTATCAATCATGGGAGCCCAGTCCGATCTATGAAGTTTCCCCCACCTTAAAGGGATCCCGAAACAAACTTTAATGTTAGTATATGTAAATATGCTCATGCATCAAATATTCATTACATGTCAGTTTAGCATGATTACCAACATACAAAAAAATTGTATAGTAACAACATTTATGAATCCACATTACAAAATATTTCAAGGGAAGCAACTCACATATACCCACTAATTATAATCAACTGCACTGTAAAAAACCGAGATAGTTTATTCTTTAGCTGTATATTGTCTTCATCAGATTTTTTTCTGATCTTTTTTTTTAATCTTCTACTACGTGGACCTTGTTAAATATATTTGCAAATTTTTATGTTGAAGATTGTAGTTTTAATCCTTCAATCAGAAATACTGAAATATATCTGTTTAACTACATTTCATAGCTATAGTTTAATTAACCGAGTAATACATGACTGTTTTATCCACTCTCATATTTTATTTGAATGATCATGCACATACATTGTCATATTATGAGACAAACTATCAGTGTACATAATCGGATAAAATTATATATAAATAAGAACATTTAGCATGTAATATATGTATATATTGATAACTAGTCTTTCTTCGATAAATTTTATTTTATTTTTTTCAAAATCAGGACGGAGTGTAAAACTCCATCCCAGTAATTAATATTAAACCAACTTAAAAAGTACAAATAAAACAGTTTACAAGGGGGAAAACCCACTCCGACGGAGGCCTTCCTCTTCCCCTTCCATGGATGACAGAGCTAGAAGCCATGAATAACCGCCTTCTTCTCCTCCGACTCTTCCCCACTGTCCTCTCCGCTTGTGCTTGTCCCTGCCGCTTCCCCTTTCTTTGACAGTGCTGCCCCCCACCACCCCCCCCCCCAACCCCACCCCCCCCCTTCCAACCCCCCAACCCCACCCCTGTTACTTGTCTACCTCTTCACACCTGGTCCTACAAACTTTGCCTCATCATCACAACTGCCTCTTCACACTGTCTATTGCTTCTTTTGCTATCCTCGCCTCTGACCTTCCCATCTACTAGCCTTGTTCCACCATGCTATCGGAATTAGAATTGAGGGGTTGCGGGCCCAAAGAGAGGGTCCGGCACACTCCGTTGCCCACTCCTACTCTTCAACCACCTACTTCATCTAATGCTGCCGCAGCGGTGACACTGGAGGCCACCACAGCTACAGCCATCCAACTTCCTAACGACGCTATTCCTAACCTGGACCTAGAGACTGAGGAGGTTGGCGCGGGGCTCAATATTGCTTCGCCACACCTGTGGGCACAACTAGTTGCGCTTCCAAAGCAGGGGGGTAATGCACCTGTTCATCATCGCCCCGTGGAGATGGCGCACTTGAGAGGGAGGGCCCACAGAGGGGGTCCCCCTACTGACCGGTACCGGCGTAGGCGAACCCCCCGACGAGCCGGCATCACGACCAAAGGCGCTACATCTCTGATTATCACAGTAATCATTCACACAGGGAGTTTCTTGCGACAGACAGAGTTAACAAGGTCAGAGACTCAGCTCAATCCTCTAGCACCTACAGACAAGCAAAAAAGGATCATCAGTCATCCCGACATACTTACCAACCTCACAGAATGCAACGACAGCTATCAAGGCCCAATTCACCACCCAATCCTCTACAGACAAAGCCACTTCAGGTGACTTCAGTAGTGACCTCCTCCCCCAAGGACCAAAACAATCATTCCCGACTGCCTCAAGCAACGTCCCCCCCTCCCAACAACTCTAGTCCGCCTCAGCGACCTCCAAGGTGGCCGGCCATCGCTCCTCCAAGCTCCACGGCAACATGGGCCCAACGAAGGGGTCCAATTGCGCAAGCTAGGGAAGAGGATGACCTACCGCCAGTTGGGATGGACTCTGAGGGCTGGCAAGAAGTTGTGCCAAAACGAAAAAGAAGGTCTAAGTCACCTACGAATGAAATTACAGAAGTCAAAAAGCAAAAGAGAAAGGGCAAACGTAAGCCAGCTCCGTGCTTTAACTGTGGGGACCTAGGGCATTTCCGAACAGAATGCACTAAGGAAGTCAGATGCTTACGATGTCTGATGTGGGGACATATGTCCTACTCTTGCACAAATGTTATCAAATCCACTGAGGATGAAGAAAGGAGTGTCTACAGAGGACGCTCACCTGACAGTCCGTCTTCTATTAAGCTTGCGAATAGCCTTGCGGCGATCAAACAGGAAGAGGCCTGGCTGCGCCAGTGGTGCGCAATAGCCAGGGTGACGGCAGGCAGACCATCGGAGGTGCACGTGCTTAAAGCGCTGAGCGATAGATGGCCCATGAAGGCACATCGCGATTGGATTGTCAAACGGATCTGTCCCCTTCAATTTCTTGTTTCCTTCCCGTCCCCTCAAAAGATGGTTGAAGTCTCAGGGGTCACGGCGGACTTCGGCCACTTTAGCTTGAAATTTTCTGCTTGGACTCCAAGCTTTGGGGCGGAGAAGCCTCAAGGGGAGAGGTTTTGGGTGTGGATTCAGAATGTTCCCCTTCATTTTTGGAAGAGAGAAGCACTGCAAGAAATGGTCAGTGACTTCGGAACTATCGAAGAGATCGATGAGAGAACAATTAGGCGATCGGAGTTAATTTCGGCCAGAATCCTTATCAGAAGCTTAGATATATCTTTAATGCCTAGATTCGCCAAGGTCTTCTCATTTGATGACTCCTATCTCATTCGATTCATTCTAGACAAGTGTGCTGATAGAGAGAGTGCCCATACCTCCATCATGTCCCAATCGCCGCCAGCAGCGCTCAGAGATGGCCGAAGCTACAAGGAGGTGGCGTCGCCAACATGGGAGGTTTCCCTAGATGGGAGCCATGAAGTGGAGAGGGCCCATCGAGAAGTTCTCAAGGCTGCAAGGGAGAGAGACGCGCTGCGTGAAGTGGCGGCGAGGGGATCAGAAGCGGCTGCGATGGGTTCAGAGGAACCATCGGAACAGCGGGATGCAGATCAACGGACGCGAAGCCCAGTCAATGGATCCAACGGTAACAATGGCCCACCTCCGGATTTGGCAATCTCTCTTTCATCAGGAGCCTATCAGTTAAAGGAGAATCCCCAGGGTATCAAAAATGGAAACAAAGAGCCCAAAAGGAGTCAAAAGCATCTCTCATGGCAGAAAGCACAGTCTGAGGCTCAGAGGCGGGGGTCAGAAGGAGCAGACCCCCCTCGGAGCTTGAACCAAAAGAGCAGCGCTCCACAGGCTACGCGACGAGAGTTGGTGGTGGAAGGTGCCAGGACGGGGCTCACGACAAACAAGGGAAAGCTGTCAACCAGGGAGTGGGTTGAAAAGAGATGGTTCTCAAAAGATACAGCCTCTCAGTCTGTGGAACGTGCTCAGATGCCAGTTTTGAGCACCGTTGTTGAGCACCCATCGTCAACTTCTGAAGCTGGTCTGCTCAATCTTGGCAAAAAAGCCCAGATTGAGAGGGAGCTTACAACAGATGTTCAGAACGCTGACAAAGGGGACTTGGCTCTAGACGTTTTGGAGAAAGAAATTGGAGAGGGTGAAGATGCTTTGGTTTCTCTACCCTCAGATAAGGCGAAAGAGGAATTGGCACTCAAAAGGCCAGTGGGTTTTGAGCTGGCGTTGAGTTCGAAAAGGCCAGTGGGTTTTGAGCTGGCGTTGAATTCGAAGAGACCTTCTGTTTCCATCACAAGGCCAACCACAGAGATGACGACATCTGGCACTGTGGGTGGTGATAATGCCCTAGGGGCTAACGCTCTCTGCTCTCCTATCGATGTTGGCGGTATGTTGAGCCGCAGTAACCCTGGGTTGTTATCCTCGGTTGGGTGGGCTGGTAGTGATGGGGGTTTGGAGATGGGTTTAGACAGTGGGCCCAAGGAGGGGCCCATTGAGCTAACGTGTCAAGCGATTAATTGTATTGGGCCCAGACCCGAAGTGGGAAGCGTTGGTATTGAGCGGGGGGGTAACCAAGGGGAGTTTGGCAGCCAAGTGTGTTCCCAAATCAGGCCCATGGAGGGGCCTGATTTGATAAGTAGCAAGATTTCTGTCATCACTCAACTAGGCGGGCTCAATGAGGTTTCGAAGTCTTTATTGGAGCCTTCTCCGCTTTGTGGGCTAAATGAGAAGTCCACACACAAAGACGCAGATAGTGAGGAGGACCTAGAAGAGCGGCTAAACCTAGACATTGACTTCACGCTTTCTGATGAGGACTCTGGGGATTCAGATTTTATTGCTGACACTCAGAAGGAGCTGTCCCCAGAAATGGTGATATCCACTATTCCAGAGTCGGCACTGCCATTTTGCTCGGGACCATCTCAAAGGTCGGGTCGCACTAGGGTACAGCATTCACCTAAGAGGGCTCATGCGGAGTCCTTGGATGACTTTCTGGAGAGAGCTGCGTCAGCCAAAGCGGCGAAGCACGGCAATGGAGGTACAAATGTCTTTCTTGCCAATATTTTAAATTTTATGTCAGACTCCGATGTTTTCTTATTAGCTATTACTTGTGGTTTGGAAATCGGTGATAGAGATCGCAACACGCTGCTCCTTAATAAATTGCGGGGTTGGGAAACGGATAGGGCGATTTCTAATGCGCCTAGTCCTAGGGTAGTACGCCCCGACTGTAGTGGGACTTCGATCTCTGAGGGGGTTAGTCGCGAGCCCCTCTAACGCCCCCGGAGTCGACACGGGGTCGACTATCATTCTAGAGGATGTAGCCGGCCCTACGCCCTCCACTACGATCTCACTTGATAAGTCCCCCCAATGAATACACTATTCTGGAATGTTAGGGGTCTGGGGGATAGGGGTAAGAGGGGTATGGTACGGGATGTCATTAGTAACTCCAGGGCGGAAGTGGTAGGGCTACAGAAGACCAAACTCCAGCACGGGCTAAAACTCAAAAGAGTTGGTGGTAGCAGGATCAAGGACTGGGTGTTACGCCCATCTGTCGGTGCCTCGGGGGGGATTGCTATAGGATTTAACTCTGATCTTCTCTCCTGCGTAGAGGAGCATTGTGGCACGTTCTCCTTGACTGCCAGACTTAAACGACGCTCCGATGATTGGATGCAGATGGTGACTGCTGTCTATGGGCCGAACGTGGCCACAGAAAGAGGGGCCTTCTGGCAAGAACTGGCCGACATCTGCCAACGATGGTCGGGACCATGGATTGTTGGTGGGGATTTCAACATCACTAGATTTGCTTTTGAGCACAGGGAAGAGGTGCTAGCGACAAGCACCGAGAGGAATTTAATAGAGTAATCACGGAACTGGAACTGATTGATATCCCAGTCAATGATAGACTCTTTACTTGGTCTAACTTGCAAGCGGATCCGGTGATGGCCAACCTGGACAGGATTCTAGTCTCTTTGGATTGGGAAGCTTTATTTCCTCTAGCATCGGCCAGAACGATCCCTAGGCCTACCTCAGACCACACCCCGATCCTCCTCGATGTGGGGAGTCGGGAAGCCCGCAAACCTAGAAAATTCAGATTTGAAAAGGCTTGGTTGGAAATTCAGGGATTTCACCATATGGTTATGGAGAGCTGGGCCCTTCCCATGGCCGGCAGGGACGCGGCATCTCGATGGTGTGGAAAAATTCGTAGACTGAGAAAGAGGCTATGCAGATGGAATCGGTCTAGATTCTCGAACATCTGGCGTGATAAAGAGTCCTATCTGGAAGAAATTGACGAACTAGAGAGGGTGGAAGAAACCAGAATCCTTTCGCAGGAAGAGCGAAACAGGCTTTTAGTACTTCGTGATAACATTGCCAATCTGTATAGATTGGAAGAGATCAAATGGCAACAGAGGTCCAGGATTTCGTGGCTCAAAGAAGGAGACGCGAATACGGCTTACTTCCATCGAGTGGCAAGTGCAAGAAGGAGATCCAATCTTATCCTATCAATTCAGACAGATTCAGGAGTTTCACAGGATGATAAGGTGATTTCCTCCACCTTCCAGTCATTCTATAAGAATCTCTTTGGGAAGAAGAATGACTTCAGGATCCCCATGGGTGAGGACTTCTGGGAAGAGTATCAGATTGCCCTAGGTCATTCTGTTTCCTCCTTGGAGGAACCCTTCTCGGAGTCAGAAGTCAAAATGGCCATTGACCAGATGGGAGCCGACAAATCGCCTGGGCCAGATGGCTTTCCTATGTTGTTCTTCCAAGTGTTCTGGGAAGAAATTAAAGGAGAATTTATGGATATCATGATGGAATTCTTTAACAATAACCTGAGGTTGGGGATGTTCAACTTTGCAGAAGTTGTGTTGATCCCCAAACGGGAGGATTCTAAGTGCGTTGGGGATTTTAGACCAATTAGTCTGATAAACTGCTCGGCTAAGATCATCACTAAGGTCCTAGCTATCCGTTTGGGAGGCATTATGGACAGTCTTATCAGTAGAACACAGACAGGATTCATTAAGGGCAGATGTATCCTAGATTGCGTGGCTACTGCGGAACAAGTCATCCACCACTGCCACAAGAGCAATTCCAAGAACTTCCTCCTCAAGTTGGATTTTGAGAAGGCATACGACTCTGTGGACTGGGAATGTCTGCTTGAGGCTCTCAGGGGGAGAGGATTTGGGGACAAATGGATTAGATGGATCAAACAATGTTTACACTCTAGCAAAACGGCAATTTCAGTGAATGGGAGACCCGGCACTTCGTTCCCGTGCAAGAAAGGACTCCGTCAGGGGGATCCGCTGTCCCCACTACTATTCATTATTGTTGCGGATGTGCTCAGAGGAATGCTAGAGAATTGTCAAAGGAAAGGCTGGATTTCCCCGGTGGCCAAGAGCACGGCTAATCAGGGATGCACGATCCTTCAATATGCTGACGACACCCTGATCATTGGTAATGGGACTAGAGCGGAAACTATATGCTTTAAAGGGGTCCTTTACTGCTTCGAAGCCTGGTCAGACCTTAGAATTAATTTCCACAAGAGTGCGCTAATCCCTATCTCGCTATCAGAAGTTGAAACTCAAGAGCATGCCACCACTCTCAACTGTGCGATAGAAGAATTTCCAATCAAGTATCTTGGGCTCCCGCTCCGTCCAGGGAGGCTTACTAAAGCCGACTGGTTGCCTATTATTGACAGGGTGGAGGACAGACTGTCCGGTTGGAAAGGCAAATCACTTTCTCTTGGGGGAAGAGTGGTACTCATCAACTCTGTGTTATCCAATCTGCCCATTTATTACATGTCCTTTTTTGAGCTCCCAAAGTGGGTGATTCAAAGGATTGACCGTGTCAGGAAAAGATTCTTATGGAAGGGCGCAGACTCAAACAAGGAAGGCTACCACCTTCTTAAATGGAATATTGCATGCATGAAAAAGAGGCACGGAGGGCTTGGCATCATTGATCTCAGAGATATGAATTTGGCACTCCTGGGAAAGTGGTGGTGGAAAGTGTTTCACAACGGCGGGGAAGGATGGCAGGACTTTATCCAACCTTACCTCCGAGGGAAGGGAACAAGAAGTTTAGGCTTTCGTGTAGGATCCAAAGTCTCCCGCTTCTGGAAAGGAATTGCTAAAGCCAGCGGACCCTTCAACTCAGCAACTTCATCTTTGATTGGCAATGGTCGAACCACTAGATTCTGGTGGGACAAGTGGTGCGGGTCCCATACTCTCAAGGAAGATTTTCCAGAGTTGTTTGCTAAAACGAGTAGACCGAATATCTCGGTGGCGGAAACATGGAAAAGGGGGACGTGGAGACCTTCGTTCCAAGGGACTCTTTCCCCAAGTTTGCTACAGCAACTGCATGATCTACAAACGCGCATAGCCCAATCAGGGGTGATATGTGCCCAAGGCCCAGATCACATGCGCTGGGGAATCGAGAACAAGGGAGTGTTCTCGGTAAAATCACTTTACCACCGGATTCACTTCCGAGGTTGCAGACCCAGCTGGGCAACGGTACTGTGGAGGACTAAGACACCTCTGAAGATTAGAGTCTTCCTCTGGCTTGTGCTCAACAATGCCATACTCACTAGAGAGAACCTAGCTAAGAGGCAACATCACATCACGACCAATTGCGGTTTCTGCAACGTACACGTGGAAGATTTGAATCACCTGTTTCTTTACTGCCCTAGAAGCAAGGCTATCATGATAGAGGTGCTGAGAGCACTAGGAACTAGTGACTATCCAAGTGAATATGAGGAACTGTGGGTAGGCTCCAGATTCGCGTCATCCCGTCACGATATGAAAGATGCATGGTTTATTGCCATTGCGGCAACCACATGGGTGTTATGGCTAGATAGGAACAATTTTTACTTCCGTGCTTCATGTAAATCTATTTCGGGTAATCTTACTCATATCATGCATCTAATTTCCTTTTGGGCTGCAGCTGCTGCCTCAGGAGCAAGAGGGAGAATTGCAAGAGTTTTCCAGGTGGATGAGTTTGACGACGAGGAGATAGAGATCGGGCCAACTCTGGACTGAGGAGTGGACTCCCGCCCCACTACTTTATATTTTGTATCAGGCCTTAGTACGTTGTTTTTGGTGTTTTGGTTGGCCTTAGGCTAGATGATGTAACCCACCCCCCAGGGTTTTGTTCGGGGTTCTGTTTTATTTTCTGCACTGCACTTTTATTTTCCCGAGACTTCGGGGTTGTTTATTAATCTCTTATTAATGAAACAGGGTGGCATTATTCCACCTTTTCCTCAAAAAAAAAAAAAACCACTCCGACTCGCACCTGCAACAGCAGTACAACAACAAAGAAAGAAAGCTAATAAAAGATTAGCATTCAAGCAACAGCAATACAATAATAGAAAAACACTATCGCTACAGTCAGGGTCGGCCCCCACCTTGAGGCCGGTGAGGCGGCCGCCTCAGGCCCCCGATTCTTTTACCATTTTAGGGCCCCCAAATTTATATTTTCCTTGTAAATGTAGCCACATATTTTGCGCGTAAAAAATTATATTGTAAGTAGGGGCCCCCAACAATAATTATTTGTGTTTTTCGCCTTGGGTCCCTGGGAACTCAGAGCCTGCCCCGGCTACAATAATGAACAAAACCACGCCAATGACAAAGGCAATAGCACCGGTAGCAGAAGCATGCATCACTAGCAAGGACGCATCAGAAGGCACCGCCACAAGGCCGGACTCGAAAAAAACTGAAGCTTAGCCAAACCCGACAGTCACCAAAGCACAAATACACACCACGACTGCGATCAAAGAGATAAGCATCCAACAAGGAAGTCAAACCACCCAAAATAATCCCCCAGGCAAGTCGAGGAGACCCAAAATAATGAAATCATAGCCAGTAGAGAAATCATGAAACAAAAAGACAGGAAACACAAGCCAGCGGCCGCAACCTCCAGGAAGCTCCAACCCGACCATACCGGGAAGAGAAACAACCCGACCATACCGGGTAGGAGGAGGCTACAACTGCACCATAGCCAGTAGAGAAATCATGAAACAAAAAGACAGGAAACACAAGCCAGCGGCCGCAACCTCCAGGAAGCTCCAACCCGACCATACCGGGAAGAGAAACAACCGACTGGCAGCACCATCAGTAAAAACACAGCAAATAAGCAAAACTACATCAGGAGGAGGCCGCTCAGGGAATAGAAATAAAACGAAATAGCATTCGATTTAGTATATAGCAAATGAGAGGGAGATAACAATCGCATAGAAAGGTTAATCAAAATAGATAAGATAGCAATTATAACAGGTAAAAAAGAGATGAATAATAACAGAGAGCATATAGCCCACACAAAACATAGCCCCAAAATCGAATGGGGACAACCAAAAGCTACCATCAACCAGCAACACCAAAAACAAAACAAAAAACACTGCCCCAATCAAGCACACAACCTGATACAATCAGCCATCAACCACCAAAATGGCACCCAACGGAGAACATGGTCAGAGTCAGAAGCAAGAAGAACTGCAAAGTTAGCTCTGCACACAAAGAAGTAATCAACTATTAACGACGTGAACAGAAAACATAATGAGGTTATCAGAAGCTGTAAAAAAAACCACAGTCACCACACATCACACCAGTAGGTAACAGAGAGCATGCCATTAACCAAACAAGAAGTAAAGGAAACATGAAGAATGACCCAGTACAGTATCAGCGTAACAGTTAAGGCGGTAGGAAAGTATTTTGTAAGAATAACTTACCTGCCACCTCTAGTTTATAAAGGTGGAGGTATAACAATTATTTTTGAGAAAACGTCGACGTCCAGAACTTGGTAAAGAAAAGGAGATCCTCAACGAGATAGTGGATGGATCGTGAGGTATTATTAAAGACGCGATTATTCCTTTCGGTCCAGATAATCCAAATTATTGCCATCATAGACAAATCCCAAGATTTGTGAACCGCACAACTGACATTGTTACTCCTCCAAGAAGTCCACAAAGTAAAGATACAATTTGGGCGGGAAGGGACATGCCAAGCGTTTAAACAAATCGACCATAATGGGGTTAAATAAGAACAAAGCAAGAAAAGGTGATTCGAGTCCCCATTGTGTAAATGACAAAAAGAACATAACTGCCCAAAGGCTAAATTGAATTTATTGAGTTTATCAACAGTCAAAAGCTTATCTTGTATTTGTTTCTTCTAATCTCTCCAATTCGATCTCTTCACCCTTTCACTCATCGCATTCTTCACTCTCCAGTGGATCTGTTGGTGAGATTAGTCCCCCTTCTCAGTCTTCCCATCATTTCATTCGAGCCAGTGCCCGGCTACTGGCCTTAAAAAAGAAGAAATTTCAGTCTGCCGTTGATCCTTGTGCTAATGAGTCTGTCCCGGCTGGGACTCTCCCCTCCCCTTTGTCTTCTTCTTCAAGCATAGGCTCTTACCCCAATAACCAGTTTGGATCCCTTTACTTCCCCATTTTCGACTCTCTCTCGGACTGTAACATAGTCTCACTAGCTAGTGACATGGGCTTTCGCCTCTCCTCTACCGATTCTCGGAGTATCTGCTCCATTAGGAATCTGGAACGTCGCCGTGTTTTGGAGCATAGTCGATCCAATGATTAGTGTTTCCTGGAATATTCGCAGTTTGAATTGCCCGTCTAAACAACGGGCAATTTTCGACCTTATTACTAGCTCCCGCTGCGATTTAATCGCCATTCAAGAATCTAAATTAGATTCTCCCTGCCCCCCTATCTTTCGGAACCTAGGCGGTTCTATTATCTCTAAGTGGATCTCCCTAGATGCCGTTGGTTCGAGAGGAGGTATCCTCGTCGGTTTCAAAGAATCATCTTTCTCCCTTATAGCTACTCATCGTCTTAACTTTTTTCTTATAGTTCAACTTCACTGGTCCCAATTCAATTGTCCTCTCAATGTTATTTCTGTGTACGGTCCTTCTTCTGCGGAAAGAAGGCCTTTATTCTGGGATGAATTCCTATCCTTACACCCTTTCTTAACCGATCTCTGTTTCCTTTGTGGGGATTTCAACGTCACCCGTTTCGCTTCCGAACGTTCCTCCCAGGGATCTTCATTTCACCAATCTTTCCTTTTTAACGATTGTATTCGCACCCTGCAATTATCTGATCTGCCAATTTCTGGTAGATCTTTTACCTGGTCCAACCAGTGCGAATCCCCATCCCTAGCCAAACTAGACCGTTTTCTTGTTTCCCTGTCTTGGTTGAACCGTTTCCCCCAGACTTCAGTTCAGGCTCTCCCTAACCCTGCTTCTGACCATTGTCCGATATCTCTATCGTCTCACTTACCTTTCCGTCAACAGCACAAATTTCGATTCGAAAAGTTTTGGTTGCAAGACCAGGTTTTTGTGAATCTGATGAGGGAATGTCTTGCCTCGATCACTGGCTCCTCGGGGTTGGGTAACATTCTTCTTAACTTCACGCTATCAAGCACGGATGCAAAATCTGGCGCTCTGAGAGGCATCACAATACTGTATTCCTCAAAAA
This sequence comes from Hemerocallis citrina, assembly GCA_017893485.1. Lineage (NCBI taxonomy): Eukaryota > Viridiplantae > Streptophyta > Magnoliopsida > Asparagales > Asphodelaceae > Hemerocallis > Hemerocallis citrina. The sequence continues at coordinate 109,601,622 of CM030361.1, read as the reverse complement.
TTTTCTTCTCCATTCTATTGATTCTTTCGACAAAATGGAGGAATCTCATCCATTGTCGGAATCTGCCCGTGCCGAGCGTCTTTCCTGCAAACAGGACTATTTTCACATCCTCCAACAAGACCACGCTAAATGGGCTCAAAGAGCTCATGTTAGATGGTTGCAAGAGGGCGATGCCAACACTTCTTTCTTCCATAACTTTGCATCCCATCGGCAACGGAATAATCGCATTTCATCTCTCTCAATTCTTGGGAGAGAGGTGTCTACTGATGGAGAAATCCACATGGCATTCCTTAACTTCTATAAGGATCTTATTGGTTCTAATAAACCTCGTTCTATTGAGCTGGATTGGTTCCATCTTTATGGCCATCAAGCTCACGATCTTTCTTCCCTCGAAGCCCGTTTCACTATAGAAGAGATTCATTCTGCGGTTTTCGCCTTAAAAAGCGATGCCGCTCCTGGACCTGATGGATTCCCTGCTTTCTTCTATCAAAAATTTTGGCATTGGCTTAAGGATGACCTTCTCAAATTATTCCAGGATCTCCATCAGGGTCTCTTTTCTTTTGACCGTATTAATTACGCTCATATTGTCCTTATCCCTAAAATAGCGGGAGCTCATTTGTTGTCCAGTTTTAGGCCGATCAGTCTCATCAACACCTCCTTTAAAATCATTATGAAAGTTCTTTCTGCTAGGCTTAGTGCCATCATCTCCCCCCTCATTGACTCTGCTCAATCGGGTTTCATCAAGGACCGCTTTATCCTTGATAGCGTGGCCTCTGCTCAAGAAATCATTTCCAGTTGTCACAGATCTCGTGAGGAAGGTATTCTTCTGAAACTCGATTTTCAAAAAGCTTATGACAATGTTAATTGGGACTTCCTATTTGATATTCTTTCCTTCCGGTGTTTTGGTCCCAAATGGATCGCCTGGATCAAATCCAGCCTTTACTCTGGCACATCGGCCATCTTTGTCAACGGCACCGAAGGCCATCAATTCAAAGTTTAATGCGGTCTCCGCCAAGGAGACCCCCTCTCATCCCTCCTTTTTTCCCTTGTTGCGGATGTTTTTAGCAAGCTTCTTAGGAATGCTTGGAACTCGCATATGATTGAGGGCCTGGGTTCTTCGCCCCTCTTCGAGGGCATTCTAAACCTTCAATACGCTGATGATACCATTATTTTTTCCAAGCCTAACCTTCATTCTCTTCGAAATCTGAAATTGCTTCTTTATTGTTTTGAATTGGCTTCAGGTTTATCTATCAATTTCCAAAAATCTTCGGTGACTTGGTTAAGCGGATCCCCCAATCGCCAAATTGAGGTTTCAAATGTCTTTAATTGTCCCATTACCGACTTCCCTATCTCGTACTTGGGTATCCCCCTCAGATGGGGTAAGCTTCTTAGATCTGACTGGATTCCTCTGATTGACAAAATCGAGTCTAGACTTTCTGTCTGGTCAGGCAAAACCCTCTCTCGAGGTGGTAGATTAATTCTCATCAATTCTGTTCTGTCAGCTATGCCCCAATATTTGATGTCTTTCTATTTCCTCCCCTCATGGGTTATTAAAAGGATCGATCAGATTAGGAGTAATTTTCTCTGGTCGGGATCCGCTTCTTACAATCCCAGTTCGCACCTGGCCAATTGGAAGCTCATTTGCTCTCCTAGAGAGGAAGGAGGGCTCGGTGTTCTGAACCTTAGAGATCATAATATCGCCCTTCTCGGTAAGTGGCTTTGGAGACTCCACCATTTCAATCACCTTCCTTGGATTCAATGCATCAAAAATTACCGATCCTCTTCTTATTGGTGGGAGTTCCCCCCCTCGACTTCTCGACACGCCTCTCCCTTTTGGAAAGGTGTTTGGAAAGCTTCTGAGGCTTTCCTTTGTAGCATATCCCGTTTATGCTCCGAAGGTTTCTCGGCTCACCTATGGTCTGATTTGTGGATCGGTAACATTAAACTGTCGTCGGCTTTCCCTTCCCTGTTCCGTTTAGCGGCGTCCCCAGAGGCTACTGTAGCAGAGTCCTTTACTATTATTGATAATGTGAGACACTGGTCGATTCCTTTGATTTCTGAGATCCCCATCCATCTTATTGAACAATTCAATCATCTCATTAGTCTTCTCAATGGCTACGTTTGGTTCCCCTTTGAAGGGATTTCCTGGCGTTGGACCGCGTCGGGAATTTTCACGGTTCGTTCCTTTTACAGTTTCCTCAATTCTAGAGGAACGCGCTCGACTTTCTCGCAGTTCATCTGGGCATCTAGTGTTCCCCTGAAAGTTAAGATTAACTCTTGGTTAGCCTTTAACAACAAACTTCTCACTGTCGAGATCCTCAACAAAAGAAATATCGCCTGGGGCCAACTCTGCCCTCTATGCAAGCATTCCCCAGAAAACATCCATCATCTTTTCACTCAGTGCTCTCTTATTATCCCTCTTTGGAAGATTGTCACTTTAGCTTGGAATTTGCGTATGATTCCTCCCTCTTTATATTCAGTTTGGGAGTTCTTGCCTTCGAATAGTACGTTTCGAAGTGCGTGGATTTTGTCGATTCATATCATTATTTGGATTACTTGGAAAGAAAGAAATAGTAGGCTTTTCTGACTTCATCGCAAACCTGTAGTTGCTATTATCGACGAATTCTTATTTCTTTTTAATCTCTGGGCTTCTAACCCATCTTTCAAAGAGGACGCCGCGTCAGCTTCGGACAAATTACTCCAATCTTTTACTGTTCTTAAAAATCTGCAGGCTTTATAATCTCTATTTTAGCTTATTTCACTCTTATTACTTTCCTTCTTTCACTCCTATCTTATATTCTCCTGTTTTTTTTATTATGCAGGGTTGAGTACTTTTATGATCTATGGTGGCCCTAGCTGTTTTTTGTGACTGGCTGTTCACAAGCTCAGTTTTTTTGGTCCTCCGCTGGACTTTTAGCTCCCGTCTGGGTTGGTTTTTGCTCTTATCGGGAGACGGTGATGGGAGCCTTTGGTTTACTCTTCTTTTTTCTAGTTCTTTTTGTATTAGCGACTTGGGCTTTATCTATTTCCTTCTACTACCTCTTCTGTTGCTTTAGCTAGTGTTCATCAGTTCTCTTCTCTACTATATTACTGTGCTAGTTACTGATCGATGCGATTATTGTTCTGTTTTGCTTTATATTCTGCCTGTTCTATTTATTTCTGTTTGTTGTGCTGATTGCCTTCGATTGAGTGTTGTTGTGTGGGCATCATCTCTTTGTTTGGCCTTTGGCCTTGGCGTTCTTGGTGACGCCCTGGTATTGATTTGTTTGGTTGTTTGAGTGTGAGCTTCGTTTTCACCTATGGTTATGGGTTTGGAGGTTGCGCGTTGTGTGTAATTGCATTGCTCTTGGGGAGGATCTCTTCGTCTTTGTCACCCAGCTCCTTTCCCTTCAGCGCTCAGCTGTAGCTCCTGGGTATTATTCTGCTTTTCTTTTAGCTTTGGTACTCTCCTGCTCTGGTGTCGTTTGTGGTTACGTTCCCTGCTTCTCTGCGGTTTGGGAGGCTGAGCTCCAGCTGGCATTCCTTCCCTTATGCTCGGTGTAAGTTTGCTCCCAGCTCGAGTCCGCCTCCGATTTGCCGTTCTTATCAGCAGTTTCGGAGGTCTTGTGGAGGAGTATTGATCTCGCGGCTTCGTTCCAGCGGGCTTCCTATTAGATAGTTTTGTTTGTCCCTCTTGTATTCTCTGTTTGTAGTGTTCATTTGTCTAACTGTACATTATCCTTCCTTACTGTATCCTTTGTTTTACCGCTGGTAAAACCATACTTGTAAACTATTATTTATTAATTTCATCTGTTGGCTGGAGTCTCGGGACTCTATCCGTTACATCAAAAAAAAAAAACTTATCTTGCATCGTCAACCAAATCAAAATCTTCACTTTGATAAATAATTATAAACTTACTATGCCTAATTTTATCTAAACGATTTCAACCAGAACTTATACGACATAGTATCTCTAATATAAAATATGCATGTATTTCTCTACATGGGATATTCTCCATACCTAGTGGTTTCCGGATCCTCAGAAATCAAAGAAATGTATTTTTTTAAAAAATCAATATGTTTTTGTAATAAAATAAATTGTAAAAACAGGGCCAACATTTTTGCATGGGAGAAAACAATTATTATGTCCAAGAAGGGCATATCAGTATTTTCCTCGTAGATTTAATTACTGGTCCCGGTGAGCTCACCCACAGTCCCATATTTGGCTCTCAACCCCAGTGGCATGTGACGCGTGGGCCCCACCAGTTTTTGTTTCCTTGTACAACAGCTCACATGTCCCTTCCCTTTCAATATTCCCCAGCTCCCGCAACATGACAACATGCCCCCCAGAACCAAAATCCCATACGACCACTTCTTATTATGATCGGGTACGATCCAAACCCAACCCGAACCGGCCCATTTCACTCCCTCAAATCGCAGGAGCTTCACCAGCACTAGATGGGAAGCTCCAAAGCGAGGGATGCTCAAAATCAAATTTGATTCAGGGGCTTTGGTTTTGCTGCAAGTAGCATTTGTATAAATACCGGATCCGACCCGGATCCGGCTTTGGACAGGAACCGATCCGGCCTATCCGAATCCGGATCCGGATTTTAAAATGGAATCCGTTGTACTTTCGGGTTCAGGTCTGGATCCGCTCAAAACAGATCCGACACAGACCCGTTAAAAAAAATCATAAAAACACCATAAAAATAAATATTCTATTCTCATCCCTCCCCTCTTTCCTCCTTAATTCTAAATCCTTTTCTTCAAAACTCAAAACTTATGCATTTTTTTCCTTTCCTCTGTTCTAAATCCTGTGCAAAGCAAAAAAAAATAAAAAAATTGACTGGTAAAGGTAGGAATATCCAACTCACAGAAAATATATATAGAGATAAGTTTTAACAAGAGTTACACAAAACAGATGGAGGAAATTGGTGACAACTGAGCTCTGTATGTGTGTGTGTGAGCTTGAGATAGCGTACCATTGAGTCGTAGAGAGGACATTGGACATCTGTCGTACTCCTCAACTAGCCTCAAGGGTATGATCTCATCCTCCGGACACACATCACAGCTAGCCCTGATACAAAAAACCAATCCTCCATAGGGTAACAGAACATAGGAGAGGTTAAAAATTACAAGATCTAGGACAGACAATGTCCCAAAAAAAGAACTAACAGATCATCAAGCTGAGTTGCTAAGCCATGGATCATCCCTGAGAGTTCCCTGCACTGCGCTATGAGTAGGTGCCTCCTGGTCTCATCAGATCACTATCCCCGGTAGCCAAAAGCTCTTGAAGAATCCTTGCCTTCTTATTTGACTCGCCGCTGGCATCTAACCAATGAGAGAATCAAAATTTGGTATTAGTAATAAGTTTGTCCACAGGAATAAACTTGTTGTTAAAAGTATTATCATTTCGAGCATGCCATATGCTCCAACATGCAGCAAGTGTAACCAAATGCCAAGAGTGTGTGAACTTGTGCTTGTGGAAGTCAAAACACCAATGTGTGAAACAGTCAGCAATGGATGAGGGTAGATGAGGAATGTTGAAGCGGTGTGTGAAGTATTGCCAAGTTTGAACAGCCATGGGGGATTGGAAGAAGATGTGGAAGGTGGTTTCCATCAGGCATGCACAACTTGTGCATGTCAGATCATCATCCCATCCCTTAGACTGAAGTCTCTCTTTGGAGTTGAGTATCTCCCAACTCAGCATCCAAATAAAAATCTTGTATTTGAGCGGTGCTAGGTTCTCCCAGCAAGTACGGTAGAATGGAGAGAGAAGGTTTGAAATGTTGTAGAACTCATAGGCCGATTTCACAGTGAAGCTCCCTGTGCTAGAATGCCTCCAATGTGCAATGTCAGGAGAAGTAGAAGGTTGTACATTGGAGAGAAGTTGCAGAAGTTGGCTTTTTTCCAGGCGAATTGTGGTGGAAGTGGAAGTATGAAGGCTTGGTCTCCAAGTCCATTTGCCATGATCCGTGATACCTTAAGAGTGCAAAGAGGCCTCTTTGTTCAAAGCTGGCTCAAATAGAGCAAGGAACAAAGTGGCAATGTTGCTACATCCAATCCATTTGGAGGTCCAGAACTTAAGCAGCTGCCCATCTCCTAGTTGCCAGGAGATTCCTTACTCGAATTGCTTTTTGAGCTTGTAGACATTCTTCTAAAAGTCAGAAGCTTGGGATTTGCAGATGAAGGAACTGGTTGCTCTGTTGAAGTAGAAGGATTTAAGAATTTGGGTGCTAAGGGATTCCTCAAATAAATTTTTCCATTACCATTTCATAAGTAGGGTATTGTTGAATTGGCTGAGATTTAAGATCCCTAGGCCTCCTTGCTTTTTTGGCTGACAGATACGCTTCCAAATTGTGCAAGAGGTGCCGGAGGCCTTAGTGTCTCCGCCTACCCAAAAGAATATGCTCCGGATATGATCAATTCAAGCAATTACCCACTGTGGTAGTTTGAAGAAGGACGCAAAATAGGTTGGCAGTGCACTGAGAACCGAGTTGATGAGTATCAGTCTCCTCCCCCTAGATAACAAACGCCCCTTCCAGGTGGATAGTCTTCTCTCTATTTTGAGAATAAGAGGTTGCCAGTCCCTCTTCTTAAGTTTACCTTTGGAAATGGGCATTCTCAGATACTTGGTGGGAAGGGAATCCTATTTGCAACCCAGGATGTGGGCGAAAGCTTGAAGCTTAGCCTTTGAATGCCCAAAATAGAGAATGGAGGATTTGGAGAGATTAATGTAGAGGACAGAGATGTTCGCAAATATGTGCAAAAGCAATTTTAAATGGAGTACATCTTGTTCATCACCTTTGCAGAAGATAAGCGTGTCATCAGCAAATTGCAGAATGGATGTAACGCCCCGGATCCCCATTACCGGACATCCGTGACACAACCAGAATCTTTGCCTTCAAATGCATCTCAACACGGTAAATAACATGAAAATTTAGACACTTTTATTGCCATTAGAGTTATTACATCAATAATTACAAATATCAATTTCTCCTTGAACAAGGAATACAAATTACATAACTTATTACAACTGATCACAAATAATATTCAGGCTCCTTTTACAAAGCTGTCAGTTATCTTCCAAATTGGCAATCGATTGGTCATTGCTGATAACTCCGCTAAGTGGTCTATCTGCTTCCCTGGGACTTGCCTCTCAGCTTGAGCCTTCTGCTGCGCGACTCTGATATTTCTGCACCACTCGAATGGTAGGCATGTATACTGCCATCCCCCTTGGATGCCCTGCTGATCTTGGGCTCTACTGCACTTGTGACTTGATATTCATGTACCGTAAAGGTGGGGTACGTCAGTAATTCTACTGACGCAATGCTGATAAGAAAACAGCGATCTCTAAACTGGCAACCACAAACCATCTTGAATGAAAAGGAAAACGTGCATCCTAATTTCCTGGTGTTCGTGTATGCCATGGTCTAACAACTAATGCACTGATTACCTACCTTATTGTAATACAAGCAACCTTGGGATTCTGGATACGCATGCATCCCATACTACATACGTTCCAGGCCAAAACATGACATGGTCTAATTTAATACACGAAACAAGAATGCACGCGATGCCCTTACTCTAATGCGATTCGTTTGGGAATGCATGCATCCCATATTGCATACTTTTCCAAATTCAACTTCGATGGAAATGTATGCATCTCATACTACATACTTTCCAAAGAGTTCATTTTCTGAATGTAGGGTTCAATCCCTCGTCATGCAATGCATTCTAATTCGGTCCACTTCCTGTTCCTGATAGTATGACATGGTTGGGGAGGTATAAATAAAGGACATTATTCGGTGTGCCACCCCGTCATCACCAATAATTGTCACACCGGACCCTCTTCGAAAGCTGTGATGAACTTAAAGATATACCGCAGCATACCTATGGCACCGTATTTCACAGGACCGCAGCCCATACGACCCGTTCGTGTCCACCAACATAGAACATGACGGCCTCGAAGGTCTAAAACCCTCTATCCGCCAGGAAATCAACATCCCGTTCTTACCATGGAACTTCAGGAATCAACAGTGCAAGATACGCACAGCGGCACATATCCCTAATGACAGGAAGAGACAACCCCATAATATCACCACCTACCGCTAACTCTCAGAACGAGTTGGATTATAGGGAATCACCCCTAATACCAATTCGGTCTTCGAGCGAAAACAATAAAGAAAAACTTAATCAATGCAGTTACTGAAAACAAGTTGTTACCCAGATCACACTCGGTGTCGATCAGTAATGTCGAGCCCATCCGGTCTGTCAAAACAACAGTCATCACGGGAATCACCTCCACTGGTTCCCAATACCTTCACAGGTCAGCGTCCAAATAATACCGGCCCGTGACCTTCCACGAATGGTCCAACGGCGCCCCAAGGATGCAATATAATTCAAATAAAGGTAAGCTCACACATAACCATCAATTCTTGACCATTGACAGACTTCAGGCATCGAGACACCAACCACAAACTGACCAGAGCTATATCCAACTCACTCATGTCCACCATGAGTACTAAGCACATGAACTTATCTAAGTTCCACACAAAATGCTAAAACCCATCATTAAAACCTGATCGCTCCTGATCACCACACTGCGGTATGTAGAGGGTTCCTCATCAATTGTCCGATAAAACAGTTCAAGAAATAGCAGTAGTTGTAACTCCAGCTACGCTCATCGGAACCCAACACACTCAGAATTTTTAGAAGGGTAGGGAGATCCACTGCAATCCCCTAGTTAACGACTCCCTCAAATTTCTTAAGGAACTCAAGTTCCCGGGTTAACTTAAGCTTGAAGTCAATTTAACAACAGGCTGCTAAGCTTGCAACGTCCATAACTTCCAGCACACAACTCAGATTTGCTTGATATCGCCCATCTTAGAAAGGTAAGACTCTAGTCTACAACTCTTCAGTTGACCATTTTCTCAAATTCAATCTTCTTGGCACCCAAATAACCATTATATATTCTCAGCAGTATATTCCTTCTCGCACTTGCTGCACCTTCCCAATCATCATAGAAGTTGCTCACTCATCGGAATTGCTCAATCTCGGATCCTATGGGAGGGTGGGAGTGTCTACTTTAACTTCCTAGTTGGACACGTCCTCAGATTCAATCCTTAAGGTCCTCAAGGATACCCATTTCCATCGGGTGCACAACAAGGAAAAGTTGATTTCTCTGGCAACCATTTCCTTGATAAGGCCGAATCTACCACAACTTTGAAAAATCATAGCTTCCAACCTACAACCTGAAATTAAAAAACTCTAATTGAGTTAGAAAGCTATGATTCCCTACTGCAAATCTCTAGTTGGCCAGTCGGCCAAATTCTTAACAAATAAGTCCACAAATATCTATCCCCACGAGCTAGACAACTTGTACTAGGCTGAACGTATCCTACTTTAAAATTCAATAATAAATCAACCTTAAGTCCAATGCTCATGAAATTTGAGATTCTCTATCTACACATATCACATTTCATTAGGGGTGGGCATTGGTCGGTATCTGACCTAATATGGACCATCCACCACCGATCCAAAGAAAATTGGTTTTTTAATTTTCTCATCCGCAACCAATCCGAACCATAATTAGATCGGTTTCCATCCAAGCCGATTAAGCTCGGTTTGGATTGGATTGGATGGTCGGTTTGGCGTGCTACTTTTCACCTTCAACATCATTTATAATTTTGTTGAAATTTAAAAGATCAACTTCAATCAAACTTAAGAAACAATCTGCTATTTGTTATATAGAAATAAATTTAAAATGAAGATTCATAAAATCACAAGTTGCTAATAAATTCTGCACTAATTGTTTATGTTTTATGACGTTTAAATGCGTGAGATAAACAACTTTTTCACTTGCATACTTCTGTAATCTTAGTTTATTATCATAAAAGAAACATTAAATAACCATAGCTAATTGAATTTCAGGTACAATAAAAAAAGATTTAGATTACAATTTCTACTTGACTTGATTAAAGTAACTACTAAATGTTACATCAACTTCATGATTCTATTAAGTTGAGCCACACTAAAAATCAAGCATTTCTCAACAACATAACGCACAAGATTATGGAGAATCAAAACATAGGTAGAACAATTGCTCGGTTTGTATTAAAGAAATTAAATAAGATTGTTTGTATCTCCAAAAAAATAAGAAATGACTATTTTTATATTCAAGAAATTAAATGAAAACTATATTTTTTATGGACTTATACATAGAGGTACAGTCGGTTCGGTTTCATCGGTTATTTAAAAGCCCCATCCAACAACCGAACCGGTTCAGTTGGTTATTGAAGATCAAGAACCGAGCCAATCCAAACCCCCAATTGGTTCGATTAAAAACCGGTCGGTTTGGATTGGTCGGTTGGGATAATAGTTGTCCACCCCTACATTTCATTGTGTCCAAAATTCACATTCAAATTCAGTTTACACAGTTGTTACTGCTAAATTTGGTGTGGGGGCAAACAGATAGAATTTGTGGAATCTTAGGAAAACCAAATAGCCAAACCTGAAACCTTTCCACCGGAATTTGATCGTTGACTCCCGCCGTTCACCTGCAAAAAGTGCGAAACATCGGGGTTGATCCCGGTGACGCACTCTCTGATGCTCAAGTCAGTAATCAGAAAGATTATGAATGAGCTTTTATTGGCAAAAGATTGATTACCGCTTAATGGTGGTGGATGGGGGGTATTTATAGCCGCCTTTGGGACCAGTTTAGGAATGAAATCCTCAATTCCCAATGAAAGGATAGAGTGAATCAGGGCCGTTGATTAAATACAACCAGAAATCCTAATTCTATCCAGCTGGACTGGATTTCTTGCGGATTGGGACCCGCACCCAGTTGAGGCGAATCTGTTCGTGGGTTATTGGGCCTTTGTAGAAAAGACCCAGAACCCATCTCGGACCTGCTTGTAGGTGAAATTACCGTTTTACCCCTAATCTTTAAGATTCGCGCCCGATTTGGACGGTTCTGATTTAACCCTATTTTTAGCCATATCACGAGCCCCCCACTCCCGAAGACTGAGTTTAATCAGCCTTTGAGGAGTAGTTTTACTATTTCAATGGCTTGCGGAGTTATATCGGAGTCCAAATGAGGAGTGTCGAATCTTTGTATGAGGTATTATGGTGATTTTCAGAGCTAGTTGCATGCTCAAGGTTACTCTTGAGCTCTCCTGAACCTTTGGTGATTTTTCTTAATTTTTATCTATTTTTTGGAAAATTTATTTAATTTTGCAAAGCGGTGATTCGTTGTTCGGGGGTCTAAATTAACCATTCTAAGCAATAATTATTTACCCAGGGGCTCAAAATATTTCCCCGAATGTATAATTATTTTTTAGAATTTTTAATTAATTTTCCTGAATTTTTAATCATTTTTTTCGCAATTTTTATTTAAATAATTTGATTTTAATAAATAAAAATTAATTTCTTCATCCGATTTATGACGTGGCGCGATCTGGGTCCTTCATCAGCGTTGGGCGCGAATTTCTGGAGGATCGGACTGCCGAAGTAGCTCGGCAACGTATTTCTCCGCTTGCGGAGGTCAGTGCCTCGGTAGCTGGTAGCTCGGCGCGTAGCGAGCTGCCGAGCTACGTGGCAAGATCTGGAGCATTCATCATGGCGCGAATCATGAGGACGGGGTTCAGATCACGAGAAAATGCTATCTTGTCGTTTTGTGGACGTGGCGTGATCTGAGCCGCTCATCATATTCTGGCACGTTTATTGACACGAACCGACGGTTGGGGTAGGTCAGTGTCATTTTTCTCCATATGTGGAGGTCGGTACTTCGGCCAGAGGAGTTCGGTAGCTCGGTGGTTCGGCTAAGCTGTTCAGTAGCTCGGCTGAACATTCCGGTGGCTTGGCAGTTCGTCCTCTTCTCCATAGCGCCTCGGTGGATCGGCTAAGCTGTTCGGTAGCTCGGCTGGTCACCTCGGTAGCTCAGCAGTTCGGGTCGAACTGTTGGGCCACGTGGCTTGATCTGGGGCGCTCATCATGGCGCGAATCTCGAAATTGTGGGTTCAGATCACGAGAAAATGTTATCTTGTCATTTTGTGGGCATGGCGTGATCTGAGCCGATCATCAGATTTGGGCACGAATATTGAGGTGATCTGATGGTGAAAGTGGCTCAGTGGCATTTTTCTCCATATGTGGAGGTCGGTGCCCCGGTAGCTCGGCAGAGTGCCTCGGTGGCTCGACAAGTTACGAGTCGTCGAGCCACGTGGTTGGATCTGGAGCGCTCATCAAGGCGCAGATCTTGAAATTATGGGTTCAAATCACGAGAAAACGTTTTATCTTGTCATTTTGTGGGCGTAGCGTGATCTGAGCCGATCATCAGATTTGGGCACGAATATTGAGGCGATCTGACGGTGAAAGTGGCTCGGCGGTATTTTTCTCCATATATGGAGGTCGGTGCCCCAGTAGCTCGGCAAGTTACGAGTCATCGAGCCACGTGGTTGGATCTGGAGCGTTCATCATGGCGCGGATCTTGAAATTGTGGGTTCAGATCATGACAAAATGTTATCTTGTCGTTTTGTGGGCGTGGCGTGATCTGAGCCATTCATCAGATTTGGGCACGAATATTGAGGCAATCTGACAGTGAAAGTGGCTCGGCAGTATTTTTCTCCATATGTGAAGGTCAGTGCCCCGGTAGCTTGGCAGAGTGCCTCAGTGGCTCGGCAAGTTACGAGTCATTGAGTTGCGATGCGAAGTAAACCGACGCGACCTTCCTCTGAGCCGTCGCAACTTTCTGTATTCTGTCGTTTCATCTCCCTTAATGGGCTCCCCAAACGTTTACAAAAGCCCAATCGTTGCCCTTCGTTGGCTATAAGTTCTCACACCCCCACCCTTTAGCTCATTCTTTCACTTTAACTTCAAAGTTTTTACTTTTGCTCTTGAGTTACTTTGCTAGCGAAGATCTGAGCTCAAGGGCAGTTGCGCTAGCTGTCGAGAAGGCCAGGCAATTTCCGGCAAACTTTTCCCGACCGTGAACGTCACATCAAGGTCAGTTTCCTTTGCCTTAGATATTTATTCGAGATGTCACGAGTAAGCTCGGGTAGTGAGGCATCGTCCTCAGGGGGTCGGAATGCCGAAGAAGGCAGAGAGGTGGTAAGCCGAAGGAAGGGGAAGGAGATAGTGGGGTAGTCCACTGCCGACGAAAAGGGGAAGGGAGTTTTAGGTCCTCGGTAGTTAAGGAGGTGGTGGAGACCGTGAGAGGAGCGGGTGAGTTAGGTCGGATGCCGACCGGGCTGTCCGGACACACCGGGATAAGGCAGCATAGCGACGAGCTGCTGACTAAGGCTGTCATTGGTCACGCGGAGACCCACGAGGAGAATGATCCGAGGGAGGTCACCGAGGTGGACGACCTCCCCTCGGTGTTAACCGAGCGGGATCTACTTCGGATCAGGAAGGGTTTCGCCATCCCCAAGGAGTACACACTGGTTCTTTCGGCCCCGCGGTGCGAGCGAACACTGTCTTCCCCCCGGACACATGCGTCTTCGCCTACGACGCCCTGAACACCAGGCTGCGCTTCCCCCTTCATCCTTTCGTGACGGTAGTCCTTCGATGGTTCGGTCTATCCCCCATACAGTTCATGCCGAACACTTGGCATCACGTGCTCGGCTTTCTGCTTCAATGTCGAACTGCCAAGGTGGAGCCGGAGCTCGTCATACTCCGAAGTTTATATCGAATCAACAGGATGAGCAAGCTCGAGCCTCGCTACTACCTGTCGCCTTGAAAGGGAGTTAAGTTGATAGAGAACCCCGACTCGATAAAGTCGTGGAAGGGGAAGTTTTTCCTGATAAAGGGCCTTCGGCATGGGACTTCCCGCCTCGGTGGAAGGAAGAGGTGCCGAAGTTTGCCAAGTCCGATTCGGTGTTGACCCCGGCAGAGGTAGAAGTGGCGGCCAAGCTGATCGGTTTCCCGATGTTGAGTTGGAGGGAAATGACCGAGGAGGTGTTGCATGGGTCGGGCCTTAGTCCGATCGACCCGAGTAGGCTCCTGACATCTCACTTTGTGATTTTCCTTTCTTGAATGTCTTGCATATTTTTTTTAAACTTGATTTTCTCTTCGATTTGACAGAGGCGCCGAATATGGATTTCAAGGGTATGATGGCGGAACGAAGCAAAGTCGGCGACAGCAAGAAGAGGAAGAGGACGAGCACGGGGCCCTCGTCCGGACGACCCACCAAGGCACCTTCGGCGATCATCACTTCTTCTCCTCGGGAGCCGTCCTCGGCCGTTGTTGTCCAGCCGACCCCTTCTGCCCTTGTAGGTGAGGGCTTCTCCGTCTCCGCGGCGCTAGGGCTGGAGGCCCCGCCACTGACCGAACATACCGAGGTTATTCTAACCGAGGCCCACAAGAAGCTGTTCGTCCCTAATTGGCGAGTGAAGAATCACGATGGCTTCTTTGGAGACTCGGGGATGAGCATGCAAGCTGTTCGGCACCTGCCGACCCCAAAGGACCGAGTCGCCCTGAAGGCGAGGATGACAAGTGATGATGCTCTTGAAGTAGCTCGGTCGCTCCTGTCGGTAAGTCCCCTTTGCTGTTTCAAAAAAAAATTCTTTGAAAATTTTCTAAGTCTTTAGTTCGGCTTTCTTGGCGTTCTAATTATTTCTTCGTGCAGGCCACTTGCCACTTCGGCCATCTCCTCGAGGAGTATTTTGAGCAGGAGAGGGAGCTGAAGGCTCTCAACGATAAGGACCGGGCAGAGAGGGCGAGGGCTGTGAAACAGCTCGAAGCCGAGAAGCGTCGCTCGGATGCTCTGGCGGCCCAGGTCGCCGACCTCGAGGTGGCCTTGGTGCAAGCAAGGGAAAAGCTTGCTTCGGAGGTCGCCAAGGCAGCCGAGGAGAAGGCCGCAACGGCGAAGGTTTTAGAGGCGGTGAAGTTGGAACAAGCCGAGGCTGTGGAGAAGGCGAGGGCGGAGATCGAGGCAGAGGCCAAGAAGCACATGGCGGCGAACATGGAGCTGTCTTACGCCAGAGCGCTCGATCACGTCGAGGCTCGAGTCCCCGGCTTCCAAAGGTTGGGGTACAGGCTGTGGCCCGGCAGCGAGGAAGAAGGCGAAGAGGAAGAGGAAGAGGAGGAGGAGGACGAGCTGCAAGGCAACGGGGCCCCCGCCGATCCCAAGACTGGGGTAGTCGACCCCCGAGCCGAAGTGGCGGTGGCGGATGAGGACGACGAGGTCGTGGCTGACCCCCGAGCCGGAGCGACGGGGGATGAGGGGCCATCCACCGAGGTGCCTGTCGCCGAGGCACCACTGCAAGTGGCTCCTTGATCCTCTTACTTTTGTAAAAAAATTTCTTTTTTTCTTTTATACTGCCTTGTAGCAGACTGGCCATCGCTTTTTGATATGAATAAAAATTTTGTTTGAAATCTCTCTGAAGTTTCTTCGAAATTTGGCTAAGTGTTGGAGTGTTTTGACCTGAAGTTTTTTCGAAACTTGGCTAGGTGTTGGGCATCGCCTCTTGTGCTTCGTGTTGATATGCTCTCGTTTTTCAGGTAGTCGAGTTGAGTTCGGTACCCGAAGTCGCTCATCTTCGTGCTGACTTGAAAGCAGCGTAGCGGGCCCTCTCTCGTAGCCGAAAGTGTTTCCTCAAGAGCGAGTTAGACCTAGAGGATCTTAAGGCAATGGCGAGAGGGTATTTTTCCGAGCTGAAACAACTACAGAAGCGATCTCGCGAGGTTCGTCTTGAAGGCGAGATGGAATCGCTTCGAAAAGCGCTGTTCGACGCTGAGACAGAGAAAGGCGAACTGCTGGCGGAGGTTCATCACCTGAAGATAGCAAAAGAAGAACTTTCGGCAGAGGAGGAGTTAGCTTCGGTGGTGGGAAAGTTGATGGTCGAGCGCGATGAGCTGATGACGAGGGTTGACGAGTTGAGGAGGGTTACGGTTGACAAAAGCATCGAAGTGACCCATCTTCGTTGACTTACAGCCGATAGCTCCAGAGCCGCAGGATCAGCTCAACTTCCTCGTTTCAAAATAGTTGTGAAGGACGCTACTCTGAAGGATCAGATTATTGAACACGAGGAGGAAGTGGCTCGACTCAAACCTCAGCCTGAATGGGTTAATGTCAGAAGGACGTCGTGTACTCGTGAAGAGAGTGAGAGGGAAATCTCGTTTTACGAGCTCGCTACTCGTCCGCTTGCCGCTAGGCGGAGCCCGGCTCACGCTCAGAATGGGGTGGCTGCTTCGTCGAGTGGCGCTTCGGTTAGGGCCACAGTCAGAGGCAGCGCCGAAGAGGCATCCCGATTTGTTGGTCTGGAGACGGGCTCCAAGGTTAGGCGACTCCGTCCCCGGGTGTCTCTGAACCGAAACGTCCCCGTTCCGAAGAAGCGTTGAATAAGTGGCTGTGATTATGCTTCTTTGAGTTTTTGTAGCACCTTGTGGTAGTAACTTGGTCTTGTAACTTGAGCGCTCTTGTACGCTAAAATTTTATATAAGTGAAAGCTTGTTTCTCTTCTGTGTTCGTGTGTTTTGTTGGTAGGCATTTATTTAAGTACAACTCCTCCAACTTTTAACAACTACTCAAAATCAGAAGCCAATCTTTCTTCTTATAGGCACGGAATGTCTCACTTCAACTTTAAACGAACCATGGGAACCAAATGTTCAGCACCCCCAAGTACTCTTCTCCCATGTCTAGTGTAGTGGTAGACATTTCGCGCGCGTCGTTTAAGCTTCAACGGTTGTGGGAGCAATTCTGAATGGCAAACCACTTCTAGCTCGCTTAAGAGTGAGCTTGCGAAGCGGAATCGAGCCAAGTTTTGGACTCTGAACTCGTCATTTGAGTGTATTTCAACGGTTGTGGGAGCAATTCCGAATGGCGAACCACTTCTAGTTCGCTTAAGAGCGAGCTTGCGACGCGGAATCGAGCCAAGTTTTGGACTCCGAACTCGTCGTTTGAGTGTATTTCAACGGTTGTGGGAGCAATTCCGAATGGCAAACTACTTCTAGCTCGCTTACGAGCGAGCTTGCGAAGCAGAATCAAGCCAAGTTTTTGACTCCGAACTCGTCGTTTGAGTGTATTTCAACGGTTGTGGGAGCAATTCCGAATGACGAACCACTTCTAGCTTGCTTAAGAGCGAGCTTGCGAAGCGGAATCGAGCTAAATTTTGGACTCCGAACTCGTCGTTTAAGTGCATTTGGTTAAAAACCT
Organism: Hemerocallis citrina; assembly: GCA_017893485.1. NCBI lineage: Eukaryota > Viridiplantae > Streptophyta > Magnoliopsida > Asparagales > Asphodelaceae > Hemerocallis > Hemerocallis citrina. Next base: position 109,584,491 of record CM030361.1, on the reverse strand, counting down.
TAAACAGAGAGATAAAAATAATTCACAAGGAAAATATGGGAAAAGATAATCTTTATTGATAACTGCTAATCGACTGCTTCTAAGTTGCAAGCCGTTATTACAATCGAGAAAATAAAGAAGCAAAATACAAGAAGAAAGAAGGAGAGGAATGGCTCAACATTTAAGGTACGAGGAGAGGCGTTCAAGCGCTCTATTAGTACTTAAGTAAATGGTCGGCATTCCAAGTCCTGGGTATCTCTCTACCCTTAAGGTCTTCAAGTCGATATGCTCCAGGGCGAACTACCTTGGTGATCTTGTAGGGTCCTTCCCAATTTGGGGCTAGCTTACTCTATTGGCTGGGGAAGGAGATAGCTAATTTTCTGAGGACCAAGTCCCCTTCCTTGAGATTGGTTGGACAGACCCTTTTGTTGTAGGCCTGCTCAATTCTTCTCCGGTAGTTCTGCTGGCGAATTGAAGCTCTTTCACGGAGCTCGTCAACTAAATCCAAATTTGCCCGAAGCTCTCTGGCATTCTGCTTTTCTTCATAGGCCATAAGGCGAGGAGATGGTAGACTGACTTCCAAGGGGATCACAGCTTCGGACCCATAGGTGAGATTGAATGGCGACTCACCTGTGGGGATCCGTTTTGTAGTGCGGTAGTTCCATAGTACGTTAGGAAGCTGTTCCGCCCATAAGCCTTTGGCCGCTTTATCTAGCCTCTTCTTGATACCGGAGAGGATCTACCGGTTAGCATTTTCCACTTGGCCATTTGATTGAGGATGGGAGACAGAGGATAAGCATTGCTGAATGGCAAGGTCTTCACACAGAGATCAGAATGCGGCCCCCGTAAACTGTGTTCCATTATCTGTTATTAGGACCCGAGGCATGCCGAACCTACAGATAACGTTTTTCCAAAAGAACTGCAGCACCTTGTTCTCAGTGATCGTAGCCAATGGCTCAGCCTCTATCCACTTAGAGAAGTTGTCAATCACCACGACTAGAAACTTGAGTTCACCGGAAGCTGGTGGAAACGGGCCTAGTAAATCCATCGCCCACATCACGAAGGGAATCGGGCTTGAGAGAGACGTGAGTTAAGCTTGGGGTAGGCGACGAATGTTGGAGTACTGCTGACAGGAGCTGCATTGTCGGACATGTCGTTCGGCATCCTGTAGGAGAGTAGGCCAGAAGTACCTATAGTTTAACACTTTCCTGGCAAGGGAACACAACCCTGAATGGGCTCCGCCTATACCTTCGTGGAGTTCTTGCAAGGCATATAAGGCTTCTTCCGAGGAGAGGCATCTCAAGTAGGGTCTGCCATCTACTTAGGTGTAGGAGCATTTGTACAAGACTCCTTCAACAAGGGAGTACCGCTCCGCTCTGGTTCGGATTCGACGGGCTTCTTTAGGGTCTTCGGAGAGGAGCCCATCCTTGAGGAATTCTATCAAAGGTTTCATCTAGTTGTCCTACAGCTGGACGGGCAGCGACTCCATTGAGTTGGGGATTTCTTCTTCTATGCTCGGTCTTAGGAGCACTTCAATCAGGACGGTCTGCTCGAGACCTTGAAGGGAGGAGGAGGCCAATTTGGAGAGGGCATCTGCTTGGAAATTTTCTTCTCTGGGGATCCGCTGGATTTGGGCCTCTTCGAATGAAGCCATCAGACTTTGGACCTTGGCTAGGTACTTAGCCATTCGGTCGTCTCGTGCCTCGTACTCCCCTAAGACTTGGTTCACAACCCGCTGCGAGTCACTGAATATCCAGAGACGTTGTGCCCCTGCCTTGCGAGCCATGCTGAGGCTGACTGTAAGGGCTTCATACTCCGCTTCGTTGTTGGAGGCCTTAGAATTGATGCGGAGGGAGTATTGGAGAACGAAGTCATCTGGACCTGCCAGAATGACCCCGGCTCCGCTCCCTTCGGTGCGAAAGGACCCGTCTACATACACCATCCAGATAAGGGGCCCTTTTGCCGCTTGACTGACCTCTGGTATGGTGCTCTCAATAATAAATTCAGCTAAGGCTTGAGCCTTGATTGCGGTTCGAGGCTGGTATGATATGTCATGCTGACTTAGCTCGATCGACCACTCCATCAGACGACCGGAGGTCTCGGATTTGTGTAGAACTTGCTTAAGCGGCTGGTCGGTAAGAATGACCACCGAGTGGGACTGAAAATAAGGGCGAAGCTTCCTAGCAGCCATAACCAAGGCGTACGCCATCTTCTCCAATCTTGGGTACTGGAGCTCGGCATCCCGAAGTACTTTACTCACGTAATAGATAGGCTTCTGGGCCTTGTTTTCTTCCCTCACTAGGACAGCACTGAGGGTTTGCTCGGAGGCAGCTAAGTAGAGGTATAGTGTTTCCCCAGGGATAGGCTTGCTGAGAAGAGGGGGATTGATTAGATAGGCCTTTAGCTGATCGAACGATTCTTGCTGCTGCTGACCCCACTCGAAGCCCTTAGCCCCTCTGAGGGCTTTGAAAAAAGGAAGACACTTCTCCCCTGACTTAGACAGGAAGCGCCCTATGGCTGCGAGGCGACCAGTGAGCTTCTAAACCTCTTTCACACTTTTGGGAGGGGCCATGTCCAGTATGGCTTTGATCTTCTCGGGGTTGGCTTCGATTCCTCTTTGGCTGACCATGAAGCCTAGGAACTTTCCCGACGAGACTCCGAATGCACACTTGTTTGGGTTGAGCCTCATATCGTGCTTCCTCAGCACATCAAATGCTTCTTGGAGATCGGCAACATGGTCTGACCTATGGATGCTTTTAACGAGCATATCGTCAACATACACTTCCATGTTTCGGCCGATCTGATTCTGGAAGACTTTATTGACTAGGCACTGGTAAGTGGCACCTGCATTCTTCAGCCCGAAGGGCATTATCCTGTAGCAATAGAGCCCTTGATCGGTGACGAAGGAGGTCTTCGGGATATCCGGGAGGAACATCCGGATTTGGTTATACCCGAAAAAAGCATCCATAAAGCTGAGCAACTCATGGCCTGAAGTGGCGTCGATCAGGGCATCGATGCTTGGAAGAGGGAATGGATCTTTAGGGCATGCTTTGTTTAAGTCCGTGAAGTCGATGCAAATTCTCCAGCTCCCGTTGGCTTTCTTAACCATGACAACGTTGGAGAGCCATTCGGGGTAGATGACTTATTGAATAAATCGGGCTTTGAGGAGCTTGTCCACTTCTTCCTTTATTGCCTGCTGGCGCTCGGGGCAAATTTGCGCTTTTTTTGTTGGACCGGTTTGGACCCTGGAGCAACGCTCAGGTGGTGGACGAGGAGCTCCTCGGAGATTCCTGGCATGTCGGCGGCCGACCATGCGAAGAGGTCATGGTTCTTTCTGACGCATTGGACTATGTCGGAACATAGGGCATATGGGAGGGTCTTGCTGATGAAAAACTTGCGGTTCGGATCTTGCTAGAAAAAGAGCACTTCTTCCAGCCTATCCACCGGTTCGGACATAGGTTGGGCGTTCCCTTGGAGAATCTCAAGAGTCTCGAGGGAGAGGACTGGACCCCCGGTGGAGGTCATGTAACACTTGCGGGCCATCTCTTGACTACCTCTTACTTCCCCTACTCCTGCCCTGGTGGGAAACTTCATCTTGAGATGATAAGCCAACGGGACGGCCTCTAGAGCAGCTAGGCCTGGTCGGCCTAGAATCACATTATAAGCAGTGGGAATGTCGACAACCATGAAGTCCATCGGCTCCGTCCGGGCAGTAGATTTTTTGCCAGCGGTTACGTCGATTTGATAGTCACTGGCACTACCGTGAACCCATGGAGCATGTAGCAGGCGGGCTTGAGCCTATCCCACGATAGCTTGAGTCCTCGGAAAGCGGCGAGGAAGAGGATATTAACGGAGCTACCATTGTCTACCAGTATCATCTCCACTTTAAAATTCACCATATGGAGGTTGATCACTAGTGCGTCACAATGGGGGTTCGGACACCCTCCAGGTCTTCATCTGAAAAGGTGACGGAGACTCCGAGGGCTTTGAGAGGGGGTATGCCATGCACCGAGTTGACTTCCCCGATGAAAGCCTTTCGAGAGGAGTTGGAGGTGCCTCCCATGGGGCCTCCATGAATGAGATGTAGAATGCGTTCTGCTTCAAACTCAGGAGTCTCATCGTGCCTTTCAGGACGCTTATTAGCCCCCCTGGGGGGAGGAGGAGGATCAGCTCGGTCCTTTCTCAAGAATTTAGACAACTGCCCCCTCTGAATGAGGGCCCTAATTTCATTCTTCAGGGCCCAACAATCATTGGTGTCGTGACCGTGGTCCCGGTGGTATCGGCACCACTTCTCTTTGTCCCTCTTCTTACCAGGGGTATTCATCTTCGGGGCAGGAGGCAGACCCCTTCCTTCTCAACCTCCATGAGAATAGTGGAAATGTTGGCGTTAAGAGGGGTGAACTTCTCGAATCTGGGAGGTGGGCGGCACTGGCCCCCATTGTCCTTCTGGAGCTTCTTAGCTCCCTCTTCTTCAGCTGTCTTTCTCTTGTTCCCGGAGGAAGACCTCTCAAATGTGGGGCGATGCTCAGCTTCCTCAGCCCGAATGTACTTCTTGCTTCTGAGAAGGAGGTCGGAGAAGTTTTGCGGGGGCTTCTTGGCTAGGGAGGACTGAAGGCTTGAGTTAAGGACATTTGGCTGGAAGGCTGCTGCAGCGACCGACTGGTCGATGGAAGCAATGGACCTAGCTTCTGCAGTGAATCGCTTCACATAATCTCTGAGCTTCTCACCCTTCTTCTGACTGAGGTAGAGTAGCGAAATACTAGTTTTCTCGGTGCAGCGGCTACTCACAGAGTGGGTGACGAAGAGGGTCTCAAATTGTTCAAAGGAGAATATGGAGGATGGGGCAAGGCGAGAGTACCATTCCCGAGTTGGACCCTTGAGAGTAGCTGGGAAGGTTTTGCACAGTAGGGCATCGGAAGCTTGGTGAATTAACATGAGGGTCTTAAAGCTCTCGATATGCTCCACTGGGTCTGACTCCCCAGAGTAAGTCTCGAACTGCGGGGGCTTGAAGCCTATTGGAACGGGTGCCTCCATGATTGTCCGAGATAAAGGAGGTCGGCTCGGACGGAGGGTCCTTCCTCTCAGCTCCTCTTCCCTGTCTAGTTGGCAAAGGCGCCTTTCCATCTTGTGGAGGCGACGACCATCTCGTGGAGGCGACGATAGATAGCATCATCCCTTCGACGGTAGGCAATTGAGTCTCTGGACTCGTCTTCGTACGAGGGGGAGCGGGGGCTACGGCGACGGTAGCTCAGGGATTGACGAGGACTAGGAACATGATGGCGGTTGCTAGGAGCTGGGGGAGGAGTTAAGCACCGATGGCGAGGACTTTGGACCGGAGGAGGAGTGGGGATCCTCTGAGCATTGGTGTTGTCGGGTTGGAGGTTGATGGCTTGCAAGATGGTTCCTTGGAATTTCTGGAATTCGGCACGGGTGATAGGTACGTTATCATTCCTCAGGGGTTGTCGACCAGCAGGAGAACGAGGTCTTCTTCTATGGTGCTCAGGGGACTCTCTCCGTCTTCTGTGAGGCAGGGACCTCTAATAGTCTCGGCGACGAGGAGATCGCTCATCTGGACGTTCTTGGCGGGAGGTTCCCTCACGGGCCCGCCTTTCATCCAAACGGCGGCGAAGGTCCTCTTCTTTTTGCCGATTAATAAAGATATTGCGGAGGTCTTCGGAAGCTCGGGGGTTGTGAGATGCCATCGAATTAGTAGAGGGGTTGTGCACGGAGACGTGGTCACGATGAAGGGGTTGTTTCAGAGGATTGGGACGGGAGGTCCCTGCGCCGGCATTCTGGGGCTCGAGCGGAGCTCTTTGGGATTGAAGGTTCTGAAGAGGAGGTTGGTCCTGCTGCGGGGGCTGATCAGGTTGTAGTGGGAGTTGCCCCTGTGGCTGGACGGTTTAGAGGGGGATCTCTTGTTGTGGTTGAGAAGGAGTGGGTCCACGGTTGGACCCTATGGATCTCACTTTTCGGGGAGGCATGGCTGGAGGTGATCTTAACCAAGGGAAGAAGTAGGATCGCTACTCGTGGGTTCCCAAAGACGGCGCCAATCTGTTACCGCTAAATCTGGTGTGGGGGCAAACAGATAGAATTTGTGGATTCTTAGGAAAACCGAATAGCCAAACCTGAAACCTTTCTGCCGGAGTTTGACCGTTGACTCCCGCCGTTCACTTGCAAAAAGTGTAAAACACCGGGGTTGATCCTGGCGACGCATCCTCCGATGCTCAAGTCAGTAATCAGAAAGATTATGAATGAGCTTTTATTGGCAAAAGATTGATTACCTCTTAATGGTGGTGGATGGGGGGTATTTATAGCCGCCTTTGGGACCAGTTTAGGAATGAAATCCCCAATTTCCAGTGAAAGGATAGAGTGAATCAGGACCGTTGATTAAATACAACCAGAAACCCTAATTCTCTCCAGCTGGACTGGGTTTCTTGCGGGTTGGGACCTGCACCCAGTTGAGGCGAATCCGTTCGTAGGTTATTGGGCCTTTGTAGAAAAGACCCAGAACCCATCTCGGACCCGCTTGTAGGTGAAATTACCGTTTTACCCCTGATCTTTAAGATTCGCGCCCGATTTGGACGGTTCCGATTTAACCCTATTTTTAGCCATATCAACAGTGATCTACGACTCCCCAAACATTGCATAATTTCCAGCTGCTCTTTCAGCAGGGATTTTGTCACTGTGTACGGTTCATTCTTGAAACCTTATCTAAAGACCTCTAAAAATTCTAAAATTTGAGATTCATCAAATGGACTCATACCCCAAGCTACTCCCAAAATTTCATAGCAAAATAATAAACATACAAGGAGTTATGGCTTTTTGAACTTCAGCCCGAAACACAGCCAGCTTCAGCCGACATCTTCAGACCAGTCGCGCTTTACAAATTTTTCGAGGCATCAAACGACCTCGGAAAATTATGAAATTTAAAACTATAGTTTTAGATACATATAAGAGTGTCCACAAAAATTCTCAGCTCAAAATACCCTGTACTTTCCGAGATACAGCATCAGAAAGACACACAAAAATTCTCACAGCCAGCAGCCATTCTGGCTGCTCACTGTCCTGACTTGGACCCATTGTTTGGGCTACTAAAATGTATCCGAATATTATGAATAAAATCATGGATACTCTACATACATAGAAGAACAACTTCCCAAATTTTGAGCTCATAATTCCGAGCCATTTGGGCGCAATAAATTCTCAAATATACCCTCACAACCACGCTACTTAACAAAACTCATAAAAGAGTTATCTTTACCATACAACTTATCTTTCCCTAGCACTTCTCATACTCAAACATGGTAAAAAATCATAGCTACCACTACTTACACATCCATTCATATCAAAACAAAATAAATGCCAAAGAATTTAAGAGATCACCCACACAAAGTTTGCAAGAGAATCTCCTAGCCTTGCTTGCTTGCTTGTCTTTGCTCCTTGTACTTGTATAGCTTGGCATACACCCTCACCTACACTTCTTCTCCTCCTTCTCTACTACTCATTCTATTCTAAAAGACTTCTCTCTTTCCCTTATTATTTTTTTTTGAACAAGGAGGAATGGAGAAGGCTTAGGAGGAGAATGAATGGAGTTTGGAAAATGGAGTGAGGTGAGATGGGAGGGGTTTAAATGGGGCCGGAAATGGAAGGTGGGTGTGGGATGGAGTGTGGTGAGGTGTAGGGTTGATATGGAGGGTGGGATGGGTGAAGGAATGAAGGGTGGATTGAGTGCCAACACACCAAGCTAGAAGTTTCATGGAAACTTCTTTGGAATTTCAAGGAAACTTCTCATTCTTCAAGTCAATTTACACATGGTAAAAAATCTCAACCATTGGATCCTTATCAAGATTAAGCCATGATGTGATGCTAGGGTTCATAACCCTAGGTTAGGTCAAGGAACCCTAGGTCACCATACCCCGATTCTAACCCTAGTCCACAACTGAATTCCCAATCAATTTAAGCGCTAGCTTAAATAAATAAATAGAAATGACCAATATATAATTTAAAATCTATAAGAATACATGCTTTATAGAAATTATAATTTTCTCCCGACAATTGTTTGGTCGAAACAATCGGGACAAAACCACAGTTTAATCGAGGAGATATCCCGAGTTTACCTCATCGGGTTCAGAACAGCTCGTATTTCTGAAATCTCTCAATTTAACTGATAATTTCTAGGAAAAAATGTAATCGTGTGCAATACTCAGACATGCACGGATTACAGTGCAAAAATAGCCATATACTATTTTGCGGGGTATTACAATGGAGAGCTCAGTTAAGGTGCCCCTGAGGTTTAGCTGAGAAAAAGTGTCATTATCTTTACCCGTTCTTAACATTTGGGCGAGCTCATCAACACCCAAGATGAATAGCATCGGAGATAAAGGGTCACCTTGCTTCAATCCTCTTTTGGATAAAATAGTCTTACCCCCAACACCATTAACAAGAACAGAGGATTTGGTTGAGTGGAGAATTGCTTTGATCCAACTGCACCAGTGTGGGCCAAAGTGTAGCGCCCCGAATTTCTAATATGATAACTTAAAAAATATGTGGCACAATCCCAGCATCAACTTCAATGTAATAGTACACATAGCCCAAAAACACAAATAGTTTTATTCCAAACTTTTATTACAACAATCTTTTTCAAACACAGCGGAAATACAAACACCTTGAATTACAATATTCTTTTTACAACACTTCTTTTACACAAGGCTCTATTACATTAGTTCATCTCAAAACTATCTTAAGCATCCAACCTCCAAGCACTAGGCAACAACCTGCAACACATGAGGCTAGAGATGATCCCTAACCCCCAAAACTAATGGGGTCAGCCATAAATGGTGTGAGTTATATAAACAAACAAACAACATAAATAAACATTAAGCATGGATTCTTAAATAACATGTACTGAACGAGAGAAATATAAACTAAACATGTATTGTGAAGTAAGAAATGACAGGAAAACATGAAAACATCAAGTGTAGCTTAACTAAGTGTTAGAAGAATCCTTCTCAAATCCTTCTCAAACAAATCCGGCCCAACTGTGCAGTACAGTCGACTGCCTAATGGACCAGTTGACTGTTCGCTGCCAAATACCCGGTTATCAGTCACTCTCAACACCGCAGATCGGATACCCGGTTATCAATCACTATCAGTGACTCTCAACACCGCAGAGTATACCCAACCCCGGAGATCAATCACTCTCAATACCACAGATCGGATACCCGGTTATCAGTCACTCTCAACACTGCAGATCGGAACCCGGTTATCAATCACTATCAGTGATTCTCAACACCACAGAGTATACCCAACCTCGGAGATCAATGACTCTCAACACCGCAGAATATACCCAACTATCAATCACTCTCAATACCACAGATCGGATACCCGGTTATCAGTCACTCTCAACACCGCAGATCGGATACCCGGTTATCAATCACTATCAGTGATTCTTAACACCGCAGAGTATACCCAACCCCGGAGATCAATGACTCTCAACACCGCAGAGTATACCCGACTAACAATCACTCTCAAAACCACAGATTAGATACCCGGTTATCAGTCACTCTCAACACCGCAGATCGGATACCCGGTTATCAATCACTATCAGTGATTCTCAACACCGCAGAGTATACCCAACCCCGGAGATCAATGACTCTCAATACCGCAAAATATACCCGACTAACAATCACTCTCAATACCATAGATCGGATACCCGGTTATCAGTCACTCTCAACACCGCAGATCGGATACCCGGTTATCAATCACTATCAGTGATTCTCAACACCGCAGAGTATACCTAACCCCGGAGATCAATGACTCTCAATACCGCAGAGTATACCCGACTAACAATTACTCTCGAAACCACAGATCGGATACCCGGTTATCAGTCACTCTCAACACCGCAGATCAGATACCCGGTTATCAATCACTATCAGTGATTCTCAACACCGCAGAGTATAGCCAACCCCGGAGATCAATGACTCTCAATACCGCAGAATATACCCGACTAACAATCACTCTCAACACCACAGATCGGATACCCGGTTATCAGTCACTCTCAACACAGCAGATCGGATACCCGGTTATCAATCACTATCAGTGATTCTCAACACCGCAGAGTATACCCAACCCCGGAGATCAATGATTCTCAATACCGCAGAATATACCCGACTAACAATCACTCTTAACACCGCAGATCGGATACCCGGTTATCAAACACTATCAGTGATTCTCAACACCGCAGAGTATACCCGACCCCAGAGATCAGTGACTCTCAATATGTCCATAATTCACTAATCCATGTCAAACGATCAAAGGAGAAATCTCTCCACTCAACAAAACCCAAGTCTTTAATAAATTCCATAACCCAAATCCAACAATAGAATATATTGAAACATATGTTCTATAGAAGAATAATATATATAAGGGTAGGTTATAGATCCAAAACATCTAAAGAATTAGTCGTTTAAAGAACATCAAAACACCTTAGGAAAGTATCAGTACCAGTCGACTGCAAAAAGTCACCAGTTGACTGTCCAGAGTGAAAACTAACATCTTTAAGAAGTAAGATCTAAGTGTCTACAGTTGACTGCAAAACTCACCAGTCGACTATCCAGAGGGAAATCCAGTAATTTTAAGAAAATAAGTTAAGTATTATAAGTTGACTTATAAAAATCATAAGTCGACTTACCAAAAATATAAGTTGACTTCTAAAAGTCATAAGTCGACTTACCAAATCATAAGTTGACTTCTAAAAACATAAGTCGACTTATAAAAACATAAGTCGACTTACCAGAGATTATAAGTCGACTTGTAAAGTCATAAGTCGACTTACCAGAGATTATAAGTCGACTTAAAAAATCATAAGTCGACTTACCAGAGAAAAATGTACGATAACTTTGAAAAATAAATTCTAAGTGTACCAGTCGACTGAAAAGGGTCTAAGTCGACTGTCCAGAGCGGATTTTCAAGAAACAAAGCTACAGCAGCTGGGTCGTACCAGTCGACTTAAAAGTCTACCAGTCGACTGTCGGCCTTCAGTTTGCATAGTTTAGGTCGTTCATGAGAATCAAAATTAGGGTTTTCCAAAAGCAATCATTATTTACTAAAATAATTTGTATTCCAATAAAACGACAATCTCAAGTAATCCTCATTATGGATACATTTTCTCAAATCAACCAATATCTCAAAACTCAATTCTCATGTTCTTAACTCCTAATTCTTCCATTAGGATTTCTCAATACTAAATATCTTTCACAACTCAAAACCAAATCTGATTTGTAATCACAAGATCCAGATGTTCATCCATCCAATCCCTTATTGTCATAACCATACTCAAATCTTAAACATGTTTCTAGCAATAAAGAATTTATCAACCAAGATCTACTAGATGTCCATAGATTTCACATACATAATACAAACAATAACCATTGCATCGTTCTCATACAAAATACACTAAATAAACAAACATGTCAAACAAACAACAAACAATTGTTCACATAAGTCAAACCACAGAACAAAGTTCATATCACTCACCTTAGAATGAAGAAATCCGACAAGAAAGTCTCCCTTTTGTGAGATCCAAAATCCTCCTCTTCAATCACCAAGAAAATAAAAGATATAATAAAATTTGAGTTGTGCAGCGAATGACGGCTGCAAACCCTTTTTATATAGGCCGGAAATAAAGATTTAGGGTTTTGGAAATGCATTTGCAAAATAGTCCTCCCAAATTATAAACTTACATATATAACTCTATTCTTGGAAACTCAAATAAAAATTATTTAAATTAGGATTTAAAAGTAAAATATACTCATTAATCTCAATTGGTACAGTTCAAAACGTCTAGAAAATACATTTTGCATTTTAACCCCTGAAAACGACAAATTTGCAAAAAGGTCCTTCTTTTCTCAAAAATTGCAAATAGATCCAATTAATTTCAGAAAAATCTGGAAAAATAATAAATAATTTCCAAATATTAAATAATGATTTTTCATGAAGAAAACTTGACTTTTGAACCTCTCAAGAAAATATTTGCACGTGAAAAAAGATAACTCTTTAGAAAATATTTATTAAATCTCCAGAAAATCATTTTAATTCATTTTCAAATATTTAAAATAATATTTGAAAATACGGGGTTCTACACAAAGCCCCTGGCTACTAACATCTGCTCAATGAAAGTCCAGCTAAGAGTATCAAAGGCCTTCCGAAAGTCGATCTTAAGCATAAGTGTGTCTGACTTTTTGGAGCAGCAAAGGTTGATTGCTTCGTGGACAGCAAGAAAACAGTCCACCGTCGACTTGCCTTTGAGAAAAGCACTTTGAAAAGAAGAAACAAGAGCATGCAGTAGTGGGCTTAATCTGTTAGCTAGGATTTTGGTGAAGATCTTCATAAAGCAATTGAGGAGGCTAATGGGGCGGAAGTCAGAGACGGTGTTAGCACCTTCACACTTAGGAATAAAAACGATGTTGGAGTAGTTAAGTCTATGAATGTCTGCCTTTCCATTCTGAATATCAAGCAGCATGTAGCAGAGATCATCCTGAACTGTCTCCCAGTATTGTTGATAGAAGTGCATAGAGAAACCATCGGGGCCAGGGGCCTTGTCTCCATTCATACTGAAAACCGCTTTGTGTATCCTTTCTTTACTGAAGGGAGCTTCAAGATCAGAGAGATCAAGAGCAAGATTAGGATACAGAGCAGCCTAGTCAACTCTGAAATCTGGGGGTGAACTAGATCCATAGATATCTCTAAAGTGTTGCTCGAAGCATGTTCTGATAGAGGGTTGATCTATGATGAGATCTCCATTGTGAACTAGAGAATAAATATAGTTCTTGCGCCTTCTTCCATTAGCAATAGAGTGGAAAAATTTGGTGTTGGCATCCCTCCATTGGATCCAAGATATTCTAGCTCGCTGGCTCCAATAGGTAACCTCCGCCTGTACCAGAGTCTGGTAATCCATGTGGGCTGCAGAGAGCTCATTGGCTTGCGTAGTGTTTAGGGGTTGGGAATCAGCCAAGATATCAAGGCTGTGAATTTTCTCTAGGAGGGACTTTTTGCGAATTGGAATGTGTCTGAATTCCTCATTTCTCCAATGTTTGATTCGGCTCTTCAAAAGCGTTAGTTTGCTGGCAAAGACGTCAACTGAAGAGCCTGAGCAAGAAAAGCTTGACCACCAAGTAGAAACAGCAGGAGTGAAGTCTGAGTGGGAGGCCCAAGCCTTTTCAAATTTTAAGTAGTGAACTTTGGGGGTACTAGCTTGTGAGTCAAGAATTAAAGGGCAGTAGTCGGAGGCAATGCGCGGGAGAGAGTGTTGGAGGCAGTTAAGGAATAGTTGGTCAAACTGGCTTGTGATGAGAAATCTGTCCAATCTAGCAAGCACAGGCTTGGCTCTGAGATTAGACCAAATGAATTTCCATCCAGCGAGGGGGAGGTCGATGAGGTGAAGCTGCTTAATCCAACTCCTGAAGTCCTTCATATCTCTGCTCGAACTAAGGCCACCATTCCTTTCGGTGTTAGAGATGGCTGCATTAAAATCTTCACATATGACCCAAGCATCACATAAGAGTCTTCTTCGGAGGGTGATTTTTCTGATGCAAAAGTCTCTGTCGTCCAATTCAAATGGTGCATAGACAGATGTGAGGGACCACTCGGCTCCAGTTGTTCCATTAAGGAAGGAGAGGGATATGGAGAAGATGTTGACTGCACAATAGAAGCAATCTAAAATGTTGTCATTCCAACCAACAAGAACACCGCCACAGCTATCAATAGCATCGAGAGATTTCCAGTTTGTGAGAGAATTTCCTCCAATGGATGAGAGCTTACGGTTGGAAGGCTTAGAGAGTTTGGATTCTTGAAGGCAGACCACAGAAATCTTAGCATTTTGAATACCGTCTTTGATCAGTGCACATTTGTTGGGGTTGCCCAACCCACGAACATTCCATCTGGCAATCTTCTTTTTTTTTTTAAAACACGCAGAAAAGACAATGACAAAGAAGGGGCCAATAAGCGCAGGCACTCAGTTGAGCTGCTGCTGTTAATCTGGAGAATCAACAGTAACCGCTGCAATTTGCTTGTGCTTATCAACCGAGTGTGTCCCAAAAGCCTCCATTCCTATAAATTCAGCTACCTCAAGAATATCCTCATTAGAAAGTAAAGCAAAAGGATTGTTGCATGCGTTGGTAACTGAAAGCATAGAAGCGGAGGTACCTTCGATCTTGCGATCGGAGACTGATTTGGCGGAAGCCCGCAGATGGTGCATGAAGGGTCTGGTGGAAGATACTTTGGATGCTGAACGGCAGTGCTTGCGCCGCTTGCTACTGCCTTCTTCGAAGTCTGAAGGTGCTGAGCCTGAGCTAGAAAAGGAGATGAGTCTGCGGTACCTTGGTATGAGAAACTTAGTGCGGAAGCTGGAAGCGTGCGCTCCCTTGGTTCCAGCGTTGAATTGCATAGTCTTGGGAGCTTCAGATTTGCCAACACGCTTGGCCATTAAGTTCTCGAGGGCGGACTCAACTGCAGGTTGAATTTCCTTAAAGAGAGACAGGAGAATATTCACAATCTTCCCTTTCCATACCATTTGCCTAATATCTTCTTCAGGGAAGATGTCGTGCGAGCTTGAGGAGTTGTTAGGGTTGTTGTTTGATGCAATTTGCTCCGCGGGTTCAGGTCGAACCCGGTGAACAGTACTGGGTCGACCCGGGTGGCAATTTACGCGAATTAAATTCGCGAAACCCGGCCCACAAACCCGGCCCAATTCGCGAGTTGGACCCGCCAACCCGCGGGTCGACCCGCGGATTTCAACCCGTTCGACCCGTGACGGGTCGACCGTTGACCCGCGGGTCGAACGGTCGAAAATGGGGCCGTTGCGCTGCTGATGGCTCTGTCTTGGGACAGACCCGTTGTGAACGGCTCTTTGAGCCATTGCATTTTTTTTTTGTTTTTTGTTTTTTCCCACTTATTTAGCCTATAAATATCCCCAAAAATCTCATAAAAAATCACACATCACTCTCTTACTCTCCCTACTACTATACATCATTTGTAAAAAAAATTTGAACAATTGTAGTATTCATCAAACAAGTGTACAAGGAGGCATATACACGATCAAATTTCGGTCGTATCGGAATCAAAATTCAACGTCTTCAACTCTCTTCAACCCTTGTCAAATCTACTTCAACCTCTTCTCAACTCTTCAATTGCGGAATCGGCAAAGCGCTCCTCCATCTTTTCTATTCGATTCTTATTTTAACGGTTTTTTTTTACATACGCGTATTCCACGGTGAACGGTATCAAAATATCTCTATCTCTCTCGTTAATTTTTTTTTGCGTTGTAGTTAAAATTATTGTTCGTTTTTTTGAACTTCTCTATCTCAACCCTCTTGTTTTTTAGATTTTTTTTGTATAATTCACCGCTCCTACATTGTATATTTTTTTACATACTTTGCTTTAGCACATTACTACATTATGTCTAGATCACGCGGTAGCGGTCGTAGCGGACAAAATTCCTCCTCCTCTTCACGTAGGCCACCAATTGTCCCAACTAGTGAGCCCGCCCAAGATTACATTGATCCTACTATGGAACAATGGGGTACACACGACATGGATGTTGTAGGTGACATACAATTAGAAGAACAACAACAACAACAACAACCCGAAACCACACAACCCCGTAGTAGTAGGAAAAGTAGAGAAGAAACTAGCGATTGGCATAAGTTTTATGATTCTATCCCGGACGAACATACTCCGGGTATAGGTTTGAAAGTGTGTAAAACATGTAGTAAAACATACAAATTCAAGAGGGGTGACGGCACCGGTACAATTAGTAGGCACATACAACATAATCATAAAGAACTTCTTAATCAAATACAAGGCCAACAAAAAATCAACCCTAGGACCGGTCAAGTAGATAGCCACCCTTATGATCCCGAACTTGTTCGTCGGGAAATGGCCCGATTAGTCATTAAGGAAGAGTTGCCATTTTCCTATCCCGAGAGTAGGAACTTGGAAAATTTTAATCAAACGGCCTTAAACCCTCATTTTAAAAGAATTTCGAGAAATACTTGCAAATCGGATTGTTTTAAAATGTATGTTGAAATGAAGGACGCGTTGATTGCAATTTTATGGAGTTTAACTTGTAGGGTTAGTTTAACTTCGGATTGTTGGACGGGTGTCAACAATATTCCAACGATGGGAATAACCTGTCATTGGATCGACAATGATTGGATTCTTCAGAAAAGAATCATATCACTTGCGTCGTTGCCGTATCCCCATAGTGGCACTGAAATAGCAAACCGTATTATAGAAATTTGTGATGTTTTTCATATTCGAGATAAAATTATGGCTATTACTTTTGATAATGCATCTAACAACAATGTAGCAATTACTACTTTAAAATCTGTATTAAACCCTCCATCTGACAATATTTTTCATGTTAGATGTGCATGTCATATTATAAATTTATGTATTCAAGATGCATTAAGAATAGCTGATCCATATATAGTTAAAATTAGAAATTGTGTACATTTCATTACATTAAGTCCAAGCATTTTATAAGAATGGAAAGCTTGGTGTAGGGTTAGAAATGTTCCTTTTAGAAAATTTCCAAAAGGATGTTGGACATCGATGGAATTCTACTTTTGATTTACTAAATGTTGTCACCGATTATAAAGCAGTTGTAAATGATTTTTGTATCGCAAAAAATATGCACAATTTTGAAATGACTCCCCCCGATTGGTTTTTTGCCGAATCTTTATTGAAATTTTTAGAACCTTTTAAAACCGCAATTTTTAAATTTTCAAAAACATATGAATCTACTTCTAGTAGCATTTTTATTGAATTAGTTAGCATGATGCAAATATTTAACGAAATGTTAAATGATCCCTATATTAGTGACATTGTAGTACCTGCATTTCAAAAAATTTTGAAGTATTATTTTCCTCCTCCTATGTTGATTTGTGTTGCTACTGTTACGGATCCCCGTATCAAATTAGAAGGTACGAAGAATTTGATAGAAATATTTTTTGGATATTTAGAGGACAATGTAGAATTAACAACTGATTGCGCTACTTTTTTAGTTCAGTTTGAATCTACGTTAAATAACTTGTATAATTATTATGATAGACGTTTTGCTTCTAGTAGTACAACTTCTGTAGTTAGTTCTTCTTCTGGTAGTTCTAAAGGTAAGGGTAAAAGTAGAATTGGTGATAGAACATTTAGTTTACTTGAACAAATTCAATCTAAAAAACCTAGGACTAATCAACCAAATGAATTAAATTGGTATAACCAACAGGATACTGAGCCTACTCTTTCTCCACTAGATATTTTACAATGGTGGAAAGAACATGAATACACTTTTAGTATTCTGTCAATTATGGCTAAAGATTTACTAACTCCTCCTGTCTCTACAGTTGCTTCTGAGAGTACATTTTCTACAAGTGGCAGGGTTCTATCTGATTACAGGAATCGGTTGAAGCCCGAGGCGTTAGAGATGCTCGTTTGCACAGAAGACTGGCTGAAGGCTGAAGATAGGACGCAAGGGAAAGCACGATCAAGTTCCACAAGTGGGAGCAACTCGCCCGAAGAACAACAACAACAACAACAACAACAACAACAACAATAGCTTTGCTTGTTATGTCAAATTAGAAAACTTGTACTCAATTAAAATTGTATATAAGAAATATGTTATTGTATAAAACTTATTTGTGAATTGAATTCTTCATTTCGTTATAAATTGTATAACTTAAATTCATATGAATAATATTTCAAAATTTGTTGTCAATTTCACTCTTTCAATCTTATTATTATTATTACGATTTTCATTGTTTATTAGTATTATTACTTACTTAGTATTATAATTAAACATCATTTGGGGATATTTGAAGAATTGTAGTATTATTACTTATTAGTATTATTAATTAATTACTTACTTAGTATTATAATTAAACATCATTTGGGGATATTTGAAGAATTGTAGTATTATTACTTATTAGTATTATTACTTACTTAGTATTATAATTTTTGAAGAATTGTAGTATTCATCAAACAAAGATATGGTTGTTTGTATACATCATTTGTAAAATTATTATTATTATTATTTTAATTTAAGCTACCAAAAAAAATAATAATAATAATATTAAACGGGCCAACCCGCGGGTCGACCCGGCCCAACCCGGGTCGAACCCTAAAGGGTTCACGGGTTGGGCGGGCCACCCAAACGAAAACTTAGCCCGACCCGGCCCGGCTAAGTATTCGTGCCAACCCATACGGGTAAGGCCCAGCCCGGCCCACTCGACCCGTTCGCCATCCCTAGTGATAATTCCGGAGATAAATCCCACACCACAAGTAATCTACCGTGATAATTCTGGAGATATATCCCACACCACAAGCAATCTACCGTGATAATTCCGGATATTAAATCCCACACCGAAAGCCATACTGAGGTACTTGACCCATGTTCTCGTTCATCATATCACCACTAGTGCCTGTCCTTATTATTTTTGGGTTATTTAATTACTTAACGAATCTCCTAGAGTTGGTGTACCCTACCGGACTTAACTCAAAACTGAACAACTGGAATGCCTCAACAGGTCTCAACAAAAGAACTCAAGCGCCAGTATACTAGGGTCACACACACCCTCTAGAGACTCAAACTCAAATATCTCAACCAATCTTACTTCATAAACTGCTCAACTTAACATCTTGAAAACATAAGTTCAATAGGAGATAAGGTATAAGTAGTTATAGATCAAAATATCTAGAGAATAAACCATTTGGAAGAACCCTCATAAATATAAAAATACATCAGTACCAGTCGACTATAGAAAGTATAAGTCGACTGTCTAGAAAGAAAGTTCCATGATTTTAAGAAATTAAGCTAAGTGTTATAAGTTGACTTATAAAAATCATAAGTCGACTTACCAGAGAATATAAGTTGACTTATAAAAGTCATAAGTCGACTTAAAAGAGATTATAAGTCGACTTAAAAAGTCATAAGTCGACTTACCAGAGAAAAATCTACGATAACTTTGAAAAATAAATTCTAAGTGTGCCAGTCGACTGAAAAGGGTCTAAGTCGACTGTCCAGAACGGATTTTCAAGAAAACTAAAGATCAAAGCAGCCCGGTCGTACCAGTCGACTGAAAGGTCTGCCAGTCGACTGTCGGCCTACAGACTGCTTAGTTTTGGTTGTACATGATAATCAAAATTAGAGTTTTCTAAAAGAAATCATTGTTTATGAAAATAATTCGTATTCAGGTAAAAATGACAATCTCAAAGTATCCTCAGATTGGATACATTACTCAAATCAACCCATTTCTCAAAACTCAAGTTCTCATGTTCTAAATTCCTAATTCTTCCATTAGGGTTTCTCAATACTGAATTTCTTGCACAACTCAAAACCAAAATCTGATTTGTATTCACGAGATCCAGATGTTCATCCATCCAATCCCTTATTATCATAACCATACTCATATCTTAAACATGCTTTCTAGCGATACAAATTTATAAACCAAGATCTACTAAACATTCATAGATTTCACATACATAATAGGACAACAATCATTGCATCGCTCAAACAAACATGTCCAAACAAACTACGGAACGATCATTCACATAAGTCGAAACAACAACCAAATCTACAATATTCACATAAAGCAAACAACAAACAATTTTACATCACTCACATAAAACATACACAAAGCAAAACAACATGTCACTCACCTTAGGAAACGACGAGATCCAACTATAAAGTCTCTCCTTTTGCGAGATCCAAAACTTCTTCTTGCTCTTCCAAAATAAATCACAAAAATCTATATTGTGCAGCGAATGACGGCTGCAAATTCCTTTTAAATATCCGGGATAAGAGTTTAGGGTTTTACCCACTTTTGCAAAATAATCCCTTCAAAATACAACTTTATATATATAGCTCTATTCTTGGAAATTCAATAAAATTCATTTAAATTAGGATTTAGAAGTAAAATATAATCCTAAATCTCAACCGGTACTGTTCAAAACGTCCAGAAAGTAAATTTTATATTTTAACCTCTAAAAATGACAAATTTGCAAAAAGGTCATTCTTTTCTCAAAATTTGCAAATAGTTCCAATTAATTTTAGAAAAATCTGGAAAAATACTAAATACATCCCAAATATTAAATAATGATTTTTCATGAAGAAAACTTGACTTTCAAACTTCTCAAGAAAGTATTGGCACGTGTTTTGCACGTGTAAAAGATAAACCTTTATGAAAATATTCATAAATTCTCTAAAAATCATTTTAGTCATTTATAAACCTTTAAAATAATATTTTAAAAATATGGGGTTCTACAAGCGCGGTGGCTTTGCCAAGCAGTTCGGTAGCTCGGCTAGGCGAACCGGTGGCCAGCAGGTCGGAAGGTACACGTGGTTAGATCTGGAGCGTCCATCATTGCGTGAATCACGAGGACGGGGTTCAGATCACGAGAAAACGTTATTTTATCGTTTTGTGGGCGTGGCACAATCTGAACCGTCCATCTCGTCTTAACGCGAATTTTGGACAGATCCGACGGTGATTCAGCCTCGGAAGGATTTTTCTCCATATATGAGGCTCGGTTCCTCGTCCCCTCGGTTCGGAGGCTCGGTACGGTTAGCCGAGGTATGGATTTAGACGTTTTGAAGTGGACTCAGTAGCTCGGTTGCTCGGCCAAGCGGTTCGGTAGCTTGGCTAGGCACACCGGTGGCTGAGTCGTGGACTTAAGCGATTTGAGGAGTCATTGTTTTGAAATGTCACAACTCTCCGCTTTGGCGCTTAGGCTTCTTAGTGGGCTTTTAAATTTCCAAGGAAGCCCAAACGTCGCACTGGGGTTATAAGTTCTTACTCCCCCACCCCCCAAGCTCATTTCTCACTTTATACTCCAAGCTTTCACTTTTACTCTCTGCGCTCTCTGCTAGCGGCGATTTTTGCTCCAAGGTGGTTACGTTAGCTGTCGCGTGGGCCAGGCAATTTCTGGCGAACTTATTCCGACCGTGAACGTCACATCAAGGTTAGTTTACTTGCCTTAGCCTTTTTCTAGAGATGTCAAGGGTAGCCTCGGGAAGTGAGGCCTCGTCCTCGGGCGATAGTGCTGCCGAGGAGAGGAAGCAGATGGAGATCCGAAGGAAGGGAAAGCAGGTGGCCGAGCCATCCGTGGCTGAGGCGAAGAAGAAGACGAAGAGGGTAGTGGCCCAATCTCCTGTAGTCGAGGAGATTGTGGAGAATCCGAGGCAAGCCCCTGAGACGGGCCAGTACCCTTGTGTACTGTCCGGGCATGCCGGGGTCAGGCAATACGAGGGCGACCTTATGAAGAAGGTGATCATAGGTCAGTCGGAAGTTTACGAAGAGAACAACCCGGTTCTGACCACCGAGGCGAACGAGATTGGATCGGTGCTATCCGAGAGGGACCTGCTCCGGATCAGAAAAGATTTTGCCATCCCTCCGGAGTACAAGCTGATTCTCCCCGGCCCTGGGATGCGAGCGAACTCCAAACTGTCGTCGTCGGATATGTGTATGTTCGACTACGACTCTCTGAACGCCGGACTGCGCTTTCCCCTGCACCCTTTCATTCGTCAGGTCCTCGGGTGGTACTGCCTTGCACCGACCCAATTCATGCCGAACACCTGGCACCATGTGAATGCCTTCCTGCTGCAGTGCCGTAACGCCGAGGTCGAACCGGACCTAACGATCTTCTGGAGCATGTATCGGATTCACCGGATGCACAAGACCGAGCATCGCTACTACCTGGCGCCGAGGAAAGGCGTTCGGATTATAGAAAACGCGGACTCAATCAAAGGTTAGAAGGTGAAGTTCTTCATATTGAGAGAGCCCTCGATGCTACAAGTTCCGAGTCGGTGGAAAGTAGAGGTGCCAACTGACTACAGCCGAGGAGGAAGTGGTGGGGAAGATCATGGCCCTCCCGATGTTGAGCTGGAGGGAGATGACCGAGGAGGTGCTACATGGGTCAGGCCTTAGTCCGATCGACCCGAGTACGCTCCTGACATCTCGCAATATATATTTTTTTTTCTAAGTTTTTAGCTCGTTTCACTAACTTTCAATTTGTTTGTTGTTTGGTACAGAAGCACCGAAGATGGACTTTTTGGCCATGATGAATGAGAGGGGTAAGGTTGCCGATGGAAGGAAGAGGAAGAGGCCGAGCGCGACTGCCTCGTCGGGTCGGCCCCCCAAGGTTGCTTCGGCAGTTACTCCGTCTCCCCCCGTCGTTGAGGTCCCCTCGCCAATGGTGGTTGTTGTCGCCGAGCCCTCGGCTCCTGTTGCATCTACCACGGCCGGTGCGACCTTCGATGCCTCAGCGACGCTGTCGCTTGAGGCCCCACCGCTGACTGCCCAGGCCGAGGTGATCTTGACCGAGCAGCATAAGCAATTGTTCGTTCCGGACTGGCGAGTCAAGAAACGCGATGGCTTCCTCGGGAATTCGCAGATGTCAATGCAGGCCGTCAAACACTTGGCGACCCCGAAGGATCGAGCCGCGCTGAAGGCGGGGACGGTTGGCGACGATACTTATGAGGTCGCCCGGTCGCTTGTATCGGTAAGTTGCGCGTGCCTTTTCTGCAGAATTTTTTCAAGTCTACCGTTCGGCACTTTGTTCTTACTATCTTTTCGTTTCGGCAGGCCACTTGTCACTTCAACCATCTCCTGGAAGCGTTAGCCGAACAGGAGAAGAAGTTGAAGGCCGCCAGTGAAAAAGACAGGGCGGACAAGGTGAAGGCAGTTCGGCAGCTCGAAGCAGAGCAGAGGCGAGTCGAGGGCTTGGAGGTCCGGGTTACCGACCTTGAGGCAGACCTGGAGCGGACTAAAGGGCAGCTCGCCGAAGAGGTCACCAAAGTCACTAAGGCTGCCGAGGAGCTGGCGGCATTGGCTAAGGCTCTGGCAGAGATGAAGGCGGAGAAGGACGCCTTGGCGACAAAGATCAGGGCCGAGGTCGAGGCCGAGGCGAAGGCGCATATGGCCTCGAACATGGAGAAGTCCTACCAGAGGGTGTTCGACCACGTTCAGGACCGCGTCCCCGGCTTTCAACGGGTCGGCTACAGGCTGTGGCCCGGATCCGCCTCAGATGGTGAGGAGGAGGGAGGCGAAGCGGGGGAAGGCGACAAGGAAGAGGGCGAAGAGGAGGAGGAGGTGGTCACTCAGACCGGGGTGACCGGAAACGAGGGGTCGTCCAACGAGGCGCCTGTGGTCGAGGCGACGACGCAGGTGGACCCCTGATCCCCTCATCTTTTGTACCCCCTTTTTTTTCTTTCAAAATGTAAGCCTTTTTGCGGACTGCCCACCGCCTCTTCTTTTATGAATAAGATTGTTTCTTCAAATTTGTCTCAAGTATTTGGCTTGGATTTGTAGTCTTTGAATGTAATGTGTTCGTCTTTCAGATCATCGTTCATGCTCCAGATACCGTAGCAGCTCGGCGTCGTGCCGAGCTATTTAAGCAATCTCGCGAGGCTCGCCTCGAGGGTGAAATCGACCTGATCAGGAGGGTGTTGTTCAACGTGGAGAAGAAAAACAGCGAGTTGCTGGCCAAGGTGCACCATCTCCGGATAGTCGAGGAGGAGCTCTCGGCGAAGGAGGCAGAGCCAGCCTCGGTGTTTGCCGAGCGAGATGAGCTCGCGAAGAAGGTCGAACAGTTGCAGAGGGTCACGGTCGACAAGAGCATCGAGGTGACTAACTTACACCGTATTATATCTGATAGCGCTGAGTGTCCCAGTTCGGCGAAACTCCCTCGATTCAAGATAATGGTTAAGGATGACACTCTGAAAGATAGGATCGTTGAGCTCGAGGAGGAGGTGGCTCGTCTGAAGCCTCAGCCCGTGAGGACTAATGCCCGCAGCACCTCGTGCACTCGTGAGGAGAGAGAGCGAGGGATCACCTTTTACGAGCTCGCGACTCGTCCTCAAATCATTGGTTGGACAGCAGCCGACGCACAAAGCGGAGTAGCTGTTAGCTCGAGTGGAGCCTCGGTCGGAGCCACCGTTAGGCTCAGTGGCGAGGCGGCGTCCCAGTTCGTCGGCCTAGAGACAAGCTCGGAGATGAAAAGACGAAAACCCCGATTGTCTCTAAATCGGAACGTCCCTGTTCCGAGGAGGCGCTGAACGAGTTGCATCGGGCTTTAGGCTTGCGTCGTTCTCCTTGTTGTGATGACACACCTTGTAAATTTGTCAAGTCGTTTTTTTTTTGCTGTAACTCTTTGCCTTGTAAACTTATCACGTTGTATCAATAAAATCGAAGTTGCTTCGCTCATTGTTGTGCCTTAGTTGCCTTACTCTTGAGACCGAACCATAAGGACCCATAGTTATCTTCTTCGAGTGTTTTAGCTGCGGAACTTTAGTTTTTTGCTCGGAGTATACCGAGGCGACTTTGCACTTCCGCGGTGCGATAGCTCGGATTTCAGACGCAATCCACGTGGCTCAATCTAGACGGTCGATCATGATCGTGGCATGCATCACGAGGTGGGGGGCACGAATTCTCAAAAAACACTATCTTGTCATTTTATGGATACGTGGCATGATCTGATCCGTTCATCACGTTCTAGTACGCATTTTGAGATGATCTAACGGTGAAATTGGTTTGGCAGAATTTTTCTCCATATGTGGGGGTCGATTCCTCGTCCGCTCGGCTCGGGGTATTGAGTGAGCGCAGTCGAGCCGAACGCTGGACTCCGAACCACCGTTAGAGTTGCTCGACGGTTGTGGGAGCTGTTCCGAATGGCGACCTACTTCTAGCTCGCTCATGAGCGAACTTGCGAAGTAGAATCGAGCCAAGTGTTTTACTCCGAACCATCGGTAGAGTTGTTCAACGGTTGTGGGAGCAGTTCCGAATGGCGACCTACTTCTAGCTCGCTTACGAGCGAACTTGCGAAGTAGAATCGAGCCAAGTGTTGGACTCCGAACCATTGGTAGAGTTGTTCAACAGTTGTGGGAGCAGTTCCGAATGGCGACCTACTTCTAGCTCGCTTACAAGCGAACTTGCGAAGTAGAATCGAGCCAAGTGTTGGACTCCGAACCATCGGTAGAGTTGTTCAACGGTTGTAGGAGCAGTTCCGAATGGCGACCTATTCCTAGCTCGCTTACCAGCGAACTTGCGAAGTAGAATCGAGCCAAGTGTTAGACTCCGAACCATTGGTAGAGTTGTTCAATGGTTGTGGGAGCAGTTCCGAATGACAACCTACTTCTAGCTCGCTTACGAGCGAACTTGCGAAGTAGAATCGAGCCAAGTACTGGACTTCGAACCATCGGTAGAGTTGTTCAACGGTTGTGGGAGCAGTTCCGAATGGCGACCTACTTCTAGCTCGCTTACGAGCGAACTTGCGAAGTAGAATCGAGCCAAGTGTTGGACTCCGAACCATCGGTAGAGTGAAGAGTAAAGGCAGAGAGTTGTAAACAGTTTTTACAAGTAAAATATGAAAAAGCTTTCTTTATTGACTAATGGTCGGCTGCTTCTAAAGTTGCGAGCCGTTATTACAAGAGAGGAATAAAAGAAAAACATTACAAGTAGTAGGAGTGGAACGGTTCGACATCCCAAAATACTTAGAGAGGCGCTGGTGCTCTCTCTTGGTATTTTAAGAGATGGTCGGCATTCCAAGTCCTGGGGATCTCCCTGCCTTCGAGATCTTCTAGTCTGTATGTGCCAGGCCGAACCACTTTTGCGATCTTATAGGGTCCCTCCCAATTTGGAGCCAGTTTGCTTTTCTGTCTGGGAAAAGAGATGGCTAGCTTTCTGAGAACCAAGTCCCCTTTTTTGAGGTCGGTAGGACGGACTCTTTTGTTGTACGCCAACTCGATCCTTCTTCGGTAGCTTTGTTGACGAATGGCTGCTCTTTCTCGGATCTCATCAATTAGGTCCAGATTTGCTCGGAGCTCTCTGGCATTCTGTTATTCTTCATAAGCCATTAGACGAGGAGAGGGTATACCAACTTCTAGGGGGATCATAGCTTCGGACCCATAGGTGAGATTGAACGGAGACTCTCCTGTGGGGGTCCGTTTTGTGGTGTGGTAGTTCCACAGCATGTTGGGAAGCTGATCGACCCATAAGCCTTTGGAACATTTATCCAAACTCTTCTTAATGCTGGAGAGGATCTGTCGATTAGCATTTTCGACTTGGCCATTCGACTGGGGATGAGAAACGGAGGAGAATCGGTGTTGGATGGCAAGGTCCTCATATAGAGCTCGGAAGGCAGCCCCGGTGAACTGGGTTCCGTTGTCTGTTATGAGGAACCGAGGGATGCCGAATCGGCAGATTACGCTCTTCCAAAAGAACTGAACTACCTTGTTCTCGGTGATCGTGGCCAAGGGCTCGGCCTCTGTCCATTTTGAGAAGTAGTCGATTGCCAAGACTAAGAATTTGAACTGGTCGAGAGCTGGTGGAAATGGCCCTAGTAAGTCCATCCCCCACATTGCGAAGGGGATTGGACTTGATAGGGAAGTGAGTGGAGCTTGTGGGAGGCATCGGATGTCGGAGTACTTCTGACAAGAGCTGCATTACCAAACGTGCCGTTCGGCGTCTCGTAGGAGAGTGGGCCAGAAATATCCGTAATTCAACACTTTGCGGGCTAGAGATCTGGACCCCGAATGTGCCCCGCCGATGCCCTCATGAAGTTCTTGCAGGACGTATTCGGCTTGCTCTGGGGAAAGGCATCTTAGATAAGGCCTGCCGTCTACCTGTGTGAAGGAGCATTTATATAGGGTGCCTCCGATCAGTATGTAACGCTCGGCTCGGGTTCTCACTCTTCGCGCTTCCTTGGGATCCTTGGGGAGGAGCCCGTCCCTTAAAAATTCGACGAGGGGTTTCATCCAGTTATCTTCAAGCAGAACAGGCAGTGACTCCATTGAGTCGGAATTTTCATCCTCTATACTTGGTTTTAGAAGGACCTCTATCAAGGCGGTTTGCTCGAGACCTTGGAGGGAGGAAGAGGCTAGCTTGGATAGGACATCGGCCTGGGCATTTTCTTCTCGAGGGATTCGTTCTATGAGGGCTTCTTCAAATAAGGCCATGAGGTTCCTGACCTTGGCTAAGTACTTAACCATCCGGTCGTCACGTGCTTCATACTCTCCTAGGACCTGATTTACGACTAGCTGAGAGTTGCTAAAGATCCGGAGGCGTTGTGCCCCTGCATTGCGGGCCATCCCAAGGCCGGCTATAAGTGTCTCGTATTCTGCTTCGTTGTTAGAAGCCTTGAAGTTTATACGGAGGGAGTATTGGAGGATGAAGTCATCTGGGCCTGCCAGAATGACCCCGGCTCCGCTTCCCTCGTTACAGGAGGATCCATCCACATAAACCGACCAGATAGGTGGTCCCTTCATTACTTGGCTAAACTCGGGGATGGTACTTTCAACTATAAACTCTGCTAGGGCCTGAGCCTTGATCGCGGTCCGAGGCTGATATGTTATATCATGCTGGCTCAGCTTGATCGACCACTTCATAAGTCGGCCCGAGGTCTCCGGCTTGTGGAGGACTTGCTTCAGCGGCTGGTTGGTAATAACGATCACCGAATGGGATTGAAAATATGGGCAGAGCTTTCTCGCGGCCATCACCAGGGCATAAGCCATCTTTTCTATCATCGGGTAACGGAGCTCAGCATCCCGAAGTACTTTGCTCACATAGTAGATGGGCTTTTGAGCCCGGTCTTATTCCCTTACTAAAACAGCACTGAGGGTCTGCTCGGAGGCTGCCAGGTAGAGGTAGAGGGGTTTGCCAGGAATTGGTTTGCTGAGGAGGGGAGGATTGACGAGGTAAGCTTTGAGCTGGTCGAACGACTCCTGTTGCTGTTGACCCCATTCGAAACCTTTAGCCCCCCTGAGGGCCTTGAAGAAGGGGAGGCATTTCTCCCCAGACTTCGAAAGAAAGCGCCCTATGGCGGCTAGGCGGCCTGTCAACCTCTGAACTTCTTTAACATTCTTGGGAGGGGCCATGTCTAATATGGCCTTGATTTTCTCAGGGTTTGCTTCAATTCCTCGTTGGCTGACCATGAAGCCGAGGAACTTTCCTGACGAGACACCGAACGCACACTTTTTCGGATTGAGTCTCATGTTATGCTTTCTCAGAACATCAAATGCCTCCTGTAGGTCAGTTACATGATCGGCTCCTCGGATGCTTTTTACGAGCATGTCATCAACATACACCTCCATATTCCGGCCGATTTGAGCTTGGAAAACCCTGTTGACGAGGCGTTGATATGTTGCACCCGCATTCTTCAGACCGAAGGGCATAACCCTGTAGCAGTAGAGGCCCTGGTCGGTTACGAATGAGGTCTTCGGGATGTCCGGGGGGAACATCCAAATCTGGTTGTAGCCTGAGAAGGCATCCATGAAGCTGAGGAGTTCATGTCCCAAGGTGGCATCAATCAGAGTGTCAATACTCGGAAGAGGGAAGGGATCCTTGGGGCAGGCCTTGTTGAGGTCGGTAAAATCGATACAAATCCTCCAAGTCCCATTGGACTTCTTCACCATTACTACATTCGACAACCACTCGGGGTAGTTCACCTCTTGTATGAACCGGGCCTTCAAGAGCTTGTCCACCTCCTCTTTTATAGCTAACTGGCGCTCAGGAGCGAACTTGCGCCTCTTCTGTTGAACCGGTTTGGACCCCGGAACAACGCTGAGGTGGTGGACCAAGAGTTCTTCGGAAATTCCGGGCATGTCTGCAGCTGACCAAGCGAAGAGGTCTTGGTTCCTTCGGATGCACTGGACTATGTCGGAACATAGGGCGGATGGGAGGGTCTTGCTAACAAAGAATTTTCAGCTTGGGTCCTGCTCAGAGAAGAGCACTTTCTCCAACTCATCCACCGGCTCGGATGTTGGTCGGGCGACATCTTGGGGGATTTCTAGAGTTTCTAGGGAGAGGACTGGACCGAGGGTAGAGGTCATGTAGCACTTTCGGGCCGTTTCTTGATTGCCCCTTACTTCCCCTACTCCGGCCCGGGTGGGGAATTTCATCTTGAGATGGTATGCTGAAGGAACGACTTCTAGAGCTGCTAGGCCGGGTCGACCTAGGATGACATTGTAAGTTGCATGGACATCCACAACCATAAAATCCATTGACTCCGTTCGGGTAGTAGGAGTTTTGCCAGCGGTTACGTCGAGGGTGATCACCCCTTCAATAGTCACTGGCACTCCCGTGAAACCATGGAGTGTGTAGCCGGCGGGCTTAAGTCTATCCTGGGAGAGCTTGAGGCTCTTGAAAGCGGCGAGGAAGAGGATGTTAACGGAGCTGCCATTATCTACTAGGATCCTCTCCACTTTGAAGTTCGCCATGTGGAGGTTGATGACGAGTGCGTCACAGTAAGGGGTTCGGACGCCCTCGAGGTCTTCATCCGAAAATGTGACGGGCACTCCCAGGCCTTTAGGAGGAGGGGTGGCGCAGACCGAATTGACTTCTCTTAATGCCTTTCGAGAGGAGTTGGAGGAGCCTCCCATTGGGCCCCCATGGATGAGGAGTAGGACACGCTCCTCTTCGAAGTCGGGAGTTTCATCGCGCTCGGAACACTTGTTAGCCCCCCGAGGCAGGGGAGGAAGGTCGGCTCGGTCCTTTCTTACGAATCTGGTCAGCTGCCCCCTCTGGACGAGGGCTTCTATTTCATTCTTCAAGGCCCTACAATCATTGGTGTCGTGACCATGGTCCCGATGATAACGGCACCACTTCTTTTTATCCCTTTTCTTGGCGGGAGTGTTCATCCTCAGAGCAGGAGGTATGATCCCTTCCTTCTTAACTTCCATTAGAATGGTAGAGACATTGGTGGTGAGAGGAGTTAATTTCTCGAATCTGGGGGGAGGTCGGCGCTGGCCGGCATTATCCTTCTGGTGCTTCATGGCTCCCTCCTCTTCTGTTCCCTTTCTCTTAGACCCGGAGGAAAAGCCCTCCAAGTTGGGGCGGTGCTCGGCTTCTTCGGCCCGAATATACTTTTCACTTCGGAGGAGGAGGTCAGAGAAGTTCTGCAGGGGCTTCTTGGCGAGGGAGGAGTGGAGGTTGGAGTTGAGGACATTGGATTGAAATGCTGCTGCAGCGACCGACTGGTTGAGGGATGCTATGGACCTGGCTTCAGCTGTGAACCTTTTCACATAGTCTCTCAGCTTTTCACCCTTCTTCTGATGGAGGTACAGTACCGAGATGCTGGTCTTCTCAGTTCTACGGCTACTTACAAAATGGGTGATGAAGAGGGTCTCGAATTGCTCGAAGGAGAATATTGAGGATGGGGCAAGGCGAGAGTACCATTCTCAAGCTGGGCCCTTGAGAGTTGCGGGGAAGGTTTTACAGAGCAGAGCATCGGAAGCTTGATGGATGAGCATGAGGGTCTTAAAGCTTTCGATGTGATCGACTGGGTCAGTTTCCCCGGAATAAGTCTCGAATTGAGGAGGCTTGAAGCCGACTGGTACAAGTGCATCCATTATGGTTCGGGAAAAAGGAGGTCTGCTAGGACGAAGAGTCCTTCCTCTAAGCTCTTCTTCTCGGTCTAACTGACCCAAGCACCTCTCCATCTCATGGAGACGGCGGTATACAGCGTCATCCCTTCGACGGTAATCAGGCGAGCCTCTAGACTCGTCTTCGTACGAGGGAGAGCGGGGGCTACTACGACGGTAGCTCCTGGAGCGGCGAGGACTCTGCATATGCCGGGAATTGCTAGGAGCTGGAGGAGGAGTTGGGGACCGTCGGCGAGGACTTCGGACCAGAGGAGGAGTGGGAATCCTTGGAGCATTGGTGTTGTTGGGACGGAGATTAAGAGCTTGTAGGACGGTTGCTTGGAACTGCTGGAACTCGGCACGGGTGATGGGTGCCTCATTATTCCTAGAATGTTGCCGACCGGCAGGGGAATGGGGTCTTCTCCTGTGATGCTCGGGGGACTCTCTCTGCCCCTTTCGGATAGGGGACCTTCTGTAGTCTCGGCGGTGAGGAGATCGCTCATCCGGACGGTGTTGGCGGGAGGCTCCCTCTCGGGCCCGCTTTTCATCCAGACGGCGGCGAAGATCCTCATCCTTCTGCCGATTGAGGACGGTGTTGCGGAGGTCGGAAGCTCGGGAATTATGGGAGGCCATAGAGTCCGAAGAGGCGTTGTGGATGGAGACGTGGTCCGGATGGAGAGGCTGTTTCTGCGGATTGGGACCCTTAGGAGGTTGTTGGTTCTGAGGAGGAGGCAGGTCCTGTTGGAGTGGGTCTTCCGCTTGAGGAGGAAGTTGCCCCTGCTGCGGAGCAGGTTGGATGGGAATTTCTTGTTGCTGATTGGGGTTGGGTCCTCGGTTGAACCCTCTTGATCTGGCTTTCCTAGGAGGCATGGCTGGAGAAGATCTAACCAATGGGATGAGGGGAGGTTGCTATTCGTTAGTTTCCCACAGGCGGCGCCAATCTGTTGCCGCTAAATCTGGTGTGGGGCAAACAGATAGTATTTGTGGATTCTGGGGAAACTTTTGAATAACAAACCTGTTACCTGTTTTGCCGGACTTTGACGCTGACTCCCGCTGTACACCTGCAAAAAGTGCGAGACACCGGGGTTATTCCCGGCGACGCACCCTCCGACGCTCAAGTCAGTAATCAGGGAAGATTATGAAAGAGCGTAAAAACTGGCAAAAGATTGATTACCTCTTAATGGAGATGGATGGAGGGTATTTATAGGCGCCGCTGGGATCAGATTAGGAATGTAATCCCTGTGGTTAGATAAGGAATGTAATCCCTAATCCCCAGTGAAAGGATAGATACGAATCAGGGCCGTTGATTAGGATTAATCAGAAACCCTAATTCTATCCTTTCTGGACCGGGTTTGTTGCGGGTTGAAACCCGCACCCAGTTGAGGTGGATCCGTTCGTGGGTTAGTGGGTTTCCAAGAAGGAGAACCAGTACCCGCTTCAGACCCATTGGTAGGTGAAATTACCGTTTTACCTCTGGACTTCAAGATTCGTGCCCGATTTGGACGGTTCCGATTAAACCCCATTTTTAGCCATATCAATGCACTTGAGGCAATCCCCAAATTGCCCTTAGGGGAATCTTAGGGGATTTCAATTAAAAGGGGGAGGGGGGGCGTTGAATACAATATTCTCACCCAAGTTAGTCCCCACAGGATCAGCTACATTCTGCATTGGGGGAGGGGGGGACCAATTTGGAACCTTCTGCGGTAGATTCAGCCAGACTTGGGATATTAAGGATTTTTCCTACAAAGGTGGTAATATTTGATGGGTGCGGTGATTGCGCTGCAAACCCTCTAACAGAAAGATTCACATCTGAGATCGGCGCCTTTCCTTTTGCATCTCCAGCGATTTCCTGAATTTGCAGCTGGTTGGTTCCGTCTTGCTTCTCTGTCGGAGAGTCCCTTCGGCGCCAAAAGGAGGTGGACGAGCCGTGCCTGAGGTGAAGAGCTAGACTTTGCCTTTTGCGACATCATCAGAAGGAATGGGGTTGCCGAGGATAAGAATGGGGACTTCATGGATCTGTAGTTCTTGGGTCCAAGGCACTCTGAAGTGGATTTGGATGTTCTTAGGAATGAGGCTGATCACATCTTCGACTTCAATGAGGATGAGTGCCTGGTATCTGGAGACCACGTTCTTCATATCACCGCTCATGATGATGAATTTGCCGATGGGTTGTACCAGTTGCTCAAGGGAGGTTTGGTTCGACAAGTGGAAGGGGAGGATCGGCACATTAATCCAAATGAAGCTTGGCTTGGACTTAAGCTTAGCACCGTAGTCCATCGACCAGGGCGAGAAGGTGGCATTGAAACCAGAGAATTGGAAGATGCCATCAACGATCGCCTTCTTTGCCTCATCTTTGTTAGGGAATTGCACGCGGAACACCACATCGCTGACCTACTTCACAACCCACCAACCTCCTTGTCTCCTCCAAGCAAAGTTCAAGGCACTTTCAACCGTCGCTGTATCAGGACGAGTGCATGGGTTGATCAGATGGAGGAAGGTGCTTGCATGTAGCCCTGGGAGAGCTGAGGCAATTTCTAAGTTGTGTGAGACCTTAATGGCCATAGATTCCCTTCGGTTGTGAAGCGGACAGTCTCGAACCCGGTGGCCAAATTTTTGGCAGTTGAAGGAATGGATCCCACTTTTGCGGTCTACTGCCAGGTGATCGGACGCTCTGCACCTCATGCATCGTTTCTTCATCTTTCTAGGGCAAGGCTTGTGTTGGAAAGGTCTAGGGTTTAGGGGATAAGGATTGGGGGGGGGGAATGGGTCTGGGGGGAAAGGTGGGATTTTTTAGGAGAGGGGGAAGATGAGACGATGGAGAAATGAAGTGGTTTTGGTGGTATCGAGGAGGGCATGGGAATCGATAGGCAGGTTGGGGGTAATGATGGGAGGGAGGACGTGTAGACATTAGAACTTGAGCAAAAGATTTGCTCTTGTTCCAAGGCAGCCATGCACGCACCTCTCTCATTTCCTCACTCTCCGCTCTAATATTTTGTCAAATTTTTTGTACGCCATTTATTCACGTAACAGTTTTGTTCACCATGACAGTAGTGCATTCATGCTTCTATCTGCCGTTATAGCCAGTGCATTGAAGGAGTTGTCTGCCATTACAGTGGATGCAGTCAATGCGTTGATTTGCTGTTACAAATCTCACCCTGCCCCTACAAATAAATGCCCATCTCCCCTGAATCAAAACACCAACACCTCCTCTCTTCCTTTAAACCTCTGTTCTGTGCTCAAACTCAAATTCCTTTCTTCGGTCCTACGGTGATTAAATTCAGATGCTTTCCAGTTCGAGAACTTGACGTGGTGCTTACGTCGATCTCTTCTATCGTTGCATCCTGGGAGACAGCCACCTCAACAGACTCCAGCACCCGGATGAGGTGAATCTGTTTTAAGGAGATTGTGTGATACACAAGTCTCGACACAAATCGGTTTGGTTTTGTTATTTTCATTTTCTTTTTAATTTTATTGGTTTGATTCTTCTTCACCTTCTCTGATTTGTGCCTCTAATTCATACTTGATTTTATTGCAAACGATTTTGTAATCAAAATATTCTAACAAGAAGGATGAGGGAGGTGGCGAATGGGATGTTGAGGAGGAGGAAGGTGAAGAGGCAGCCGTCACCTTCCTCCTCAATTCTAAATCTTCATCTTCCAAACTCGAAACTTATGCATTTTTTTCCTCTCCTCTATTCTAAATCCTACACTCGCCGCCTCCGCACGCCGCTCACGCTCCCACTCCTACCCTAATGGGTAGGAATATTTTAATAGAACCTGGACCCGGACCCTGACCCTATCCTCACGGGTCCAGGTCCGAGTCCAATTTTTGGACCCGTAGGGACCAGATCTGGGTAGTGAAGGACTCAATCCGACCCGATACCAATGCTAGCTGCAAGATATCACTAGCATAACTCTGTGCAAGTGCAAATTGCATATACTAAAATAATTTTTAAAGACTCATTAAATTATATGAAACTTTAAAAAAATGTGAGAGAATTATAAAAAATTACATCATCAAACATATAGTTTAGTAAAATGTATCCCAAAAAATACACACACAGTCCGACCTTTGTGTACATTTTGACAGACAACATAAAGACCTTGGTCCACCTCATCTCGACCTGTAATACCCCAGATCTCGAACGAACAGTCGACTGGTGGGTAGATCAGTCGACTGGTCTGCACGGGATTTGAGAGATTGAGATTGAGATTGAGAAATTTAGTCCCACATGGGAAGTTTGATAGGATAATTTGAGTATAAATACTATTAGCCAATGATCAAGAGTCACCAATCCGGTTAACCACCTTTTGAGAGGCAGCCTGTGGTGGGCAGTTGTACTACATAGTATTTATAATTTGTCTGAGTATTGGGGCGGGGCGTTACACGACCCTCCTCTCCTTCCCCTCCTCATTCCAAATCTATGCCCTCTCCAATCCGCCCTCCCCTCCTCCCTCCTCTCCAGTGTCTCTGTCGTTCTCGACTGTCACGACGCCTTCTCCACATCCACGTGCACACGTGCGTCATCTTCTACCTCAAAACATGCCCAAAGAACCTATAGAGTCGTTGTTATAAACTCATAAAAATTCATACTTCACTCATTGTTTAAAAATATAAATATCATCCAAACATGAAAGTTATAAACTTAAT
This sequence comes from Hemerocallis citrina, assembly GCA_017893485.1. Classification (NCBI taxonomy): domain Eukaryota; kingdom Viridiplantae; phylum Streptophyta; class Magnoliopsida; order Asparagales; family Asphodelaceae; genus Hemerocallis; species Hemerocallis citrina. Next base: position 109,549,462 of record CM030361.1, on the reverse strand, counting down.
TCAAAAAAATCGATGTTTAAACTATAAAATTCTGATGTTTACTCAATCAAAGCATAAATAATCAAAAAAATTATTGCAAAATATCATTATCAATCGAATTATTCAAGTCCAAATATATATTTGTCGTCCATAAATTATCAATAAATAAAAAAATAAAAAAATGAAGGAAGAAAAAGAATCAAAGGATGAAGGGGCTGTCGGGTTTGACATGGGTTGGCGTCGGACTGGGCGGCGGCGCACGGATAGAGGCAATAGGGGTTGACGGCTGCCCCTTCACCTTCCTCCTCCTCAACATCCCATTCGCCACCTCCCTTATCCTTCTTGTTAGAATATTTTGATTACAAAATCGTTTGCAATAAAATCAAGTATGAATTAGAGGCACAAATCAGAGAATGAGAAGAAGAATAAAACCAATAAAATTAAAAAGAAAATAAAAATAACAAAACCAAACCGATTTGTGTCGAGACTTGTGTATTACACAATCTCCTTAAAACAGATTCACCTCATCCAGGTGCTGGAGTTTGTTGAGGTGGTTGTCTCCCAGGATGCAACGACAGAAGAGCTCGACGCAGGCACCACGTCAAGTTCTCGAACTGGAAAGCGTCTGGATTTAATACAGCTCAGTCAATGCGTTTGAATTTAGGACCGAAGAAAGGAATTTGAGTTTGAGCACAGAACGAAGGTTTAGGGGAAGAGAGGAGGTGTTGGTGTTTTGATTCAGGGGAGATGGGCCTCTATTTGTAGAGGCATGGTGAGCTTTGTAACAGCAGACAGCGCATTGACTGCATCCACTGTAACGACAGACAACTCCTTCAATGCACTGGCTATAATGGCAGATAGAAGCATGAATGCACAACTGCCACGGTGAACAAAACTGTTACGTGAATAAATGGCGTACAAAAAATTTGGCTCTGCACGAAGTGGTTCACGTCGGTCCAGCATTCGTGTCCGCGGGACGTGTGGGCGCACACAAGTCGCATGTAATCCGGTTCAAGATTTGCACCCCCCCTGCGCGCGCGAGAAAGAGACTCTTGGCATGCTATCTTACAATGCCAAGAAAAAGGTTATTATATATCCTCTTCTAATTCCTTTATTTTTTCCGATGTGGGACTAAATCCCTTAACTATTTTTAAAGATGAAATCGCCTCACTTCGGGAGACAAATTCTCATTCACCCGATAACCGTTTTGAGCAAGTAAATACATGATTTTGATCTACTCATGAAGGAGAACACAAATCCATCAAGATCTCTCACTAATTCATAGAGGATCTTACTCAACAAATTTCTCAAAAACTTGTTCGTAAATGATGTATAAAATACCCATTTTCTAACACTTCTCGTTGGTACCCAACCCCAGCCTGCATAACTTCTTCGGGTGGACACCACTCGAGGTATCTCCTCTCCCCCAGCCTCCCTCACTGCCTCTCCCTCCTCCTCTGCCACAACTGCCTCCCGCCTCTCTGCCTTAAATTTTTTTGTTTTCATTTTTTAAATAGTGGAGATAAAAACATAAAGCATAATATGAGGATGGATGGAGAACAATGCTTTGGTAAAAATTCAATAGCCACGTTTTTAAGTAATACTTAAGAGAGATTTTAGTCATGTAAAAATTGTGTACCATAACTGTATTTTCCTATTTCCTCATCTTTTCACTTCCTTTTAAAATTTGAAATTGAACGATGAAGGGTTGTTGGGTTCGACTCAGGTTGGCATCAAATTAGGCAGCGTCGCGCGGATCGAGACATGAGGGTCTGATGACTACTCATTCACCTCCCTCCTCATCACCCTCTCCTTTGCCACCTCCCTCTTCCTCCTCGTTGGCAATGACCCCCGCCTGCAGAACTTCTCCGAGTGGACTCCACTCCAGTAATCCCTCTCCCTCCGCCTCTTCATCCTCCTTGTCAACCACAACCACCTCTATGTTTTTTTAGAATTTTAATTATTTTAAAAAGAGAGTTCAGAGAAAGAGATAAAGTAGAAGATGATGATGGATGAAGAACACTGGTTTGGGAAAATTCCAATAGCACTTTTCTGATTAGTTATGTAATACTTAAAGTAAATTTTAGACATATAAATATTGTATACCATGACTGTAATTCCCAAATTCTTATCTTTTCACTCATTTTTGAAATTTGAAAAAAGCTCTTAGTTAAACTTGCGGCACACACGTATTAATTTAAAGATAATTTTTCAACTTCTTGAGGTAGACTCATTTCCTTAACATATAGTTATAGTATGTGGAAACTACATATTGCTGGTGGTGGACCTGTGTTCTCTAAGTCAGTCATTTAGGGTGAGAGAAAGGGTCTTCGAGCATTGTTAAAGGTGCTATATTTCATTGGCTATAAGGGCAAGTCTAGTGGACAACGGGAAGGGCCGTCACAAGAGGGAGGAGTGCAAAAATCTGGAAATTGCACTCAGATGGTGTACGGCTTGCCGGTGTCACAAGAGGCAAGAGGCAAGAGAAAAGGGGGAGAGGAAGAATGAAGCCATGTGCTATGACTAATTCTTTTTTTTTTTTGGGTTTAATTCTCTCTCTCTCTCTCTCTCTCTCTCTCTCTATCTATATATATATATATATATATATATATATATATATAGCTAGAAATAGAACCGAATCAGAATTGTTCAAATCAGGCACGAATCTCATAGCTCTCTGGGGTAAAACAATAATTTTCACTACAAGCAGGTCCGAAGATGGGAATTGGGTCTTTTTCAAGCCCAATAACCCAAAAATTGGTCTGCCTTATTGGGTTAGGGTGACAGCTCATTATAAATAATTCCAACTAATTTAAAGAGTAATTTGTATTCATGATTATTCCTAAGAGACGCTTTAAACCAAATTTCTTATCATGAAGGAATTTAAACTCTTTCTTATCCAAAAACATTGGAAAGTAGAGACAAATGATTATCTCGAAATTGGTCCCAAATGTGATTATAAATACCCTATGCCCCGTCAGAATCAGGTAAACAATATTTTTTCTACACAAAAGCTCTTTCATAATCTTTCAGATTACTCACTTGAGTGTCGGAGGGTTTGTCGCCGGGATCAACCCGGTGTATAAAACATTTTGCAGGTCAGCAACAGCATTGAGAACGATCAACATTGGCAAGTATTAAGAATGTTAGCTTTTATTGGTTTCAAAAGAATTCACAAATCATATGTTTGCTCCCGCATGAAAATTAGTAGCAACAATATCCAACGGCTATATGGTGTCCATTTTTTTAAAGAAGGTTATTATTATAAAAATATTCCTAACGACTATATTTCGATGGCAATTGAAATAAATATAAAACAAAAATAAAAGTCAAAAGGAAAATTAGCTTGTGACTAACAAAGAATGTTTACTTTATAATAGGAGAATGACTTATGATTTATCTTGCTTCTCCTGTTAGAAAAAAAAATTCTTAGTACGATAGGAAGTCTTGTGACATGCAAGTGGCCAAACCGGTAAACTTGATCTAAAGGGAATGTCGACATAGAATGAGATTCAGCAGTGGTGGTGGTTCCTCTCATGAGATATAGATACATAAATGTTGATATCATTGTGTTCTTAGCCATGCTTAGAGCATCTGTAGACGTTCAATATCAAATATTGGGTATTTGGCATATAGGAAAGAAAATTTTGGGTTTGAGCTGCATTCATTCTAACCCAATGGGTTTTCATAATTTAAAATCAACAGACGAAAGATGATGTATCATAAAATTTTTAAAAAAAATTAAAAATTGAACAGATATGTATGATTTCCCGTATTTCTAAAAAAAAATTTAAAAAAAATTCAATGAACGAGAAATGATTTCCCGTCCATCAATCTTTTTAAAATAAAAAAATCCATTTTTTGTAGCTAATTTAATCTAAATTAATAATTAACTTAATCATAATTTAATCATAATTTAATCTTAAATCTTAATTAAATCCTAATCTGTGTAGCGCCCCAAATTTCGTGACCTGTAACTCGTGACACACCCAGAATCTTGACCTCAAATGAGTACCCAACATAGGAAAAAATCACAAGAAATTAAAGACTTTTTATTACCTTATCATATCCACCACTTGGATGCTCCACCGCTCGAATCTCCTGGTCTCACGATCAGTCCTGTAACTAACCAACTGTGGGCACGTCAGTTGTATACAACTGCCGCAATACGGATGAAACCCGTAAGTCTCCAAAACCTTCAACAACAATATGGAAATAACATAACTGTGGAAACCATACATACATAATTTAAAATCAACAGACGAAAGATGATGTATCATAAAATTTTTTAAAAAAATTAAAAATTGAACAGATATGTATGATTTCCCGTATTTCTAAAAAAAAATTTAAAAAAAATTCAATGAACGAGAAATGATTTCCCGTCCATCAATCTTTTTAAAATAAAAAAATCCATTTTTTGTAGCTAATTTAATCTAAATTAATAATTAACTTAATCATAATTTAATCATAATTTAATCTTAAATCTTAATTAAATCCTAATCTGTGTAGCGCCCCAAATTTCGTGACCTGTAACTCGTGACACACCCAGAATCTTGACCTCAAATGAGTACCCAACATAGGAAAAAATCACAAGAAATTAAAGATTTTTTATTACCTTATCATATCCACCACTTGGATGCTCCACCGCTCGAATCTCCTGGTCTCACGATCAGTCCTGTAACTAACCAACTGTGGGCACGCCAGTTGTATACAACTGCCGCAATACGGATGAAACCCGTAAGTCTCCAAAACCTTCAACAACAATATGGAAATAACATAACTGTGGAAACCATACATACAGAATGCCATGACCTAAATCTAATGCATAACATTAACACACATGATGCTCTTATTCTTATGCATGCATGATTGGAAATATATGCATCTTATACTACGTACTTTCCAATCAAGCCGGAACGTACTTCTGCTTATAGGGTTCGATCCCTTGCAATACAAACCTACTCTTGTACACTTATCCTATTTCTGGCATTCATCTAGTGACTGGTGAGGTTGCAGTCGCTCGGTCTAGTTCTGCCTCTGTAGTGGGAAATCATTTGATCATGCTACTATATATGCCGAGACCCTGTGGTCGTACGCCACTACCCGGTCATTCTCCGCCCGACCCCTGTGGTTCTACGCCACTTCCGGACCTCACCCAAAAGTTGTTACAAACATAAAGGTGACCCTGCAAGTCCCACCTGCTCCACCGAGAGTCATAGAGTCCTGCTCTTACTCCCTGTTCGCATTAAACAACATAGAACCTTAGGTGTAACACCCCGCAAAATTGAGTTATGACAATTTTGCTTCATGTGTGTTACACACGTGTATTTCGTACTTTTACGAGTAATAGTTGTAACGTATTTTTCAACGTATTTATGTATTTCAACTATTTATACATTTTCTTCTTCTCAAAACTCCATCATATTTTGAGCCAACTCAAACATTTATTTTAATCTTTGTGTTTTACGTATATTGCACGTGCTTTTAATACACGTGGTGATTACATATGTTTTACCGTTACGTGAAATATCCGTAATATTATTAAATATACATGTTTTGCATTTTGACTGTTTTTCATTCTCTCAAATTAAATTTTTAAATATTTAACACGTGCATTGCACGTAAAATTTTATGTATTTTAGTCCATAAAATTTTCCAAAGTTATGTACATTTTCATTCTCGTTTTAATTGTCACATTTGTATTATTTATTTATTTATTAAAACCCATAGGCCTAAAGTCTATTTTAAAGCCCACTAAGAAAATTGATTAAAAAGAGAGGCCCATGATTTTATTCTACACTTTGAATGTATAATTTTAAATCTTACACACTTGTCATGTAACACACACAAATGGATTAATAATAAATAATTAAAAGAATGAGAAGTGTGTGCACATGGGGTGCACGTGCATGTGTGTGCACACCAAGGGATTGGCCGGTCAAGGAGATGACTGGGTAGGGGTTTGTGGTAGTAAATTGTGAAAGTGGGTATTTATTATGGATAATGGGAATTTATTTTGGGTAGTGGGTGTCTCTTCATTCACCCACTTAGCCCTATAAATACCTCCTATTGTATGGGTATTTTTCACAAAAGATCAAAAGAAACAAGAGAAGAAAAGAAAGAGAGAAAAAAAAGAGTTTTGGATTTTTCAAGGAGGAGGCTAGGCATGTGGTTTTGCTTTGCTAGGAGGAGAAGGAAGAGCTTTTGTGTTGGAGCTATGAGCAACTTTCTAGGAGTTTTCTTCCACTTTTTCATCAAACAGGGTGGGTGTTTTCTTCTTGCTTTCTAATTGGGTGTTAGGATGCATGCTTAGATGATTTATGTTGAAATAGTAGATGTGACATGAGTTGTTGTTATTTTAATTCCTTTATGTGATGCACATTATATTGTTATGGTTGATAAACAAGAAAACTTGTTGCATGCTAGATGAAATTTTCATCATGATATAATTAAATTGTTGAATCAAAATTCTATTTCATTAGCATGTTGAAGTGGTTAGGCACAAATAGCATGCTATGATTAGAATTGAGTATTTTATATGCAAGTTGTTAATTTTGTGTTTAGAAAATTATGTGGATATTCGAAATGAATTATAAAGTCGATGGGAAGGATGAGAATTTCTAAATAAAAATGCATTCTTGATGTGGTAAATTCTTCTAATAAAAAAACTATGAATACTAGATTCATCAAAAAAGTGGTTATTTGAATACTAGATTTATAAAAGTGATTATTTGAGTTAAATTGGGTATAACTTGGTGCTAATATGAATAAAATTTATGCAAAACTATTTCTGAAAACTTAGATAAGTTTTATGAACAATCAAAATGAATGGAATGAAAAGAAATCGAAAATATTTGAAAGTGTTCAAAGTGAGATTTAACAGAAAGATAAGTTATATGAATTTGAACTCATATAGTATTAGAAGTGATGCTTGGCTTGGGTGGCTAGCGGGGACGTCCTTGCGCCTGGCGTCGCCGCGTGGCGTTAGGGTGTCTCTTGGTCTCGGGTTCTCGAGCCCTACTGTGCACAAAAGTGCATTTTTTAAAAATATTTTTAGTCTTTTTTTAGTTTTAAAAATTCAGAATATTTATATAAATGTTTTAATATATTAAAGGAACAACTGAAAATATTTTCTCACTATTTTAGGTTATATTTTGAAAATTTAAAAGATATATTCATGTGTTAGATGAGATTGGAGTTCAAGAAGAATATATATATATATATATATATATATATATATATATATATATATATATATATATATATATATATATATATATATATATATATATATATAATATGATTAATATTTTAAAGGTTGATTTTGCAATAAAGTCAAAGTGAAATGATGAGATTTAAATAATGACTTTCTAATGATTAATCTTTAAGAAATTGAGTTTTCAATCTTAAACAACTTTTGTATTGAAAATGATACTTGAAGTATAGATGAATATGAAAAGGGTTTTTAATTATCGAAAGATGCTTTGTGAATTATTAAAAATGAATAGTTTGGTTGATTAACCAAGAAGTGTTTACTTCATGATGAATAAATGAATGGATGAAAGAATTGAATAAGATATGAATAAATGAAATTGAGAACATGAATAATAAGGGTAGACTACCCCATGATTTTGAACATGAAAAGATGTGACTCTATAAGCTTAATGAGACCCAGGTACCGGCAAAGTAATAAAAATAAAAAATTGATTTTGAGAAAGGGCCAGTATGGGCTATCGTTCTCGGAGTTGATTTAAGTCCGATAGGGTAAGCTAGCTCTAGGTTGTGATGATTTGAAATTAAAACTTAAGGACAAACACTAGTTGGTGACATGATGAAATAATAGCAAACGTAAGTTATGGACTCCAAAATGATCCTTGGAAAGAGACAGTCCCCAGTATTCCGGGACGATGGACATAAGGGCCATAGAATGATCCATGGAGCGGGAATGATCTCCAGTATTCCGGGATGAGAGCGACGCTCATGGGGCATTTGTACGATTAGGGTTCTAGAATGACTCGCATAGAGGGAAAATTCCCAGTATTCCGGGATGAGAGCGACGCTCATGGGGAATTTGTGCGATGAGTGTTCCAGAATGACTCGCGTAGAGAGACAATCCCCAGTATTCCGGGACGATGGACGAAAGGGCCACAGAATGATCCATGGAGCGGGATTGATCTCCAGTATTCCGGGACGAGAACCAATATTTGTAGAGTGTCTAAATCTTGTAGTAGTCATAGTAGTAGGATGCATGGCGAGAGATTTTACCTTATAATGTGGAGTACGTATTGCCCTCGGACCTATGTAGAATGGAATGATAGAATCCGAACAAGTATGCATTTGTGTCATCATAGCGTAAACAGGCATTAAGTCATTGCATACATTGACATGTTTAGAATAGTCACTTTTCACACTTTGTTTTATATTCAAGTTTGCGTTTGCTAAAGTAAGAGAATCGCTATATTACGGCATAGTGTGGATCGCTGTTTTATAATATTGCGTCAGTTGTATGCAACTGACGTGCCCACAGTTTTCCAGTGCATGGCGTGGATTGGCAAAAGACATAAAGACGAATTGAAGCTGATGATTATTTCAATGTTAAATTTGTATATCTATTATGTTGTATTCTTTTTTTAAAATTTCTGGTGCGTTAATGTAAAGAACTTATTGTATAATAAAAAAAATAATTTCCTTGTAAAATTGTATGAATTCGAAGTAAAAGATCATGTTGAGCTACAAATTATATGTAAATGGAATTCGGGGCGTTACATTAGGTGGCTATGTAAAGGTTCATCCCCTAACTCCCACCATTCTTAATTCTTATCACTAGATCCCATAAATTAACAATCGAGATCACGTCGCACGTGTCCCAGATGAGACAACGTTGCATGTGTCCCTTGACAGGTGAGTACACACCAAACTAGTGTTTATCCTTATATTATTTTTCTCGTGATCACAAGCTACTATCCATAAGTTAGTTAATCATTGAATTGCAGCAAGTTATCTTAATTTGAATTCAACCCATCTTTCCGATTATGTCAGAGTTTATTCATTAAACTCTCAACTAGTATACTTAATATGCAGAATCATCTCCTTACACGTGTTTAGTACTTCACACACATGTGAGTGTTCACACATGAATTCCAACACAATAATGCGACTTTTAATTCTTTTTGCTTATATTATACTAACTTTTCATGAAAAATATATATAATAATCTTCTAGTTACCCATGCATGCTTACTCATTCAATTCTTTTGATGCATAACTCTCCTACACCAAAACCTTAACATATGTATTATGGATTGTTAACGTGAAATTGTTCTATACATGACCTTTAACATAGAGTTATTATAGTCATTATTCCATTATTCTGCTTCTACCCCCCCCCCCCCCCCCCCCCCCCCCCCCCCCCCGTTTTTTTTAAACATAGACATAAACTCTACAATATGAACTCTACCGTATGAACTACAATAAGTAGTTCACTACAAGTAGTCCACTACAAGTGACTACTACATGTAGTCTCTCTACGGTAACTACATGTGTTACTAAGAATTTCTACAAGCTAACTAGACAAAATTTCTTTAATTACTAGACAACACTAACAATTACTAATAATACTAACAAAGCATACAACACCAATAATTTTATTCTATATAATTTGACTACAACAAATAATTAATTAATACTAACAATTCTTCTATCTATAAGTTAACACTAACATGAGTTGTAAGTAAACATGCATCACTAATAATTCTTTTATTTGATTCCTTTCCTTGCTATATTTATTTTATATGTAGTTAAGCATATATAAATTTCAATCAACACCTCAAACAATTATTTATATGAGTAAGCTAGTAGCTATTAGCAAGCATTAATCTAGCAAACATCAATTTTGCAAACATCAATCATTCAATTCATATAAAAAATAATAATACATGAGGTAAGAAGAATACCCACTTCAATTGCAAGCTTCAATAATATCCTTGGCTTCAAGCTTCCTTCCCCTCCTTGCTTCCTTGGCCTTTCTCCACTTAGCTTTATTATGAACACAAAAGCTCCTAGGAACTATATATATATACACGTATAGAGAGGATGCTTTGGAATAGGAAAATATTGAGAATGAGAAGGGGTTAGTATGTAGAAAGTGTTAGGTTTTGTGAGAAATTTATAATTGGGAATTAGGGTTAATATATAGATCTAAGTTGCTTGAGATATTCACCCTAGGTATCGAAATTGGAATACCTAGATTGCTATCACAAGCCAGTATTTATTTCTAAATACTGGTTTGGGTATCGGGTTATAAGCCTACAAACTCGCGTTCCAATATCCAATCAATTGTACATTCAATACACGTGTTACTCATATGCACATGCAATATTTATACAGAGAGAACAAACCAATATATCCAACAATCTCCTCCTACATTCTCAATATATAAAGTACATGATTATCTCATCAGTTCAGGATAAAACTGACTGGCTGATAGCATTCCATAAAAAGAAAAGCATCATAAAGGTATAGTTTCATAAGAGCTAATATAATTATAAATCTGAATAGTTCAATCAAGACTAAACCAATATAATTAAATAGTTCCAAACTATATCCAATTCAGAATAGTTCACAAAGACTAAACCAATAGATAAAATAAACCATAGTCTCAAAACTAAATAAAGCAAATAAACTTCAAACCAAATTAAAGAGTTTTAAGCTTTAAAATACAGTCTTAAACTCAAAAGAAGTTCTTATCAAGCAAGTGATCGGCAAAAGAAAATCCGTGCATGCTGCTTCATGATTACTCCTCCATATCGAGCAAGTCATCATCTTCAAAATCGAGATCTAAGATTCCATCTCCATTATCTTTGCTAGCACCTGTTGCTCACCATTGCATATAAGAATTTCATGAGTCATTTCTTTTTGAAAAACAAATTGCATAAAAGTATCTAGTTCAAACAAAAGAACTTAGTACAATTCAAATTGGCTAGCAAGATTTTAACACAAGCATCACAATCAAGTATTTTTAACAAATAAAGTACATAAACTTTTATAGTTTCTACACAAGAACCATACTATGTTTCATATTGGAATGAAAAGACTGCCGTTTCAAGCATGGTTTAATATTGAATCATCAAAATTGGAATGAAATATGTATCCATAAAAGACATGTCATCAAAATTGAAATGATATTTAAGACAACTTAATCATCGAAAATACATCGACAAGTTTTCATATTTCGTATTGGAATAATATGATTATTCTAAGTAAATTCTATAGATATATAATACCATCAAAATTAGAATGACATTATATATTTGTGGAATTTATGTGGAATCATCAAGATTATCTAAAACACGTTAACTGTCAAATTGATGCTTAAGTTTGAACTTCTCTATGGCTGTTCTAATTATCAAAATAACTAGAGTGTTAAGGCCTTTATGACTTAATCGCTCTTAACCCCATTTTACCCACAGTTTTGACAATTAGACCTTTTTGTAATCCCTTAATAATGGCATCAGCTACATTCTGTTTTGATCTCACATCAATGAGGGTAATAATCCCTTACTTAATGAGATAGTTCAACTTTGCCTGTCTAAGACCGACAGTTCTTCTCTTACCATTGTAAAGAGAATTAGTTGCTACAGTTTTTGTAGCTTGGTTGTCACAAAACAAGCTAAGAGTGGTTACTTTAAACCTTCTCAGTGGAATATCTAGCAACAGGTCTCTCATCCATTCTGCTTTTTCACCAGTACAAGATAACACAAAGAGTTCAGACTCCATAGATGAGAATGCAATGACTGGTTGCCTTTTAGATTTCTATGACACAGCTGCTCGTCCTAGTGTAAACACGTAACCACTAGTGGACGACTTTTACCAAGTTCTGTGCACCACGATGCATCAGAATATCCTTCCAAAACTAAAGGATGTCCAGAGTAGCACAAAGCTAACTCTTGAGTACCACATAGGTAACCCATTAGCCTCTCAAGGGTATTCCAATTTGACTTACCAGGATTACTAGTGAATCTGCTAAACATGCCTACCACAAAGGCTATGTCTGGTCTAGTGCAGATCATTGCATACATAAGACTTTCAATTAGTTTGGAATAATCCAACCGTCTCACTGTTGCACCAACGTTAGGAGTCAACTTATTGTTATAATCACAAGGTGTTTCAAACCTTTTGCAATTACTGTATCCCCACTTTTGTAACACATTATTGATATAGTGAGATTGACTAAGGAATATACCTTGCCTACCAAAACTCACTCTCATACCTAGCATTGTGTCCACAACACCTAGGTCTTTCATGCTGAATTCTTTGGATATCATTGTTTTAACTTCAACTACAGTTAAGAGGTCGCTTTCAACAACAAGCATGTCATCAACATACAAGCAAATTATAGCAATTTTATTTGAAAGATCACGAAAATAAAGGCATTTATCAGAATTACTAGATTCAAAACCTAAGCTCTTTATTGTTGTATCAATTTTTTTATGCCAAAGTTTTGGTACTTGTTTTAATCCATACAAAAATTTTACCAATTTGCATACTTTGTTCTCTAAACCTTTAAGTACAAAACCTTCAGGTTGATTCATATAGATTTCTTCATTAAGATCTCCATTTAGGATTTCAGTTTTAACATCCATTTGGTGAATAACAAAATTTTCAATGGATGCAAGAGCAAGAAAAATCTTTATTGTAGCAATATGACAAACAGGTGAGTAAACATCAAAATAGTCTACCCCACTTTGTTGAGTATAACCTTTAGCTACTAGTCGTGCTTTATACTTTGCTACAGACCCATCTGGATTAAGTTTCTTCTTCAAAACCCATTTGTTTCCTATGGTTTTAGCCCCTTTTGGCATATTAACTAATTTCCAAGTTTTATTTTGTAATAAAGATTCCATCTCATCATCAATAGCCTCTTTCCAAAGTAAGCCATCCCTAGACCGAAGGGCTTCCTTCAACTAAGTGGATCAGCCAACAGTGCATAAGTTACAAAATCATCACCATAGGTTCTAGGTGTCTTATCTCTGGTGGAGGTCCTTCTAGGCTCAATTTCATTTATAATTTCAGTGTCAGTTATGCTAGGTCTAGATTCTGTTTGTGAATCATTGACTATGTCTGTGCGGCCAGATAGTGTTATACCTTTGTCTTTGATGAACACATCTTTAAAGAATTCTGCATCTCTAGATTCAATCATCTTATTGAGAGATAGGTCATAATATCTGTATGCTGCACTATCAACTGCATTTTCTAGATACACATAAATATTTGTACGAGGTCCTACTTTAGGCCTTCTAGGGTCTGATATTCTAACAAAAGCAATACAACCCCATGTTTTTACTTTATCAAAACTCGGTGTGTGTTTATGCCATAATTCATAAGGTGTTTCAGACAGTTTAGAGTGTGGTAACATATTAAGAATATTATTAGCAGTCAATGCAGCCTCTTCCCAAAAGCCCAAAGGCAATCCAGCTGTCAATAACATAGAATGCAACATTTCTGTGAGTGTTCGATTCTTTCTTTCGGCTATACCGTTTGACTGTGGTGAGTAGGGTGCTGTTGTTTCAGAGATAATGCCATTTGAAGTGCAAAATTCTTTAAAATCCAATGATACATATTTCCCACCTCTATCAGATCTGAACCCATTTATTTTAGCTTTTAACTGATTTTCGACATGGTCTTTAAATTCTTTGAATTTATTAAGTGCTTCATCCTTTGATTTTAACAAATAAATATGACAATATCTTGAATAATCATCTATAAAAGTGATCAAATACTTTCGACCTCCTTGCATCACAAAGTTTTTAAAGTCGCATACGTCAGAATGAATTAGTTCAAGAAGTTGTGTACTCATAGAAACAGAACTAAGGATTTTCTAGTGATCTTTGTCTGAGCACACACTTTACACTTGTCATATCTTAAGGATGAATCAATTGGCAGATTAAAAGTTTTAGCAACAACAAGTAATTTAATATAGTTTATATGTCTCAATCTGTTGTGCCAAGTATAAGCGCTACACAGTTTTGAGCTAACGACATTAATCACTTCATTTGCTAAACTAAGTCTATACATGTCATTGACTAAGTAAGCACAACCAAAGTAGTATGAGTTAACAGATAAAATAGCTTTACCACTTATCATAGAAACTACCATGCTAGTATTATTCAGTAAGCTAATAGAAATTAAATTATTTGCTAAAGCAGGAACAAATTCAACATTACGCAAAAATTAAATTCATACCTGATGAAAGACTGATATTTGCAGTTCCAACCTGGAGCACCTTGACTGATTCTCCATTCGCCATAGAGACAGACTCGTTTGCATCTTTGAGATCAGTTAGCAAGTTCTTATTGTTGCAAGCATGACATGTAGCCTCCGAGTCCAATAACCAACTAGTAGAGGCACTGACCTTATCGTTACCAACAACACACAGAAAGTTGGTGGGTTCAGTGTTGCCCTCTAATAAGTTCACCGTTTCATTGTTAGGTTGTTCTCTTTTGGGTAGCTTACATTCGGTAGCATGATGACTCTATAGTTGTAGCACTTTTCTTTCTTTTTGACAATCTTTTTAGTGGCTTCCAACTTGGACGGTTCACCCTTAACTTTATTAAGCTTGTTTTTCTTGAACTTAGGAACATATTTGGTATTGGTTAGCACATTAGCATGAGAAAATTGTTTCTTAGCCAACTCCAAATTTATCCTAGTTCTTGTCTCATCCTCTACTTTGATACATCGTTTGAGTTGTGCAAGCTTAATTTGTTCTGATAGTCTATACATTTCAGTCTTAAATGTAAGCCATGATGCAGATAATTTAAAGATTATTGCTCCAGTAAGAAAAACATCACACACAATGATATCTTCAGTTTTCAATTTAGCTACTAAGTTTTCAAAATCAGTTACCTGAGGGAGAATGACTTTCTCCTCTCTGAATTAAAAACTCATGAACTTATCAACCAAGTGAGTCTTGGAGACCTTCTCATCCTTTTTGAATTCATCCAACAGATTATCCCAAATCTCCTTAGTTGTTCCGTACTTCATGTAGACATCTGCTAATCGATCTGAAATACTGTTTAACAGAAACTCCCTGCACAAGTCCTCGTCTCTGATCCAAGTGGCATCATCCACATCTTCAGTACACTCATCATAATTCGTTTGACAGGTATAGAAAATCTTCATGAATTTCATTCCATACTTTGCTTTTCTCTTCCAGCTATTGAATTTAGAACTACTAAATGACTCCAATTTAGGAACCTCATACGGTCGATCATGTTTTTTCATCTCAAGGAATAAACGATGAGTTCCTAAAGTTCGAGAGTATGTTCTGAATTATTACTACATAAGTAATTATAGAGAGAAGAGGATTTATCTGTAAATCTGCCAACGAATAACAGAGTAAATGAATTAGATAAATTACACAAATCTTAAAGTTGAGAAATACCATATCTGATGATGGGATACAAAAACTCCCACTGTCTTCTTCACAGATCCAAAAGAAACCCCCTGCACTGTCTTCTTCAAGATTGGGTTTTACACACTCAGACCTCAATCAGCCAAGAAGAAGAAGAAGAGGGATGACGACTGGGCACGATGCCTGAAGGGTGACTGCACCGTCGACTGATATCTGCGACCGGTGAAGAAGGGGCGAGAGCGGCATTGGCGATTCGGGTCCCGATGGATCTCGAGTCGACTGCCTCGACTTTGGGTCGACAACATGCGACGAATCGACAGAGGAGGAGGCAACAGGCGGCGAGCGACTCCGACGGTGGCTCTGAGGGCTTCGACAAGATCCGATGGCTTCAACAGGATCCGCTGAGATCCAACAAAGCTTCGTTTTCCCTCTTGATTAATCTCATGAAGTGATTAATAATATCTCAAGATTGTTAGGTTTTGTGAAAAATTAATAATTGGGAATTAGGGTTAATATCTAGATCTAAGTTGCTTGAGATATTCACCCTATGTATCAAAATTGGAATACCTAGACTGCTATCACAAGCCAATATTTATTCCTAAATACTGGTTTGGGTATCGGGTTATAAGCCCACAAACTCGCGTTCCAATATCCAATCAATTGTATGTTCAATGCACGTGTTACTCATATGCACATGCAATATTTATATAGAGAGAATATACCAATATATCCAACAGAAAGTTTGCTAGGGTTTGAAAGAAGTAAGAAAAGAGCTAGGGTTCTCTCACACTGACATGTATATATAGACAGAGAGAGGGGGGTGGCCGGCCAAGCTAGAGAAGAGTATGAGTGGGTGTAGGGTTGTGTGGAAAAGTGTAGAAATGCTTAATTGTCCCTATATTTGCATTAAACCCCTTGGACTTTATTATTTGCATGATTGTGTGTTTGATTGTTGGGATGAGCTTTAAAAACATGTTGGGCTTTATTTATAATAAAGATGCATGCTTCAACAATAGCACTAACAAAATATATATTTTAAAAAATTTATTAACTAAATATGGTCATACAAAATATTTGATGATTATTTATAGGGGTATTACAATATGTACACATACTAATTCTATAAGCATATTTCTATAGAATTTCTTCCAATTTTTTGGCAGCAAATCTCTTAGTCGGGAAATCATTTCCCATTCATTTTTAAAAAATATTAAAATCGATCGGACGGGTTCCTGTCTGATCGATTTAAAAAAAGAAAAAATGGGGTGTCCGATCGATTTTAATATTAAAAAATGGACGAGAAATGATTTCCCGTCCGATATTTAAACAAAATAAAAATTGAGTTACGAAAGATCATCTTTCGTTGGCTATTTTTTTTCCAAATTCCTATATCTTCTTCAAAATATATAGCAGGCCACTGTTCACCCAAAACCCAAAATTTGAGTATATAGCCAACGACTACATCACATTTTTTTTTTGGTTTGAATTTTTGGCATTTTAGCCAACGACTATAAATGCTCTTAGTGGCTATTTTGTTTGGTACATACACCGTCGGGAAAACGACTGTGCGGATCTTGTGGTTACTCGATGGAGATTGGTTGGTCATGATTTATTTAGTTGTAATTACTGATATTGATCCAAAACAATTTTTTTTGTTAGAGGCATCCGCGAGGGTGTGATTCACATGATATTAGTGTTGTATTGATTAGCCACCACACCCCAAAAAAATAAAAAAGTAAAATAAAAAATAAGAAAAAGAAGAATTTGTTTTTATAGAGAAGGGCGACAAAATTAGAAGCGAAGCGCGCAAATTTTGAGAGAAGCGATGAGCGATCGCGATGAATCGCCGGATCGACTACGAGACTTAGAGTTACATAATTTAATTTAATATTTGGAATTTATTTTTGATTGATAATATTGTTGAATTTGAGGTTATTAGTTGTAATACACACTCGAATGATAAGATAGCTGAATAAGGAAGAGATGATGACCTAGGGTTGGCATTCGGGTCGAACGGGCCGGGCCGGGCCTAACCCGCCCGGGTTGGACCTTGACTTGGGTGGGCTCGGGCCGGTTTGGCGACTTAACCGGGCCGGGCCGAAAGTTGTTTAAGGCGACCTGCCCAACCCGTGAACCCTTTAGGGTCTGACCCGGGTCGGGTCGGGTCGACCCATGGGTTGGCCCGTTTAGACAGATAAGTTTTTTTAATAATATTTTTAACTTAAAATAATAATAATAATAATAATAATAATAATAATAATAATAAACATTAAAAATCGTAATAATATTAATAAGATTGAAAGAGTGAAATTGGCAAAAAATATTGAAATATTATTCATATGAAAAGTTATACAATTTTCACAATTTCTAATGAAATGAAGAATTCAATTCACAAATATGTTTTATACACTAACATATTTCTTATATACAATTTTAATTGACTTCAATTTTTCTAATTTAACATAACAAGCAAAGATATAATACAATTTCTAATGTGTCGGTCGAGTTGCTATTACAAGCATATTTCTTATATACAATTTTAATTGACTTCAATTTTTCTAATTTAACATAACAAGCAAAGATATAATACAATTTCTAATGTGTCGGTCGAGTTGCTATTACAAGCAAAGCTATTGTTGTTATTTCTAATGTGTCGGTCGAGTTGCTATTACAAGCAAAGCTATTGTTGTTGTTGTTGTTGTTGTTGTTGTTGTTGTTGTTGTTGTTGTTGTTGTTGTTGTTGTTGTTGTTGTTGTTGTTGTTGTTGTTGTTGTTGTTGTTGTTGTTGTTGTTGTTGTTGTTGTTGTTGTTGTTGTTGTTGTGTCGGTCGAGTTGCTATGACAAGCAAAGCTATTGTTGTTGTTGTTGTTGTTGTTGTTGTTGTTGTTGTTGTTGTTGTTGTTGTTGTTGTTCCGGCAAGTTGCTCCCACTTGTGACGTTGATAGTGCTTTCCCTTGTGTCTTATCTTCAGCCTTTAGCCAGTCTTCTGTGCAAACGAGCATCTCTAACGTGTTGGGCTTCAAGTGATTCCTGTAATTAGTTAGAACTCTGCCACTTGAAGAAAATGCACTTTCAGAAGCAACTGTAGAGACAGGAGGAGTTAGTAAATCTTTAGCCATAATTGAAAGAATACTATAAGTGTGTTCATGGTCTTTCCACCATTATAAAATATCTAGTAGAGAAGAAGAAGGCTCAGAATCTTGTTGGTTATACCAATTTAATTCATTTGGTTGGGTTTTTTTTATTGAATTTGTGCCAGTAAATTAAATGTTCTATCATCAAATTTACTCTTACCCTTACCTTTAGAAATACCAGAAGAAGAACTAACTACAGAAGTTGTACTACTAGAAGCAAAACATCTATCATAATAATCATACAAGTTATTTAATGTAGATTCAAACTGAACTAAAAAATTAGCGCAATCAATTACTATTTCTACATTTTCCCCAAGTAATGCAAAAAACATTTCAATCAAACTCTTCGTACCTTCTAATTTGATACGAGGATCCATAACGGTAGCAACACAAATCAACATAGGAGGAGGAAAATAATACTTCAAAATTTTTTTGTATACAGGTTTAACAATCTTACCAACAGGGGGATCATTTAACATTTCTTTAAATGTTTGCATCATGCTAACTAATGAAATAAAAATGCTACTAGAAGTAGATTCATATGTTTTTGAAAATTTTAAAGTTGCGGTTTTAAAAGGTTCTAAAAATTTCAACGAAGCTTCGGCATAATACCAATCGGTGGGAGTCATTTCAAAATTTGGCATATGAAATGTGATACAAAAATTATTTACAACTGTTTTTTATTCGGTAACAACATGTAGTAAATCAAAAGTAGAATTCCATCGGTGTCTAATATCCTTTGGAAATCTTCTAAAAGTTACATTTTTAAGCATACACCAAGCTTTCCATTCTTGAAATACGCTTGGACTTAATGCAATGAAATGTACACAATTTCTAATTTTAACTATATATGGATCGGCTATTTTTAATGCATCTTGAATACATAAATTTAAAATATGACATGCATATCTAACATAAAAAATATTGTCAGATGGAGGGTTTAATACGGATTTTAAAGTAGTAATTGCTACATTGTTGTTAGATGCATTATCAAAACTAATACACATGATTTTATCGCAAATATGAAAAACATCACAAATTTCTAAAATACGGTTTGCTAATTCAGCGCTACTATGGGGATACGACAACGCCGCAAGTGATATGATTCTTTTTTGAAGAATCCAATCATTGTTGATCCAATGACAGGTTATTCCCATCGTTGGAATATTGTTGACACCCGTCCAACAATCCGAAGTTAAACTAACTCTACAAGTTAAACTCCGTAAAATTGCAATCAAAGCATCCTTCATTTCGATGTACACTTTAAACAATCAGATTTGCAAGTATTTCTCGGAATTCTTCTAAAATGAGGGTTTAAGGCCGTTTGATTAAAATTTTCCAAGTCCCTACTCTCCGGATAGGAAAATGGTAACTCTTCCTTTATGACTAATCGGGCCATTTCCCGACGAACAAGATCGGGATCATAAGGGTGGCTATAAACTAGATCGGTCCTAGGGTTGATTTTTTGTTGGCCTTGTAGGTCAGCAAGAAGGTCTTTATGGTTATGTTGGATGTGTCTACTAATTGTACCGGTGCCGTCACCCCTCTTAAATTTGTATGCTTTAGAAGATGTTCTACAAACTTTCAAACCTATACCCGAAGGTTGTTCGTCCGGGATATAATCGTAAAACTTATGCCAATCACTACTTTCTCCTCTACTTTTCCTACTACTACGGGGTTGTGTGGTTTCGGTTGGTTGTTGTTGTTCTTCTTCTTCTAATTGTATGTCACCTACAAACTCGTCGTTTGCACCCCATTGTTGGGTAGGAGGATCATGGTACTCTTGGGC
Organism: Hemerocallis citrina; assembly: GCA_017893485.1. Lineage (NCBI taxonomy): Eukaryota > Viridiplantae > Streptophyta > Magnoliopsida > Asparagales > Asphodelaceae > Hemerocallis > Hemerocallis citrina. The sequence goes on along the minus strand of CM030361.1, from coordinate 109,529,152 downwards.
GAGCTCACTAATTGGGACAATTGGTGGCCTACGGGAAGAGGAGGAGGAATCTTGCCTGCTACGACCGCTACCGCGTGATATAGATGATGAACACATTATTATTCACATTTAGAAGCAATAACCTTAATGTAAATGCACATTTAAAAGCTCTATATGTGGTATTTAACTCTTATTTTCTCTTTTTCCATAGGAAACAGTCTATAGCAGCAAAACGAAGCAAATTCAGGATTGTAAGGATGAAACACAGGAAGCTGAAGAGATCAGTCGACTGATCATGCTTACAGGCGACTGGACAGAGGGACTCAAGTTTACACAACAGTCGACTGGGCTGATGAATCATGAAAATACTAAAGTCTCGACACAGTCGACTTACATCCAGAGGCAGTCGACTGATAGGCGGCGGAGTAAATAGATAAGATATTCGAAGATTCATCCAAATCTAATTTCAAATCTATCTGAATCCAGATCAAATCTAGAGACTGGGGATTTCCAAGAGCACGTGGTTAACAGATAAGGAAGGAAAGAAGAAAAGAGAAAGAAATATATCATCAAATCAAACAAAGAAGGAGTTTCCTGAAAAAGTGCAAAACCCTAATTCTCAGCCGTGTTCTATAAATATCAGAAAAGAAGCATCAACAGGGCTCTCTCTCGGTTGGCACTCTTCCAGGTTCCAAAATCACCGAATCACAAGGGTTCTGAGCGTTCAAGTCATCAACAAGGGTATCATTCTATCAGCATCGAGAAAGGAGAGAGGAGATCCAGTATTCGAAGGCAGCCGACTGTGTGACAGCCAGTCGACCTTATTGCCTGACTTCATTAGTTTATTTCTTCTCCTTCTATTCTTTTATGTTGACTATGTATTCAAACTTGTTGATTAATAAAAATATTATTATGTGGAACTAATTTCATAGTTGGGTAGATTAAAGCCGTAGTTATGTAGTACTATGTTTTTCTGAATTCTTCTATTTTACTTATTGATTGAATCTAGTTGAATTGATATAGGTTTGTGATAACCAAACTTGTTCTCGAAGTCTGAGAGCAGTCGACTGAGGTGAGAGCCAGTCGACTGACAAACAGAACTTGAGAATATCAAGTTTGCATTATCATCTATCTGAATCTGTTATATGAGCATATTGAGACGACCCGTATCTCGTGCCCGTAATTGTAATAAAGGAATCTTTAGGGGTTCCTGGTTCAATCAACTTAAGGGATCTAGATCTGATACCAATTTCTAGAACCTTGAGTGTTCGTTCGTTTCCACTGATCTTATGTTTTCCTTAAGTGCAACTTAGTAGATACCATGCTAAAACACTTAATGAAAGAAACGAATTAGAGTAGATACCATGCCTAATTCTTGGCTTAGGGAAACAGTACTTTAAGGAGTAGATACCATGCCCTTGAAGTGAACAAACATGAGTAATCAGAAGAAGTCCAGAAGGTGACTTAGCATTACTGACTATAGGTGGAGATCTAAACCCAACTACTTTATAAATATTTGTGATTCAACACTTCTTCCTTTAGTTTTAATCTTTTTATTTCTTTTAGACCTTTAGAACAACTCTTTATGATTTTTATTCTTTTTATTGATTAGTAAGTTAAAGTCTACAATCTCTGTGGGATCGACCCTTGCTCGTCACTACGCTTTTCCAAACGATTCGTGCACTTGCGAGGTTTATAATTTGTGTCTAGTTTTATCTATTTAATTAGGTATCTAGATATGCACAACACTAGACATAATTTAGTAATGTATGTAAAAAAAACTACACAATGTAGGAACGGTGAATTATAAAAAAAATCTAAAAAATAAGAGGGTTGAGATAGAGAAGATCAAAAAACCAACAATAATTATAACTACAACACAAAAATAAAATAACGAGAGAGGTATGAAATTTTGATACCGTTCATCGTGGATACGCGTTTATAAAAAAAAACCATAAAAATAAGAATAGAAGTAGAACTAGAAATAAGCTATTCCGGAATTGAAGAGTTGAGGAGAGCTTGAAGAAGAATTGACGACTTGATCACTTGGAGTTGGACGAGAGTTGAAGACGTTGTTGAATTTTGATTTCGATACGATCGAAAATTGATCGTGTATATGCCTTGAAGACTTGCTTGTTGAATACTCCAATTTTTGGTTTTGGGGGGTATTTATAGGCTAAAAATGTACAAAAAAAAATCAAAAAAAAAAAAAAAACCAAAAAAAAAAACGACTAGGAAGAGAGCCAACGGCTCTGTTGTATAGTAAACCCCCCCCCCCCCCCCCCCCCCCCCCCGCGGGTTGAGCTTTTTTTAACGGGTTCGCGGGCTGGGTTAGGCGGGTTGGATTCGCGTTTTCGCTGATCCGGATCGACCCGTTACTGTACACGGGTTCGACCTGAACCCGCCAAACCCTTTTCCGGACGGCCCACTTGCCTTCCCTAGATGACCGACTGCAGTGTATGTCGGTCAACTACAGGTTTAGTTGAAGGTTGACTGCAGGTTCGGCTGATATGTTAGGAGTTGTGTATATCAGTTCGGCTGAAAATAATTAGAAGTATAGGAACTTAAATGTAAGAGTGTAATATACTTAGTGTGCACGTGTGCAGTAGAATCTATAGTTATGTTGGGAATTAACTCTTCTGACTTCTTCTTTGTTCTTCTTCCACTTCGTCTTAATTTCACCAAGCTCTAGGATTTCTTCTCTCAAACCTAGCTCTCTTCTTCTTCGTTCCCTCTCTAATTCACTGTTCTCGAGATCAACAATGGCCATGAAAGCTTTAAATGGAGTGGCCATGGCAGCGATGCGGTTTCGAACGCATCAGTTTGTTGCGTATTCGAAGTGGATTTTGGTTAATGGAGTGCCCTAAGTGAAACCCTAACTTAGGGTTTGGGATTTGGGATTAGTTGCTTGATTTGATGGATTATTGATGGATTAATTAGTTTGTTTCAGTTTTTAAGTGGATGGAAATTTTGTAGTAAGTTGATGGGTTGAGTTGATTTGAATGCTCACCATGTGTTTGACAAAATGCTATTTTGCGCAATGAACACAGTGCAAAGTTCTAGAAGCCAATAAATGCATTCGGCTAATTGAAATTTAGTCGAATCAAGGATAATGTTGTTAGAAAAACCAAATTTGTGCTGTAAACAGTTAATGGCAAGTTGCATTTGGTCGGATATACTGTTAGATCAAATTGGTAGGATCCAAATTTATGATTAACACAATATATGTATTATGCGATTGATTCCTGAAATAGTTTTTAAGGGTATTAATTAGGAACGGAATTTTACTGTGTGGAACAGGGGCACAACATTGTGATGCTGCCTTCAGCTTCTAAAACATCCCCGGAAGCTAGCCCAAGAGGGGATGATGACTCTGACAGCTCTTATGAAGAGCCAAAGATTGATCGTGAGGAAAAAGAAACAGCCAAAGATTGATCGTGAGGAAAAAGAAACAATTTTGCTTGACAGTGAGTGTAGATGATAGTCCGGTTGTTAAAACCAAAAAAATGAAGGCCACAAAAGCTCAAAGGAGAGGAGAAGATAGTCCGAGGGCAGTAAGTCTAAGAAAACAAACAACACTAAGTCACTAAGTCCCAAAAGGATCACTATGTTGAAGAGGAAGGTAGTTCAGTTATTAAGACTAAAAAAACGAAAACCATGAAAGCTCAAAAGCATCTCAAGGGAGAAGGGGGAGATAGTCCGGTCAGTAGACGAACAAAACGAAGAACACGGAAGCTCAAATGGATCACAATGTAGAAGGTAAACCAGCAGATGAAAAAATGCACTTAAACTGAGGTCATTATTTGGCCTGTATAGTATTGCTTTGCCATTTATTTTTTGTTATCTGAATATTGTTGTTTTCTTTGTGGACTTCCTTAGATCCCTTGGATGCATTTGAGGAATAAGCCCCTGATGAAGAAGGCCATGATGAAGATGCGAATGAAAAACCTACCGCACCTCCTGTAAGTTACCAATTCACACTTTTGTCTACAAGTCGTAAAATTTTCCAAATGAAAATATAACTATTTTTTGCTTCATGTCGTTTAATACCGGAAAGGTCATTATGCTAATTGGGATGTCCATATACCAATGCCTGCCCCTCAGATGGAAGTATAATACTCTTTCATGGCTTAAGTCATATTTGAAAAAAGTGATTGTTAGCGAAACAGGTGCCACTGGTGCTAACTATTGGTAGCATCAGATCTTTTTCCATGTTGTCCATTTGTTATCTTAAATTAAATGTCTTCTTTTCACTTGTTCGTATGCTCTTTGTCACAAGGACACTCTTCCATATCTCACAAATACAAACAACTTTAACAGGAACAACAATAGCATACACATTTTTGTGCAAGTATAAATTACCATCTGATGGTTTTCATGTTCTTGTTCTTCATAGGTTTCTGCAAGATCGCACCTGGTGCTTCCTGACATAGTTGAGCGTACAAAGGTAAGTCTTTATTTCCCAAGCTCGTCCTCTCTCTGTTCCTTGGGACCGTAGCTACTTTTGCTTGGGTAGAATGAACAATCTATCTATATTTCTGAATGAAGATTCATCTGGTTTGGAGTTGATAAGATATTGCAGTGTAATGGATATAGGATATCTAGATAATCCTAAGCAGATAGAAACAACAATTTTAGCTCTGTAATTTATTCTATATATATAATTAATCCCATATACAATTTATCTAGAGTAACAACCAGAAACGAAACACGATTGTATGTGATGTAGGGGCCATGGCCACCCCAAATGAAAAAGAAAATCATTCAAGTAATGCATCTTGGCTTCCCCAAACTAAGTTCATAGTCATAGACTATATGGACCATACTTCAACTCCTGTACTTGTGAGACAAAATGATCTCTTATCCAATGAATAATAATAATAAATAAATTGGTGACAAAATTTTGCTCCCTTTATTTTTTTCAATTTTTTTGATTAGCTGTGGTCTCTTTGATTTTGGCATTAAGATATTTTATTTCTTAGCCTTCAACAAAATCTGTAGCAGATATTTGGCAATGGATTTTTTTCTCCTTTTTTTGCTGTATTATAGCTTTCTAATTCCGGCAAATAACCAAATTTCAATACGCACGCCCTAACACTTCATTTTATGGGATCAATTTTTTAAAAGAAAAACCATATAATTATTCAATTAAAAGCTGCTCCAAAGACCTTTTCTGTGGATTCAATAATTGGCCATTTTAATAATTAATAGTTAGAAGAAACATTTATTTGCTCTTAAATAATGCAATCCTTATTACTTTGAGAAGTTAGTACTTTACAAATTTACTGCTAGCTAAAGGGACCCCACGAAATTTTTTCTCAGGCGGTTTTAGTGCGAAGGGATTTAAAAATCACTGTGTTTAAAAATGCAAATCACTTAGTGCGAAGGGATTTAAAAATCACTGTGTTTAAAAATGCAAATCACCGTGATTTCAAAATCCATGTGATTTTTGTTGTGACTTTCAAATATACACCTAGTGTGATTTAGGAGCCACTCAACTTAGATTTCACCTACTTATTGTTATTGTTATATATGATTCTGAGAGTTAATAAAATAATAATAAAGAAAATAAATTATATGTTATTTATCCAATCAAAGTATTAGTTTTACTAAACAACACATGCGATTTACCTTTTTCTAAAACTAATATGTTGAAGCCAAGGGAATTGGCATAATTGGTGTCGTATGTGTTAGAAATTTGAGGATCTTGTTGAGTCTTCGATACAATCAACACAAACCACCAAGCAAAACTAGATCACACCAATCACAAAAAGTACACAAGAATTGTCCTGGTTGAGGCTTTCGCCTTAATCCGAGAGAGGAAGAACCGAGATATTATTTAACTAAAGAAGATACAAGAATATTACAATTCTCACAACGATCCTCTCTCAAGCCTAATTGGAACTTGATGTTGCTTACAATAGAGAAACTCCCTCACATTCTCAGATGAAGTACTCTATTCTTCTATTCGGCACTCAATAGATACATATGGATCTATGAGCCGTTACAATTATTTATATAGTTCTAGAGACAAACTCTAAGTTGATATCTTGTTACAATAGCCATTGGATATTACATAAGAGATAACACGACGATAAGAGCCACACGATCTAACTTGAAGAGAAAGTTGAGCCTTTCACCAATCAGCCAGACTCAAGCCCGAAACCCATCAAGGCCGTGAACGGTCGATTGTACCAACAAGACGGTCGACTGTCCTCCTCTCTGGAAGACACCGTGCAGGGGTTGGTCGACCACACATGAGTTGCGGTCGACCGCAACTTCCTCTGTTGTTGCCGACTGTTTCTTCCTGCCTCCACTCTGTTTCCAATCGTCTTTATCCCTCCATCGTCTTATCGTCTTCGTATCCAACATCGTATGCAAGACATAAACCCAACAATCTCCACCTTGGATTGCTTATGCATAAATCCATACCTGTGTGATTAAAACTCTTTTAGACATTTCTTCTCCGCTTTGTAAACAACATGTTTCTATGACTTCTTCTACTAGTTGAACAAATCTCCACTTGTTTTTCTCCAGCAGTATGCCCCTCAAGGGCACACCCCTGTAGATGTAATCATGGAGGTGCCATCCTCTACACGAACTCCACCTACATCAAAGCTCTCTCCACCTTCCAACGGTATTCGAACGTTGCAGTCTCGTGTCGGTAATTCTAGTGATGGCTTGCTAGATGATGCTTTAGGAACAATGGGCTTCCATACACTCAACCAAGTTTTCCTGCTCCCACAAAGCTGGTAGAGGTTGTGCTGACCCTGCCCAATTCCCCTCTTACCTTTCATTACCTTACGACGACTATCCTAAACTGTCAAAACTCCACCTCGAGCTGTGTACCTGCAGCCACGGGCATCAAAAGTACCAAAGGATATAAAATTCTGCTGTATCGTAGAAATATGCATAACCTCTTCTAGTGTGAACCCTTTACCATCTGGTATTTCCAATTCAACTGTTCCTTCACCCACTACTTCACAAATCTCACCACTCCCCGTTCTCTCTACGACCTGTTGATGATTTGTAAGTATAAAATATCTCCCTCTCGGAGCAAATATGAGAAGAACTTCTCGAATCAAGATACCAACTTGAAATCCATATCTGAAGAACTTGAAACAAGAAGACAATAATCGTCATTATTACCTGACTCAGTTGCGCTGACTATATGAGCTTGTTCCCCTTCTTTTGTAGCACTCTTCTGACTCAACCACTTGCAACGGTCTCTTTTGTAATACCCAACTCCTCTACAATAATGGCAACGAATCTTATCTTTGTATGCTGTATCCCTTTCAATTGAAGTATCACCATCCACCACAAAATACCTTAAAGAAATAGACTCTCCTTTATGAGTCTCCTTTCTTAGTTCATCTTCCTTCAGACCCTTAATCACCCCGGCTACATTAAGTGTCTTCTTGGCTGATTTCCCATGTAGCATGGTAGTTATCAAGTGATCATAAGAAGTTGACAGTGAATAAATCAAGTTGAAAGCTTTATCCTCTTCGCTAAGATCATCAGCGTTAATCACATTCAGTTCAGATATTATTTTATTAAACTCCACAATATGATCTTGAAGATGGGTACCTTCCTTCATTGAGAACCTAAACAGCTTCCTCTTCCAATACATCCGATCTAGCAATGATGATCCTGAGTAGTCAGATTTGAGTCTCGTCCATAGATTCGCCGCACTTTTCTCCTCAAGAATATTATACTTGACTTCGCCCGCCAATTGCAACCAGATTAAAATCAAGGCCTTCAAACAAATTTCATCCCACTTCTCCTGCTTTATGTCGGTTGGGTTCTTCTCTTCTAGGGCAAGGTGCAAGTCCTTCTGAACCAAAATATCATACATGTCCACCTTCCATAGATTGAAGTTGATCTTACCGTCAAATCGCTTGATCTTCGTTTTTTGATCTGTCATCTCCTTCAAGGAACTCGAACAAATCCACGAACCTGATTGCTCTGATACCACTTGTTAGGAATTTGAGGATCTTGTTGAGTCTTCGATACAATCAACACAAACCACCAAGCAAAACTAGATCACACCAATCACACAAAGCACACAAAAATTGCACCAGTTGGGGCTTTCGCCTTAATCCGCGTGAGGAAGAACCGAGATATTATTCAACTAGAGAAGATACAAGAATATTGAAATTCTCACCACGGTCATCTCTCAAGCCTAATTGGAACTTGATGCTGCTTACAATAGAGAAACTCTCTCACCCTCTCAGAAGAAGTACTTTTTTCTTCTATTCGGCACTCAATAGAATCATATGGATCTATGAGCCATTACAATTATTTATATAGATCTAGAGACAAACCCGAAGTTGATATCCTGTTACAATAGCCATTGGATATTACATAAGAGATAACCCGACGATAGGAGCTACACGATCTAACTTGAAGAGTAAGTTGGGCCTTTCACGAATCAGCCAGACTCAAGCCTGAAACCCATCACGCTGACTGTACCAACAAGACGGTCGATTGTCCTCTCTGGAAGACATTGTGTCTTGTGCAGGGGTCGATCGACCGCACATGAGTTGCGGTCAACCGCAACTTCCTTTGTTGTTGCCGACTGTTTCTTCTCGCCTCCACTCCGTTTCCAATCGTCTTTATCCCTCCATCATCGAATCGTCTTCGTATCCAACATCGTATGCAAGACATAAACCCAACAGTATGTTCACCTAACAACAACAAGAAAAGAACGTTATTTATGAAAATAAAATCAACAAGGAAAAAAATGTTGAATATCTTTGATAGTATTTTATAAAATTCCATAACATATAAATTTGTATAAGGATTACTATGTTGACATAAATATAATTTTCAAAGAGCATAAATTAATCACTTGAAAAACAATATGTAAAACTCAACAACATCTATGGTTTGACAAAAGCCTCATCTCTAAAAAAGTATGAGAAATGTATTGGGTCATTTTTTGGATATCATTATTGGACTACATGTTTTACATCCATTTATCTTCTTTTTTTTTGAAAATAAAGTGACCAAAGTCACCGATCTCATTAATGATAGATTAACGGGATTACAAAAGACCTACATCATCTTAAACATCATACTGTGCACGTCGGCACCACACAACAAATCTATTACAACAGTACACCATAGAAAAAGCAAAGAAAGGAAAGGATACAATGATAACCAGGCCCAAGACCCCCAAAACAACAAACTCCTCAATGCTTGGTCTGAACTGTAGCCCCAGAAGATCCAGTCAGTCTACTCCGTCTAATCTGCTCCTCTTCCTGGCCCCTGTATTACCTGCCCAATCATGTGTAAGGACTACAATTCTACGCAGTAAAATATGAAATGGACAAGTAATATTGCGAAAGCATAAATCATTTTTATCTCTCCACAAAGCCCAGACTATCGCCCCCGCAGTGATATCCCATAGTTGCCTGTGTTCTTTCCTAATATTAGTCTTTCTCCAGGGTCCCCAAATATCTTGTATGCATTTCGGTGTCTCTAGCGTGTTAAAACCCAACCCCATAATTTCCCAAACCAAGGCGGCTCTCGAGCACTGTATGAAGAGGTGGGAACAGTCCTCGTCCTCCCGGTGACACTGTTGGCAAGTGATGTCTATCGTGATATTACGCTTCATGAGGTTTGATTTGGTGAGAATCGCGTCGTGCAGAAGTAGCCATGCAAAGGCTTTCACCTTGCTCGGAGCTTTGGACTTCCAGATAACCTTCGCAGAATTGTTTCTGATTCCACCGTCGTTGAGCAATCCGTACATTGATGACACCGAATATGTCGACGTCTTTCCTCTATTCCATTCCCCTACGTCCGGGCCCCCCGTGTTTGGCCTGTCCGCACCTCTCAGAATATCTTCCAACTCTCCCAATTGGATCTGTCCCCTACTTGAAAGAGTATCTCCGTCTGCTATTCTCCACCTACCGTTCCTCCAATATTCGTTGACAAATCTGTCCCTCTTGTCGACCTCTTTAGCTAGGTCTGGGAAGAGCGATAAGAACGAGTTAAACCCACACCATTTGTCCAACCAGAATCTGGTGTTCTTCCCATTACCTATTCTACAAAATGTGTTGGAGTGGACAGCCTCCCCCAGTTTTTCAATTCCTTTCCACAGAAATGAAGTTTTGGCATGTCTACTCTTTCCATTTATCTTCTTTGGAAAGATGATTATTGTATAAATATAAGAAAGATCAGATATTTTTTCTTGGGAGAAGAAGAACAAAGAAAAATACCTTTTTCTAACCATAACCCTAAAAAAACAACAGATTTGACAATCATGATCAGAACTATCTATTTATTTATTTATATTGTTTGGGTTTAAAAAAAAAGTAAGAAGAAGAGGGGAAAGATGCTCTAGAAAGAAAGGAGGAAGGAAATGAAAGGTCTCATGGGATTTGAGAATCATGGGGTGAGAGGTCTGTTTTTGGATAAGAGTTTGGGCCGAATTTAATATATATATATATATATATATATATATATATATATATATAGTGTGATTTTGAAAACACAAAGAGTGTGTGATTTTGAAAACACAAAGAGTGTGATTTCACCAAAAATCACAATGATTTTAAAATCACTGTTGACTAACACCAAACTTTCAAATCACACTTGCAAATCCTCTCCCATTGACACCTAACTTTGGAAACGCAATGATTTTAAAAGCGTGTTTTTGAAATCCCTTCCCACTAACACCCCCTTAATTCATTTTTGGGGGTATTATGCATTTTGTTATGGCCTCCCCAAACAAAAATTCCTAGTTCTGTCCTTGGTTACAACCATTTGAGATGATTTCTTTCCCATCTTTGGTTTTTTTTTTGGTCCTTTCTTTACTGATTATAATAATACCTGTGACCTTGTCTATTTTCTATTGGACAACTTATGCATGCTCAGCAAATGAATGTGTTATTTTGTTCTCATAGTTAAGAAGAATAAAAATAAACTAGAATAACAATTAAAAAGAATTTCCAGTATATAGGTAGATTCACTAAAATGACTCAATTCGTCTTGAATGATCAATTTACATAATTGTGTAAGCCAAAAATATTTGCTGTCTTAACAAATCTATTTTAATTTAGCATATTATGACTATGGAGCATCCACATACTAGAATTGAATATGAGATGTCTAACGGCCATGGAATATTTGCCAAAAAAGATTCGTCACCCTTATCGGACTACCCAGGTCATACAGCCTCTGCATATTTGCAATGATTTAATGAATACATTTTCACAATTTGATTGGTTTGGTTGATTTGGTACAAATATGTAATTAATACATTTTAAGAACAATCTACTTTGTACTTTTTTATAAAAAAAAATTTGTTTTTTTGGGGGGTGAATCTCAGTCTCTTAAACAATGATCTGCTTCATATAGGCACTAGTTGAATGTGATGGGGACTCTATAGACTTAAGTGGAGATGTTGGTGCCATACGTTGGATAGTAGTGGCAGATGGCCCTGCAGGGAATCCTGAAGTGCTTCTGGATCTGAAAGGTAGTGTTCTCTACCTATTTTCCATTCCCTTTCTAACTGCATGAATGAATACATTGTGATTGAATCCTACTTTCTCTCTCTTTTATTTGATGGTTTGATTGAAAAGTGAAAACTCAATGGTATTTGCTAAGGAAATTTATTTCTTAGATTCTCTGGAGGTGAACCACACGAACAACTTTTTTTTTTAATATCAAGATAATTTAGTAGTCTAATTTTCTTTTTTCTTTTTTTTTTGGTCAAGTGAAAGATTCTTTTTTGTTGTTGTTGTTGATATAATAGATAGAGGTCAAAAGAACTCCAGCCAACAATTTTTATCAAGTAAAATAGTGAAAGGACTGGCAACATTTTATAAGCCTTGACTGACTTTAATAGACTAAATGCCATAATAAAATCTCACAGTTTAATATCAATTTTCAGACTTGTGTTAGTATGTTACCTCTATACTAATAAATCAACTCAACATGTTCACTGTGGTTCTGGTGGCTGTCTACAAATCAGTTATGTTCCTTTATATCTAGGGAAGATGTATATTTCTCAAAGTTGATGAAGCAACATTTAGTCCCATTGCCAAAGCTTGAATCGGATGTGAAAACTACAAATTTGAATTTTTTTTTTGGATGGACTACAAAAATTGTCAAGTTTACTTAATAATGCTTGCTTGTTCCTAATCCCACCTTCTTTGGTTTTAAGTCATAACTTAAATATATTGATTTTTTAAATATAGGTGAACTATGCAAGTTCTTTTTTTTGAGGAAACGGATAGAGCCGAACGGCTCCAGCCAGACGAATAATTATATAAATCAGAATAATATACAGTCGGAACAATAGGAAATAAATACAAATTTACAAGATGTAAACTAAATATACAAAACAGCTATACAGTCGGAACCAAAGTAAACGATCTGAAGCAGGATGAAGCCCGAAGATTGCAGCGCCGAGCATCATCCAGACAGTACCAAAAATTGACATAGCGGCAGCGCACCGGGGACCTCAATAAAGAAAACCCAAGACCAACCTGCGATGCTACACCAATATAGTCGACTCTACTAAACAGCCCCAAAATGATCAGTTCGGGACACAGCAAAGAGAACGAGGACCATGTAATACTCAAAACAAGTAGAATAAGACGGAGGTCCATAACACTGAGGAATAAATGAAGAACAATCCGCAGTAATGGGCATTACGCTATCTGTAAAACTATGCAAGTTCTTAAATTATTTTATTTGATCGATTAATTATGACTCCTGACCACATGGTTATGAATCAATGCTTCCTTCACAGTTCACAAAACATATTTAAGTTGTGGTCTGCAGATTCCAAAAGAGATTCCCACCCCAAACAATAAATAATAAATGTTGGAAAATGTAACTCCTATTTTCCGTATCTGTATTTTTCTACTGTATTTACTTTCCTTGTATTCTTTATCAATTTGTGATCTGTATTTTGTTCCAGTTCGAATAAAATCATTTCATTTGTTTCAACTCAATTTTGGTGCCAATATTTATTTCAATTGTATTATTCGCATATGCTCTTATGTGTCGTTCTTCATGAAGAAATGGACCGCTGCATCTCATCTATTTCATTTTCCCAATTTTAATGAATTTTGGGTCAATCTCTTGTTGGATCCCCCTCAAACCCGCTACCCAAATACCCTATAACCCAAAACCCTTCTATATAAACCCTAAACCTAGTTTAACCCTAATCCTACCCCCTTAATATTGTTTTAACCTTTTTCACCCAGCTGCCATCTCCTTCCCCCGTCTCCTTCTTCCTCCACTCGATCGCAACCCATTTCCCCTTCAGCCGGCGTCGTCCCCATCCCCTGCACATCCTTGCCATCATCCTCGACTCCGCTCTCACCCTCCACCATCGTCTTCCTCGCCTCATCCCTCTCCCGAACCCATCGTCTTCTTCACCTCCGCTAATACCCACCGCCATTAACCACTGCACCATTGCCGAAATCCCACGTCCTCATCACCCTCGACCTCCACTCTCACCGCCATTGTCCTCGTCGCCTCGCCCAAGCCCAAATCCCCGAGCTCCCACCTTGTTTTGCTCCCCTGCTTTTGAACCCAGAACAGAGCCGCCTCATGCTTCGAGTTTCCTCTCGACGTCGTCGCCGCCTACCACCAATCACCGCCGTCGCCTCACGCGTTGAGTTTCTCTCGATGTCGCTGCCGCCTGCGCGTTCAGCCAGCCACCGTCGAGTTCCTCTCTCTCTATTACTGTGAAGGAGGGAAGAAGAAAGGGTGCTGATTTGATCTAAGCCGTCAGATTTCATCAAGATCCGATCCGATCTTGATCTGATCTTCACCATCAGATTTGATCTCGGCCGTTGATCGCCTTGATCTTGATCATCCTGTCAAGATCCATGCCGATCGTGCTCCTCGATTCGTCGACTACTCCCCTAAGGCAAGTATTCTTCTTGTACAAATTTTTGTTCTGGTACAAGCGTTTAATTTGAAAATACTGCAAATAGATTAGTTGTGACTCCTCCTTGTCTCATTGTTGTTGATCTAATATTATTCCTCATCGATCCTATAATCTTAAGAGTCACAACCCTTTCGTTGATATATTTACAAAAATTAGTTGAACCCCTTTTCATCTCCTAATTATTTGAACATGAACCCCTTGATTTGTGGCATGTGTTGTGTGATGTATTGTGTTGAACTTATATTCTTTAGAGTTGAGAAATACATATGGCTTGCTGATTTGATCCCCAATGCATCCGTATTTGTATCACACACTAATATAAACTCATAATAGTCATTTATCATGCAACTTGTATATAAAAGACATTCATACTTGCTGCTGTTCTTGACTTTACTTGCTGTTTTGATCCCAATAAAATCAAAATCTGAACTTGAGCTCTGAATATGAAATGTAGCCCTAAGTGTCTAGTTGTCGATAACATCAAGAATTTTCGAATTCCGAATTACAGTCTAGGAGATATTGCAGTTTTACTGCTGCTGTGTCGGTAGTCGCAGATTCACAAAAACCACTGCACCTTTTTAGTTTACAATTATTTTAACTACACTACCAGTAAGTAAATGACTTGAAATTTTGCATGCTGTTACTGGACACCCTAGAGAACATTTTCTAATTTTCTCAGAATAAATTAATGATGTTTCAACACTGTTTCATATGTACAAACTCAGTTTTACAAATTCTGGCTGAACACAAATGCTGTATAATTTGTTATTTTGACACATGTTACCACAATTTTTCTGTACCTTAATTATATACGTTGGAACCTGGCAGGAGTCTAATTTCTAGACCTTCTGACAGATTCACATTTGCTATCTTGTAGCAACGAGAATCGCAGTTTTGGTACTGTAACCCTTGTTTCCGTAAATACGTATTTCTAAATATTTTTCCGTGTTTTGATTATTTATAAACTTGTTTTGTGCTCAACTGATTTCGGGTCTTGTACTAAGTATTTTCTACTAGAAGATTATATATACTTTGAACAACAATGTAATTTTCTATTTTTAATTGATAGATTATCTATTTGTTATATTATTACGGTTTGAATTTTAATAAATTGTTAGTCTCAAATTCTAATATATATATTATTATCATTATCATTATTATTTCTATTATTATTATTATTATTGATTAAAGCCCATCGATTCTGATATATATTATTTAATTAATTGATTTGAAGCCCAAAAATCAAACCCACCACTTGTTTGATTAAAGCCCAATAACCAAGACCCATCTCTTATTGGATCCAAATCCATCTAAACCCAAACCCAAACTACCCCAGATTCTTTCTAACGGCTAATCTCTATCAATTCCCCTAATCTCTCCTCTCGCTATCTCCAAAATCAATAACTCCCAATAATTGAGTAACTAAATCCTTAATAATAGGCCCTCTAATCTCTCCCACTATTATCTCTCTCCCTCCCGTACTCTCTCTCCTCTTCGTTAATTCCCCACAAAACCACCAAAACAAAACAAACCCAACAGAACCCATCTCCCAATTCGTCTCCCTCTCTCCATCTCCTTCACCCCATTGCTCGTCCTCGCCTCCTTGACCTTCGCAACCCCCCCAGTGCGCCATCCCGCTCCTTCCGAGCTCTAGACGATGACCGCCGCCACCATGTCGTCCTCCGCTCGCGACTGCACCAATGCAAGCCCCAGCCCACAGCCCCGTGCCTCCCCAGTCGTACCGCTCAACAGCCAGCACGACGACCTCATCGCTGGCCAATGCCGCTCCCCATCGTTCGCCTGCATCCGCTTGCCTCGCGCTGTCATCTCCAACGACTGCAGCGCCTCTCCTCCATCGCGTGGCCATCAACAACCGCCGTGGCAGCCCTGCAGTCTCCTGTGCGCGCCCCGCAGCCCTCGCCATCGCTGCCGGCATGCCTCGTCGTCAGCCTCGTGCCGCCTGCGCCTTCAGCCAACGCGCCTCGCCACCTCGCCGCTTGCCGCCACTGATCTCTCGCTCTTGTGCTCTGTTTTAAAGGAGGGAAGAGGAAGAGCAGTGTTGGGTTGAGATTTAATCTGGACCGTCGGATTCGATCAAGATCTAATCCTGATCAGATCTGATCTCCTACATCAGATCAGACCTCAGCCGTCCATCCAATCTTGATCTTCAACTCGGATTGAAGCGGATCCAGCCATTCGATTGTCTCGATCTTGGTCTTCCATCAAGATCCGCTCCGGATCCGATCTTGTGTGGGTGTTTGTGCGTGTCAAGTACGTGCATTAACTAGGATAAAAGATTGAATAATAGACCTAAGGCTCTCATCGCATTATCATTGCATATTGTTATCTTAATGAACAGTGTTCTCATTATTATTGTCATTATTGGTATTGTTTATCGTTATTTTGGTAAACCGTATTTAATGCATATTATACTGTTATCTCATTTACACTGTTCAACACCATCGACTGCATCGTTTATTTGAATTCATTGCTATGCCACCATTTCCATTGTTTCACTGTTTCTCCACTTGCATGTCCACGACTTGCTCTAAGGACAAATTATTCTTTCTTTTTAGATGAACAAGTACAGGTGTACAAGGAGAATTTTCAGAAGGCATTGGTGAGCAGTTCTTCTACGATTGGAGCAGGAGTTCCTCGAGCTATTTGGTAAGTTCTTATATTCCAGATTTGGTTATCGAATTTCATTATCGTTTATGTGATTATGTTTCCTGCGTGGTTGTGATTAATTTTTCTTATATTGTTGAGTAAGACTGGTACAGCTTATGGATGATATGAGTTGGCGTACTTATATCATTCGCTGGGCCTCAGTTACGTGCCTGTGTTCCCGTATTCCGGGAAGCGGGGCGTGACAGGTACAACACCGTCGTGCTGTCCAGATTTGGAATTTTCGTTGTTCTTGATATTTTGATTCGTGTTGACCATCGAATATGCTTTATGATTATCTTAAACTTGTTTCATGTTCATGATTATGCTTACTTGACTTGTTTCGCACACTTTCATGCTTGCTTGATGATAATAAAAAATAATAAGCCGGGTTTAAGGAAAAGACCATAGTAGTGGACAATATAGGTAAGTGTACTCGGAAGGGGGTCCGTGTTTCCCACTTGATACATGTCTCATGAACTAGTATATTATTATTCGATTCATGAATTAGTATATTATTTGATTCATGAACTAGTATATTATTAATCGATTCATGGACTAGTATATTGTTTGATCCATGAACTAGTATATATATGATTCATGACTTGTCTTGTTATGACTCGACACATGAACTAGTTATATGATTACCCGATTCATGAGCAAGACTTGCTTGATACTTGATACCTGAGTACACCGCCCTATAAACTCCATTACTAGGCCTAAACGTAATTGATTGTATGTAGCAACCATGTAGTTAAAGTATGGATGCATGAAGTGCTACTTAGATAGTAATAACCACAAGACTTGATACATGAAACTTCAACATGATATATGCTTACTTGATACTTGATTGCATGATATATGAGACTTGATACTTATACTTGACAACTTGACACTAGACTTAAGACTTGTTACTTGACATTCGTACTTGATACTCATCACTTGATGTTGGATACCTTTACATGTTCACTTGCCACTTACTCCACTATTAGCATTTGTTACCCAACCTGGTCACTTGAGTTGTCTTTCTTGCTAGCTAGTTTCTTGAATCCCCACTATTTATTGCATCTCTATTACATTCTTGATTTCAAATCTTGTTCCATGTTGCTTGTACTTGTTTTTACTATTTGTGACCCTAACTTTCACTGAGGGTGTTTCTCTTGTTTTCTCTATTCTCTTCTTTTTATATTTTACAAACAGACTTTGGAGACGTGTTGCCTGCTGGAATTGGTGAGCAGAGATTCTAGGCTTCAATTGGAGAAAAGACATACTTAAATTATTTGTTTTCTTTGTGTTATTTATTTTCTTGCTACTTAAAATTTGTAACGGGCTTATGTTCCTGAGTTTTATCTTTTGATCCAGACTTGAAAACTATTTGGGATATTATTATTTGTTTCAATTGTTTTCTGTTGCTTAATAAATTATTTATGCATGCGTGGTTGTGTATACTTGTTATATTCTTGTTGTGATGCTGAGTCGATCCTACAGCTTATGGATGATGTTAAAATCATTCGCTGGGCTTCGTCACACGCTCGTATTCCGTGTTTTTGGGAAGCGGGATGTGACAGAAAATAATTCAAAATTTCTTTTAGTGGTTTGAATTTCTCTCCTCACAAATTAATGCTGGCTTTATTATTTTCAATCCCATTTTTAATCCTTTTTCTCAACTAGTATGTTAGTTCTTTTACACTTATTGTTGTACGATTTTCACTTATATTCGCAAAGTACCTTTTTAATTTTTTAATGTTTCAGGTAACATATATAAGTCTACCAAAGTTCCTTCACGGACGTTTTGCATCGTGCGTATCCATCTCATTGAGTTAAAAAGAGATAGCAATTTGTCTTGATTTAAATATTTCATACTAGTGATTTTTCCCTTGTTTTTTCCATAGTAAATTGAATTTGACTAATAGGTTATTAATGGCCATCTCCATGCAGGTTAGCATTCGACAGTCAGAAGCAAAGGTTTGTTAATAACACCTATTTAACAATTTATTTATTTTTGTTGAGTGTTTACTTGTACAATATTCTTTTTCAAGATAAAAAATAAACAGAAGTGTACCAACGATGACCATCTTTTCTATATTATAGAGATCCTTATTTCTTATTATGTTGTTTAACTGGTAGTATGGTTACATTCTTTTGCCAGAGTTATTTTTTATTTTTCTCTCAACCGTCGTATCAACTCGCCATCTTTACGACTATTTTAACATAAATATTTGACTACTTTTTTTTTTTTTTTTGATAAAAGATGACCCAGTCATCGCTTCATTAACGGAATATTTGACTACTTTGCTGTTATTGGTAGCTTATTTTTTCATGAAGACGTCAGTTGTGTTTTTTCATCTAATCCTTATAATTTTAGTTTATCCCTGGGATTTCTATGTTTTTGGAGCAAGATGCATTAGACCTTAAAACTAAAGAAATAATGTCTATTAAAGATAAAGTGAAGACAACTCATAAGAGCTGTATTCCAATTGAATCGAAAAAGCCTCTATGTTTGTTTCTGAAGACAATAGTAATGAACACTCTTTCTTTGAGGGAATGAAAATGTCTCCTTGTAAGAACTATAGAAGAAACCCCTTCCTATTTTTTCTGTTCCATAGCATCTTATGTTGCTTCAAATTATAATCATTTTAATTCCAGATATGACATCCTATTTCCACTTTATGTTGCATTTGAGATTTCTACCACTACGACTGGATAGTTTATTGTCCAATGCGTGCTCTAGTATATATGTTTTCCTTTTCCACTAATTTTAAGTTGTTTGTGTAGTGTAATATTCCTTAATTCATCTTTCTCATTATCGTTTTGTGTACGAACAAAGGCTATCATGAATGACTTTAGAAAGCTGGAACCTCTGTCAAATTTATTTGAAGCTGAAACAATGGTCGAAGGTTTTAGTTTTATTCAATACTTTCCATTTTGTTTAATAATTTCAGACTGTATGACTTAATTCATGACAGATGTTTTCCCTTTCTATTTTAAGTGTGATGAGAAGTGCAATCCTTCTTTGCTATAGGTCTCGTTCTGCATGGTATACAGAGGCAAAATATGTAGATTTAATTTTCAGTGGAAATCTTCTAGTTTAAGTTTGTTGAGTAGTAATGATGGTGTTAATTCCTTTGAGTGTGTTAATTTTGTTTTGTTCTGCTTTGTTTTGTGTTTTGAGGTGGGGGACGGGATGGGTGGGGGAGTGTTTCCAAAAGTTGATGCCCAAAAAAATTTAAACTTCTGTAGAAAACACAACTTAATAGCAAAATGAAGAACGAGAAATTCTGAATCTTTTCATCGATAACTAATAACTGTTATGCATTGTTTCACATTGTGTTTACACTATATTGTTAAGTGTCATTTACATGGCATTTTGTTTGATGGAATTTTTTTAGTCGTGTGTTGTCTGGGATGGCTTTTTTCAAAATAAATAAATTATAAATAAAGTTTGTAAGACTTGCATAATATTGGAGCATTACAAGTTGCGATAGGTTCTTCTTGAAATAAATAAATAAATAAGTTAAAAAAATGTTGAGATTACTTAGTAATAGATTTTGAATGGCTACTTCTGTTCTGTTCTTTGTTCACAGTACAAGAACGAAAACAAGCATATTCAAATTTGTTATTGATCTAATCCTGCTATCTTCTTCTTTTTTTTTTTTTTTTATCGTAAAGGTTGGCCAAAGCCCCCCTTGTTTCATTAAAAAGTTTTTAATAAAACAGAAAAACAGGAAAACCAACGTCGGACAATGATATTCATGTCACCCACATGCGGCCATGATATTCATTGTCCAACCCAAAAAATGAGCTCCCGACATAGGCGCTACAGAACCCATGAATCCTCCCAAAATACATACAAGAAATTAAAAAGACCCAAAGTATATCCAAAAACCAAAAAAAAGCCGTGAGGCTACATGAGAGCACACACATCCCCAAAAGACGCCTGCATGCGTGTGCCTCCCCCAACACGCCCGCCTCACACCAAGGACTCAACCATCCCGTGCTGAGCCTCCCCCTTCTTGAATTTTAACTTGGTTGGTGGCAATGTCCTTGTATAGGTCCTTGAGCTTCTTTGACTGTGCGTCAACTGACGTTTTAGACCAGAACAAAATATTAGCAATAATCTTTATGAGCAATTGTTGATGCATGATGTGTCTGTGTGTGCTTCTAAAGATTCTATTGTTTCTTTCTAGCCATATGCTATCTTCTTTTGACTAGGTACACTTGAGGGATTTTCATTTGATTTGGATGAAGAGGGAGACAAGATGCCTAAGCCCCCTGCTAACCAAAGTGATCCAAACAATGAAAATGAAGATCAGTCCAATTCAAAAGAGAAATGTAAAGCTGAAAAATCATAGGTATGTTGTTTAGCTTAAAGAGTTGGTTCTTTCTGAAATAATTTGTCCAGTCAGAGGGATGCAAAAATAAATTAGATTAGGCTTCTATTTCTTGGTTCTGAAAGCTATTCTGTTCACAGATTGGCCTTTGAATATTTTGGTCCATGTTATCTAGTAATAATAAAGTGTACCAGGGAGTCTGACTCTTCATGCTATTCTTTTTGATACAGAAGTTGGTGGATTATTTGGTTTGATTCGCAGTTAGAATTGTATGTATGCGTGTTCTGCATAATTTTTTAAATGCATGATTTGATGGGTATCATCCCATGTTTCTTTGTTGTCAATGCAATTGTTTTTTAGATAACAAACAACACCATGGAGAATGGAAAATAACAACTTTAATCTGAAAAATCTATGAATAGTTGTCTGGGAGTTACCTTTCAAGGGAACTCTGATGTTTTGTGTCCAAGCAGAAGATGGAATTTTAATCATTAGTTTGACAACGAATCATAGGGAATTTATTTACAACCAAGAGGATCTCACATTATTTCCAGCTCTTCATTTCAATATCTATATGGAATGATTGAAGCTGTGATTCATTATGTGAGTTGGTTTGTATAGAAGTGAAACTATTTTCCATCTTGGAGTTAAAGTAAGTTGCAAACTTATTCAACTTTGAAGTTGTTGGAATATTTACCATAACTTTCGTATTTAGTTATAAATTAATATATAGGAGTTGTCATATTAGTTAATCTACATTCTATATGTGGTTAATTTATAATCATATCCGTATTTGATTATATTAGGCTAGAAGGTTATCTTTATGCCCAAGTTTTGTAAGCCTGTATAAAAGACTCTTTGTTTCTCATTATGTATCTCGCGAAGACCAACAATATTTTCTATCTTTACTCCAATATTTTATTCTGCAACATGGTATCAAAGTGTTTCGATCCTTCTTAAGCACTCCCTTTCTTGAGTAGCAAGAAGAGAGTTATCTTTCTTCAAAAGTTCCGTCTTTTTCTTCTTCTTTAGTTGTCACACTCCTCAAGATGCTGATTTTCATATCCGGCCCTCCTCCAGGTTTAGATTTTTAGATCCGGTACTCCGTCATATTCGGATTTACAAACCCAGTCCTCTTTCAGATGCAGATTTCTAGATCCAGTCTTCAATATGCGAAATTTTCAGATTAGGTCATCCAGATGCGGATTTTCAGATCCGATCTTCTTTCATATTCGGATTTTCATATCCGGTCTCATTTAAATTTAGATTTTTTTTTTCTATCGCTATCTGGTTTCATCCGCAATGCGCTAGATTTACTCCGCTCTATCCGGTTTCATCCGCAACACACAAGATTTCCCTCGGCTAAGCTGTTTCATCCGCAACGCGCTCAATTTTCTCCGTGCTATCCAATTTCATCCGGAATACGCTCGATTCCTCTATTAAGTTTGTTGGGAGTGTTGACTAATATAGTTGAATTCCTTAAAGTTTTCTTTGCCAGGTCTAGATTTTGGCTCCGTCGCATTTCGCCTCAGTTCAAGTTGGGCGTCAACTTCATCTGCCCTCCAACTTGAGGGGGAGTGTTGGTATATTTACCATATCTTTCATATTTAGTTATAAATTAATATATAAGAGTTGTCATATTAGTTAATCTACATTTTATATGTGGTTGATTTATATTTATATCCATATTTGATTATATTAGGCCAGAAGACTTTCTTTATGACCAAGTTTTGTAAGCTTATGTAAATGCCTCTTAGTTTCTCATTATGTATCTCAAGAAGACCAACAATATTTTATCTCTTTACTCCAATATTTTATTCTACAACAGAAGTAAAGAAACTTATAGACTTGCATTTTTCCACGCCTAGGAGCCTGAGCAGCAAGGCTTGAGTAGAACATGGTTTTTATTGACGTTAAAATATACAGCATAATTAAGCACTCAATTCCAGCAAGCTTCTGAAGTTCTTCACATATTAATTTATTAATTTTTATGCAGGGACCTGTGGAGAGTAAGGGGAAAGCTGCTGCCTGCCCCCCAAGACCGTAAAGAAAACAAAGAAGCCAAAGAAATTTGGTGAATTTGCTCAGTGTCTAATGTTTTAGGTAAATTTTGCCATATTGTTCCTCCTAAAAAATTGATATGTATGAAATAGATGTTACATGGTCTGTTTTAATGTTTGTCTAAATTTACATAGGAAATGGATTTGAACATATTAATGAAATAGATTCAACAGAGAATTCTTATCAGATTAATATACATTTCTCATTATTCATCGCCAGCTCTTGTT
This sequence comes from Hemerocallis citrina, assembly GCA_017893485.1. Lineage (NCBI taxonomy): Eukaryota > Viridiplantae > Streptophyta > Magnoliopsida > Asparagales > Asphodelaceae > Hemerocallis > Hemerocallis citrina. Next base: position 109,505,975 of record CM030361.1, on the reverse strand, counting down.
TGAGTGTTTCAGAAATTTAGTACTCATGCTTTTTGTACAATTTAATTTGTTGGGTCCTTTTCCTTATAGTAGATGAAATATAAACCATTTGTGTAAGGGCCCATGATTTGAACATGTTTCTTTAAACAAATTTGGTATCAGAATGTTGCAATTTCATTCATTCAGGAATATATTTCTTTTGCATGTTATGTTTTGGGGGAATTATAAGTATACAGACCCTCACAGCACATACATATATTGAATAGTAAGTCTTTTGGTGGACAAATATATTCGTGAACTGCGATTTGATCCCACCAGGATACCTTCAATATTTTGGATTATATTATGTGTTCATTGTCTGATTATGCTTTGTGGCACATCCTGGTAACCTAAATAGATCAGATAATAAACATGAAATTGATACCATCTATGGATAATAATTGTACATCCCAATTTGAATTTTGTTTTACTGATGAAATGACTAGAAAACCCTTTTTATGGGGGACATTGGTGGTTAGTATATATTGGTGATAATAGACAACTACTGCTCAATCTTGTATTCTTAACTGCGTAGTGTAATATTCATCTCTTCCAGAATGACTGTCTGAATTTCCATTGAACTCTTCACATCCATTTTTATACTTATTATTGTTTGATACGATGGTTTAGCACTGGAGCGGATTTACTAGCTCTTTTTTCTCAAAGTTCGTTTAATTTAAAATGGTCCTGAATCTCCAGATCACTGTCAAGCTCTCCAATGCTGTTTATCTGATCTCCTGATGCTGTGAAGAAAGTTCTAAGAACTTCTTTCACCTTTGTGCAACATTTTTGTTCACCTCAGTCATCTCAACCTGAGATTACATCATGACAACCGAGGCTAAGAAGAGTGCAATCAATGTCGTAAAAGATTTGTGGCATCGCTGAGAGTTTGCAGAGGAAAGAATGTCCTCAGATCCACCTTCGTTGCCATGCCAATAGGTAGGTTGGCCAGTTGAGTAACTTGTTGGCTGGCCATTAGAATAGGCTGTAGGTTGGCCAATAGTAACACCTGTAGTTTGCCCATCATAACAGTTGTTTGATCTTTTAGTTCTGCACAGATTAACATTTGAAATGAAGTAAGATACATTTGAATCTACCCGTTCTTTCACCACTACTTCACATTCTAAAAGAAAAGAAAAAGGATAAGGAAAAGGATGAAGAATGTTCATGATTAAAGTTTTTTTTTTTTTTTTTTTTTTTTTTTGAAGAAAAGGTGGAATCTCTGTTTCATTAATAAGGTTCATGATTAAAGTTAAAAGATGAAGTTGCTCCAAGGACCTGGGTCAGACCCTTGGCATTTTACAAGTTTTAAAGCAATGAAACCTCACTTTGGATGACCAAATGAATACCATCCACATTTCATTTTGGCAATTTCAAGTAGTAAAGAGAATTCGTCACAGTTATTTAAGTAGAATCATATTAATGCATGAAATCTTCTGTTTGCAAAAAAGTCTGCAGATCTAGCTTGCTAGTTTCAGTTACATAAACCAATCAATTCCTTGTGCATGAAGATTTCTTGGAGCTTACCCATTGAATGAAGGGCAAAAGATGATGTCGTAGTCATATGCTTTGCAAGTGAAGGTACTGGTTCTATCGTCAAAAGCATAGCTGTAAGCCCTAGGGCATGCGACTTTGAAGATGGTGGAGTAGAAGGAGGGCTTGCATGTGGTCGGATTTGCAAACGGTCCACTACAACAGTACTGGTCCAGCCCGAATGCTTCGCAAGCACTCTTGCATGCCACCACCCCACCACTATCTTCTACTTGAAGCTCCCTCGGACAGCCTGTCAATATTTGAAGAGGCTAAACCGGTAAGCAATTTATCATTTGTCGATATTAGATCAGATGTCAATATATCATTCGTAGCTTGTGTTTTTGTCAAATGTTTTATCTTTGTATAGTTTGGAGAGTAGCTTTAATACTCCTACCCGCTGTGAAACTTTGATGATGTGCCATAATTTTGAAGGATCTGCATACTTCGTGTACTTTGATCTTTATGCCAGAAATAATACAGAAGAAAAATCACTCTTTAAGGACCTTTTACATAAGCATCAAATGGCTGGAAAGTAAACTTTTGTGGACAAATTTTGTTAATACAACTAAAGGTTCTGTTGATTCTTTCTAATCTTTTTCGTAATATTGTTTTTTTCTTCTTTCCCTACCTAATATTTAGTTCATTCTAGTGGCTATTTTGAGTTTTATTCATTACTTCATGACCTGGATACTGCTGCGAGATCTTCCAACTCATAATCCTGATTTTTTTTTCTTCTTCTGTATAATTGAAAAAATCGTTCATTTTATGACCTGATGCATATATAAATAGTATTCAAATGCATGATTCTTCATTACACATCTTTTATAATATGTCACCAAAAGGAACCTAGTGAATTATCTGATTTATTTGTGTAGTGTGTGGTATCATTTCCTTATCTCTCTTTATTAACTGTATTGTTTTCTTCTGTTATATATAGAGTCATGACTAACTATCGATTCTGATTGCTACTATTGCAGCCATAATGAGAAAGATGAAGGAAGAGGTATTACTGGAGTTGAGATCATAGGCACATCCAGTAGCATTACAAGTCCCCTTCTGCCCTCTAGGAGCTGCATATATCGGCAAATTATATCCATCCACAAGGCTCACATCATAGTAATCCAGGTCCTTCCCCTTCCCAAGTGTGATCTCGAACAACGTCGCAGGCGGGCTCGCCCCACTCCCATCGCAGTACATCTTCCCACTGCAGTCCCCTGTCTGACACGACCCGATACCTGTTCCGTCAAACTGGCACCCAGTTCTTGCCCATATCCGGCCCGACCAACCTGGCGGGGCCGGAATCTGCACAGAGTTACCTGGGTCGAGCTTGAACCCAGTCCAGAGGAGTTGCGGTGTGCCTGCACCCGCTAACGTGCCAGGCCAAATGATATGAGGGCAGTTGTTCGATATGGTGAATGTAGAGGATGTCGAGATTGGGTTTGTTAATGACAGAAGAGAGGTAATGGCTATGAGTACGAGTTTGGAAGCCATGGGTGTTGTTGGGAGGAGGCATTGGAGGGAAATTGGTGAAGTATAAATTTGTACCGGATGAATGAGGAGGAGACTGGGAGGTTGCTTTAGGAGGTATATTTGGATTTGGTATTTTGAATGAATTGGGTGGCCTCTATGGGAAGAAATACCTTAATTGTTATACTGGATTAAAGATATTTATCAAGGGGGTGTTGTTTCCTGTGTTATAAGCTCATGCAAAATATTAAGCTGCATGCCAACTTGAAGCTGAAGTTAATTTGTGGATACCATACCATACCATACCCCATACCGTACCAAATTTGGAGCAGTCATCTTTAAAACATCACGATCAATGGAGATGAAGGGTTGCTTTTCTCTCGACTTGTTACTTTTATCAAGATCATGTTGAATGGGTGAAGGGATGCAAGTTTTTACGCCGTGGCATGTCTTGTAAGCGCATGTTGCACACAGTCGAAGGAACCAGGTACTTCAACTTCAAATGCAATCTTAACAGGCATTGCACCTGGAAGATGTTAAAAATGTGGCCTCCTTCTCCTTTTTAGCTGACACGATTTAGAAACATAATATCTGATGAATGTAGTGTCAATTTGACACGTGGTCAAATCTTCGTAAGTAAACCCCAACTCCGATCCGCAAATTGTAGGCCTCAACTCCTTCACATCACTAGATTTCCACAATATTATACTAGCCCTCATCTAAGTTTCGCAATATGGAGGGCACGCGCGCTTGGATACAAAGCTAACAATCTCTAATCTCTAATATTATAATGGGAGAAGGACATAGTGTCATTTGTCAATCTACCAATACCTGCATCAAACGTGCATAACTAATATGAAGGAGGTCTCAAGTTCGAGTCCTCACTATGTTAGTTGAACATACATCACACGTGTAAATTACTATCCATCTATCTATCTATAATAAAATATATTTACTTATTATTTATTGGAAGAGTTTGTCACAAATAAACAATTTTAAATATTTTTTGTCACAAAAGAAATCTCACTTTTGTCACCAAACAAAAAGGTGCATCACACGTGCAACTCCAAATCTATTTTCAACACATGCATCGCACGTACACATCAATATTTTTTCTTCTTAATTTAAAAAAAATACATGTATCGCCCGTTCAACTCTATTTTTTATAATGACTTACGTGTATTGTACATTTAACTCTAATTGTTTATCAAAACGTGCATCGCAGGAGTGAAATACTAGTATAACATAATTAATAGTACCAGCAGAGGTATCCATATCTATTTTAGCATGAGTTTAGATACCTCCAAGTATCAGAGTGAATCCCCCGGGAAATCCCGAATTAGTAGGTGTTTTTTTCGTGCACGGAGGTAGGGTCACCAGAATACATGAAATTCTCGATCTCTTTCGAATGTGATTAAAGCCAAAAGAATTTATTGCGGCGGATTCTCCAAATCTCGTCCCCTTCCTTGCTTTCGTTAGGATCCCACCCGGGAATAGACTGAGTCTTCGTCACAGCATCTTCTTTATGTGCAGGCTATCTCAACTTTCAGGGCAAGACTGCACAAAATATTTTAAATTCCAAAAAAAGGATCTAAACAAAAAAGTTAATGCACGTCTTAAAAGAGTCGACATATGTTAGATGACATTACATACCTCTGGTTAATCCCATCTAAACAACTAACTCTACCAATTCCTCCCATTAACTAGTACTAGTATGATGCACGTGCGATGCACGTAGAGGAGGAAGGAAAAGGACAAAAAAAATTACCAACACGTGCGCTGCACGTGTTTGCACACATACAAAAAAAATTAAAAAAATGTTTATTTGTTTACCAACCCCATCTCTCCCATTATAATAGTTATTATAGATTGACCATGCATTGACATTAAGATACAGCGCGGCCATCTCAAGATCACTTGCCCCAACAAGATGAAATGCCTTTTCTGTCTCAAATCCGGTCACGCTAAGCATCGCTGCTACGCCCTCCAAAAGATTCTAGGGCTCCCTATGGGAGCTCCTATTTCAGATCAGGTGCTGGATGCAGTGGACCTTCCTTCTCTTCGTAGCAAATTGCCTGCTTCTAAACCCTCTAAATCTCAGAAGCAGCCTTCGTCATCCAACACCCCGTTGCTTCCCACTCCTCCCCCGGATCGTCGTATCACTGATAGCCTTCACCCCTCTCCCGCGGTCTCCTCAGCCGCTCCCAATCGTCTTCCCAAGCAGCCCGTCACCCATGTTTTCCTCTCGAAAGCTGAACTGACGGACCGCTTGAAGTACTACGGCACCTACGGTGCTATCTCCTTCATCGGAGGGTCTGTGCCTTTTTTCACCTTGAATTCTTTTCTCTGCAATTTCTGTAACATCAAAGACTGGGATTGGGTCCTCTACAATTGCTCTAATGGTGAAATGGTGATCCGTTGTCCTTCTCCTAAGATCTTAGAGGATCTTATCGCAAATCCGTCCATGACCATCAGTTCTATCTCTCTCTCAGTCCGGCAATGGGTGCAGATCCCTTCCCCGCCTCAAGGTTCTAGTTCCTCCGAATCCAAAGTCTCCCTTGTTGGTCTTCCTCCATTCTGTGACTCTCTCCGTTTGGTCGGAGATATGGCCAAATGCATCGGCGATATCGTGAGCATTTCTTCTAAGGCTAGGCTGGCCTCTGGCAGTCTGCAGATTGAAGCTCTTTTCCGTTGCCCCAACCTTCCACCTCGTATTGAAGCATTCTGCTTAACTGATGGTACATCCTCTTTCACTGTCTCGGTTCATTACCACGACCCTATCGCCGTTTCGGAGCTCCCTCATCTTCCTCCCCCTGTCTTCTGCGCCGAGCTTTGGCTCTGACCTTACCTCTCCTTTTCATCCCGGAGGTGCTTCTTCTTCTAAGGTCAAGAGCTCTGCGGTGAAAGTGGGTCGTGGGGGTGCTGTTCGCAGCAAGTACTCTCTCCATATCAGGCCTGCAGCTCCCCCTTCCGTTCCGAAGATCTCTCCTTCTAAAGCTCCCAACCTTGTGTGGATCAACCCGGAGCTGCAAGCAGCGAAGGGAGCCTCTTCTGCTTCTGTCTCCGCGCCCGTGCTCGCTGCAGCTACCCCTCCTCTTCCCCCTAAGGCCCCGCCGTCCACCCCTCCGACTAAGAGTAAGAAGCAATCTTCTCCATGGCCAGCTTGGGAGGTTAACCCGAACTTCGCGTCGGACTGGGAGCAATTCCAACAGCTCGCTCACTTCCCCACTCCTAAGCATTCTGATCCAGCATTCTCCTCTCCAAACTCAAGCCTTCGCCATCTTCCAAAGAGTCCGCTTGGGTTGATGAGGATCCCCTTCTGTTAGAAGAGGAAGCGGAGCTTTCTCGCGAGTGTCAAGCCAAACAGGTATTCTATTACCTTCCGCTAAGAATTCCTCTGTTGTTTTTCTCTTTGTTGCAGAATGTGTCTTTAAGCTTTTGCATTTGGGTTTTTTGTGTCACGCCTTTACTGTTCCACTCCGGGTTCGACCATGTCCTAGGGTCGACCCGTTCGGGTCTTCGTTCTGCGGTTGGATTTCTCCAACCCTTGCAACGAAGGCCTGGAGTATTTTGGAACCCTCTACCCCCTTTCCTCTCCTATCCTCGGATTGCTGCGCTGCAGATCCCAAAGAGCCGACTCAGGCTCTCTTCCAATCTCCGATTTCTATCACCTCCGACACCTCGCCCCTCTTTCCTCTTCTTCTCAGGAGTCGGGGAGCCTCGACTCTGAGAGCAAGCTTCCCTTACGGTTGCCTCAACGTTTCATCAGAACTAGCACGCGCCTTAAAGCTAAAAAAATGCTGATCCACGATGCCCCTAGTCCTGCTGCTAGCTTCAGCGCTGACAAACCCGAGATGCAGTCTCCGTCGTCTTCTCTCTTACCCCTGATTCCCCATAATCAGTTAGGGTCTCTATACTTCCCCGTGTTTGACTCGCTCTCTAATAGCGATCTTGCTGCTCTTGCGCAGGACATGGGTTTTCTTATCGACCCTTCTGACTCCCCCCGAATCCGATCCCTTATCATGATTAGTGTTTCTTGGAACATCCGTGGTCTGAATTGCCCGTCTAAGCAACGGGCGATTTTTGACTTAATTTCTTCTTCCCGCTGCGACATGATTTCCATCCAAGAATCCAAATTGGAGTCGCCCTCTCAATCGACCCTGGGCACCATAGGCGGATCCATGATCTCCAAGTGGATCTCATTGGACGCTATTGGCTCGAGGGGAGGGATCCTTTTTGGATTCAAAGAGACGATCTTCTCGCTTATCGCGGTGCAACGTCTTAACTTCTTTCTTATTGTCCAACTTCTTTGGACGCAATTCAATTGTCCTCTCACCGTTATATCGGTATACGACCCCTCCTACTATGAGAGGCGGCCATTATTCTGGAACGAATTCCTTTCGTTACATCAGTTCTCCAGCGATCTCTGTGTCTTTTGTGGTGACTTTAACGTCACTCATTTTGTTTCCGAAAGGTCGAATCCAGTCTACTCTAATTCCCAATCTTGCCTTGATTGCATCCATGAGCTGCAATTATCCGATCTACCATTTTCAGGTAGGTCTTTCACCTGGTCCAATCAGCGTAACCCTCCGACGTTTGCCAAACTTGATCGTTTCCTAGTCTCACAAACCTGGATCGCCCGTTTTCCCCAATCATTCTCCCAGGCTCTTCCCAATCCTTCTTCTGATCACGTTCCGATCGCTCTATTCTCCAACCTTCATTTCAATCACCAGCACAAATTTCGCTTAGAAAAGCTCTGGTTACAAGACCAACTGTTCGTTAGTCTGGTGGTGGAATGTCTTGCCTCGGTCACCGGTTCATCCGGACTGGGCAACATCCTCCTCAAGCTTCATGCTATCAGGCTTGGGTGCAAAATCTGACGTTCTGGGAGACAACACAACACAAACTTCCTTAAAAACTTCCTTCTTCAATCCATTGAGTCATTCGATAAGATGGAAGAACTAGGTCCCTTGTCGGAATCTTGTCGATCGGAGCGTCGATCTTGCAAGCAGGATTACGCCGATATCCTCCAGCAAGGCCATACTAAATGGGCTCAAAGAGCCCATATTAATTGGATAAAGGAGGGTGATGCCAATACCGCCTTCTTTCATAACTTTGCCTCTCATAGGCAACGTTGCAATCGTATCTCTTCTATTTTCGTTCTAGGGGTTGACGTCATCACTGACGGAGAAATCCATCGAGAATTCCTTTCTTTCTATAAAAATCTTATTGGCTCGCAAAAACATCGCGCTATCGAGCTCGATTGGTTCCAACTTTATGGTAACCAAGCTCACGATCTTTTTTCTCTCGAAGCCCCTTTCTCTATGGAAGAAATTAAATCGACTGTCTTTGCTTTAAAAAGCGATTCGGCCCCTGGGCCTGACGATTTCCCTGCCTTCTTTTTCCAAAAATTTTGGGATTGGCTTAAGGAAGACCTCCTCAAATTGTTTCAGGATCTTCACCAGGGTTATTTCTCTTTTGATCGCATCAATTATGCACACATTGTCCTCATCCCCAAGATAACGGGAGCTCACTTATTGACTAATTTCAGGCCTATCAGCTTGATCAACACATCTTTCAAAATAATTATGAAAGTCCTTTCCTCTAGACTGGGCACGATCATCTCCCCCCTAATCGACTCTGCCCAATCGGGATTCATCAAGGATCGTTTTATTCTTGATAGTGTGGCTTCAGCCCAGGAAATCATTTCCCACTGTCATAGATCTCACTCCGAGGGCATTCTCCTCAAACTTGACTTCCAAAAAGCATACGATAACGTTAACTGGGATTTCCTCCTTGACATCCTTATCTACCGTGGGTTTGGCCCCAAATGGATCACTTGGATTAAATCCAGCTTATACTCAGGTACCTCTTCAATCATGATCAACGGTTCGGAAGGTCACAAGTTCAAAATTAAATGTGGTCTCCGTCAAGGGGACCCCCTTTCCTCTCTCCTTTTTTCCCTCGTAGCTGACGTGTTTAGCAAGCTCCTTCAGAATGCTTGGAACTTGCAAATGATCGAGGGCCTCGGATCTTCCCCCCACTTTGAGGGGGTGCTCAACCTGCAATATGCAGACGACACTATTATCTTCACCAAACCGAACGTCCACTCCCTGCGTAACCTCAAACTTCTCCTTTACTGTTTCGAAATGGCATCGGGTTTAACTATCAATTTCCAAAAATCCTCTGTTCTCTGGCTGAGCGGTTCCCTAAACCGCCAGGTTGAGGTGTCCAATTTCTTTAATTGTCCAATCGCTTGCTTTCCGATATCCTACTTAGGCATCCCCCTTCGATGGGGCAAGCTGCTTAGAGCTGACTGGTTCCCACTTATTGATAAAGTGGAAACTAAGCTCAATGTTTGGTCTGGTAAAGTGCTCTCTCGAGGTGGCATGCTGATCCTGATTAACTCAGTGCTTTCGGCCATGTCTCTTTACCTGATGTCATTCTACTTCATCCCCTCCTGGGTGATCAAGAGGATTGATCAAATCAGAAGTAACTTTCTCTGGACCGGGTCTTCCTCCTTTAAACCTGGTTCCCACCTTGCCCATTGGAAATTGATTTGCACCTCCAAAGAGGAAGGGGGCCTCGGTGTTTTGGATCTTAGGGACCATAACATTGCCCTCTTAGGTAAATGGCTGTGGAGATTTCATAATCTCGATCACTTACCTTGGATTCGGTGCATCAAGAATTATCGATCTTCATCTTTTAACTGGTGGGAGTTCCCCCCTGCAGTTTTTCGCCACGCCTCCCCTTTCTGGAAAGGGGTCTGGAAGGCGTCTGCTGCTTTCCATTGTAGTATCTCTCGCACCTGTTCAGACGGGTCTACAGCTAAATTTTGGATTGATTTGTGGATCGGTAACACCAAACTTTCCTCTACGTACCCTTCTTTATTTCGCTTGGCTGCTAACCCGTCAGCTACTGTTGCGGAATCGTTCATTTTCATTGACGATGCTCGACATTGGATCATCCCGTTCGTGGTTGACCTTCCCCACTCTCTCTCAGATAATTTTAATGATCTCATTGACTCCCTCAATAACTACGCGTGGAGTCCTATTGAGGGAATCACTTGGCGCTGGTCGTCAGTCGGCGTTTTCTCTGTTAGATCTTTTTATCGTTTCCTTAACTCTAGAGGTGTTCAATCGCCGATCGCGCATTTTTTCTGGGACTCCTGTGCCCCCCTTAAGGTGAAAATCACCTCCTGGCTTGCGTTTTATAACAAATTACTTACCGTTGAGGTTCTTAACAAAAGGAATTTGGCTTGGGGGCAACTATGCCCTTTGTGCGATCAACAATCGGAAGACGTTAACCATCTCTTTGTTCAGTGCCCCGTCATCCTCCCTCTGTGGAAGATTTGCACCCTGGCATGGGATACTGGTTCGATCCCTCTTCTATTAGCATCCTATTGGTCTTATCAGCCCTCTAATGCTTTGTTTCGAAGCGCGTGGATGTTGTCGGTTCAAACCATCGTTTGGATCATTTGGAAGGAAAGGAACAACAGGTTGTTCCAGCATCGCAGCAACTCGATAGCGTCTATGATTAATGAACTCTTAGTTCTCTTTAAGCTCTGGGCTTCGGGCCCAAAGTTCAAAGCCAGTGTTTCTCTGGCTTATCAAAAATTAAACGACTCTGTTCTTTGTCTTAGCAACCTTCATGCTTTATAACAGCTGGATTTTGTTTCTATTGCGCTCACCATTTCTTTTCCTCTCTCTCTTTTGCTCGCAGGGTTGACCCTTCCGTAAGGGAGCAGCAGGGTGTTCTGGCTTTGTTTTTTGTGCTTCTGACTCTCTCCATTTTGGGTCCTCTGGGCCTTTACTTAGTTCCTATCAAGATGTTTGAGACGCAATCGTTGGCTTTGACTGGGATGCTTTTGGTCTGGATATTTGGGTTGTCTGTTTTGGTTGTTATTATCGGTCTACTAACCTATAGTATCTGATGTTTCTTAAGTTGGAGGCTGCTCTGCGCCTGGGTTGTGCTTCTATTACTCTTTCCCTTGTTGCTATGGGCTTCGGCCTTTTTGGAAGTGTTTATTGCTCTACTCTATCTGTTTCGTCATTTGTTTTGGCTATAGGTAGGGTTATGACTGATGTTTTATGTGTATGCTTTTCTGATCTCTACGTATCTGTAGTTTTCTTCTTATTTTCTTTGACACAGTATGATGTGCTCTGAACTTCTTTACGCTGCTTTTGTCTGGATGGCTATGGATTTGGGGATCATTGCGGTGTCCCTCTTGTTTCACTGCATTTATTGAGCAATGTTGAGGGTGTTTTGGTAGTGTGGATTACTACTTGGGAGAGTGACGTGCCTCTTCCCTCTCTTTTGCTCCCGAACCTTACTGCAGGTCCATGTTCTTTCTTTTGCTGTTGTTAGTGATGCTATCTACTTCTTTGTATTGTTTTGGATGGGTTGGAGGGGTCTTGGCTGATGGTTTTTGTGAAGCCACCTTCTCTTTGGTTTATCATGGGACTGGGCTATGTAGTAGGGGCCTAGTCATGTTATCGCACCCCTTCTCCAGCCTTTTACTGACTGTCATCGGCGGTGTTGTATTAGTCTTCTCCTGTACTTATGGAAAGTGGTTGTGTCCATTTGTGGACAGTCCTTTCTCCTGTTTTTTTTAAGTTGTTATCTATTCATGGTTCTCCTGTTTTAAGGCAACGTTTGCGTCCAGCGAGTCTTCTCCATTGGGTGGTCTTGCGTCACCATCTGTGGCAGTTGCGAGATTTCCCCCGTTGGTTTCTTGTGTGATGCCTCGAAGGGAGTGTCCGGTGCGCGTCCGCTCTCCAGGCTGAGGCTAAGTCGGAAGATCCACCATCAGTAGCCTGCTTCAGTCGCTGGCTCCCCTTTCAATTCCCCCTGATGCCTCTTTCTGAGTCTCTATTGTATTGCGTATTTATTTGTTACTATGTAGCAGCTAGTTTGGAGATTTGTTCTTACTCCGCTTTGTTAGGCATTTTCTCTGCTTTTTTGTTTTACTTCTGGTAAAACCCGTCTTGTAAAGTTACATTTATTTATTGATTGCCTGGCTGGAGTCGATTGACTCTATCCGTTTCATCAAAAAAAAAAAGACATTAAGATATCTATGATACTATATACTGCGATACAGATACGGGTGTGTTCAGACAACCTCTACTGGAACTCTTAACACGATGCACTGCAAGTAAAGATAATGATAATATAGAATTTGGCAATTTTCGTTCTTTACTGTAGTCGTTAAATGCAAAATATATCAATTATATTTGCAGATAAAATTAAACGGCCGAAATATTTCCGTCTAAATTCCTTTAAATTTTTTTTATAAAGGTTTTTCAATATTATTATATTTATTTTTTTGGTGGGACCCACGATGAGATGAGACAGTGAAATTTCGTCCCACCCATTTTTGCCACTTATCTAACTAATTAACCATTTAATTATCTAACTAAACTCAATATCTAACTAATTATCTAACTAAACTAATTATCTAGTTAAACACATCAATTTTTATTATTATTATTATTATTTTTTATCAAATATAACTATGCACTTTTAAAATAGCCCACAGCCGCAGCAATTTTTTTGCCAACAAATGACAAGAATGACAAAATAGCCAATAACTGTGGATGTTATCCACTAAAACTCACAATACACCAACTAATCACCAAAAAGTAATACAAAATCTCAACTACCTCAACACTTCCAATTCATAATCTATAGGGTTGGCATTCGGGTCGAACGGACCGGGCCGAGCCGGACTTGTCCGGGTTGGATGTTGACTTGGGCGGGTTCGGGCTGGGTTGGTGGCTTAACCGGGCCGGGTCGAAAAGTGGCAATGGTGACCCGCCCAACCCGTGAATCCTTTCAGGTCCAACCCGGGTCGGGTCGGGTCGGTTCGCGGGTTGGCCCGTTTAGATAGGTTTTTTTAAAAAAAAAACTTAAAATAATAATAATAATAATAATAATAATAATAATTAAAAATCGTAATAATAATAATAAGATTGAAAGAGTGAAATTGGCAAAAAATATTGAAATATTATTCATATGATTTTAAGTTATACAAGTTTCACAATTTCTAATGAAATAAAGAATTCAATTCACAAATTTGTTTTATACACTAACATATTTCTTATATACAATTTCAATTTACTTCAATTTTTCTAATTTGAAATAACAAGCACAGATATAATACAATTTTTTTTTTTATCTATTTACAATTGTCTTCAACTTGATGGCCTTGAATTTGTTGTTGTTGGTCTTGAATTCTTCATTTTGGTTGTTGTTGTTGTTGTTGTTGTTGTTGTTGTTGTTGTTGTTGTTGTTGTTCTGGCGAGTTGCTTCCACTTGTGGACGTAGATAATGCTTTCTCTTGTGTCCTATCTTCAGCTTTCAGCCAGTCTTCTATGCAAACGAGCATCTCTAACGTGTCGGGCTTCAAGCGATTCCTGTAATCAGTTAGAACTCTGCCACTTGAAGAAAATGCACTTTCAGAAGCAACTGTAGAGACAGGAGGAGTTAGTAAATCTTTAGCCATAATTGACAGAATATTATAAGTGTGTTCATGGTCTTTCCACAATTGTAAAATATCTAATGGAGAAGAAGAAGACTCAGAATCTTGTTGGTTATACCAATTTAATTCATTTGGTTGATTAGTCCTAGGTTTTTTAGATTGAATTTGTGCAAGTAAATTAAATGTTCTATTATCAAATTTACTCTTACCCTTACCTTTGGAACTACCAGAAGAAGAACTAATTACAGAAGTTGTACTACTAGAAGCAAAAGATCGATCATAATAATCATACAAGTTATTTAATGTAGATTCAAATTTAACTAAAAAAGAAGCGCAATCAATTACTATTTCTACATTTTCCCCAAGTAATGCAAAAAATATTTCAATTAAACTCTTCGTACCTTCTAATTTGATACGAGGATCCATACGGTAGCAACACAAATCAACATAGGAGGAGGATAATAATACTTCAAAAAAATTTTGTATGCAGGTTTTACAATATCACCAACATAAGTATCATTTAACATTTAGTTAAATGTTTGCATCATACTAACTAATGAAATAAAAATTCTACTAGAAGTAGATTCATATGTTTTTGAAAATTTTGAAGTTGCCGTTTTAAAAGGTTCTAAAAATTTCAACAAAGATTCGGCATAAAACCAATCGGTGGGAGTCATTTCAAAATTTGGCATATTTTTAGCGATACAAAAATCATTTACAACTGCTTTATATTCGGTAACAACATGTAGTAAATTAAAAGTAGAGTTCCATCGGTGTTTAACATCCTTTGGAAATCTTCTAAAGGTACATTTGAAATCCTACACCAATTTTTCCATTCTTGAAATACGCTGGGACTTAATGCAATGAAATGTACACAATTTCTAATTTTAAGTATATATGGATCAGTTATTTTTAATGTATCTTGAACACATAAATTCAAAATATGACATGCACATCTAATATAAAAAATATTGTCAGATGGAGGGTTTAATGCGGATTTTAAAATAGTAATTGCTGCATTGTTGTTAGATGCATTATCAAAACTAATACACATAATTTTATCGCGGATATGAAAAACATCACAAATTTCTAAAATACGATTTTCTATTTCAGCGCCATTATGGGGATACGACAACGCGACAAGTGATATGATTATTTTTTGAAGAATCCAACCATTGTCGATCCAATGACAGATTATTTTCATCATTGGAATATTGTTGACACCCGTCCAACAATCCGAAGTTAAACTAACTCTACAAGTTAAACTCCATAAAATTGCAATCAAAGCGTTCTTCATTTCATTGTACACTTTAAAACAATCCGATTTGCAAGTATTTCTCGGGATTCTTCTAAAATGAGGGTTTTAGGCCGTTTGATTAAAATTTTCCAAGTCCCTATTCTCGGGATAGGAAAATGGTAACTCTTCCTTTATTACTAATCGGGCCATTTTCCGACGAACAAGATCGGGATCATAAGGGTGGCTATCAACTAGACCGGTCCTAGGGTTGATTTTTTGTTGGCCAGGTAGGTCAACAAGAAGGTCTTTATGGTTATTTTGGATGTGTCTACTAATTGTACCGGTGCCATCACTCCTCTTGAATTTGTATGCCTTAGAACATGTTTTACAAACTTTCAAACCTATACCCGGAGTTTTTTCGTCCAGGATATAATCGTAAAACTTATGCCAATCACTACTTTCCCCTCGACTTTTCCTACTACTACGGGGTTGTGTTGTTTCGGTTGGTCGTTGTTGCGGTTGTTCTTCTTCTAATTGTATGTCTCCTACAACCTCATCGTGTGTACCCCATTGTTGGGTAGGAGGATCATGGTACTCTTCGGCGGGCTCACTAATTGGGATAATTGGTGGCCTACGGGAAGGGCCAGTGGAATCTTGCCCACTTTGGCTACGACCACTACAACATGATCTAGACATAATGTAGTCAAGTATGTAAAAAAAACTACACAATGTAGGAGTGATGAGTTATAAAAAAAATCTAGAAAATAAGAGGGTTGAGATAGAGAAGATAAAAAAAACCCAACAATAATTATAACTACAACAAAAATAAAATAAGAAGAGAAGTATGAAATTTTGATACCGTTCACCGTGAATACGCGTATATAAAAAAATCCGTGAAAATAAGCATAGAAGTAGAAGTAGAATTCCTCAAATCCGGAATTGAAGAGTTGGGGAGAGGTTGTAGGAGAGTTGAAGACTTGATCACTTGGAGTTGGATGAGAGTTGAAGACGTTGTTGAATTTTGATTTCGATACGATCGGAATTTGATCGTGTATATGCCTTGAACACTTGTTTATTCAATACTTCAATTGTTTACAAATTGCTTAGAAATGAGTAATAATAGTAGAGAGAGAGTAAGAGAGTAAGGTGTGATTTTTTTGAGGGGGTTTTGGGGGGGGGGGGGTATTTATAGGCTATATATATATATATATATATATATATATATATATATATATATATATAGGAGAAGGTTCGGGTGAGAACCATGTCCTGGGGTGAGAACCTAAGGGCCTATCCCAGCCATTCATCTGTGTAATCTTAACGGTCAAGATTTTTTAAAATTAAACAATAAGATTAATTAATTTTTGCATTAAGATGTCAATCCCTTTAATTAAGGGATGGGGACCGCGTAATAAAAGGAATGAAAGATCACAGATTATTAGGCAACATATATTGCCTTTTTTATTTTATTTAAAAGGAATGTAGATCACAGATTATTAGGCAACATATATTGCCGTTTTTATTTTATTTTCAGCCGAACCACAATCTTCATCAGGATGAACAACATTTGTTGCTACGTACAATGTTGCTAAATATGAAATTTTTGTTGCTACGTACAATGCAGTTAGTTGCTATTCAAAAAACATTCAGTTGCTATATGGAAACTGACAGCATGTACAACATAAGTTTGCAAATTGATAAACAAACAATATATATATATATATTCCTGCTAAAATATGCACTAGTTGTATCTACTTACAATGCAGTCAGTTGCTATATAGTGAACGAATTGGTGAAGGAACGAATTGGTGATGATTCTGCAGTTGCTATTAATTTGGGATACAAAATCTTCTCGAATAGCAAATGTAATAATTATAAATAGCAACTGTAATAATTATAAATAGCAACTGAAATAATTATACAGCAATACCTGACCACTTAAACAGCAACTGTAATAATTATAAATAGCAACTGTAATAAACAGTAACTGTAAGGAACGAAATGGTGAATGATTCTGCAGTTGCTATTAATTTGGGAAACAAAATCTTCTCCAATATTTTACGGGAATAAATTATTTCTCTCTCCAGTTTGACCAAATTTGCCTTAACCGTCGCACAAAAAAAAGGCAATTTATAATTATTCCTTTTATTACGCGGTCCCCATCCCTTAATTAAAGGGATTGACATCTTAATGCAAAAATTAATTAATCTTATTGTTTAATTTTAAAAAATCTTGACCGTTAAGATTACACAGATGAATGGCTGGGATAGGCCCTTAGGTTCTCACCCCAGGGTTGGTTCTCACCCGAACCGACCCATATATATATATATATATATATATATATATATATATATATATATATATATATATATAGAGAGTCTTCTTCCGTTGCAAACGGGCCGGAACGGGTCTGTTCGCACAGACCCGTGCGAACTTCGATCTGGACCGTTCCAGATTTTTTTTGATCAAATCTTGCCTTAACCCGTCGTTGGAAAGAACGGGTTAAGGCAAAATTGTATTAAAAAAATTAGCCTTAACCCGTTCTTCCCAAAAACGGGTTAAGGCTATCGATATTCAATTTTATTGACATACAGTTCGTCTTCTTCCGCGCTCTTCTTCTTTCTTCGACGAACCCAAACCCAACGGGAAAAAAAACCCTAGCTCCGACATCTCCGTCCGCACTCCCTCTTCTCTCCCAACTCCGAAGATCGAAACCCTACTCTTTGTGGAAGTCGAACTCCGACGATCGAAACCCTAGCTTCTCTTCCCCTCTTCGATACGAAATTGAAACCCTAGTTCTCCCTTCAAATCGATTGCTTGGCTTGATTTGGACCTATCTTGTAAGGTATACACTATTTCTTTACCCCAATAATCTACATTTGTATTATTTTTTTGAATTTGTGTGTAGTAATTTATTTAGAAATTGGTAAAAAATTTATATGCGTTAGTAGATTTTAGATGTAGAATCGGGTTGACCTCAAGTATATTCAATTGCCGAATTATGTTGCTTGCATTAGTAACTTGTAGAATTAGAATTGTATATACGAAATTAGTTAGAAACTTTTCAGTGCGGTTATGGTTGAAAACCCTACAAACGACCGTAAAAAAATACGAAACTTTTCGAGTAGGTCCGTCTCACGTAGTACAAGCCACACCAACTTGTAGAAGCGAGTTTCGACTCACGGTTCGAGAGATACGGCCGCGTATCGCTTTCGGTTGAAAAAAACCAAGTATAGCGGTGCACAGCCGTATATCGCAAACCGTGACTCGAAACTCGCTTCTACAAGTTCGGGTGGCTTGCCCTACGTGAATTCGATCAAGTCGGAAAGTTTTATAATTTTCGGATGCCGTTTGTGCGGTTTTGCTTAACTTCTTCGCATGATAGTTTTTTGACTTAGAATTTTGTAAGTGCGGTTAGATTAGATTAGAAAACCCTTCAAACGACCTCCAAAAAATACGAAACCGTGCGAGTTGGTTGGTGTCACCTACGAGAAGCCAAACCAACTTGTAGAAGTGAGTTTCGACTCACGGTTCGAGAGATACGGCCGCGTATCGCTTACGGTTGGAAAAAAACCAAGTAAAGCGGTAGACGGCCGTATCTCGCAAACCGTTAGTCGAAACTCGCTTCTACAAGTTCGGGTGGCTTGCCTTACGTGAATCCGACCAAGTCGGGAAGTTTTAAAATTTTTGGATGCCGTTTGTGCGGTTTTCTCAACTTCCTCGCATTACAAGTTTTAGACTTAGAATTTTCTAAGTGCGGGTAGATTAGAAAACCCTTCAAACGACCTCCAAAAAATACGAAACTTTGCGAGTTGGTTGGTGTCCCCTAGGAGAAGCCAAACCAACTTGTAGAAGTGAGTTTCGACTCACGGTTCGAGAGATACGGCCGCGTATCGCTTTCGGTTGGAAAAAATCATTATAAAGTGGTATACGGTCGTATCTCGCAAACCGGGAGTCGAAACTCACTTCTACAAGTTCGGGTGGCTTGACCTACGTGAATCCGACCAACTCGGAAAGTTCTATTAATTTGTGTGTAAAGTAGACCAGCATTTCATTGATTCTATGTCTAACTAATCTGTGTGTAGTTTCATTGATTCCCTCTTTGAGACAATCGAGATTGTTCGGGCCCAAATATGGAGTATCGGGTTGGGGGTATTAGTTTGGCTGGCATCTATGTATGGTTAGATTTTTTTTATAATAAAAATAGAATTGATAGAAACTAGTAATATGCACGTGCAATACACGTTCTAATTAATAAAAATTATATAGTAAATAATAAGATGCAATTTGGCACTGAGACAGCTCTTTACTCATCACATATTCTTTACAAATTATCTCTAGTGGCACAAACTTTTATTTTTATTTTATATAAGTGACACTTGTAAATATTTATATCGTAAATAAATTTAAACTTTAAGAATATTATGCTAACTAACAACAGTTGAGTAAATGAATGGTTAATATAACGCCCACTTAAAAAAGAATGGTTGAGATTAGATGGTTGAATGTCTACAACTGACAACCCCAACTCTCTCATTATAATATTAGATTAGATTAGATTAGATTAGATTATATATTTTATTATTGATAGATAGATATATAGTAATTTACACGTGCGATGCACATTTAATATATTAAAAAACTTAAAGTAAAAGTGAGGATTCGAATTTGAAACCACCTTCATATTAATTATGCACGTGCAATGTACGCGTTGATAGATTTACAAATGACACTAAGACCTTCTCTTATTACAATATTAGAGATTAGAGATCAGAGATAGATGGCTTCAAAAGAAAGAGAACTAATTATTTGAGTCGTTTACAAAATTTAATATCCTTATTTGTTGGTAAAATATCAAAATCGCATGAGTTTATAGTCTTGTTCACTATTAATGAAGTCTCATCTTCTGTTTTTCATATATTTTTGTATGATATCTGAATTTTTCTTGTGCATGTGGAATTGTTCTACCTTGTCATATGCATTTGAGATTTACAGCTCTCAACACCAAATTTATCTCTAATATTATAATGGAAGAAGGCCTCAGTGTCATTTGTCATTTTGTCATTCTACCAACATGTGCAACACACGTATAAAACTAATATGAAGGAGGTTTTCGGTTCAAATCCTCCATACGTCAGAGTTTTTTTTTTTTGAAATTATTAAAACGTGCATCGCACGTATGATTTTTTTTGAAGGAAAATGTGGAATATGGCCACCCTGTTTTATTAATAATAAATTAAAGAAACAAACCCAGAGTACTGGGCCAAGTTACAACCTACAGACAGAAAATAGAATATACACGAAGCAACATAACCCGTATAAACAACAAATTCCTCCAACAACCCTGAAGGGTGGGCCAACAAACATGCTCGGTCCATCAAAATTATATATGTTATAAAAAGTATTTACAAAATTCGTTTTACAATCGAAAGATAGAGATGCACAGAAAACATAGAAGAGAACAGGAGAGAGGAAAACCGAAAGAAAAGAGAAGGAAAAAATTAAATAAACAACTTACAAGAACAAATGAAAATTACAACTTGAGAAGCCGAGGCCTGTGTATCACACAGTGTCTTTAAAACAGATTTCTCCTCTTCCGGTTGCTGGAATGAACGAAGGCGTCTGTCTCCCAGGATGCAACGACTCGAAGCGATCACGTAGGCACCACGAACCACTCCCGAACTGAGTATGAGCGCTTGAAACCTATCACCGACTTACCAACAAAAGTAGAACCGACGAACAGTACATAAGAAGACTCAGAGAAGGAGAGAAGAAGATCTGTTTTTGTGCAGGGAAGAAAGTAGAGGGGAGGCCTCTATTTAGAGGGGCTGGGTTAAAACCGTAACGGCAGACAACGAGTTGAATGCCGACACTGTAACGGCAGACAACGAGTTGAATGTTGATACTGTAACGACAGACATCATTTACTGCCTTCAGTGTAACGGCAGACAACGAATTGATTGCCGACACTGTAACGGCAGACATCATTTACTGCCTTCAGTGTAACGGTAGACAAAAGGTTAAATACAGCACTGAAACGGAAGACAGAACCGTTTCTGCATTCATTTCAGCTGTTACAAAAAGAAAATTGTAGCAAAAGGTGGCTCTGCACGGGGTGGGGTCTTTCGGTCCGGCGTTCGTGTCCGCAGGTCGTGCGGGCGCACACAAGTCGCATGTAATCCGGTCCGTGATTTGCACCCCCCTGCGCGCGCGAGAGAGAGCATCTCTTCTAGCCATTTTACAATGCTTAGAAGGAGATTACTATATATCCTCTTCTATTTCCTTTGATTTTTCCGATATGAGACTATGTTCCCTTAACCCATTTCAAGAATGAAAACGTCTCACTTTGAGAGACAATTTCTCATTCACCCCTTAACCGATTTTAGCAAACCAATATATGATTTTGATCTACTCACGAAGGAGAACACAAATCAATCAAGATCTCTCAATAATTCATTGAGGATCTTACTCAAAAAATTGCTCAAAAATCGGTTCATAAATGGTGTCTAAAACACTCATTTTCTAACAATCCCCACATGAATGAAAATTGACGACCACAGACAGGACTGACTGACACGACAGACTTGGTGATAGAATTCAACGATTGATTCCTGCATAGGATAGGTAGGTGTTACCCTTTGAACCTTTCCTTATGAAAATATGTTTACTTTACTAACTAAACAGTAGACGCGATGTCTTTGAACTATTCTGTCATTTGTGTAAACGATGACATATCTCACACAGAAATCTTTCTAACGTTTTTTCAGTTCTCACTGTTATGTTCGTTTTGGCCATGAACATACGCCTGGTTCTGCATGAGTTTAACAGGAATATTGCCCTATATTATCCCTTGGAAGCGGCCCTTATTCCCTCTTACATAGGTGATTTCTTACCTAAGAGTAACCCGCATTACTCTGCTCGGATATCCGACGCATAAGAATCATTAAAAGCCTAGCTTAACCTGTTACTTTGCGGGCATCACTGTTTCATCATGGGAATGGACATGGGAAAATCCCCACAGCGATCCAACTTGGTCTTTACAAGAGTTCTGGCAATTCCAAAATTATCTTTATCAAAATTTCCAAGAATATTGTCAACATAATGTGACTGGTTTAAAATAAGCTCGTCTGATGTTCTTGTGATTTTAATTCCCAATATAACATCAGCTAGTCCCATGTCTTTCATGTCAAACCTCGAGTTCAACATGTTTTTAACAGATTTAATTATCTGATCATTGCATCCAATAATAAGCATGTCATCTACATACAAACATATAATGACATATCCATGTTCTGTGTCTTTGACATATACACATTTGTCACATTCATTGATCTTGAAGCCATTTGTCATCATGACATTGTTAAATTTTTCATGCCACTATTTTGGAGCTTGTTTCAAGCCATTTAATGACTTCACCAGTTTACACACTTTCTTTTCATGTCCTGGAGCTAAAAAACCCTCAGGCTGTTCCATGTAGATTTCTTCATCTAAATCTCCATTAAGAAAAGCTATTTTTACATCCATTTGATGTACTTCAAGATTGCGTAGAGCTGCTACTGCAAGTACCATCCTAATGGAATTTATTCTCGTCACAAGAGAATATGTATCAAAGTAATCAAGACCTTCCTTTTGTTTATATCCTTTAATTACAAGTCTTGTCTTGTATTTATCAATTGATCCATCAGGTTTCATTTTTCTCTTGAAGATCCACTTGGAACCTAAAGGTTTACTACCCTGTGAAAGATCCACTAGTTCACAAGTATGATTTTGCAAGATAGAATCAATTTCACTCTTGATGGCTTCTTTCCATTGAGGACTATCACTAGAGTTCACCGCTTCCTTGAAGGTTTGGGGTTCTCCTTCAAGCATAAAAGTCAAGAAATCCGGACCAAAATATTTTTCCGTTCTTGTTCTTTTACTGCGTCGAGGTTCCTCCTCAACTTCTTCATTTTGGTCTTCACTATCTTCACTGATAGTCTCATGTGTTCGTTTGGAGGAACTTGGTTCCTCCTTTGACTTACATGGAAATACATCTTCAAACAACGATGCATTTCTAGATTCTATTATCGTGTTCTTTGATATCTCAGTGATATCGGATTTGTACACCAAGAACCGATAGGCACTACTGTTAAGTGCATAACCAATAAAAATACAATCAACTATTTTTGGTCCTATTTTCATTTTCTTAGGTGGAGGTACTGCCACCTTGGCAAGACATCCCCACATTCGCAAGTAATTGTAGGATGACTTTCTTCCTTTCCATAATTCATATGGAGTTTTCTCTTCTTTCCTTTTGGGCACCTTATTCAAAAGGTAGTTAGCTAAAAGAATAGCTTCTCCCCACAAGTTTGGTGGCAAACCAGAACTTATTAACATTGCATTCATCATTTCTTTCAATGTACGATTCTTTCTCTCAGCAACACCGTTGGACTGAGGAGAATAAGGCGCTGTGGTTTCATGTATAATCTCATGCTTAGCACATGTGTCAGCAAATGGCGATTCATACTCTCCACCTCGGTCGCTTCTTAGCGCCTTAATTTTCTTATTGAGTTGATTTTTAACCTCATTTTTATAGAGAACAAATTTCTCTATAGCTTCATCTTTGCTTTTAAGCAAGTATACATAGTCATATTTTGTGCTATCATCAATGAAGGTAATAAAATATTTATTATCACCTCTTGTTTGTTTCATTTTCAAATCACAAATATCAGTGTGAATTAGATCAAGTGGTTCGGTGTTTCTTTCAATACTTTTAAATGATGATCTTGTTAATTTTGCTTCAACACAAGTTTCACATTTGTGTTTGGAATCAATTTGGAACGTTGGTATGTGATTCAAGTTAATTAGTCTTCGCAAAGTATCATAATTAACATGTCCTAGTCTACCATGCCATAAATTGGAAGACTCATGCAAATCAGTAGAAGAGCTAGCTTTATTCATATTCTTGACCATGGTCATTACATTGAGTTTGAACATTCCACCACTCATATATTCTCTACCAACATACATTTCACTTTTTGACAAAACAAATTTGTTCGACTCGAACACTAAACGAAAACCGTGATTATTAAGCAACGAACCAGATACCAGGTTCTTACGGATTTCAGGAACATATGCAACATTGTTCAGAGTCAGTTCCTTTCTAAAAGTCATCTTCAAGATCACCTTGCCTTGGCCTTTTATTTCTGAAGTAGCCGAGTTCCCCATAAACATTTTCTCCCCATTCTCTAATGGTTCGAAAGTGGAGAACATACTTCTATTGGAGCACACATGTCGAGTAGCTCCAGTGTCAATCCACCATTCCTTCGGGTTTGAACCTAACATATTCACCTCTGATATCACAGCTGAGAGGTTGATATCGGAAACATCTTGAACAATTCCTTGAACCAAGTTTGCTTCTCTATTCCTGTTCCTTTTGGGAAGTCTGCATTCAGTGGACTTGTGACCCATTTTGTCACAATTGAAGCACTTGCCTTGAAACTTCGGCTTCTTGGAGATTCCTCCCTTAGGCCCCAACTTGGGACCCTTATTGTTGTGCTTGTTGGAACGTTGTTTATGTTCCATTACATTTGTCTTAGCTGCATGACTGATGAGTCCAACTTTTTCAGATCCCCTATTGTCTTCTTCAGTACGAAGCCTGACAATGAGATCTTCAATGCCCATTTCTTTTCGCTTATGCTTTAAGTAATTCTTAAAGTCTTTCCAAACTTGTGGTAATTTTTCAATTATACAAGCCACTTGGAAACTTTCACTTAAGTTCATACCTTCAGCATGAATCTCATGCAAGATTAGTTGTAGTTCTTGAACTTGACTGATCACTGTTTTAGAATCTACCATTTTATAGTCTAGGAAGCGGCCCACAATGAATTTCTTGGTGCCGGCATCCTCAGTTTTATACTTATGGTCTAGTGATTCCCAAAGTTCTTTAGCTGTTCTTTTGTCAATGTATACATTATACAAAGAATCGGCTAATCCGTTCATTATGTAATTTCTACACAAGTAATCAGTATTTTTCCAAGTATCCACAGCGGTAATGACTTGGTTATCTTGCTCATCTTTCTTAAGATTTGGAGCATCTTCGTTCAAGAATCTTGTAAGATTCAGTGTGGTCAGATAGAACATCATCTTCTGTTGCCACCTCTTAAAGTTCTGCCCGTTGAACTTCTCAGGTTTCTCCCCATGGGAGACTGAGACAGGTACAACAGTGGGCATTGGCACTCGTGCCGCAGCAGCATTCGGTTCTTGCGTCGTATCAACAACCGGCACGTAGACCGTTTCAGACACAGCAGCATTGTCCAATGCAGTAGTCATTGTGATTCTGAAATTTACACAACACGAGTGTAAGTTTTCCAGATAAAAGAAATAAAAAGAAAAACCGTGCCTCAAAATCGGAAATCAAAGAAATCCAAAATCCGTTTTAGGTTTGTTATAAAAAGTATTTACAAAATTCGTTTTACAATCGAAAGATAGAGAGGCACAGAAAACATAGAAGAGAACAGGAAAGAGGAAAACCGAAAGAAAAGAAAAGAAAAAAATTAAATAAACAACTTACAAGAACAAATGAAAATTACAACTTGAGAAGCCGAGGCCTGTATATCACACAGTGTCCTTAAAACAGATTTCGCCTCTTCCGGTTGCTGGAATGAACGAAGGCGTCTGTCTCTCAGAATGCAACGACTCGAAGCGATCACGTAGGCACCAAGTACCACTCCCGAACTGAGTATGAGCGCTTGAAACCTATCCCCGACTTACCAACAAAAGTAGAACCGACAAACAGTACAGAAGAAGACTCAGAGAAGGAGAGAAGAAGATCTGTTTTTGTGCAGGGAAGAAAGTAGAGGGGAGGCCTCTATTTATAGGGGCTGGGTTAAAACCGTAACGGCAGACAACGAGTTGAATGCCGACACTGTAACGGCAGGCAACGAGTTGAATGCTGATACTGTAACGGCAGACATCATTTACTGCATTCAGTGTAACGGCAGACAACGAATTGAATGCCGACACTGTAACGGCAGACAAAAGGTTAAATACATCACTGAAATGGCAGACAGAACCGTTTCTGCATTCATTTCAGCCGTTACAAAAAGAAAACTGTAGCAAAAGGTGGCTCTGCACGGGGTGGGGTCTTTCGTTCCGGCATTCGTGTCCGTAGGTCGTGCGGGCGCACACAACGAATTGAATGCCGACACTGTAACGGTAGACAAAAGGTTAAATACATCACTAAAATGGCAGATAAAACCGTTTCTGCATTCATTTCAGCCGTTACAAAAAGAAAACTGTAGCAAAAGGTGGCTCTGCACGGGGTGGGGTCTTTCGGTCCGGCATTCGTGTCTGCAGGTCGTGCGGGCGCACACAAGTCGCATGTAATCCGGTCCGTGATTTGCACCCCCCTGCACGCGCGAGAGAGAGCCTCTCTTCTAGCCATCTTATAATGCTTAGAAGGAGATTACTATATATCATCTTCTATTTCCTTCGATTTTTTCGATATGGGACTATGTTCCCTTAACCCATTTCAAGAATGAAAACGTCTCACTTTGAGAGACAATTTCTCATTCACCTCTTAACCGATTTTAGCAAACCAATATATGATTTTGATCTACTCACGAAGGAGAACAAAAATCAATCAAGATCTCTCAATAATTCATTGAGGATCTTACTCAAAAAAATTGCTCAAAAATTGGTTAATAAATGGTGTCTAAAACACTCATTTTCTAACAATATATACGTCAGTTTAGCTTCGTACACTACTTTCAGGACACATGCATAGCACGTATAAATTACTAGTCAATAGGAATAAGCCCATATGATCTACAGCCAATATTTTTCCCTCAGAGACAGAGAGGCACATGCTCAAATATTTTATTCTCATTAAATTAGGATTTAAACTTTTTAGTTTAATAAGTTGAATATGGGATCTTGTGCACGTGATTCATACTCTGTTGAGGTAGGAAAAGGACATGACTCAGTCACGTGCTTTTCGATTCCATCTCCTCCCAGATAATAACAGATCCTCTGCTGCGATCCCTATTATAGATCCTATGATATAAACCTTCTATCCGTTGGATTGCGTCAAAATCCGTTCACTCTTTATCTCCAAGAGCATTAAAATCATTCATGAGTACACTATAAAAAATTTTTGTTTTGTTTTGTTTTTTTTCTGCGGCTCTTTTTCCCAAACGAAGGTCGCATCGCACAGTCCAAAGAGTGCATTTGTCTATCTTTAGAAAATGAGGGTTGGGTTTGGTTGGTCCACCAAACTCTTTTGGCATGTTAATTTTGTAGGTAAGTCCAATGCCTGGTTCCAATTTGCATGTTCTAAGTTTTTTTTCGAAGTTATGGCCACCCTGTTTCTTTAATAAAAAATTAATGATACAAACTCAGAGAACTGGGCCAGATTATAACATACAGACAGAAAATAAAAATATACATTAAGCAACATGACCCGTACAAACAACAAATCCCTCCAACAACTTTGGAGGGTAGGCCGACAAACTAGTTCGGTCCAGCAAAATTGTATGTACGTCAGTTTAGCTTCGTACACTGCCTTCACGGCACATGTACACCCACTCGAAACTATTCTGGCAGGATTTTAGCACCCGCCGTTCCCTGCCTTCTCGCTGGGGGGACCCCATCTTTGGGCCCAAGCCCCGCAGGCCGATTTATGACACCACAACACCTGCACAGCAACCGCACCCTCCAACCAACTCCACCACTCATCCAACAAACTCGCTGACAGCTTCCACAGCCGCTACCAAAGAGTTAGCCGTGAAAAGGATACATTCACCTCTCTTACGATAGTGCTATCTCAGGCATTTCTCACCAAACAACTATCTCGCTCACCCCACCAAAAACTACGCTCTAGGAGAGAGCCGTGGAGAGGATACCTTCACCTCTCTCACGCTCTTGTTCTCTCAGGCAATTTCTCACCACACAGACTCAACTCGACTCTTACTCCCAACGAAGGAAGAGGCGACGCTGTAACGAGACAGTGGCCTAAGCTCGAGGAAGCTCAATAGCCTGATAGGCGGCATCAATCGTGCAATACAGCGTGCTACACAGTCTCCGCCTCCCACAGCGGCCTGGCCCCATGGGCCCCATACTGAACCACCGACCTCACACACTTGAGTCCCAGATCCAAGACGTTCATGATAACAGACGCGGGAGGATGCTCTGGCACAACATAGTCGCTCCGCGACATTTGAGACAAGCACCCCGAAAGTTGAGACAAGTGAGACGGACGATGGCATCGGTAGAAGGCATAGGGCACAGGAGAAGCGAGTGAGCACATCTCATGGGGGGGCCCCGTCTTCGGGCCCTAGCCCCACGACCGTACTACACCGCAAACTTCACACCAAGACACACCCAACTCAGACAGCTCCACCAAACCCCCATACAAATAAAAATCTTGCCGTCTCGCACTACGGCACAACGAAGCACACCCGGCTTCTTCACACACACTACCAACCCTCGAAAAACCAAATCATAGCTGCAGATCGCCGTGATTGGCCCCAAGAACGTGGACATGGTGGCAAGCGTGAAGAATAACCGGGAAAATATCTAGCAAAGCCAACCAAACCCAAACCCCAACCCCAAAAAAACACACCCCCCACTCCAAATACTGGGGGTCGTCGCCACAGCGGCCGGATCGAGATGAGGAGGCCAACTCAACCCTGAAGAAGCCGACTATGGTCGGCGTGCTGGAGGCGAGCCCATTTGGTGGCCGAAGAAGAAGCAACGGAGCGAAAACGAAGCTCCATCCGCCGACGATCAGATCCGGCAAGCGTTGGTGGATCTGGGCCCGACGTTGCTGCGAGCATTGAAGGAGATGACCTCAGCTCGGGAGTAGGCATCGCCGCGAGTGGCAGGAGTAGGCGTCGCTGCGAACAGATCTGGGGGGATCGGGGGTAGGGGGAACGGAAGATGACGACGTTGGGCACGGTGGCTTCGGATGGAGGTGGAGGTGGTTAAAGGGCGGTAAGGTAGGGGCAACGAACGGCGGACGGGGAGGGGGCGGCGAGAACCCGACTGCCACCCCCTCCAAACTTCCTCTAGATTTAGGGTTTTTTGTTTTTGGCGTTATTTGGGGGAGCTTCTCTCTCTAGAAAATCTAGAGAGAGAAACTCTTTTTTGTTTTCTATGGGACGTTGTGGGAAAATTATATATGTGGGCTCACATATGTGACTAAATGTATAATTGATATTCTAAAGTCTAACCCAAATTAAAGTGATCTAATCAAGATTAAGTAATGAGTTAAAAGCATAAATTTAAAGTGTGATATAACACGTGTAGAGACCGTAAAGTAAATTTCTTATTTTGTGATGGGCAAAATTGGAAATCAATGATTATCAATTAGGGTTATGGTCCCCTATATATACACATCTTCTTATTCCATCTGTCATCCCATCAACAGAAGAATAGAGAGACGACCTCTCATAGAAGTGCGTATCATATAGGAAGATCCAAACCCTCTGCGCAATCTCCATCAATGGTTCAGGTTAGTGCTTCCGCTTTTTAATGTTCTTCTTCTTTTGATTTAGCAAAGATCTATAGTTTCATGATTTAGGATTTTATATTAAAGCACTTTTACAACATGATTAAGATCCAAATTCATAGAAACATGTTTTAGGTTGTTATTAATGTTTTATGCATGTTCATAAGTGTATATAAAATTACATCAATTGGTATCAGAGTCATCTTTGCTGTATTAATTGAAGAAATTTAGGGTTTCTTGTTTAAAGAAATTTAGGGTTTATTGTTTAAAGGAAATTTAAGAAATTTAGGGTTTTCTTTTGATCTTCTTTACATGGTATTTGTGGATCTAATCATTCTGTAGATCTATATCTTCATGTTCATATAGATTATTCAATGTTTAGATTCTATGATGTTTAGATCTAATATTTAGATCTGATGTGAAGATATGCTTTATAGTTTACATATATAATACCATATTGTCAAAGCTGACTTGGTTTTTTGGATTAATGGTTTTCGGCTATGGTTTTAATTAATTGATATGTTAATCTTTTGGAGCCATTAAATTTTCATTGTTATGTTGTATTATGTGGATTGAATAGTGTATTAATCTATGCGATGTATTTTGGTTGATAAAACAGTAGATCATGTCAAGATTATATTCAGATTTAAAAAAAAAAACCCGTAAGTCAGTACCTAGTGGTTTAATTCAGTATGTTGACATCCCAGATCTTTGGTTTTTAAGATTTCTATATAGTGATAGTATGAAAGAGGTCTTTAAATTGATGGAATCTTTGCTGAATGAGATTCTTTAAATTCCTTATGGAACTGGTTGATTTTGTCTCCACTATTCGAAGCAACATCCTCACCATGGATCCATTGCCATCATTGATCAATACTTATGCATGTTCTTCAAGATGAGAAGCAACGTAGCATGAGATTTAATTTGCTGGGATAGGGGCCCACAGGAAAGGCAGCATGCTTTGGGGTTGTGCTACCATCACCCACGTGGTGACGTGGCTTGAGGATGGGCCCGCCCGGCTTGGAGGCAGCACATTGTTGCTGCTGCTTGCGTTGTCACACTGCTGACGTGGCCGACGTCATGGTGGGCTTGGGTGCAAGGGGTGAGCCCTGTGGCTCTGGCTGACATGGAGGACAGTGGGCTCGCCGGTCTACTGTTCTTTTTTTGTTATATATATATATATATATATATATATATATATATATATATATATATATATTTTGGTTAAGATTTTGATATTGTTCAGTTATCTGTTATGGTTTTAGTTAATTTGATATTATCAAATCAGTAGATAGATATGGTTCAGTTATGTTTTTGTTATCATTTTTAGATATTATCTTGACATTATCCATCTACAAAAAAAGTAAAATTATAATATTAAGGAAAAAATAAAATTTTGGAAAACAGTTAAATTCAAATTATGATTTTGGTTTTCTTATGAATGTCTAATATTTTGAATAGATCAATTGAAACAAAATATTGCCAAAGTGACTTCTTTTGTATAGATTAATTTATTTAAAATATCAAGATGATTGTGTGTTTGTAATTCATGCGTTTATTAACTGACCCAAAGGTAAGTTGATATTTGGCCGAATTTCATACACATCTGTGGTAATAAATATGTGACAATTATAAGGTATTCCATGTGAACAATAAGTCAGTCCAAAGAATGACTTATTATTTGACAGGATTTATTGTCAATATTTGATTGCTACAACAAGAGTACCGCTTACAGTTAATGTTACTGTCCAAAGACTTGATATTAATGTTGTGCCTGGTATCTTGAGATGGGATTAACCATTATTTGAATTTATTGTTTTATATGGATTCTCATGTGAGCTTATTTTGTTTATTTTTTGTTCTATATTCAGCTAGTGTATCTTCTGCTGTCTCAATAACTGCTAACATCAATTCTATCTCCATGCTTAATGGAATAAATTTCAAGGATTGGAAAGGGACCTTACCGATAACTCTTGGCTGTATGAAATTGGACCATGCATTAAGGGAAGAACAACCTCCACCTCTCACTGCGGAAAGCACTCCTGATGATAAAAGGGATTTTGAGGGATGAGATCATTCAAGTCGCATGAGTCTAATGATTATGAAATACAGCATTACAGAAGCCTTTAGGGCCACAAAATCCGATGGGATTACTAAGGTTAAAGATTCCCTCGATCAAATTGAGAAATGTTTTGCTGAAAGACAAAATAGGACTCTTAAGGATATGGTACAGAGTATGGTTGCTCATTCCACCTTACCTGAGTCCCTCTGGGGAGAAGCATTAAAGACAGAAGCTTACATTCTCAATAGAGTACCAACTAAAGCAGTTGGAAAAATACCTTATGAGCTTTGGATAGGTCGAAAACCTAGTCTAAAGCACTTCACATTTGGGGATGTCTAGCTGAGGCAAGGCCTTACATGCCACATGAAAAGAAATTGGACTCCAAAACAGTGAGAAACTATTTATTGGTTATTTTGAATGATGTAGGGGCTATAAGTTTTATGATCCCATGATCCCACACTTAGGAATATTGTTTTAGACAGGAACTGCAATATTTTTTTGATGAAGTTGAGTTTGGGAGAGAAATAAAGTTAGGGACATTGCTTTTGAGGAGGAATTGGATTCAATTACAAACTCAATTCCTACTATCACTTTTGACAATATTCAAGTTCCCACACCTATTATTGATCAAGAAGTGAATCCGGAACCTCAACAAGATAATGTTGAATAAACCCCCATTCAAAATGAGGTAATTGTTCCAGAAGAACAAACTCAACAACCTCAAAAACCAGTGCCATTAAGGAGATCTACGAGAGAAAGGAGGAATGCTATTCTGGATGATTATATTACTCCAAGAACATGAGGATGACAATGGAATGATGGAAGATCATCCAATTCCATTTCACCAGGACATGAAAGGTTGTAACTCTCAAAAGTGGGTAAATGCCATGAATGTGGAGTATAAGTCTATGCAAGACAACAAAGTTTGGGAACTTGTCCCATTACCAGAAGGTGCAAAACCATATGGTTGTAAATAGATATTTAAGACCAAGAGGAATGCAAATGGTAATGTGGATAGGTATAAGACACGTCTTGTAGATAAAGGCTATACTCAGAAAGAAGACATTAATTTTACAGAGACTTTCTCTCTATTTTCATCGAAAGACTCGTTTAGGACAATTATGGCAATTGTTGCTCATCTTGATCTTGAGCTACATCAGATGGATGTCAAGACGGCGTTTCTCAATAGTGACATTGACGAGACAATTTATATGGTGTAACCAGAAAACTTTGTGTCAGGAGATCCAAAGAATATGGTTTGCAAATTGACAAAATCCATCTATAAACCCAAGCAAGCTCCTCGTCAATGGTACCACAAGTTTCATCAAGTAATTATCTCATTTGGTTTTGAGATGAATGTAGTTGATGATTGTGTGTATCACAAGTTCAGTGGGAGTAAGCATATATTCCTAGTTCTATATGTCGATGACATATTGCCTGCCACTAATAATATAGATTTATTGCATGAAACTGAAAGGTTTCTGTCCAAACATTTTGAGATGAAGGATCTTGGGGATGCCTCTTTTGTATTAGGAATTTTGATACACCGAGATCGTTCTCGATGTATTCTAGGATTATCACAAAAGGGATACATCGATAAAGTACTTAAAAGGTTTGGCATGCAAGATTGTAGACCAGGGGATACCCCTGTTGCTAAAAAAGACAAATTTAGTCTCAATCAGTGTCCTAAAAGTAACCTTGAAATTCAGGAAATACAAAAGATCCCCTATACATCAGCTATTGGGAGTCTAATGTATGCTCAAGTATGTACGCATCCGGATGTTGCGTACATTGTTGGGATGTTAGGCAGGTATATAAGAAAACCTGGTATGGACCATTGGATAGCAGCCAAGACGGTCATGAGATATCTTCAGACAACAAAAGACTACATGCTCACATATAGGAAATCAGATCATTTGGAGGTCGTAAGGTATTCTGATTCTGATTTCACTAGGGTACCAAGATAGCAAAAAGTCTACATCAGGCTATATTTATCTGTTAGCTGGAGGAGCTATATCCTGGAAAAGTGTCAAACAGACACTTATAGCTTCTTCCACTATGGCAGCAGAGTATGTAGTATGCTATAAGGCACCGAATCATGGAATATGGCTGCGGAATTTTGTCACTGGGCTGCGCATTTTGAAAAATATAGAAAGATCACTCAAGTTATTTTGTAACAATAAGTCAGCAGTGATGTATTCCAACAATAATAGGAATTCGACAAAGTCGAAACATATTGACATAAAGTTCCTAGTTGTGAAAGAAAGAGTGCAAAGTGGACAGATGTCCATAGAGCACATTGGGACAAACTCCATGATAGCGGATCCGCTCACAAAGGGATTACCACCGAAGGTCTTTTATGAGCATACTGCTCATATGAGTGTTGTATTATTTGAGGATATCATGATTTAGTGGGAGTTTGTATTTTATTTGCATTATGTTGTGTGAGACATTTATACATTTGGTTATTTTCTGATCAGAAATAAAGAATTCAGTTTTTTCACTCATTTGTCATGTTTTGGTTCTGACCTCACTTAAGTTTTAAAGAGGACCAGTTGAAAATAGACATGTGTATAGATCACATTGCATGAAATTTTCATGCTACACATTCACACTTGATCTATGTCATTTGATTATGTTGATATATGTGATCAATGATCAATTTAGTTAAGATAAATGTAACGAAAATTGCTTTGTTCCTATATTTACATGATTAATGGATGAGATTATTTGGCTATGCTTTTGGTTATAATAGCAAAATTTTGAGCTCATAAAGTATGTACATTTATAAGAAGTAACATATGTGGCCCAAGTGGGAGATTGTTGGAAAATAATCTATGTGGACTTACATATGTGACTAAATGTATAATTGATATCTAAAGTCTAACCCAAATTAAAGTGATCTAATCAAGATTAAGTAATGAGTTAAAAACATATAATTTAAAGTGTGATATAACACGTGTAGAGACCGTAAAGTAAATTTCTTATTTTGTGATGGGCAAAATTGGAAATCAATAATTATCAATTAGGGTTATGGTCCCCTATATATATGCATCTTCTTATTCCATCTATCATCCCATCAACAGAAGAATAGAGAGACGATCTCTCATAGAAGTGCATATCATATAGGAAGATCCAAACCCTCTGCGCAATCTCCATCAATGGCTTCAGGTTAGTGCTTCCGCTTTTTAATGTTCTTCTTCTTTTGATTTAGCAAAGATCTATGGTTTCATGATTTAGAATTTTATATTAAAGCACTTTTGCAACATGATTAAGATTCAGATTCATAGAAACATGTTTTAGGTTGTTATTAATGTTTTATGCATGTTCATAAATGTATATAAAATTACATCAGTTCTGAGTTAAAAACTGTAATATACCTAAATGCCCATGTTGCTTTCTCCTTGGACGAAAATTCCGCCAGAAATTTCTTGAACAAAAAGGTTTTGTAGAATACCTTCTTGTACTAACTCGGATGAAAAAATGTTTGAACTTCTGCCAAAAAATTACAAATTGATCATGTGTTGATTTCTTAACCTGAATTATTAAAACATACTACTCTAATAATCTACCTCGGTCTTAATGGTTATTTTTTACGCACAGCAAAATAAAAAGTTGTTCTGGATAGAAATTAAAGCTTATTGCAAATAACTTGGGGTAAGGTAGAAAATTAGCATAGGCATTTTGACTGATTCAATCCAAAGTGAAACATAACGTGAACAAACTATGTTACTAGGTTGACAAAATCAGCTGTAACTGTTGTAATATTATAAGAGAATAATTTGTATAATTCTTTTAATTCAGTGGGTTTCTTCGAGAATCTTCATAGTAAAGAAAGTTTTCTATTAAGTTACCCCTGTAAATACTCATAAGAGTTGAAGTTTTTGTTATTGCTGTTACATTGAAGAGTAATGCTTTAGCCACTACCAATTTTACTACCATTTTCTTCACTATCTTAGGTGGTCATATTTTGTAGTACTAGGTAATTGCTTAAGGGTCAACTAAAGTATATTAAATGCATTAAAATATAGTGTACATTAATTTTTTTTGATGATACGGATAGAGTCAATGGACTCCAGCCATGCATTAATAATCAAAATTACATCAAGGGTTTTACAAGAAGTAAAACAGACGTAAACTAGAACTAAATAATTACAGATAATATAGAAGCCCATAGTAAACAACAATAGATTATGACACAGTCGCCGCTAAAAAAGCCCTCAAGTCCGATTGCAGAAGCGGCTGCGATAATTCCTGCGGGATTGAAAAAGGAAACGGGAAGCACAGAGACGAGCCGAATCCCAGCATCGAACACCGACTCGGAAGCTCAAACAGCCGCGCCTCCAATGGAGTGATGACGGAAACACACCCGGAGGAGGACCAACAAAGGACCCCAGTAGCCATGGCCGAAGCCAGGATAGGCGATTAGCGCCGCGACTGATAAGAAGAAACATGCAAAATATGCAAAGAGATAGAGCGCCAATATGAAACATACCAGTCGGAACAATCCGAACAAACATCACGCAGGATATCACCCACATAATTTAAAACGCAGCCAGATGATTCAATCGACAGTCATCAGTCAACAAACGATCAAAACAACAACACTGAACATCAATCGACTAAAAAGACATCATTGGGCTTACTACCCATTAAAAAGAAGAATTAGCACAGTAAGATTCAGTTGCTCAAAAAGCCAAGTAGCCTACAAAAGGACCTCTAAACTTGAGGCCAGCATTAGATAATACAAGGAGAATTGAGCAACAGCAGGAGAGGATAATAGGAGCAAGGGCACAGGCCAAAACGAAAGCATTAGAGGTTGCCTACCCATAAGACCAAAAAGGCAGCACACACCCTATCCAACATAAGCCTTATCCACCCTCAAAACAGAGTTAACCTACACATCACCCCTGCATACAAACAGAATTGGAACTTATGTCATGCCAACAAGAAAATTACCAAAATTGTAGAAAAAAGTAGCTAACGAACGCTACAATAAAGAAATCCAATAAATTAATTACAAAGGACGGAACTCCAGAGAGTCCCAACTAAAAGATGCCGTGAACATTAAAAAGCATTGAGATTAAGAAGACACTGGAAGGCCATTTCCAGTCTCTCAAACTGGAGGGCTTCTCTGGCTTCATCTTTTAAAGATGAAGACCAAAATTTGAATAAGAACAAGAACTTGTCTGTAATCGATCGATAGGACTTAGTTAATTGACGGAAAATTCTGTTATTCCTTTCCCTCCATAAGATCCATACGATAACCTGAAAGGAAAGGTACCACGACCTGTGGAAAGTGCCATTAGGGGGGAGCTTCGTCCAGCAATCTGCTAGACTGGCCGGTAAGGCTGGCAATTCCCAAGCGAGCACTGATATTTTCCAAAGAGGACTGGAGAATTCACAGCCCACGAACAGATGGTTCACATCCTCAGAAAAGGAAGAGCATCATCGGAACAGATGGTTCACAGCGGACACAATTGCCCCCTTGCTAGATTTCTCTTGTTGAGAATTTCAATGGTTAGTAATTTATTATTAAGGGCGAGCCACGCAAGAATTTTCACCTTTAAAGGGGTACAAGATTTCCAAACCAGGTCATAGAAAGGGGATAAAACGCCTCTAAAGTTAAGAAAATTATAGAATGAACGAGCCGAGAAGGTTCTTGAAGAATTCCAACGCCACAAAATCTCCTCTTTATCAGACCAAACCACATTGTTGAGGGTGGCAAGAAGGTCAATAAAAACAGGGATAAGGTGATGGGGAAGATTGGTTGTGAGGGGAATCGACCATTGCCTCTGTGAAACGTTGTTGCTATAGAAGTCAGCAACCACGGCCAGAGGGTCGGGAGCCAGTCGGAAGATGGCTGGGAAGGTGGTGGCTAATGAAGAGTTACCGATCCATTGGTCGGTCTAGAATCTGGTCATGGATCCATCGGCACAGGCGTGGCTTAATCCGCAGTGGAAAGCTGCCGATGCTTTCCAGACACCCTTCCAGAAATGGGAGGCATCACGATGAAGGTGATCCGGAAAACTCCACCAATCAACGGTCGAAAAGTATATGTCTTTAATACTTTTGATCCAAGGCAGGTCCTCTTTTTTGAAAAATCTCCAGAGCCATTTGCCCAATAATGCAAGATTCTGGTGCCTGAGGTCTAAAACCCCCAATCCTCCAGCAACCTTAGAAGAACAGATAAGTTTCCAGTTACATAGATGTGACCCGGGACTGTAATGAGAAGATCCAGACCAGAGGAAATTACTTCTGATCTGGTCTATTCTCTTGATAACCCAAGAAGGGATGAAGTAGAAAGACATCATGTACAGAGGGATTGAGGATAGAACAGAATTGAGTAGGATCAGTCTACCGCCACGGGATAGCTGTCTCCCGGACCAAACAGATAGTCTGGATTCCACCTTATCGATCATAGGGGACCAATCCGATTTATGCAATTTGCCCCATCTCAGCGGGATGCCTAGATACGTGATCGGAAAAGAAGCAATTGGGCAGTTAAAGAATTCGGAAATTTCTTGCTGCCGGTTAGGCGAACCTCTCAACCAGAGCACAGAAGATTTATTAAAATTGATAGAGAGACCTGATGCTAGTTCGAAACAGTAGAGCAGGAGTTTCAGATTCCTCAGAGACTGAGAATTAGGTTTAGCAAAAATGATGGTGTCGGAAATTGGAAGTGTACATTAATTCCAGAGACTCAGATTCCTCAGAGACCTGATGCTAGTGTACATTAATTCGAACAAAACATTGTGTCGGAAATTGGAAGTCTTATCTTGGTGAAACAAAAGAGTGACTCCAAAACAATTGGGAAGTCTATGTCTAGCATTTTGCCCAAAACAAATGGGAAGAGTATAGCCAGTCACTTGTATAAAAATATACGTACTGTATAAATATTTATAGTGCGATCATTTCATCCTTCCCACTGTTGAGAATTGAGAACCAACAAGAGCAGGCTCAAAGATGCAAGTTTTATCCAGGAAGAGATTTATGTGCTTTTATAGAATGATTTTTGTTAATTTGTTTGTTCATTGGAATTGTTTTTTTTTTTTGGGGGGGGGGGGGGGGGGGTGCTTCGGGATCGTTTAAATTTTTTGTAAAAAAAATAATTTAACTAAAATAAGAAATAAATATACAACAAGTATAAGAGTTAAACAAAATTGTTTGTATTATTTATTTCAACTTGAATAAATTTTTATAATAATCAAATTATATACAAATACATGTAATATATATTTTTTAAATCATACAAATTTTATTATATATTTTTAGCTGGCTGGCACCGTAAGGCGCGATCCGTTTCATCAAAAAAAAAACCATACAAATTTATTGAATTACATGTTTAAGAGGATAATCTAGAGTTCGAGACAGTCTAGAGTTAGATTGAAGAGAGGGCATTTGACTACCGTCGTACACCTCAACTTATCTAAATCTAGGATCTCATCTCCCTGAATTCCCTACTCAGCTTTGACGCGATCTTCAGGAGAGTTGCTTCACTTGTTGAGGTGTCCACTGCTTTTTCTGGAGACATGTCCTTGCTTTTATCCAATATTCAGTGCACACGAGCATGTCCAATGAATTCGACTTCAACTGATTACTGTACTAGGTTAAAACTCTGCCACTTAAAGAAAAAAACACTTTCTGATGCAACTGTAGACACAAGAGGGGTTAGTAGATGTCTAGTTAGAATTAGAAATAGAGTTTCATGTTCTTTCCACCATTGTAACACCTCAATCATAGTGTAACACCCCGCAAAATTGAAAATGACAATTTTGCCCTTGTGTACTACACACGTGTATTTTGTACCGTTATTAGTAATATTTATACCGTATTTTCATTACGTATTTTGATCACTGACTATTTATGAATTTTTTTGCATTTATTTGACCATATTTTTGAGTCAACAAAAATATCAAATTTCAATCCCTGTATTTTTACGTGCTTTTTTTATGTGTTTTCAATGTACGTATCAATTACGTATTTTTTCATCACTAAGTGTGATATTTCTATGTGTATTGATTATTTATTTTACGTGTTCGAACTCGTTTTATAAAATGAAAATTTATTTTTCCTTATTTTGATTAAAATGCATTTTTCGATTTTTGCACGTATGATGCACGTGCCAATTTTTCATCTCCATTTTCTTACTCTCATTTCTAATTTTAACATGCATAAGTTTTTATATTAGCCTTCTTTTGATCCATGGACCTAAAGTTAAATCTTAGCCCATTAGATTGATTAAAAGGAGAGTCTACTAGAATAATTAAGTTAGTTAATTAAAATAAAAGCCCATGGGACAAGCTCATTAATAAAATCCTATTTTTAAGTTGTGCATGGACTACTACATGACATGTTACAACTTTTAATATACATTTTTAAACTATAGGATTTGTATTTATTTTGTGTATATGTGTGCACTAGTGCACAACACGTGCACGTGTAAGATGAAGAGGTGGGAGTTGGCTTATTTTGTCATGAAGAGGTAAGGGTTAGGTTTTCGAAGAGGTGAAAATATGAAGAGTTAGGAGTTTTGGGAGTTAGGGTTTTGAAGATGTGAAAAAGGAGTTAGAAATGTGAAAGGTTGGAGGTTTTGTGAATTAAGAAAGTGAAGAGTTGATCATATTAAATGAGAAATTATTAGGATGAAAATTTTGCAAATTAGACCCTCCCAAAATTCTATAAATAGCACCCCCATTTCTCATTCTTTTCACACCAAAAATAATAACAAAATTAAGAGAAAGAAAGAAAAAGAAAGAAAAAGAAAGAGAAGTAGTGTGTTCTTGTGTTTGGAGGCTTTTGCTAGGAGGAGAAGAGCTAGGAGTCCTTGGAGCTAGAAGTGGTGTTCTTTTCTTTCATTGTTCAAGCTTCACATAAGGTGGGTGGTCTCTATACTTTCTAATGCATAGAATATGGCATTATTATTATAGTCCAAATTGATGTGATGTGGGTGATCCTATACTTTCTAATTGTAGGGATTGCATGCTAAATGAGTAGCATAAATTTGATTTGATATTTAGAAGATAAATTCATGCTTTTATGTATACTATTGATTAAGAAATACGGAAGAAAAACAAATTAAGTTATTGTCATGAATCATACTATGATATTTGTTATTTTGTACATTTTGTAAGAAAATTTGTGAAAAATATCTCTTGTGGTTTAAAGAATGTATTTGTTTTTATAATTAAGTTGGTGCACAAAAGATTTATTTTAAATTGAATGTAAGAAACAACAATTGGTTATTTTTGATTAATTGGAAGGACAAATCTTTTTTTTTTTTTTGGTTTAATAAAGAGAAGATAAAAGTTGAATTTAAGAGATTTGTCAAAATCGGAATTTTATGATTATGAGCTATTGTTAGAGAGAAAGTCTAATCTAGATGAACTAATTACAATCTAATGAAGGATTAGATTAAATGAAAAAGAGAGTTTTATGGAAAATAATAGAATGACAGAAAGTTGAACAAAAGAATAACAGTATAATTTGATATCAATAATCACACATGGAATATTTGGCTAGCTAGTACACCACATAGCATTACTATAATCATAAGAGATCTTGGATTTAAAACTTGTTGGACACATTTTATTTTGTATTCTTTTAAAATAAATACGAACTCGTATTTGAGTTTAAGGGAAATTTAGTTGTGGTTTATGACGCCAAGTTTAAAGGGACTTCTTGGCTAGCGGCTGATGGGTTGGGCGCTGACTATGTGGTCCATGTTCGAAACCAGGCGACCGAAACTTAATTTTTTTCTTGGGTTTTAATGTTTTAATGGGTTCTAATGCATTTAAAAAATTAGGGGAAAATTCTATTATTCCTATAAAATGAAATGGAATTTATTAAAAATAGTTTAAAAATATTTTCATGTATATTTTGAGAAAATAAAAGTAAAATTGAAATAAAAATGAGTTGAGGACTTCAAATGAATTTATACAAAAGTATGAGTACTGAAAGATGAATTATTGTTATGTGAACTGATTCTCTTGGAAAGATATTTTCATTTGGTTCAAGAAATATTTTGAGATAGTCGCAATGAGTTCAAATTGCTAATGAGATTTCAAGTAGTGAATTTATGTTTGTAAAGAAAATTGTTGCCCTTAAAGATTTAAATGAATTAAGATTGAGAATAAATAAATCATGAATAGACAATGATTAAGTTGTGGAATAAGATGAGAATAATTAAGTTTAAGACATGTAATTGAAGAGTATGGATACTCATAAATTTTTGTACATGAAAAAGTGATGATTTAGAATTAGTGAGACATCAGGTACCGGCACTTTTTGAAATGAAATATTTGAATTATATTTTTGAGATAAGGCCATGGGGCTATTTCATATTTATGAGTAAGACCGGTAGGAGGTAAAACTGATTCTAAGTTTGATAAATTATTCATGTCTTGAACTTAAGAACTAGGCACTTAAGTGAAGATGTAGTAAGACCTAGGCAAACGTAAGTGGGGCATTCTATATAGTCGGGCGGTGGGTTGGCTACGGCGAT
The DNA here is from genome assembly GCA_017893485.1 of Hemerocallis citrina. Classification (NCBI taxonomy): domain Eukaryota; kingdom Viridiplantae; phylum Streptophyta; class Magnoliopsida; order Asparagales; family Asphodelaceae; genus Hemerocallis; species Hemerocallis citrina. The sequence goes on along the minus strand of CM030361.1, from coordinate 109,464,183 downwards.
TCATCGGGACTATAAACCCAGTCAGCGGACTGAGGTTGCTCTGTGGGAGACGAGTTTTATTTTGAAATTCGGGACTATGCGTAGTCGGGCGGATAGTTTGTCGTACTCCATGTATATGCGTATACCGGAGCTATAAGGGCACTTGCGGGAGGTTCGCACGATGAGGAGTTTGTATAACAGTTAGGCGGGGGATTGGCTGCGATTCTCTGGGGCTGGGATCCGTACTCGTGGAATATCTCAACTTTGTCTTATTACTGGGTAATTGTCATGGCGAGGGATCGAAACCTATTATTGTGGAGTACGTAAGCGCTTGTCCTCGGACCTATATAGTATGGGATGCATAGAATCCGAACAAGTGTGCATTAGTATCATCCTAGAATAAAAAATAACTGCATTAGGCATTAAGGCATGACATACACTTACATGTTTAGAGTAGTCACATTTCTACACTTCATTTCAATCAAGTTTGTGTTTTGTTAAAGTATGGTGATCGTTATACTGTCTTCGTCATAGAGAGGATAGCCGTGTATAAAATTTCGTCGGTTGCAATCAACTGACGTACCCACAGTCTTACATGCAGGTAATGGAAGTTCATGGAGCAATAAAGTGGATATGCTGATACTGTTTTGTTTAAAGATGTTGTATTTATTTCGTTGTAATCTTTTATTCTTCCGCTGTGTAAACAAAGTGTACTGTAACTCTGATGTACTATTGAAAAAGTTTTAAATTTCCTTGTAAAATTGTACGAAGTAAAGTAAAGATCCTGTGAAATCTCGAATTCGGCTTTATTTGAAATTCAGGGCATTACACATAGCATTAGAACTCTCACTGTTTTGTGAATTATATAGTTTAATTCATTAGGTTCATTAGGTTCATTAGTCCTAGGTTTTTTAGACCGAACACGAGCAAGTAAATTTGCAGTGGCATCTTCTAATGTGCTCATACCCTTACCTTTCTACTAGTTTGTCGTGTGGTTCCACTAGATGCATAAGTTCTATCATAAAAATCATACAAATTATTTAATGACTACTCAAATCTATGTAAATAATCGTTACATTCATATTGAGATTCTTCTCCAAGTAAAGCAAAAAATATTTCAATCAAACTCTTCGTATCCGCTAATTTGATACGAGGATCCATTGCAATAGCAATATAATACAACATAGAAAGATGATTAATATACTTCAAAAATTTATCATAAGCAGGAATAACAGTATGACCAATGTAAGGATCCAAAATTATTTCTTGAAAAGTTTGTATCATACTAATTATTGAAATAAAAATACCAGCAGAAGTAGAATTATAAGATTTTAAAATTTTCAAAGTTGCAGTTTTAAAAGGTACTAAAAGTTTTAACAAACTTTCTGCAAAATACCAAGAATCGAGAGACATTTTGAAAATCTTCCATATTTTTTGCAATACAAAAATCATTTATAACGCTTTTGTATTCAGTAACAACATTGAATAAGTCGAAAGTAGAAATCCTCCAGTGTTTAACATCTCTAAAAAATTTCTTAAAATGTACTCCATTAAGATTGCACAGTTCTTTGAATTGTTGAAACATAGTACCACTCAAAGCGATGATATGTACACAATTTCTAATTGCATTCACATATGAATCGGCTGCTTTCAATGCATCTTACACATAAATTAAGAATGTGATATGCACATCTAACATGAAATATTTCAAGACATGGAGGTGCTAAATGTTGAAATGTAGTAATCGCACTTGTGTTGTTGGACACATTATCAAAACTAATCGATTTTTTTTAATCGCGAATATGATATAAATCACATACTTCTAAAATACATGTTGCGAGGGGCAAGTGATATGATTCTCTTTTGAATGAGTCAATCACTATCGATCCAATGACAAGTTATGTCCATCATCGAATATCGTTATAACATTTCCAACCATCGACCGTTAACGATACTCTACAAGTTAAAGAATACAATAGTGCAATTAAAGCGTCTCTCATTTTGAAATAGAGTTTAAAACAATCGGCCTTAATTGTGTTTCCAGGATTTTTTTGGAAAAGTGGATTTAGTGCATTTTGGTTAAAGGCCTCAAGGTTTCTACTCTTGGAATAGGAAAATGGAAACTCTTCCTTAATAACTAGTCTAGCCATTTTCTGACGATCGATTTTTGGATCATAGCTATGACTATCTACTTGTCTGGTCCTAGGGTTGATCTTTTGTTGTGATAGTTGGTTTTGTACTAGTTCGGGGTGTATATTTGTAATGTGTCGACTACTTTTACCAGTCCCCTCACCCTTCTGTCATTTGTAACTTTTGTTATATCTTTTACACACCTTATGTCCGAAGCTTGGATTGTCCACGTTTGGGACAAAGTCAAAAAATTTCTGGATTTCACTAGTTTAGCATCTATGTTTTTTTGGAAGAAGTGGGATGTGAGGGTTCAGTGTCTTGTGTCTGTGTGTCACTAGCTAGGATTTCATCATGTTGTGTGTCGGGATCATAATCGTGAGGAAGAACACTTTCATAATCTATATTAAGATTATTATTATATTCGGTCTCACATTGTGGAATTATTGGAGTGTGGCGAGATGAACTAGTGGATTCTTGTCCAATTTGGCTATGGACGCTACCGCGTGATCATGACATTATGTGTCACGGCCCACTTCCTGCTATACGGAAGTACGGGTATGCAACTGAGGCCCAACGAATGATACGACATCATCCATAAGGTGTACAGTTATAGGCTTAACAAGATATTTATAACACATTCACGCAAGAAAATATAATGATCACATAAGCTGAAAATAAAATAATCATCATCTGGGAAATACATAAATATCGGGTCAAGATGCTCGAGAATACAAGGTACTAGAATTAAAACAGTACGATAAACAGTTCGCTATAGCAACTAGATAAAATAGCGACTGAAAAAAAATAACAGAAAGTAGTAATAATGCAGCAATGATCGTCTAGAGAGTCTGTTTGTCAGGTCGATCAGTACCTTTATAATTATTAACTAAAAAAAGTGGATAAAATATCCGTTAGAGCAAGCTTCAGACAGCAAGTAGCAACAAACAGTAAAATAGTAAGATAACAAGATATAATATGGAAGGAACAAAAAGTAGTAGTGCATTACTGAAAAATAGTATAATATAATATGGAAGGAAGCAAGGAATTGGAACAATCTGATCATGTACGTAACAAATGTAAACACATGTATTCAAGACTTCAAAGTATAATCAATTGGCAACCCAGGCTTAGTTAATAAATAATCATGAAATCAAGAATCATGAATCATGTAATCAAGAATCATGAATCATGTAATCAAGAATCACGTAATCAAGAATTAAGAATCATGTAATCAAGAATTAAGAATCATGTAATCAAGAATGAAGAACCTTGCTTAGTGTCAATCTCAAGTCTATCATTTTTATTAACTTATCTAATACACGCAATCCTGTGTCCCATACCACAAGTTCAGGTGCATATTAATCATGTGACGTTTAGACTTAGGTAGTAAATTCTATAGGATTATGTACTTGGGTCTTCAAGTAATAGTATCTAGACATGTAATCAAGAATTGTGTAATCAAGAATCAAGAATCAAAAATCACTATTCCGAAAAATACGGGCCCCCTTCCAAGTATACTCCCCTATATTGCCTACTACTAAGCCGTACCCTTATAACCCCGACTTGTAATCTATATAATAAAACACAAAGAAAGCTATCAAGTGGTTCTCTTTCAATCCTCCCAAAAATCAAAGGCCTAGATCTAACCTTACAAAACATATTTTCCCCCCAAAAGTTTTCCCCAAAAGTCAAATTCAAATCTCCCACCCAAAACAACTCCTATATTTATTTAATTTTTTTTTTCTCTCTCTCCTCCTCCCTCTTCTATATAATATTAAAAAATTAAGAAATTAATTTTTAAAAAAAATTTTAAAATATTAAAAAATTTAAAAATTTAAAAACTTTAAAAATAATTCAAAAAAAATCAAAAAAAACATATAATATGTTTTTTGCTCTATGTTTGCTATTTTAATTAATTTGCTGGACCTCCAAAACTATTTTTTATAATCAAACAAAGTGCATCGTTCCGAAGACGTGCGGTAGGCACGTATCAACGGGCAAACCTAGTTCTTTTACAATAATTAATCATGAACATGCAGTCGGTACGACTAGTGGAACGACTGTATCAATACAATATCTAGAAGATATCAAAGGCTATGCAATGCATGATATGTATATATTTCAATTCATTAAATATGAAAAATAACGGGTTTATATGCAAAAACGAAGAGATGGGTTTCTAGACAATAACACCTATCTGCGTTTAAATTCACTTTACCGTTGCTACATGATAGCAAATCCGATTCCGTCAGAGATTCTAGAAAGTAGACTCCCTTCCGGTTCCAACACATTATCACACGATACATTCTAGGAACAATAGTTATGCTTAAATATTCATTATTTGCTGATTTCGATGTTTCGTGCACAGTTCTGTACTGAAATCTAGGAGTCACAGTACTAAACTGTTAATAACTTACAATCTATAAATCGGATTGAGGAACCGTAAGATGTTTTGAATTCTAGACACGATGGAATACGATTTTCATGTATAAAGTTCTTGGATCCATGTAACCCCTGTTTCCGTATATATGTATTTTTTTGTGAATTTTCTGTATTTAAAATTTTTATAACTTCCTTCTCGCTTTAAATTCTTTTTTCAACAATTACATTTTCAATTGATCAAATTTTAACAAAATATTATTCTGGTTTCTAAGAAATTTCCTATTTCATTTTATTACTCGAAAATTATATTTATTTCGAATAACGGTGTATTTTAATTTTATTTTATATTCTTAATTGAATGACTATTTATATATGTTTGGATTTTAACGAATTTGTTAGACTTAAACCATATTTTGATATTTATATTATTATTATTATTGTTATTATTATTATTGTTATTGCTATTACTAATATTATTATTATTACTATTATTAGTTTGGTTGTTCATGATTTAATGTACATGTATATAAGTATATTTTATAAGCCCATATAATGCTTATTATTTCCCTCCTATTGGATTTAAACCTATTTATTGGATTTTCAACCCATTAATCCAAACCCTATACCTTATTCTCTTATTGGATCCTATACTATACTACCCATTAACCCAAACCCTCACCCTATACTATATAAAACCCTAACCTACCCTAACCCTAACCCTACTCTACTGTTCAACCCCATACACAACCGCCCCTTCACTATTACTTCATCCCCTACCTCCCATCTCTTCTTCTCTTCGTCTTCTTCGAGCTTTGCCGTCCCCGTCGCTCTGCCCCCTCAGTCGACACACCCCTCACGCCAGCCTCTGCCATTGCTACCCATTTCGCCTGTGTTGCCTCGTCAACCCCTGCAACCCACGGTCCTTGCCTGTGCCTCTCCATCCCGCCATCGAGCTACCCTTGACGTTGCAGCCCTCACCACCGTAGTCATCCTCCCTGCCACCTGCTCAACCAACTCCCTTCAGTCTCACCGCCTGTACCCTGCCTCTTCCTCGTCGACCTGCCGCCTTCCTCTATTGCAGGAACCTATCCCCTGTGCTTGTCGCCATCTTCGTCCATCCACCCTCCATCCCTGAGCGCCGTTGACTGACCCATCCTTGCCATCGCAGAAGCCTATCCACTATCGAGTCGAAGTCGCAGAGCGCTCCCCCCTCCTTGCTCTGTTTTTGGTGATCAGCGATCTTCGGCCGTCTAATCCCCTTGAGATTGTGATCATCATCTCCATCATTAGATCTTGATCACCTGGATCGTGATCGTCTGATCTCTGATCAGCTTTATCATCATCGCATCAAAGAAATTCTGGGCGGTCAGATGATCTTCATCATCCACTCCAGATCAGATCTAAGCCATTGATTCCCTTGATCTTGATCTTGATCTTGATTGCCATCAAGATCCGCACCGTTCCGATCCATGTGATTTCAATCGTCGATCAACGTCCACATCCAATCAAGGCAAGTATCTTCTCGTACAGTTCATTGTTCTAGTATAAGTTTTTATTTGAAAATACCGCAAATAGATTGTAGTTGTGACTCCTCTTCGGCTTATCATTTGATGATGTCATTTTACTTGTTGCCGTCCTTATCAATTTTATGATCACAATAGTCACAATCTTTCGTTGATATATATTCGTTTCACAACTAGTTAGATCTATTTTATCATCTAATTATTTGAACACATGAAATTAAGAATCACATTGACTTGTAGATGTTTGTTGTATGATGTATGTGTTGATTTTACTTCTTTTGAGTTGAGAAATAAATGTGACTTGCCAATTTGATATCTATTACATCATGATTTGTATCACACACTAATTTAGACTCATAATAGTCATTAATCATGCCACTTTTTATATAAAAGAAACAACTATGTTGCTATTCCTGTTTTTACTTGCTGTTTCGACCATGATAATATCAAAATCTGGACTTGAGTTCTAAATATGAAATTTAGCTCCAGATGTCTAGTTTACTACCCTTTTGATGAAATTGAATTTCGAGTTATGGTTTGTGAATTATCACTATTTTAGTACTGCTGTGTCTGAAATTTCAGAATAATGAATTTGCTGCATCACTTTGATTTACAATTAAATTAACTATGCTGCCTGTAAGATAATGACTTGTAATTTTGCATGCTGATACTAGACACACTGGAGGACCTTCCCTAATTTTCCTGGAATTAATTAATGAAGTTTCATATTTATAAACACAATTTTACAAATTCTAGCTGAACACGAATTCTGTGTAGTTTGTTGTTTTAACACCAGTTGCACAACTTTCATGTATCTTGTCTATATGCACTGGATTCGGCTGAGAGTCTAGTTTCTAGATTTTCTGACGGATCCAGATTTGCATTCCTGTAGCAACGGGAATCTCTGTTTTGATGCAGCAACGTCTTGCTGTCCAGGATTGGAATTCTCGCCGTTCTTGATAATTTCAATTTGTTTTGACCATTGAATATGCTTTCTACCTAGCTTAAACTTGTTCCATGTTCTTGATCATGTTTACTTGTCCTGTTTCGCACACTTTCATGCTTGTCTTAAAAATAATAATAAATAATAAGCCGGGTTTAAGAGAAAGACCGTAGTAGTGGACAATATAGGTAAGTGTACTCAGAATGGGGCCCGTGTTTCCTACTCGTACTTGCTCATGAACTTGTTGTGCTATTATTGTATTCATGAACTTGTTATTACTTGCTCAAGAACTTGTTATACTATTATTGTATTCATGAACTTGTTATTACTTGCTTCATGAACTTGTTATACTATTATTGTATTCATGAACTTGTTATTCATGAACTTGTTATACTATTATTGTATTCATGAACTCGTTATTACTTGATTCACGAACTTGTTATATTATTATCGTATTCGTGAAACTCGTTAATACTCGACTCATGAACTTGTTATATTACCAGTGCATTCATGAGCTTGCTTGCTTGATACTTAATGCCTGAGTACACAGCCCTATAAAATCTTCCACTAGGTCTAAACGTAACTACTATTTGTATGTAGCAATCATGTGGTAAATAAATGAGATGCATGAAGTGCTATCTAGATAGAATTAAATAATAGAGTTAAGAATAACTTGTCACTTGTACGCACTTGACACCTTACTTGATACTTGCTACTTGATACTTGTTACTTGATACTTGTTACTCGATACTTGATACAGATTTCATGCTCACTCGTTACTTGTTCCCGTCACTTGTATTTGTTATCCGATCCCGTTACTTGATTTGTTTCACTTGCTAGCTAGCCTCTTGAACTTCACTACTTGTTGCATCCTTGTCAAATCATGTTGTATACTCCTGATTCAAAATCTTGTTTCATATTTTCTTGCACTTACTTTCATACCCTTGCTTGTACTACTTGCGGTCCGAACTTGCACTAAGGGTGTCTGTCTTTGTTTCTTTATTTTTTCTGCGTGATATATACAGGTTTTGAAGACGAATTGCCTGCAGGAGTTGGTGAGAAAACATTTTAAGTTTTGCCTGGAGAAATCTTGCTTTACCTTTTTGTACTTTAGTTTATTTAATTCTTGTTGCTACTTAAAACTTGTAACGGGCTTGTAGTCCCGAAGTTTTTCTTTGATCCAGATCTTGAATTTATTTGAGATATTTATATTTGTTTCAAATGTTTTCTGTTGGTTAATAAATTATTCATGCATGCATGGTTGAGTATATTTTGTTATATTTCTTGTTATGATGCCGAGTCGATCCTACAGCTTATGAATGATGAAAATTATTCACTGGGCTTTGTCATGTACTCGTATTCCGTATTCCTTTTGAAAAGCAGGGCGTGACAACCCAGTATTGGGAACATAGTCTAATTCTTAGTACAGGAGACATGACAGTAGGTTTCGTGCACAGTTTCGGTGCTCTGGAAATTTTAATATTACAGTATTAAAATCGTGATATCTCATAATCTATAAATCAGATTGAGAAACTGTAAGATGTTCTGGAGTCTACACTCGATGGACTACGATTTTTGTGTATAAAGTTCTCAATTTCAAAGAAGGAAACTCGGTCAAATTCTTAGTGCAAGATCAAAAAATTTAGAGATAGCAAAGTTGTATATTCAATAATACGATAAATTAATAGTCTTATACTAGATTCAATAACAAGACATGATAAGGAGACTATGAATTAATAACATGGTATGATAAAGAAGCTATTATTCTGACTCGCTGTTGAATCAGCATTCCTTGATATACAATAATCAATTCAAAGAACTACTTGCAAGAGTTCAAGGAAACGTTTGCCTTATTATGACGATTATAACGATCGTGGTGAGAACCACGTGAAGAAGAATAGGCGACATCGGCAACGCACTGTGGCACAACAGTCACAGAATTGAAACACACAGCAACTAGGTGGCGGCAACAACACGAACGGTGATGATGACCTTACGACAGCGAAGAGCAAGAGCGAGGCAGCGGTAACATGGCAAGGACCATAACGAGCATAGGCCTCGATAATAACAAGCAAGTGCGATGAACGCAACTAAATGGAGTTTGGCTTTGAGTTCCGGGCAGCAAGGTGGTGGAGTTTTGGCACCGCAGGAGAGGCTCAGAGGTGCATGCAGTGGAGCTCGGGGTGAAGTCAGGTGGAGAAGGTGGAGAGTGGAGCTCGGGTGTGCGAGGTGAAGTGTATTTAGCAAGAGGAAGTGCGGGGTGAGTGAAGATGCATGCATGTATATTTATATATACATAGTGAGTGAGTGGATTCAGAGAGAAAGTTTGCTGACGATAACTGAAGGAAAGAGAGAGAATAGTATGCATGTGTGTGTGTGTGTGTATATATATATATATATATATATATATATATATATATATATATATATATATAATACATAGAGAAGGGTGGAGGCAGTAGTGTAGGAGGTGTTAAATACCGTAAAAAAAAGTTGGGGGTTAAGGGGTTGGCTGTTGGTTTAGAAAATTTGATTAGAATTAGGATTATGATTAATCAGGATTTAAATTGAAACTCCAATGGAAAAATTCACAAAAATTTGGAATGGACCGGAAAAATATTTGAGTTCTAATAAGAATGAAATAATGCCTGATAAAGAGTCCAAAAAGACGAAAAGAATAAAAATTGATTGATAATAAAAAAAATTACGTAATATAATATGTACAACTAGAATAGGGGGTTAGAATCCTACCTACCTTACAAGAAAAATTTCATCCTCGAAATTTCCTCAGGCGGGATATAGGATAGCAAACATTTACTCGAAGAGATGGGGGTAATTCTTTTGGATTTCTTCTTCGAGTTCCCACGTTGACTCACCTGGCGAGTGAAGGATTCCAAGAGACTTGTGCAAGCTTGATGAATTTATTCTTCAACACTTTCTCACGCATGTCCAAGATAGAAATTGGTTGAGCTTCACATGATAAGTTCGGTCGTACATATTACTCTGAGTAGTCGACATTATGGCTAACATCTCTGGTGTATTTTCTGAGTTGGGAAACATGAAATACATCATGAACTCATGATAACACCGATGGTAACGTGAGCCTGTAAGCGACCTTGCCCACTTGTTCCACAATATCGAATGGGCCGATGTATCAGGGACTAAGCTTGCCCCGCCTAAAAAACAGATGATGCCCCTTGATGAAGATACTCTGAGGAACACATGATCACCTGTCTCAAACTCCAAGGTTCTTTGGTGAGTGTCAGCCCATTTTCTCTGCTTGTCTTGAGCTGCCCTCAGGTGTTTCCTAATCTAGGGTTGGCAATCGAGTCGACCGGGCCGGGTTGGGTCGAACCCGCCCGGGTTGGAACCGAAATATGGCGGCTTCGGGTCGGGTCGGCTTGTTAATTGGGCCGTGGCGCGCCGGTTTGGATTAGCGAAATCTTAACCCGACCAACCCATTAACCCATTCGGGTCCAACCCGGGTCGGGTCGGGTCGGGTCGGGTCGCAGGTTGGTCCGTCGATTTGAAGTAATTTTTTTTAACTTAAAAAATGTAATAATAATTTCCTATGCAGATAATGATGCTCCACGTCGGCAAGCCGCCTTAGATGAGATGAGTCTGATTCAATCTCGTAGCGGCTGTTGATTTAGATTATCTTGTAGCTGATGAATCTTGAAGAAAGCCCAGAGCTGTGGAGTGGTGTATGGGACTCGTGTAGTAGTAGCTAGACAAACAGAGATAAGTGTCCGCACTGTAGTCATCTTTGCCCCAGTGGCAAAGGTCTCTCGTCATAGTCGATACCATACTCCTGTGTAAAACCGCAAGCAACCAAGCGGGCGGTTTCCGAGGAATACAAATAACCTCCGGTTTTTTTCAGCTTTGGCGAGCATCTGGAATAACTAGTGAATTACAACTCTATTTTACCGCAATTGGTGCATTGGTAAAAAAAATGTAATAATAATAATAAGAATCAAAGAGTGAAATTGCTAAAAGAAATGTATATATTATTCATATGATTTCAACTTATACAATTTCCAACCTTTCTATAAGAAACAAAGATTTATTACAAAGTTGTTCTATGCAATTACAATTTTCTTCTATACAATTACTATGTTTTTCAATTTTCCAACTTTTTTTTTATAAGAAACATAGATTTTTTACAATTTTTATACATTTACAATTTTCTTCAATTTGTTGGTCTACAATTTGTTGTTGTTGTTGTTGGTCTTCAATTCTTCATGTTGGTTGCTATTGTTGTTGTTGTTGTTGTTCTTCCGGCGAGTTGCTTCCACTTGTAGACGTGTCGAACCATTTTCCTTGAGTCCTATCTTCGGCCTTCATCCAGTCTTCCATGCAGACTAGCATCTCTAACGATTGGAGCTTCAAGCAATTCCTATAATCAGTTAGAACCCTGCCACTTGTAGAAAATGCACTTTCTAAAGCAACTATAGAGACAGAAGGAGTTAGTAGACCTTTAGCCATATATTTAAGAATACTATAAGTATATTCATGATCTTTCCACCAATGTAAAATATCAAGTGTAGAAGTAAAACTTTTAGAATCTTGTTATTATACCAATGTAATTCATTTGGTTGATTAATCATTGATTTTTTTGATTGAATTTGTGCATGTAAATTAAATGTGCCATCATCTAATTTACTCTTACCCTTACCTCTAGAAGTAGCAGAAGAAGAACTAACTAAACTAGTTGTACTACTAGATGCAAAACTTCTATCATAAAAATCATACAAGTTATTTAATGTCGATTCAAAGTTAGCTAAAAATGTTTTGCAATCAATTGGAGATTCATCTCCAAGTAAATTAAAAAAAATTTCAATCAAACTCTTCGTACTTTCTAATTTGATACAAAGATCCATCACAGTAGCAATACAATACAACATAGGAGGATGACTAAAATACTTCAAAAATTTGGTATATGCAGGTTTCACAATATGACCAATATAAATATCATCAATCATATATTTGAAAGTTTGCATCATAGTAACTATTGAAATAAAAATGCTACTAGAAGTAGATTCATAAGATTTAAAAAATTTTAAAGTTGCGGTTTTAAAAGGTCCTAAATTTTTAACAAAGATTCGGCATATTTTTTAACCAAGCTTCGGGAGTCATTTGAAAATTTGACATATTTTTTGCACGACAAAAATTATTTATACGTGCTTTATATTGAGTAACAACATGTGGCAAATCAAAAGTAGAGTTCCATTGGTGTTTAACATCTTTTGGAAATTTTCTAAAATGTACATTTTAAAGCTTACACCATTCTTTCCATTCTTGAAATATGGTACCACTTAATGCAATAAAATGTACACAATTTCTAATGTTAACTATATATGGGTTGACTATTTTTAATGCATCTTGAACACATAAATTTAAAATATGACATGCACATCTAATATGAAAAATTTCTAAACATGGAGGATATAATTATGTTTGCAATATACTAATTGATGTATTGTTGTTAGATACATTATCAAAACTAATACACATAATTTTATCACGAATATGAAAAACATCACAAATTTCTAAAATACGATTTGCAATTTCAATACCACTAAGGGGATAGGGCAACGCAGCAAGTGATATGATCCTTTTTTGAAGCATCCGATCACTGTCGGCCAATGACAAGTTATTCCGATCATTGGAATATTGATGCAACCCTTCCAACAATCGGAAGTTAAAGAAACTCTATAAGTTAAACTCCATAAAATAGCAATCAAACCATCTCTCATTTCGGTGTACATTTTAAAAAAATCCGACTTCAAAGTATTTCTAGGGATCCTTTTAAATTGCGAGTTTAATGCGGTTTGATTAAAAGACTCCAAGTTCCTACTATCGGAATAGGAAAATGGCAACTCTTCCTTAATTACCAGTCGAGCCATTTCCCGACGAACAAGTTCGGGATAATGATGGCTATCAACTAGACCGGTCCTAGGGTGGATTTTTTGTTGGCCGAGTAGGTCTACAAGAAGTTACTTGTGTACATTTTGGACGTATCGTTTTATTGTACCCGTCCCCTCACCCTTCTTCCATTTGTATGGCTTGGTACAAGTTTTTAAAATTTTTTGTCCTACACCCAGATTTTCTTCGGCCAGAATATAGTCATAAAATTTGTGTCAATCATTTGTTTCCCTCTAGTTTTTCTGCTATTACCCAGTTGTGTTGTTTCAGTTTGTTGTGTTTATGTTTCCTTTTCTATGTCTATGTCATGTGGGTACACATTGTGTGTATCAATGTGTGCGGTCATAGGGTACTCTTCGGTGGGCTCAATTTGTGGGACAATAGGAGGCCTACGAGAAGTGTCGGTGGAATCTTGTCCACTTTGGCTACGACCACTACCTCTTGATCTAAACATGTTGATATAGTAGTGTATGTGAAAAAATTAAATACAATCTAGGCGAGATTAGTTTTTTTAAAAAAAATCTAGAAAACAATAGGATGGTTGTGAGAGAGAAATCCAGAAAACCAACAAACAAATATGATACAAACAAAAAATACTACAAAAAACTAATGAGAGGTGAGAGTCTTAGAATTTTGATACCGTACTCCGAAAATAATCGAATATATAAATGAAAGAAAATAATAGTGAAGAGAGAGTTATAGAAGAAGTAGTCGCAGCGACGTAGTCGTCGGTAGTGGTAGAAGAAGTTGAATGCAGTATTCGTCGGTAGAAATAGTCGTCGGTAGTGGTAGAAGAAGTAGTCGGCAGAAAATTGGATGAAAAAATCATTGAGAGAATTTGTTGACGCCTTCAATACGATCGGAATTGTAAAAACGTTATTGATTGATTTGAGAATTTGAGATTGCGAAATTGTAGTAGAGAGAGTAAGAGAGTAGAAGAGGTGTGAAAAATTGTATTGGGGATATGGGGGATTTATAGGGTTAAAATGGAATTAAAAAAATCTAAATCCCCCCCGGTAAAAAAAAAAAAAAAAAACAGATTGTTGCTCTGTCCAGGTGACCGTTTGGCCCGCTGTAGACCATTTCGGCTCAAATGGCCCTCTGACCTGCGGGTTGGCGGGTCGGGTTGCGGGCGGGTTGCGCTTTTGAAGCGAGTTGGCGAGTCGGGTTGAGCGGGTTGGCGAGCATTTTGTGCGGACCCGGGTCGACCCGTTAGACTTCCTGGGTTCGACCCGAACCCGAACTGGTTTAAAGCGGGCTGGTTTCGACTGAGCATGTCGTGAGCGGGCCGCAGGTCGACCCGACCCTGGTTGCCACCCCTATCATGATCTAAGACACTGCATCCACTGACTTCATAATCAACTCTGGACCCAAAAGCTTCCCCTCGTCGATGTCATCCCAACAGACTGGTGATCTACACTTACGACCATAGAGTGCCTCGAATGGTGCTGCCTTGAGACTTGCCTGGTAACTGTCGTTGTACGAGAATTCAACCAAGTGCAGATGATCATCCCAAGAACCTCCAAATTGAAGAACACAAGACCTCAACATGTCTTCTAGAGTCTGAATCGTTCTTTTAGACTTTCCATCTGTCCGAGGGTGGAATGTTGTACTATAATTCAACTTGTTTCCCAGAATCCTCTAAAGACTCTCCTAGAAATGGGACCTGAACCTCATATCTCTGTAGAACACAATATTAACGGGAACTCCGTGCAACCTTACAATCTCCTGTATGTACTTCTCAGTCAGGCTTTCTATGGACTGACCCACTCTAAAATGGATGAAGTGGGCGCTCTTCGCCAAACGGTCTACGATTACCCAAATGGCATTGTGTCCCCGGGGACTCCTCGGTAGTGCCGTTACAAAGTCTATGGTGATGTTCTCCGATTTCCACTCCGGGATTGAAAGAGGCTGCAAAAGTTCAACGGTCCTCTGATGTTATGTTTTCACTTGCTGGCAAATCAGACACTGTGATACAAACTTCGCCACTGCTATCTTCATGCCGTGCCACCAAAAGTATTGTTTCAGATCTCTGTACATATTTGTGCCTTCAGGATAAATAGAATAGGGTGAATGGTGGGCTTCTGCGAGCAATTTCTGTCTGACTTCTCCCTTAGGTACACACAGTCGGGCTCCGAAGCGAAGTGATCCATCTGCATGAATAATCAAGTCGGTTCTCAAGCTTGCCTCTACTTGACTTTTGAACTTCTGTAACTGCTCATCATCTGCCTGGGCTTCTTTGATCTGCTTTTGACCAACAAAGACTACAACTGTAACATCATAAACTATTGTGTTGAACCTGGAAAAATCACCTATAAGTCCACTCTCCTCATTTCTTACAATAATATCTTCTGCTCAGTGAGAAACATAGCTGCTGGTCTCCTGCTCAGGGCATCTGGTACCGTATTCACTATACCTGGGTGATATTATACGTTGATGTCATAGTCAGCCATGAATTCCAGCCATCTCCTCTGCCTCATGTTTAACTCCTTCTGCGTGAATACATACTTGAGGCTCTTATGGTCAGTGAAGATCTCAACTCTATCCTTGAACAAGTAGTGCCTCCATAACTTCCAGGCAAAAATCATGGATGCGAGCTCGAGATCATGAGTAGGGTAGTTTTGTTCGTGTGGCCTCAACTGCCTGAATGCATAAGCAACAACTTTGCCTTGCTGCATCAGTACTGCTCCCAACCCTTTACCAAATGCATCACAATAAATAACGAATCCTCCTGAATCATCCAGTACAATTAACACAAGTGTCGATGTCAGTCGATCTTTCAACTCCTTAAAAGCTTTTCCACACGCATCATCCCATACGAACTTCTGATCTTTCCTCGTCAGTTTCATCAGGGGTCCAACAATCCTTGAGAAGTCCTGAACAAACTTTCGATAATATCCTGCTAGTCAGAGAAAACTACGGACTTCTGACACTGACTTAGGTACTGGCCAATCCTTAATAGCAAAAACTTTCTCTGGGTCTACTGAAACTCCAGCTTTTGAGATGATGTGGCCCAAAAATGCTACAATCCAGCTAGAACTCGCATTTACTTAGCTTCCCAAATAGGCGATTCTCCTTCAAAGTCTGCAGAGCGATCCTCAGATGCTCAGCGTGCTCTTCCTTGTTCCAAGAATACACCAGGATATCGTCGATGAATACTACCACGATCTTTTCCCAAAAAAAAAGTGAAAACAACCTGTTCATCAGACCCATGAAAACAGCTGGTGCATTAGTAACTCTGAATGGCATTACGAGGAATTCATAATGACCATATCGAGTTCAAAATGCGGTCTTCTTAATATCCTCGGTCTTCACCTTAACTTGATTGTTCCCCAAATGAAGATCCAACTTTGAGAAAACAAAAGCACCTCCAAGTTGATCAAATAGGTTGTCAATCATCGGCAGTGGGTACTGGTTCTTCACAGTCCGTTGTTCAGTTCCCGATAATCGATGCAGAGCCTACGACTTCCATCATTCTTCTTAACAAACAATACAGGAGCTCCCCATAGCGAAACACTCAGCCTGAAAAATCCTTATCTAGTAACTTTTGAACTTGCACCTTCAGTTCGGCCAACTCCACGGGTGCCATCCGATAAGGAATTTTTGAGATTGGCATCGTATTCGATTGGATATTGATACTAAACTCCACATCACGGTCTGGCGGCAACCCAGAAAATTCATCTGGAAAGACATCTAAAAATCCCGTACAATCAAAGGTGCCACTTCGCCATTAGTGAACTCTGACTTCAACATTCCAGCATCCTTGACATGCCCAAACGGTGTATCGCCAGCATGGAACTTAAATACCTGGCAACCTGGAATCCGGAACACTACCTTCTTCTTTCGGTAATCAATTATGGCATGAGTAGCTCCCAACCAATCCATTCCAAGTATAACATTAAACCCTGAGTTGTTGATGATGATTAGGTCTGCTTTAAAATTCATGCTACTGATCAATAAGGGACTCTGCTTGCATTCTTTAGAACAAATGGCGACACCTGCTCTTGTGGAGATATTCCACGCCACTGGCATGTCACCGCAGGGCAAGCGATGCCGATCAACAAAACAAGCAAAAATAAAAGAATGGGTAGCACCGGAATCAAAAAGAACATGTGTAGGAAATGAGTGAACTAGTATGATACCTAATAGTGAGACAAAGAATAAAGATGAATGAAAAATAAAAGAAAAATGCAAGAACTGAATATGACTCAAATTCAAGAATACATGCAACTACTCCTTCAGCAGTCTCTGCTTTCTCTGCAATCAGATTGTAGACCTGACCACGTCCCCCAGTTCATCCTCCCCTTTGAGCTATGTTCATCTACTCATAAACTTGCATCTGTGGTGGGAGCGGTGGCCTACCCAGACTACGACCTGGTGCTCCTTGTTGTGTTGATCCTCCGGCTGGTGCACCATACCCATTCTTCGGGCAATCTCGAATCATGTGGTCGCTCGCTCCTCATGCAAGGCATAGGCGGTTAGCAGTCCTGCAGTCCCTACGTAGATGGCCAATATTGTGGCAATAGTCACACACCAGGTCCTTCTTCATAGCAATTGGCGAGTAGGGTATTGCTCTAGTCATCAGGGTCTAAAATGGCCTTCGTATCGGTCCCTCCGATGGCCTCATGATAGTAATAGGTTGTACTGCCCTCTGAGCGGTGTTCCTCCTCCCGTGGGTTCTATTCCTGAATCCTAGCTACAACAAGCAAGACAACATAGGTACGGTGTTGGTGGGCGACTAGACGATCTTGAATATCATAGTCCAAGCTCATCAAGAATCGTCGGGCCATGTCCTCATCATTTGCTACCACGGCTGACGCAAAACGACTTACCCGAGTGAACTCTGTAGCAATTCATCAACTGATCCCTTTCCTTGGGTTAGAGAGATGAACTAACGCTCCATCTCCACCTTAGTAACACGGGGGAAGAACTTAGTCAAAAAGCTCTCGGCAAAGGTGGTCCAAGTGATAGGCCTCTCTAATCTTTCGGTCTCTGCCTTCCACCAGATGTGGGCGATGCCTGCCAGCTGAATGGTGACTACATCCACACGGTCCACATCAGAGATTTGTGCGGCCTGTAGCAACTGCTCAGTCCTAATTAGCCACTGCTCAGCTTCCAGTGGTGACTCAGTTCTTGCGAACTTCTCCGGATGCAGTCTCATAAAATCTGACATGGTGCTAGGCCTTGGCGGTAATGCTCCTAGGATTGGTCCAGCTCGGTTGGCAACTGCTTATGCTAGTTCAAAACTGCCCCTCATCAACTGGTTGTGTTCCTACTGTAGCTCTATCATTCGCATTGCTCGGAGAACTACATGTGTTGCTGCTGATTTTGGTGTGGGAGCAAACAGATGTATTTGTGGACTCGTCTGGAAATAATAAAGGCAAACCTGTTGACTTTTGGCTGGTGTTTGACTGTCTCTTACCACTGCCGTTATCCTGCAAAAAGTTCGATACACCGGGATGAATCCTGGCAATGAACCCTCTGACGCTCAAGTCAGTAATCAGGACGATTATGAAAGAGCGCTTTTGTGAAAAATATTGATTACCATTTTTTATGGTGGGAGGATAGGGGTATTTATAGTTGCCTTAAGAGACAGTTTAGAGATAATCATATATCTGTATGTCCCGGTATTGTTGGATAAGATGTAGAGTCTCGTTTCATGATAAGAGAGTCAGTTTAAACTGCCTCTTAGACATAATCAGGAATTTGAATTACTCTTTAAATATCTGGGCTAGTTTGAAATGGGTTGCCACCCATACTCAATATGACAGATCCGTTATTGAGTTATTGGGCTTTGTAGAAAGACTCAGTTTCCATTTTGGACCCATTTGTAGGTGGAATTATCGTTTTCCCCCTGAGAGCTTTAAGATTCGTGCTCGACTGGAACGGTCCCGATTTAATCCTATTTTTAACCATATCACGATCCCCCACTCTCGAAGAATGAGTTTTACAGTCTTCGGGGAGTAGATTTCTTGTTTTAATGGCGTACAGGATTTTATCGGAGTTCTTTAGGAGTTTTAGAATTTCCCACGAGGATGGCCAGCGCTTAATTGAGCTTGCATTGAACTCAGATGTGTCTGTGGGATCTTCTGGATCTTCCATTGATTTTTTTCAATTTTTTAATCATTTATTCAATTTTGCAAAGTAACAATCTATTTTCAAAAAATATCAATCAATCATTCTAATTAATAATTATTTTTCCAGGGGTTCAAAAATATTTTCCCGAATTTATAATTATTTTTCAGAATTTGATTTTTTTTTTTGAAATTTTAATTATTTTTCACATTTTAAAATAATTAATTCGATATAATAATTAAAATAAAAGAATTAATCAATTAATTATCGATGTGGCGCAATCTGGAGCATTGATCACACCTCAGTGCGCTTTTCTGAACGGTCAGACAGCTGATCAGATGACCATCGACGTGGTGCGATCTAGAGCATCTGATCCCCATCGAGCCCGTATCGGGAGGCGAGGCTCTTTCCCATTTCATCGCTCGGTGCCACGTTTGCTCGAATTTTGGTTCCGAGCGACGTGGCGCAATCTGAAGCGTTTGATCTGGATCAGGCGCGCATCTTTAGTCGGAGATTTTTCCCCATTTTCGCGCTCGGTGCCATGTTTGCTCGGATTTTGGTTCCAAGGAACGTGGCGCGATCTGAAATGTCTTATCTGGATCAGGCGTACATCTCAGGGCAGAGATTTTTCCTCACTTTCGACGCTCGGTGCCACGTTTGGTCGAATTTTAGTTCTGAGCGATGTGGCGCAATCTAAGCGTCTAATCTGGATCAGGCGCACACCTCGAGGTGGAGATTTTTTCCCACTTTCCTGCTCAGTGCCACGTTTGCTCGGGTTTTGGTTCTGAGGGACGTGGTGCAATCTGGGCTGTCGATTTGGATCAGGCGTGCATCTCGAGGCTGGAGTTTTTCCCCATTATCCCTTTCGGTGCCAGGTTTGCTCGGATTTTGGTTTCGAGGGATGTGGTGCAATCTGGGCCGTCGATCGGAATCAGGCACGCATCTCGAGGCGGGGTTTTTCTCCCACTTTTGTGCTCGGTGCCATGTTTGCTCAGATTTTGGTTCTGAGGGATATGGCGCAATCTGGGCCGTCGATCTGGATCAGGCACGCATCTCGAGGTGGAGGTTTTTTCCCCACTTTCACGCTCGGTGCCACGGTTGCTCAGATTTTGGTTCCGAGGGACGTGGTGCAATCTGGGCCATCGATCTAGATTAGGCGCGCATCTCGCGACGGGGGTTTTTCCCCACTTTCACACTCGGTGCCATGTTTGCTCAGATTTTGGTTCCAAGGGATGTGGCACAATCTGGGCTGTCGATCTGGATCAGGCACGCATCTCGAGGTAGGGGTTTTCCCCCACTTTCATGCTCGGCGCTACGTTTTCTCGGATTTTGGTTTCGATGGACGTGGCGCAATATGGGCCATCGATCTGGATCAGGCGCACATCTTGAGATAAAATCTGGCTGTTGACCGATGACTGGTCAATTGGTTTTTGGCACTGCTTGATATTCCGCCTTTATGCATTTTGTCGCTTAGTATTCATGACTCTCGTGGGCTTTTCTAGTGGTTTCGGGGGCCCAAAGATCTTAGAAGCCCAAACGACGCTCCTCATTTCCTATAAGTTTTCACCCCCCCTCTTCATTCCCTCATTCTTGTTTCTTACTCTTGAAAATTTTTCATTCACTGCTGGGTGGTTTACTAGTGGTCGCGGCCAGGTGTTTGGTTTTCCGGCTATTTATTCCGACCGTAGTTGTCACATCAAGGTAAATGTATATTTTCTTTTATATATTTTTCAAGATGTCTAGGGTTTCTTCGGGGAATGAGACCTCCACCTCGGACCACGAAGGGGATCGGCAGTTGGTAGTGGCCCTAACAGTGGACAAAGGCAAGAGGGTAGTAGGGTCGGTGACATCCGAGATGATAGTGGAGAAGGAGAGGCGAGCAGGGGCATTGGGCAGGCTTCCGGGTCCTTTGACAAAGATCGGCAGAGTTCGAGAATACTCCGATGACCTTCTGGCCATGGTAGTGTATGGGATGTCGGCCTCGTACGAGGAAAGCAGGCCGAGGGAACATTCAGAAGTTGATGACATCCTCTCCATGCTAATGGAGAAGGACTTGGTACAGATTCGAAAGAGTTTCATGATACCGAAAGAACTCGGCCTCCTTCTTCTAGGTCCGGGTATCCGAGCCTGATCGCCGACCTCTCTCGACACACGTGTTCTTCCCTTCGATGCATTCAATGTCGGTCTTCGTCTGCCTCTTCCACCGTTCGTGACCGAGGTGCTGCATTGGTACGGCTTGAGCCCCGTCCAATATATGCCGAACATGAGGAGGCATGTCAACTGTTTTGTTCTTCAGTGCCAAGTGATAGGGGTCGTGCCTCAACTCACCATTCTCCGAAGGCTCTACCGTATCCATTGAAAGAGTAAGGTGGAGTACCAGTATTATTTATCACCATGTCGGGGAGTGAAGTTGATAGAAAACCCCGTTTCTATCAAGTTTTGGAAGGAGAAGTATTTCTTGATCCGGGGTAGCGTGCCATGGAATATTCCCACGAGGTGGAGGGAGGAGGTGCCGAAGTGGGTGAAAGCCGAGCTAGTGTTGACTCCGGAGGAAGAGGGGGTCGTGTCAAAACTCCTTGCTCGTGAACCCCTGGGTTGGAAAGATTTAACCGAGGAGGTCCTCTTCGGTGGGGGTCTCTGTTCGATCGACCCTAATATGCTCCGTATATTTTTCTCTGTCTTTAGTTTAAGCTTACTTTCTTCGTATGCCCATCTCTTCGTTTTTTTTCTCTTTGTAGAGGCCTTGGACATAGACTTCAGAGCTATGCTGTTCGACCGAGGGAGAGTAGGCAACAAGGCCCCTGACGGGAGAAAGAGGAAGAGGACGGCCTCGGGGCTGTCATCTACCAAAGCCGCGAAGGCTTCGGTGGTGACAGCTCCGATAGTTAACTTAGAATCTGCCCCTCCTGCCCTGCCTGCCTTTACTGCTCCGCCTGTCTCTCCTGCTCCGTCCGTCGGAGGATTCACCCTCGGGGCCACACTGGCGCTCGAAGCTACGCCTCTTACAGCTGCGGCAGAGGCAATTTTCATCGAGGAGCACAAAAAGCTCATCATCCTCGATTGGCCCGTGATGAAATACGATGGTTTCCTCGGGGACTCCGCCAGCTGCATGTAAGCGGTACGACACTTGCCGACCCCGAAGGATCGTGCTGTGATGAAGGCAGGAACGGCCAGTGGCGATGCCCTCGAGATAGCCAGGGTGACTATGTCGGTGAGTGAAGCCTCGTTCTTTATGAATGAGAAATTTTTCTCGTAACTTTAACACTTAGAAGATTTCTCGTTTTTTGTCCTCGTAGATCACCTGTCACTTTAGTCACATGATGGAGCAGTTCGCTGAGCAGGAGAAGGAGCTCAAGGCGGCAAGCGATAGAGATCGTTCGGAGTGCGCTAAAGCTGTGAAGATGTTCGAGGCGGAGAAGCGCTTGTCTGTGTCTCAGGAGGCTCAAATCACTCTCCTCGAGGTCACCCTGGTGAAGGCAAATGAACAGATCTCCCTGGAGAAAGAGAGGGCGAACAAGGAGGGGGAGAGGGCCAATAAAGAGAGGGAGGTGGCTGCAAAGGCCGTTGAAGATGCAACGAAGGAGAAGGAGGCGGCTGTGGAAGCAGCTGCGGAGGCGGTTAGGGCAGAAGCGAAGTTGCACTTGCGCTCGAACATGGAGCAACCCTATGCTAGGGCTCTCAAGCACGTAAAGGCATGCATCCCTGGCCTTGACGATTTGGGGTATAGCCTGTATGACCTCCTTGAAAGCGAAACTGCTCCAGTAGCCGAGGTAGTGTGTGAAGAAGAAGAAAAAGAGGAGGAGGAGGAGGACGTCGCCGCGGACCCTCAGTTGACCATGGTGGAGGTACCGGAGGCGATTGAGGAAGAAGGTTGCAAGGTCACACTTCCCGTAGAGACGTTTACCGAGGTGGTCCCTTGACCTCTTTTGTATCTATGCCATGTTTTTTTGTTGTTGTCTTCTTCTTTTATTTTGAATGCTCTTATATCGATGCCTTATAGTAGACTGGCCACCACTTTTGTATCTTTACTCTAGTAATGAAGTATTTTTGTGTGGCAACATGACTTAGAGCTTTCTTGTGGCTTTTATTCAAATATAGAACTATCTTGTAGCTCTTGTTCAAATTTGTTCAAATTTAGACCTATCTTGTAGCTTTTATTCAGATTTAGAACTATCTTGTAGCTCTACTTGAACTTAAAACCATATTGTAGCTATATTTGAACTTATAACCAATTTGTAGCTCTATTTAGACTTAGAGTGATTTACGCTTCTCTCTTTGGTTAACTTCTCCAGGGTAGCGAGGCATCGCATCTTCACACCCAACTTCGCATTGCTAAGCTGGGATTCACTCAATCTCGAGAGAGGCTGTCCAAGACGGAGTTGGACCTTTGTCATTTGCGGTTGGTCCTGGCTCGCCGAAACATCGAAGTGAAGCACCTTGAGGAGACTCTCCAAGAAGTACCCCCCGAGGGTGGGGAGGTCGGCCACTCTTTGGCTGCCGGCAAAGCTTCGAGACTAAAATTTCTTAGCACTCTTTATTCGCGGTGACAACCGAGAGGGACGAGCTAAAGAACTCATTGTTCTAAGTGAAGTCGGAGAGGGACGAACTGAAGAATGTGGTGCTCGAGAAGAGTTTAGACGCGGCTCATCTACGGAGGACCATTTCTGAGTTCTCACAAGGGGGAGCACAAGCGGGGTACCTTGTTTGAAGCTCAGAGTGACAAACGACTCCCTCAAAGAGCGGCTCATTGAGTTAGAGGTAGAGAATCTTTGCTTAAAGCGACTCTTCGAAGGAAGCAACGTTAGGAGCAGTTATTGCCCGCGTGGGGATTATGCCCAGGGGAGATCGTTCCATGAGTTGGATCTATGCATGCCTCCGCAGAACCCTGTGGATGCTCAAATTGGCATGTCCGGTTCATCTAGTGGGGACTCGGTTGGAGGGGCCGCTAGGTCCGCGGGTCCCGACGGTATGACTCGTCTTGCAGGCTTAGAGATTTCTTTAGAGACAACGAGGGAGCGACACAGCGCTCGTCGTCCTCGTGTATCGCACAATAGGAGTGTCCCACTTCCTATGAAGAGTTAGAATCGCACTTTGTAGTTTTGTAGAGGTTTTAATCTT
Source organism: Hemerocallis citrina (assembly GCA_017893485.1). Classification (NCBI taxonomy): domain Eukaryota; kingdom Viridiplantae; phylum Streptophyta; class Magnoliopsida; order Asparagales; family Asphodelaceae; genus Hemerocallis; species Hemerocallis citrina. Next base: position 109,440,108 of record CM030361.1, on the reverse strand, counting down.
GAATAAGACTTGTATCCCCAATTTTAGCAAAATAAGATATTTGTAGTATTTGAGAAATGTTTTTGTTGATTGCATCTTTTAGTCTTGTAACGAGCCTCTTTCGTCCAATAACACTTGTAATTATTCCTTTCTTGCAATTTTTTTTGGATTAAGAGTTTGTCGTTTCTCTAAGTGTTTGCTAACACTTGTGTTCAGGAGAGTTTCAACAGTTGTGGGAGCAATTTCGAATGGTGAGCTACTTCGCATGCTCGTTCGCAAGCATATAAAGTGGCATCGATCCAAGTGTTGGACTCCGAACTTGTCGTTTAAAAGAGTTTCAACAGTTGTGGGAGCAATTTTGAATGGTGAGCTACTTCGCACTTTCTTGTTCGCAAGCAGCTAAAGGGGCGTTGAACCAAGTGTTGGACTCCGAATTTTTCGTTTAAGAGAGTTTTCATATTTAGAGTGTACGCTTTGGGGTAAGGCAACCGGAACATTTAGACAATAGGTTTTCTGATAAGTAAATTGCTTTTATTAAAGAGAACTAAGTGCCTGCTTCTGAGTTGCAAGCCTTTATTACATTTGAGAAAATCAACTAAGTAATAAGAATCAAAACAAACTTAGAAATTTCTTAGGTAGAAGTTGTTTGGAGTGGTGTTTGAACACCCTCTTGGTACTTCAACAAGCGTTCCGCACTCCATGTTCTTGGTACTCTCTTGCCCCCCGGGTCTTCAAGTTGATAAGCGCCAGGGCGAATAACTTTGGAGATCTTGTACGACCCATCCCAATTAGGAGATAGTTTCCCTTTCTTGCTCGGGAAAGCAATTGATAGTTTTTTCAAAACCATGTCTCCTTTTTTAAAATTTGTGGGGCGGATTCTCTTTTATATTGGACTGCTCGATCCTGCGCAGATAGATCCCTAGACGGATGGAGGATCTTTCTCGAATCTCATCGATGAGGGCCAAGTTGCCCCGAAGTTCGTTCAAATTTTGCTCTTCACTGAAGTAAATCAAGCGGGGAGAGGGTAGGCCAACTTCAAGTGGGATGACGGCTTCTGAGCCATAAGTAAGGTTGAAAGGAGATTCTCCTGTTGAGGTCTGCTTAGTGGTACGGTAGCTCCAGAGCACATTGGAGAGTTGCTCGATCCATAATCTCTTGGCAGACTTGTCGAGTCTCTTCTTTAGGCTGAAGAGAATTTGCTGATTGGCATTCTCTGCTTGAGCGTTGGATTGCGGGTGGGATACTAAGGAGAATCATTGCTGGATACCGAGGTCCATACAGAAACTGCGGAAGGCTACCCCCATGAATTGGGTCCCATTGTCCGTTACTAAGATTCGAGGTACACTGAATCTGCAGATGATGTTCTTCCAAAAGAACTGCTAGACTCTGCTCTCAGTGATTGTTGCTAAAGGCTCGGCTTCAATCCATTTGGAGATGTAGTCGATCGTAACGATAAGGAGCTTCAGCTGGCCAGGTACTGGAGGGAATGGCCCGAGCAAGCCCATCCCCCACATTGTGAAAGAGATCGGACTGGATAAGGAAGACAGTTGGGCTTGTGGAAAGCACCAAATTGTTGAGAACTTTTGATATGGCGCGCATTGGCGAACGTGCTGTTCAGCGTTGCTAAGGAGCGTGAGCCAGAAATAGCCATGATTTAGGATTTTGTGGGCGGGGGACCTTTCTCCTAAATGAGCGCAACCTATCCCATCATGGACCTCCTTTAGAGCGTACTGGGCCTCCTCGGGGGAGAGGCATCTCAAGTAGGGTCTGCCTTCTACTTGAGTATAAGAGTGCTTGTACATGACCCCTTCAATGAGCGTATATCGCTCGGCTCTAGTTCTGACTTTTCTAGCCTCTTTAGGATCTGGAGGGAGGATTCCGTTTTTAAGAAACTCGAGAAGGGGCTTCATCCAATTCTCTCCGAGTACAAGAGGCAGTATCTCCATTAATTTCGGACTTTCTTCCTCGATGCTAGTTCTCAAAAGGACTTCTATTAAAACATAACGTTCAAGCCCCTAGTGTAGCGCCCCGATTTCCATATACTGGGAAACCGTGACACGAGCCAAGATCTTTTCTTCAGTTAGTCACAATACACAGAAAAACAGGAGAATTTAAAACTTTTTATTCAACACCCAATGTATTACAAGTCTGAATATCATACAACTGCAATACATTACAATAGTGTTACAATAATACAGGCCGAGTGTTTCTACTAATACAATAAGTTACATCAGAGTACAAGAAATGAAGAACAACACTTGGTAACTCTCACTCGAGTACTTCTCAACTAATAGATAATCAATACTCATATTGCAGCGGAACTAAACATAACACTGACTCCTTGCTTTCCTTGACTTGAGTCCTCCTGAATCTCGCACCTGTACTTCTGCTATCCGGTACCTATTGAAGTGGGGACGTCAGTATTCACTGACGCTTAAAGGCTGATAACAAAGCAGCGGATCTCCCAAAACAACATACAAAACATAACAGTGGTGTTGGTGTAGTTTAAGTGTTCGTGAGTGCTATGACTAGACTCTAATGCGATATTTAAATAGAACTAGGATACTCCTATTCTAGTGCCACTCAAAACTAGACGATCCCAGTGTATCGGCCTCGTTCCAAAATCAAACCATAGGGTTTCGCAAGCGCAGGGTAGCGCGAAGCCTACCCTGTGGCACCCTCTGGGGTTTCGCAAGTGCAGGACTGCACAATGCATCCTGTGGCACCCCGGCTACGGTATCCTAATGTTAGCAAGTCTCCGAAAGCAACATGCAGCCCAAACTACATGCGACTCCATCTCAAGCCGTTTCTCCATATATATAGGGATTTGGACCCGCATTACGCATTCTAATTGTACACAACCTGTTTCTGACACCTACACGTGACTGATGAGGTTGCAGATGTGGTCAAGTCCCACTAATGCATTTCGCCAGTGGTGTCTATGTTCGCCACTGCGACCCGGCTAACCGGACCTCTTCTCAAAATAGACGAACCCAATGTATCGGGCGTAAAATCAAACTATAGGGTTTCGCAAGCGCAGGGTAGCGCGAAGCCTACCCTGTGGCACCCTCTGGGGTCTCGCAAGTGCAGGACTGCATGATGCATCCTGTGGCACCCCTAGCCACGGCACTTCAGGAATTAACAGCGCGAGATACGCAACCTATGTCCTCAACTTGTGAGACGGCACCGTACGTATCCCTTTGACAGGAAGGTACAACCCAATAACACCACCTAAGGCCTGCCTCAAGAGACAAGTTAGTCGTAAGGCGCCCCCTACAACCAACTCCTCTCTTTTCGGCCAGGGTCTGAGCTAAATGATCTTTATAAGTCACTACCCTAATGATGTCCCTGACTCGACGATCCTAGGGACGATAATATTATAACATAACATGCTAGGCCTTAAATTAGGCTTCGCAAGACAACTCTACTAGGCTGCTCAACCTAGACTTACCAGAACCCCTCAGGATCCGGTTCGTGGCTCATCGATCCAAGACTTTGACCGTGCGAATATACATGCAAGCCGCTACCCTATGTCTTGATGGTCGATAGCCCTTAGGGTGGTAATATCACCCTAGACGAGAACAACGAACTGTGTACTAGCTAACAAGCTATACATGAGTAACAACCACATACGAGCCCAATAAGCTACGTATGAACAATAACTACCTACGAGCCAGGCGGCCCCGTAGGAGATAACCACGTACATACCAGCCAAATAAGCCGCGTATGAGACCAACTGCTACGCACGGGCCGGTCGAGCTGCATACGAGACAACAACCTACATACGAGCCAAATAAGCTACGTATGAGACCTACAGCTACATACGGGCCAGTCGAGCCACGTACGAGCACAACCATATGCAAACAACCATACAGGCAATCAATCTAGAAACAACCAACCGTGCTTACTAGTAAACTTGATCTCCTATTATTAGAAGCAATAGAAGAATCTACTAATAGCCTATGGTCGGTATTCTACCAATGAAGGACCGAAGGCGACATAACAGCCTTTATCGGACTAACTATTACTAGTGGTCTTCCCCACCCTTATTACTTCAACCTATAACGCCTTAAGCATGGCATACAATTGCAAGTATTTTCCTACAACAATCTAATTATATAACCTAACCACTCACCACAATACTCCTAAGTATGATTAAGCATGTACTTATATCGATCTTAGCATGAAAATCACTATGATCTAGACATGAAGTCCACTACGGTCAAGCAGAGGTTATCACTTGAGCGTGGAAGCTTACTACTTATCATGACTAATCACCACAATCTAAGCATGGATATATAACTAATATGAACATGCAACATTCCAAGGCATAGTAGGTATTCTAACATTAACCCTACAACATTCTAAGCATGTATTTAAACTTTAACATGGTATACCTCATTCCTAGACATGGTATGCTACTTTCATCTTAACATATAGCATGGTGTACATTTTGGTAACATTCTAGTCATATATACTAGTTAAGTGTCAACCTACAATATAACATGAGTTTCTACAACCATCCTAGCATGGATAGAACATAACATAAAATTACTACAACTAACCATGGATAGTTACTTTAATCTAAGCATGAATATCTACGATACTTCAAGCATGAGTCTCATTAGCATGGATACCATTAACTTGTCATAAACAATAATTAACATGACACCTATTTACTTAGCATGAATAATGCTTAGGCATGATCATAGCATGAACAAATACTTATCTAAGCATGGATATCATGTAAGCATGAATATTTATTTGATCTAGCATGGTATATAACTTTCCTATAAGCATGTAAGCATGGATAAATTTATATATCATGATATCCACTTTCCTACAACTATCTAGGCATAGATAAATGAAACTAGCATGGTATACTACTTTCCCACTATCATCCAAGCATGAATCTTTATTAAGCATGAATAACTACTAAGCATGAATGTCTTACTAAGCATGGGTAACTACTAGTATAAACATACAACATTCCTAAGTATATATATATATATATACATATACTTCTATCATGGTAAGTAATTTTATCATGGATCCTACCACATTCTAAGCATGTATGTCGTTCTTAAACATGATAGACTATTTTGGCATGAATCCTACAACATGTATATCATTCCTACACATGGTAGGCAATTTTAGAATTAATCCTACAATATTCCAAGCATAAATAACCTTCTTAAACATGATAGGTATTTTTAGAATGAATCCTACAACATTCTAAGCATAAATAAATTAATCTAAACATGGTAGGTATTTTTAGAATGAATCCTACAACATTCTAAGCATAAATAAATTAATCTAAACATGGTAGGAATTTTAGAATGAATCCTACAACATTCTAAGCCTAAATAAATTAATCTAAACATGGTAGGAACTTTAGAATGAATCCTATAACATTCTAAGCATAAATGAATTAATCTAAGCATGGTAGGAATTTTAGAATGAATCCTACAACATTCTAAGCCTAAATAAATTAATCTAAACATGGTAGGAACTTTAGAATGAATCCTACAACATTCTAAGCATAAATGAATTAATCTAAGCATGGTAGGAATTTTAGAATGAATCCTACAACATTCTAAGCCTAAATAAATTAATCTAAACATGGTAGGAACTTTAGAATGAATCCTACAACATTCTAAGCATAAATGAATTAATCTAAGCATGGTAGGAACTTTAGAATGAATCCTACAACATTCTAAGCATAAATGAATTAATCTAAGCATGGTAGGAATTTTAGAATGAATCCTACAACATTCTAAGCATAAATGAATTAATCTAAGCATGGTAGGAATTTTAGAATGAATCATACAACATTCTAAGCCTAAATAAATTAATCTAAACATGGTAGGAACTTTAGAATGAATCCTACAATATTCTAAACATAAATGAATTAATCTAAGCATGGTAGGAATTTTAGAATGAATCCTACAACATTCTAAGCCTAAATAAATTAATCTAAACATGGTAGGAACTTTAGAATGAATCCTACAACATTCTAAGCATAAATGAATTAATCTAAGCATGGTAGGAATTTTAGAATGAATCCTACAACATTCTAAGCATAAATGAATTAATCTAAGCATGGTATTTGCCTTATGAACATAAAATAAACATCTACAACTATCTACTACTACTACTACTCCATTTTAACCAAGAACATAACATACAACTATCTACTACTACTACTACTTCATTTTAATCAAGAACATAACACATAACTATCTACTACTACTACTACTTCATTTTAATCAAGAACATAACACAACTATCTACTACTACTACTACTTCATTTTAATCAACATACTACTACTATTTTATTTTAATCAACATACTACTACTATTTTATTTTAACAAGCTACTTCTTAATTGTCTACTAGTCTTTATTAGTAGATTTATTATCACTAGTGATTATAAAAGAAAAGATCTTTTTATTTATTCTACAACTAGTGATTATAAAGGAAAAGATCTTTTTATTTATTCTACAACTAGTGATTAGGTTAATTTCTTTTTTCATAATCAAAACTAACATCTAATGTATGTTCTTTTTACTTAAGAAAGAAAACTACAATAATAAAATGAGGTAAGAACCTTCATCCAACATATGCTTATTATTATTTTGTCCAAGTTCAATACAAGTCCTACAACCAAAATGGTTGTATAAAAATGTTCATATGCTTTATGTATAGCCCACATTCAAGTCCTACAACCTTAAGTGGTTGTATGTAAAAGTTCATATGCATGTGTCATTTTTGTTCAAGTAGTTAGTTCTTTTACTAATAACATTCAAAATAAGAAACTCCTACAACCATACTACTTCAAACTATCCATACCAAAAAGAAAAATAAACAAGGAGGGTAAGAAGAAGAAGATTCATCAAAACACCATTCAATTAAACAAACAAACAAACAAACAAACATACAAACAACAAACCTAGGAGAAACCCCCACCTTGTTTCTTTTCTTTGATGGAAGAACTAGATTACTCCCCTCCTTAGCTCCTAGAATCTCCTACTAACCCTACAAATAAAAACTCTCAAGTTAGCATGGTGATCTCTCTTTCTTTTCCTTTCTTTCTTTCTTTCTTTTTGATCTTTCTAAAATGAGACTAAGGTGAAGGAAGGGGGTATTTATAGGTGGAGAGAAGGGTGGAAAATGCAAATATGCACACACACAAGTGCAAAAAGGCCCTCCCTTAAATTGGGGCCGGCCATACCCCTAGGGGAGATAGGGGTGAGGTGGAGGGAGGTGTTATGTGGTGGAGGTGTGGTATGGGAGAGATAGTTTCTAGAAATCTCCCTTAATCCCTTATGTCTTTGTAACCCTAGGTTTAACCTCCTAATCAAACCCTAACCATCTAATTGAGTTTTGTCATAACAAAACAAGTGTTGTCCAAAAATACACAACACACAATTTGTATAATGTACCAATCGACATACTACACGTATGTGCGCATATATGTCTGTATACCGAAAATCTTCGTATAATCCATATAAAAATAATTAATTCTCGGAAATAATAATAAAATAAATTTTATTATTAGTTCGGAAGATCACGGTATCAATTTGATACAATACGGATGTATACTGACTGATATCTGGGTACAGATGATGTCTATGAATAAACCGGTTGAAAATCACCAAAATATTCTAATTTTGGAGTTAAAACAAAATAATGATAAAATAATAATAGAATATCAATTTATATAAGGTAATATCCGTCCGGGATATTACACCTAGAGGGAAGAGGAGGCCAACTTTGAGAGGGCATCTGCCTGCCCATTCTCCTTTTAGGGGATTCATTGGAGTTTTTCTTCTTTGAAAGTAGCTAGCAGCTCTTTGACCTTGGCCAAATATTTGACCATGCAATCATCTCTTACCTCATACTCTCCCGATACCTGGTTCACCACCAGCTGTGAGTCACTGAATACTTTGATGCGCTAGGCACCGACCTTGCATGCCAGGCATAGATCAGCTATCAGAGCCTCATATTCTGCCTCGTTGTTTGATGCCCGAAAATTAAAGCAGAGTGAATACAGAAGAATAAAGTCATCAGGGCCAGTCAGGATGACCCCTACTCCGCTCCCGTCAATGCATGAGGACCCATCAACATACACGATCTAGAATGGGCATTCCTCTCTTGCCTCGCTGGGGTCGGGGATAGTACTCTCTACTATTAATTCTGTTAGGGCTTGTGCCTTGATAGCGGTTCTTGGTTGATATTTGATATCATGTTGGCTCAGCTCTATAGACCACTTCATAGGGTGCCTCAAAGTTTTGGACTTGTGGAGCACTTGCTTGAGGGGCTAGTCGGTAAGAACGACCACCGAGTGGGATAGAAAGTAAGGGCGGAGCGTTCGAGCAGCCATGACTAACACATAGGCCATCTTTTCTATCTTTGGGTAACGGAGTTCGGCATCTCTAAGAACCTTACTCACATAGTAGATTGGCCTTTGCATCTTATCTTCTTCTCTTACTAGGACGGCGCTAAGGGTCTGTTCTGAGGTGGCGAGGTAAATGTAGAGGATTTCCCCAGACTTTGACTTGCTCAGGAGTGGGGGGTTGACCAGATAGGCTTTGAGTTGATCGAATGACTCCTACTAATGTTGCCCCCGCTCGAAGCCTTTCGTTCCTTTAAGGGCCTTGAAGAACAGGAGACACTTCTCTCCTGACTTGGAGCGATAGCGCCCTATGGCTGCGAGGCGTCTTGTGAGTCTTTGTACGTCTTTGACATTGGAAGGGAGTGCCATGTTCAGAATGGCCTGGATCTTCTCCGGGTTGGCTTTTATGCCTCTTTGGCTAACCATGAACCCTAGGAATTTGGCGGAAGAGACACAGAAGGCACATTTAGTCAGGTTAAGTCTCATGTTGTGACTCCGCAATACATCAAAGGCCTCCTGAAGGTCAGTCACATGGTTTAGTTTGCTGATGCTTTTTACCAAAATCTCATCCATATAGACCTCCATGTTCTGGCCGATCTATTCTCTAAAGACCTTGTTGACAAGGCGCTGATAAGTTGCATTGACGTTCTTTAGCCCGAAGAGTATGGCCCGGTAGCAATATAGGCCTTGGTCTGTTAAGAACGATGTCTTCGGAATACCAGGGGGGAACATCCTGAATTGGTTATACCCGGAGAAGGTGTCCATGAAACTTAATAGTTTGTGACCGGAGGTTGCATCAATTAGAGCATAAATGTTAGGAAGCGGGAATGGATCTTTCAGACAAGCTTTGTTTAGATCAGTGAAATCAATACATATTCTCCAACTCCCGTTGGCCTTTTTGACCATCACAATGTTGGACAACCACTCGGGATAGTTAACCTCCTGTATGAACCGAGCATTCAAGAGTTTCTCTACTTCTTATTTGATTGTCTGCTGGCGTTCTGTTGCAAACTTGTGACATTTTTGCTGGACAGGCTTAGCTTCGGGAGCAACGCTGAGGTGATGCATGAGAAGTTCTTCTGAGATTCCTGGCATGTCTGTCGCAGTCCAAGCGATCAGGTCATAATTTCCCCTTATGCATCGGATGATGTCAGCTTTGACTGGAGGGGGAAGGACCTTACTAATTTGGAATTTCTTGGTCGGGTCTTCTTCTGAGAAGACTACTTCTTCCAACTTATCGACCGGCTCCGAGATAGCTTGGCTACTCCCTTGGGGGAGCTCGAGGGCTTCAAGAGAGAAGACCGGCACTCCTACCGAAGTATGTAACATTTTCGAGCAGTCTCCTAGCTTCCTCTGACCTCTCCCACCCCAGCTGTAGTAGGAAATTTCATCTTCATATAGTAGGATTGTGGTACGGCTCGAAGAGCAGCTAGGCCTGGTTGGCCAAAGATGACATTGTAAGCGCCTTTTACGTCAACAACCATAAAGTCAATTGGCTCAGTTCGGGTGGTCGGGATTGTGCCAGCGGTTACGTTGAGAGTTATAACTCCATCGATCGTCACTGGCTGCCCGAAGAATCTGTGGAAAGTGTAGCCGGCAGGTTTGAGGCGGTCTCTAGACAACTTGAGGCCCTGGAAGGCTTTTAGGAAGAGAATATTGACCAAGCTGCCGTTGTCGACTAGGACTCGGTGGCCATATGGAGGTTTATCACAAGAGCATCACAATGAGGCGTTCGGACGCTTTCCAAATCCTTATCTGAAAAGGTTATAGGAACCCTAAGTCCCTTGGGGAGAGGATGGTTCTGTATCGAGTTTACTTCTCGGACAAAGGCTTTTCAGGAGGAGTTCGACTCTCCCCCCATTGGGCCTTTGTGGATGAGGTGTAAGACTGCTTCAGCTTTGCAGTCAGGGGTCTTAACAGGTCTTTCGGTTCGCTTGTTAGCCCCTCGGGGAGGCGGAGGATCTGCTCTGTCCTTCCTTATGAACTTGGCTAGTTGCTCCCTCTGGATGAGGGCCTTGATCTCAACTTTGAGGGCTTAAAAGTCATCTGTGTCGTGGCCATGGTCTATATGAAAGCTGCACCATTTGTCCATGTTCCTCTTCTTACCGGGTGTATTCATCTTCAGGGGTGGTTGGAGCAACCCTTCTTTCCCGACCTCCATTAGGATGGCCGAGACACTGGAATTAAGAGGGGTGAACTTTTCAAAATGAGGAGGAGAGCAGCATTGGCCACCATTATCCTTTTGGAGCTTTTTAGTACCTTCTTCGTCCGCACCCTTCTATTTGTTCCCGGAGAGGGGCTCTTTCTGATCAAGGGGAAGAGGGCCTTCTCCGCCTGAATATATTTCTTGCTCCTCAACAGGAGTTCTGAGAAATCCTGGGGTAGCTTTTTAGCGAGAGATGCCTTCAGGTCTGCGTGATTGATGTTGTGTCGGAATGCAGCAGAGGTCATCGACTGATCAAGAGAGGCGTAGACCGAGCCTCAGTTGTAAAGCACTGGACATAGCCCCTTAAGTGCTCGCCCTTCCTTTGACTGAGTGCCTGTTGGGTTTCGGGGCACAAACGCAGCGAAAAAGACAGATCCGAAACCCTAACCCTAGGATCCGTGTATAAGAATTGGCTAATAATGGAGAAATAAAATTTTACCTTTCGGAGCTTTCGAAGGCTGAAAAATGGAGGTTGCAATCACCACGCAGCCCTAGTAGCTAGATCCGCGTCTCTAAGGTAGTCCACACGAACGTCCGATCGTCCAACGATCAAGGGAGCCGGTACTAGCCGATGATCCTTGCCTCTCTCTCTCTCTCTCTTTTACCTCTCAACAGTTGAGCGGCTAGGGTTTCTGTGAAAACGGATTTGTCAAAAGATCCTCATCAACTAATACATCTCTATGTATTTATAGGGAGAGATAAGAGGTGGGCTTAACCGTAATCAGTTTGGCTTCTGATAAGACCAATCTGATTTGGTTTTATCATTTAAATTCGAATTAACCATAATCAGTTTGGCTTCTGATAAGACCAATCTGATTTGGTTTTATCACTTAAATGATTCGAATTATCCTTTAATTAATTAAGTCCAACTCAATTAATTAACTAATTTCGAATCACTTAATTTAAATTCCGAATTTAAACTAATACTCCTTTTAAACGTTCTAAGTGTGTGACCCTATAGGTTATTATTACGTTGGCAATAATTTTATTATCTTATAATAAAATTATAAACAATGAGCGGCATCTAGTAATACATCATTGCTACCCAAGTAATAACAATAATTGGTGATTCAATTAAACCTTTCGTGATTAATGTTTCCATGTAATATAATCCTTTTAACCTTGATATTATAGATTAAACTAGAGGCATGGGACGTGTCATCCTCTTAATAATTTAATCTTTATTTTCTTGATCGATGAGTAGACTATTCAAACAAATCAATATTTGAGCATGGCCATGCATTTCATAGTCTCACTCAAACAAGAGGCCGATAATATCACTCCTAAAATTAGGAGGGTTAAATTCCCTCTAGATCATTCATATTTCTCACACGATTCATAATGAACCCAATAATTATCTTTATCATTACCCGATTAAAGATAACTTTTGATAGAATCAAAGTACATTAATTCTCGTGTAGAAATATAATGATTTCAGGTCAGAGGACCATTACACCATTATCACAGTGAGATTACTTATGACACTTATTAATTCATTCCATGTAGAATCTCACAGTGGGTCTGTCCAGTACAATGTACTCTTACATTTACCTATGTATTGATTTTAGTATCTCTATACTAATGACCCATGAGAAGTGGTCATCAATCAATCAACATACTAGTCTCAATGTATTATTACTGTCCTAATAATAATAATACTCGACTAGGGACATTTAAGATTATTATACTATATATAATCTCAAGTTCATATAGTTCGTATTAATAATCTAAGGACATTTATCATGCTAATAATTATATCGCAGTAAATACGAAGCATAATAAATTATTAATAAAAAGAACATAATGTCAATAATACTGATTACATAATATCATTGTATTGCCTCTAGGGCACCTACACTAACAGTGCCAACAAAAATGTACTCGTCTTCTCAGCCCGGTGGCTACTCACAAAGTGGGTTAGGAAGAGCTCCTCGAACTGGTCGAAGGAGAAGATGGAGGCAGGGGTCAGCCGGGAGTACCATTTTTTTTGTGGGTTCCCTTTAGTGTGGCTGGGAAGGTTTTGCAAAGGAGCTCATCTGAAGCCTGGTGAATCATCATGATAGTTTTGAAACTCTCGATGTGGTCAGCCGGGTCTGATTCCCCATTGTAAGACTCAAAGTGAGGGGGCTTGAAGTTTTCTGGGACTGGGGCTTCCATGATGGTTCTGAAAAAGGGAGGCCTGCTTGGGAGGAAATTCCTTGCCCGCTGCTCTTCTTCTTTGTTGAGCATGTTGAGGCACCTCTCCTTCTTGTGGAGACGGCGGTGGACAGAGTCATCCCTACGGTCGGATCTTGTCGACCCTCGGGATTCTCCTTCATGAGTGGCGGTACGGTGAGGGCTAGGCATGTGATGGTCATGACTCGGGGCATGGGGAGGGCTAGGCGCACGTCGTTCCTGACTTGTGGTGATATTAAGAACTCGCAAGATATCCTCCTTGAAATTCTAGAACTCGGCCTGAGTGATTGGTGCTCTTCCAGCCCGGCGGTCCCTGGGTGTGGCTCGGCTTATTGGAGTACGACTTCTCCGTCGACGACATGGAGGGGGCTCTCTTTGCCTCCTTGGAGAGGGGGTTCTTCTAGGCCTTGGTCTGCAGGGAGACCGGTCTCTGGGAGCCCTTTGGAGCTCGGGTTGAGGGACTTCCTCAAGGGCCTGCCTATCGTTCAAGCGGGTTCGGAGGTCGATCCCCTGCTATTGATTAACAATCACTTGACGAAGATCCTGGCCTGGAAGGTTTTGAGAAGCTATAGAGTCAGTAGAAGGGTTGTGGACTGAGATGCGTTCATGATGGGAGTGTTGTCCCTAACGGCTCCGATGGGAGCCCCCCCGGGGCAGCCCCCCTAGACCTGGGAGGAGACTGTTTAGGCTGTGGTTGCTGAACTTGCTAGTTGAGTTGAAGAGGAAGATCTTGGGGTTATGGAGGAGGAGGAAGAGGTGTGGCTCTTCGGATAGATGTCGTTGCCTTCCTTTTTCTTTAGGAGGCATGGCTTGAAAACTGCCTTTATCGGTGATATGTGACTGGATGGCTTTTTAGATTCCCACAGACGACGCCAATCTGTTGCTGCTGATTTTGGTGTGGGAGCAAACATATGTATTTGTGGATTCTTCTGGAAACAATAAAGGTAAACCTATTGACTTTTAGCTGGCGTTTGACTGTTTCTTGCTGCTGCTGTTAACCTGCAAAAAGTTTGATACACCGAAATGGATCCCGGCGACGAACCCTCCGACGCTCAAGTTAGTAATCAGGAAGATTATGAAAGAATGCTTTTGTGGAAAAATATTGATCACCATTTTTATGGTGGGGAGAGAGGGGTATTTATAGTCTCCTTAAGAGACAGTTTAGAGATAATCATATATCTCTATATCCCAGTGTTGTTGGATAAGATGTAGAGTTTAAACTCGTTTATGATAAGAGAGTTGGTTTAAACCACCTCTTAGAGATAATCACGAATTTGAATTACTCTTTACATATTTGAGCTGGTTTGAAACGGGTTGCCACCCATACTCAATAGGACAGATCCGTTATTGGGTTACTGGGCTTTGTAGAAAGACTCAGTTCCCATTTCGGATCCATTTGTAGGTGAAATTACCATTTTACCCCTTGAGAGCTTTAAGATTCGTGCTCGACTGGAACGGTCCTGATTTAATCCTATTTTTAGCCATACCAGTGGAGTTCTTCGATGGTCCATCTCTAGGTCGTGAAGTTGAAGATCCTCTAAGAACCATATTATGCAAAATTGAGTAAGGTCAGTATCCAGGTTACAAAATGGTTATTTCATGTGATTAATGCAGTGTGCATACTTGTTAAGCTTAGCATGGTTCGAACCTAGGCTCTGATACCACTGAAAACCTTTCACGCCCTGCTTCCCACTATACGGAACGCAACTTAGGCCCAACAAATGATACGACATCATCTATAAGTTGTACAGTTATAAGCTTAACAAGATATTTATAACACATTCACGCAGGCAAATATAATGATCACATAAGCTTGAAATAGAATAACCATCATCTGGGAAATATATAAACATCGGGTCAAGATACCAACAGTACGATAAACAGTTTGCTATAACAACTAGATAAAATAACGACTGAAAGGAAAACAACAGGAAGTAGTAATAATGCAACAACGATCATCTAGAGAGTCTGTTTGTCAGGTCCATCAGTACCAGTATATTATTAACTAAAAAAAGTGGAGAAAATATCCGTTAGAGCAAGCTTCGGATGGCAAGTAGCAACAAGCAGTAAAATGGTGAGATAACAAGATATAACATGGAAGAAACAAGAAGTATTGGTGCAATTACAGACAAACAATATAATTTAATATGGAAGGAAGCAAGGAACTAGAACAATATGATCATGTACGTAGCAATTGTAAACATGTGTATTCAAGACTTCAAAGTATAATCAATTGGTAACCCAGGATCAGTTAATCAATAATCATGAAATCAAGAATCATGAATTAAGTAATCAAGAATCATGTAATCAAGAATCCAGAATCATGCTTAGTGTTAATCTCGGGTCTATCATTTTTATTAACCTACCTAATGAACGCAATCATGTGTCTCATACCACAATTCTGGGTGCTTATTAATCATGTGACATTTAGACTTAGGTAGTGAATTCTATAGGATTATGTACTCAGGTTTTCCAGTGATAGTATCAAGACATGTAATCAAGAATCATGTAATCGAGAATTGTATAATCAAGAATCAAGAATCAAGTATCACTATTCCGGGAAACATGGGCCCCCTTTCAAGTTTATCTCCTATGTTGCCCACTACTAAGTCGTACCCTTATAACCTCGGTTTGTTATTCTTTTACAATAATTAATCATGAACATGCAGTTGGTACGACTAGTGGAACAGTAGTATCAATACAATATCTAGAAGATATCAAGGGCTATGCAATGCATGGTATGTATATAGTTCAATTCATTAAATATGAAAAATAACGGGTTTATATGCAAAAACAAAGAGATGAATTTCTAGACAATAGGATTAATCATGGTTTAGATTCAAACCCCAATGGAAAAATTCACTTTACCGTAAATTCGATTCCGTCAGAGATTCTAGAAAGTAGACTCCCTTCCGGTTCCAATGCATAATCACACGATACATTCTAGGGACATTAGTTATGTTTAAAAATTTATCATTTGCTGATTTCGATGTTTCGTGCACAGTTCTGTTCTGAAAATCCACGAGTCACAGTACTAAAATGTTAATAACTTATAATCTATAAACCAGAATTAGAAACCGTAAAATGTTCTGAATTCTAGACTCAATGTGTACGCTTTTCATGTATAAAGTTCTTGGATCCAATATCGGGAAAATGGTCTAATTCTCAGTACAAGAGACAGGACAGTAGGTTTCATGCACAGTTTCAGTTTTCTGGAAATTTCAATATTACAATACCAAAATCATGATATCTCACAATCTATAAACCAAAT
Source organism: Hemerocallis citrina (assembly GCA_017893485.1). Taxonomy (NCBI): domain Eukaryota; kingdom Viridiplantae; phylum Streptophyta; class Magnoliopsida; order Asparagales; family Asphodelaceae; genus Hemerocallis; species Hemerocallis citrina. The sequence goes on along the minus strand of CM030361.1, from coordinate 109,424,080 downwards.
TGAGAAAGCGTAAGATGTTATGGATTCTACACTCGATGGACTACAATTTTTGTGTATAAAGTTATCAATTTCAATGAAGAGAACTAAGTCAAATTCTTAGTGCAAGATCAAGAAATTTGGAGATAGCAAAGTTAAAAATTCGATAATACGATAAATTAACAGTCTTATACTGGAATCAATAACTCAGCATGATAAGGAGACTCTGAATTAATAACATGGTATGATAAAGAAGCTATTATTCTGACTCGCCGATGAATCAATAATAGCATTCCTTGATATACGATAATCAATTCAAAGAACTACTTGCAAGAGTTCAAGAAAATGCTTGCCTTGTTACAACGATTATAACGATCATGGTGAGAACCACGAGAAGAAGAATAGGCGAAATCGGCAATGGATGGTGGCACAACAACCCGAGAACGGAAACACATAGCAACTCGGTGGCGACAACAACATGAACAGCTACGATGACGTTACGGCAGCCACGAGCAAGAGTGAGGTAGTGGTAACACGACTACCATCGTAACGAGCACGGGCCTCAACATTAACAAGCAAGTGCGATGACCGTAACTAAATGGAGTTTGGCTTCGAGTTCCGTACAACATGGTGGTGGAGCTTCGGCACTGCAGGAGAGGCTCAGAGGTGCATGCGGTGGAGCTCGAGGTGAGGTCGGGTGGAGAAGGTGGAGAGTGGAGCTCGAGTGTGCGGGGTGAAGTGTATGCAGCAAGAGGAGGTGCGGGGTGAGTGAAGATGCATGAATGTATATTTATCTATACACAGTGAGTGAGTGGAATGAGAGAGAGAGAGAGTTGGCTGATGATAATTGAAGGAGAGAGAGAGAGAATAGTATGCATGTATATATATATAATATATGTAGAGAGTGGTGGAGGCAGTAGTGTAGGAGGTGTTAAATACCGTAAAAGAAGTTGGGGGTTGAGGGGCTGGCTGTTGGATTAGATAATTTGATTAGAATTAGGATTATGATTAGGATTAGGATTAATCATGGTTTAGATTCAAACTCCAATGGAAAAATTCACAAAAATTTACAATGGATCAGAAAAATATTTGAGTTCTTATAAGAATGAAATAATACCCGATAAATAGTCCAAAGAGAAGAAAAGAAATGAAAATTGATTGCTAATACAAAAATTTTACGCAATAAAATACGTACAACTGGAATAGGGGGTTACATTATGCAAGTAGTGTAGTAGTAGTATATGTGAAATAACAGAAAACAAGATAGGAGGGTTGAGAGAGTTAAGATAGTAGTAGTGTATGTGAAAATAAAATCCAAAAAAAGATAGGAGAGTTGAGAAAGTAGTCAAAAAATAACAGACAAGTGAACTAAAAAAGAAAAAGAAAAAACGTTGAGAATAATAAAGAGTTAAAAGAGTTGAGAAATTTTGATATCACACTTCATCAATATATAGTTGAGAGAGTTGAAAATAATAAAGAGAGTTGAGTGGACGACGAGAATTTGATATTGAACTTATTCACTTGATCAACGAGTAGTAGAGAGAATTTGAGAGTTGATTAGATGATGAGTAGTAGAGAGAGTTGAGTAGTAGAGACATCTTCACTTCTTTGTTGTTTCTTCCTTAGATAGACTGAAAGTAGTAGTAGTAGAGGGTTGAGAGAGTTGATCGATCGAGAAGAATGAGTGAATTAGTGAAGAAGAATGAGTGAATATAGTGGGGTTTAAAAAAAAAAATTTAAAATGGCGGGCTCACCCGGGCCAACCATTTAACCCGGGCGGCCCGCCTGTTGGACCGCCCGTTGGACCCGCCGGGTCGAATTTTATAAAACTCGTGGGTTGCGGGTCAGGTTGGTGGTACATTATGAGTTATACGGGCCAGGTCGAGCTAATTTTAACCTATAAAATTTTGGCCCAGTCTGACCCGCTATGGCTATCGTGTTTGACCCTAGCCCAGACAAGGTCAATCGGGTTTGGGTCGGTGGCGGGCTGGCCCGGCTCGAATGCCACCCCTAGCTTCAAAAAATATATTTGATTTTTGCAGGTACAATATTCCTTTGTCTCTCAGCTCCCACTTTATGAGTTCAGTAGCTATCGCTATTGGTTTTTTCTCCAGAGTACTCTTATTCATTTGCAAAATTTTATTCTAGGTGTTGTGCGGAATACAAATCAAACCAACAATCAAACGAGAAAAACAGCGAGAAAACACAGAAAAGCAAGCAACACAAGAACACAAGATTTACGTGGTTCGGCAAAACGATGCCTACATCCACAAGGGGCAGTTGGGATTCTTTACTATGATCTCCAATGGGTAAACAAAGCCTTTACAAGAGATGACGGCTGCAAAATCCGAATAAGGTGTTACAATTTACAAAACCCTAACGGGTGTATTTATAGGGAAACTATTGGGCCTTTTCGAATTGGGCCTATTCTGGATCCAAAACCCGCCGACAGTCGACTGGTTCAGTTACCAGTCGACTGGTACTTTCTTCGGGACAGTCGACTGATCAGTCGACTGCTGCTGCTGTATCTTTAGTCTTTGAAAAACTCCTCTCTGGACAGTCGACTGCTCCTCCATCCAGTCGACTGAAGCTCTGAAACTTTCGAACACTGCAGATACCAAATACCAGAATCGAGCCATTATCCTACAATCTCCACCTTGGCGAGATCTTCCAAGTATCCAACAATCTCCACCTTGGTGAAATCTTCCAAATAGCCCAAGCAATCTCCACAAATACTCCAAAACAACTGCTCATCACCAAATGTAACAAAAACAAACTCCACCTTAGTATGATATCACATACTAACCAAACCAATAGCAAAGCACTATCCCAATCGCCCATGCCAAATTATCAAACATGCAAAATATTAACCAGGTTCATGCAATGCTTGAACTTGGCTGCCCCAACAATTTTGGTCAACATATCAGCAGGATTATCAGCTGTTCCAATCTTCACCAAATGAATATCACCATCCTTTATCAAATCACGCACAAAATGATAACGAACATCAATATGTTTGGTCCTCGAATGATGAACTTGGTTCTTCGCTAAATGAATAGCACTCTGACTGTCACAGTGTACCTCCACCTTCTCCCGATGAATTCCCAAGCTCTTCAAAAGTCCATGTATCCAAATGGCTTCCTTCATGGCCTCAGCAACCGCCATGTATTCAGCCTCAGTAGTAGACAACGCTACAGTGGACTGCAAATTTGACCTCCAACTTATAGGTGCTCTAGCCATAGTAAACAAATAGCCTGTAGTAGACCGCCTCTTATCTAGATCACCTGCATAGTCAGAATCAACATATCCAACCAATAACCTGCTAATATTGTCATCCCTTTCAAATTTCAAACCCACATCTGTGGTGCCACTTATGTACCTCAAAATCCATTTAGCTGCTTGCCAATGCTCTTTGCCTGGATCATGCATATATCGACTAACCATACTCACCACCTGAGAGATGTCTGGTCGAGTACAAACCATAGCATACATCAAACTGCCAACCACACTAGTGTAAGGTACATTAGCCATATCTTGTCTCTCTTCATCTGTACTTGGAGACTGAGAAGCACTAATTCTGAAATGAGGAGCTAAGGGTGTACTGACTGGTTTAGTTTTCTCATCTATACCAAACCGTTTCAGCACCTTCAAAAGATATTGCTTCTGTGTCAAACTTACTATGCCCTTTGCCCTGTCTCTAGTTATCTCCATCCCAAGTATCTTCTTGGCTTCACCAAGATCCTTCATCTCGAATTCAGAACTCAGCTGATTCTTCAAATTTTGAATCTCCTTAGCATTTTTAGAGGCAATCAACATGTCATCCACATATAATAACAGATATATAAAAGAACCATTCTGCAACTTCCTGAAGTAAACACAATGATCATACTCACTTCTGGAATATCCCTGCACTTTCATAAACTGGTCAAACCTCAAATACCACTGCCTTGGAGATTGCTTCAACCCATAGAGAGACTTCTTCAACCTGCAAACACAACTTTCCTTCCCAGCTGTCTTAAACCCATCTGGCTGCAACATATAAATTTCTTCATCTAGATCCCCATGTAAGAATGCAGTCTTCACATCCATCTGTGTCAATTCAAGATCAAACTGTGCTACCAATGCTAACAAAATCCGAATAGAAGGATGCTTCACAACTGGAGAGAACACTTCATTATAGTCAATACCTTCCTGTTGAGCATACCCCTTTGCAACTAGTCTAGCCTTGAACCGAACACTGCCTTTTGGACCTTCTTTCTTCGTATACACCCACTTGCAACCAATTGCTTTCTTCCCCTTTAGTAGTTGCACTAGATCCCAAGTCTTATTCTTATGAAGAGAGTTCATCTCTTCATCCATAGCAACTTTCCAATCTGCATTTTCTGAACTTCTAGTGGCTTCTTTGAAGTTGGAGGGAACTTCATCATCCACAATGGGAAGAGCAAATGCAACTGTATCTGTAAAGTGAGACGGTCGTTTGATATCTCTTCTTTGCCTTCTTACTGCAATTGATTCTTCCTGCTGGATAGGAACTTCTTCATCATTCTCAGTATCAACCACATCATCTTCATCTTGGACAGGAACAGGATTTTCAACTGACAACTTTTCTAACTCCACCTGTTGGAGAACTCTCCTACCAGTCGACTGGTTATTGCCAACAGTCGACTGTCCCGAGCTCCCACTCTTCTGCTGTTCTAGACCACCAGTCGACTGCTCCTGTACATCAGTCGACTGTCCCGAGATTCTGCTACTCACCTGTTGGAGAACTGTCCCACTCTTCTGCTGCTCACCAGTCGACTGTCCCATACCACCAGTCGACTGTCCCGAGCTAATCATGCTGGTCTCATCAAAAGTCACATCCCTGCTGATTACTAACTTCTTCTGTTCTGGACACCACAACCTGTAACCTTTGACACCAGTACTAAAACCAACAAATATAGCCTTTTTGACTCTTGCATCAAGTTTAGTTTCAGTTACATGAAAATAAGCAGGACAACCAAATATATGCAAAAAACTATAATCAGATGCAGGTTTACCACTCCATACCTCAATAGGTGTTTTGCCTTCAAGTGCTGCTGATGGTAAACGGTTGACAATGTGGCTTGCATATATAACAGCTTCTGCCCAAAATGTCTTCTTCAATCCAGACTGTGCTAACATACATCTCACCTTCTCAAGTAAGGTTCTGTTCATCCTTTCTGCAACCCCATTTTGCTGTGGAGTCTTCCTAACTGTGAAGTGCCTTTGGATCCCTTCATCTTCACACAATTTCAGAAACGGATCGTTCTTGTATTCCCCTCCATTATCTGACCTCAGAACCTTAATCTTCCTACCAGTCTGATTTTCAACTTTCTTCTTCCAACTTGTGAACAATGTCAAAACTTCATCTTTGTGCTTCATGGTATATACCCAAACTCGTCTGGAGTAATCATCAACAAAAGTAACAAACCAGTGTCTACCACTCATAGAAGGTGTCTGAGTAGGGCCCCAAACATCTGTGTGCACATAATCGAGGATACCCTTTGTCTGATGTACAGCTGTACCAAATTTCACCCTAGTTTGCTTACCCAAAACACAATGTTCACAAAATTCCAACCTGCACCCATTAGCATCTTTAAGCAACCCTTGCTTCACAAGCCCCTGCAAGGCCTTTTCTCCTGCATGCCCGAGTCGCATATGCTACAACCTAGTAGAGTCGGGAACAACCTGTTTAGGCCTTTCAGTTACACTGGCAGCCTGACCCAAATATGTTTTTCCCTGCAAGAAAAACAAGTTCCTTTTTCTTTGCCCTTTCATCACCACGAGTGATCCGCTAGTCACCTTCAGAATGCCACCTTCACTAGCAAATTTCAATCCACTGGCCTCCAAAGCACCAAGTGAAATCAAATTCTTTTTCAAATCTGGAACATACCATACATCTGAAAGCTCTCTAATAAGACCATCGTGCATTAGCAATTCAATCTTCCCGATTCCTACCTTCTTACAAGGTGCATCATTTCCCATCAAAACTACACCACCATCCATATACTCCAAAGAAGTAAACCACTCCTTTTTCCAAGACATATGATAGGAGGCTGCTGTATCAAGAAACCATACTTCTTGATAAAGTGAGGGACTAGAAGCAAGTGCAAAAGAAAAATCCTCGCCACTTTCTAAATTATCAACAGTCACATTTGCAGTCGAATTTCTCTTATTTCGTAGCTTTGGACAATCCTTTTTCCAATGCCCCCTTTCATGACAGAAAGCACATTCATCTTTGGCCGGTATTTTTCTGTCCTTCGAAACTCCTCTCGATTTGGAACGAGATTTGTTTCCCTTCTTCCCAGATTTGGACTCAGATCTGGTCTCAGTCCTGCCCCTTACAATCAATGCTTCAGAAGTTTCTCTATCAACCATTTTATCCCTTCTCCTAGTTTCATTGTTCAACAAAGCATTTGCAACATCTTCATATTTCACAGTATCTTTTCCATATAATAAAGTAGTTGCTAAATGATCATAACTTTCAGGTAATGAATTCAACAGAATTAGGGCTTTATCTTCATCCTTAATTTGCTCATCCAAATTTAACAAATCAGTCAATAATTTATTAAATGATTCAACATGAGCATTCATAGACATACCTTCCGTATAGGTGAAGCGAAAAAGTCTCTTCTTCAAATACAGCCGATTCTCCAAACTTTTCCTCATGTATTTGTCTTCGAGCTTCTTCCACAACACCGCAGCAATGGTATCCCTCATCAAATCGTACTTCTGAGCCTTCGCAATAAAGAGCCGAATAGTCCCACACGCAACTCGATTCAACTTCTTCCAATCTGCTTCGGACATATCCTTTGGTTTTTCTACTTCCAAAGCAACATCTTGTTCTTGTTGAACAAGAACATCCAACACCTCACATTGCCACATCCCGAAATTGTTTGTCCCATCAAATTTTTCAACTTCAAATTTTGCGTTGTGAATCGTTGTTCTGGACGAACATGATCCCACAACATCCTTGGTTGCATCTGCATCACCCGCCATCTCCCTCTAGGTCGAACCGAAAGCTCTGATACCACTTGTTGTGCGGAATACAAATCAAACCAACAATCAAACGAGAAAAACAGCGAGAAAACACAGAAAAGCAAGCAACACAAGAATACAAGATTTACGTGGTTCGGCAAAACGATGCCTACATCCACAAGGGGCGGTTGGGATTCTTTACTATGATCTCCAATGGGTAAACAAAGCCTTTACAAGAGATGACGGCTGCAAAATCCGAATAAGGTGTTACAATTTACAAAACCCTAACGGGTGTATTTATAGGAAAACTATTGGGCCTTTTCGAATTGGGCCTATTCTGGATCCAAAACCCGCCGACAGTCGACTGGTCCAGTTACCAGTCGACTGGTACTTTCTTCGGGACAGTCGACTGATCAGTCGACTGCTGCTGCTGTATCTTTAGTCTTTGAAAAACTCCTCTCTGGACAGTCGACTGCTCCTCCATCCAGTCGACTGAAGCTCTGAAACTTTCGAACACTGCAGATACCAAATACCAGAATCGAGCCATTATCCTACACTAGGTTTCTCTTCAATGAGTATGTTTTTTATTTTCGTATTTTCCTTTATATAAAATAAGATTTGTTATGTTTTTATGTGTTGAAAAGGTGCCTTTCTTTGTTTCTAGTTTGACATTTTGATTTCTTTTGTGCTTTAGAGATTAGTTGGATTTTAAATATGATTAAGGAACGTGTGGTACTGAATTGTATTTGGTCTTGAGACTAACCTTGCCTTAGTTTCGACCTGTCATTTGCTTTGGAATTTGAATGACTGGAAACATGCTCTATTTCGAGCTTGGGGAGTTTATCCCCTGTATGGTTTACAAAAGCATGCATTTACTTCTGCCCCTTAGAAACATAATGTTTTTAGCTTCCTTATATCAAAGAATGCTTCTTGCTTTTCATTTTTGTTTATTTATGTCTATGGAGTTTTATATTCTTGTCATGTTGGCTTCATGAGAATAAGCAATTTGAATTAACTCTTCTGTATGCTATTGGATGTTTTATGTTTACATAATTCTTGTTGGTTCTTACTATAACAAACACAAAAACTGCAAAAATTAGGCCTAAATATAAATTGAGTCTTATGATATATGATTTAAGTTAATCTAAGATTTCTCTAAGATTTTTGGACTCACCTCCGTGCTGCTAGTTGTTGAGGAAAATAATAAAGTTCTCATGAAAAACCATAACACTAGGCCTACTGGAACACTAGCATCCCCTGGAGCGAATGTAAGATATTTTAGAGGTAATGGCAGAGGCAGAGGACGTTCTGGCAGAGAGAGTGGAGGTGATCGAGGTAGTCACTACAACAGAGGTGGCTACAAAGAAGAGAGAAGCACGGTCACCTCAGCAGTGGTAGACATAATGAACAACAGAAGAAACAGAAGAAGCAGACCCCTTCAGGTGATAGAGGACCAAGAGATACATGCTTCAAGTGTGGGCGTGAAGGTCATTGGTCCTGCACCGATCATGCATTAAAGAAAATGGTGGCCAAATATCATAAAATCTAGAAGATTGAAGCAAACATCACCCTTGACATAGACATCAATGACGTCCTTGGCTAAGATCTTGAGAAACGAGAGAAAAAAAACTAGAAACTTGACATCGGCAGATTTTTTTGGGATGATCAGTAGCTTAGTTTTATTTATTTAGCATTACAGTACTTGACATTGAGGCTTTATGACTTATGTTGGTAATTTTGGAACTATGTTTTGCACTCAGTTTTCTAGTCAATTGACCCAAATCATCTATTTTCCTGAACAAGCTATCAAACCAATAAGACTAGACAATGCATCTAATTTACCTTACAAACCTTCAATGATTTTTGTATATCCTTAGAAATAGAGGTTGAGCATCCTATTTCAATGAGACAATATTCCTGCCGTTATGGGGAGATAAAAAGGAAGATAAATGTCTCATTCCAGAAGAACGTCGTGAACTATCGAAATATCCAAAGAACCAAATAAAGCAGCAAATGAAACAGTTCCACATGAAAAAAACATTGAAGACTTAAAGGTTCTAAACTTTTAGCTCTTTCGTAGAGGATATTGAATAACATAACACACTGTAATGCTCCTAAAGTAATATCTTCTGTAGAGAGAGTTCATGATGCTCCTTAAGAAGCAACTCCTGAAGTAGCATCTTCTTTAGAGAGAGTTCAAGAGAACTATGTTCAAACTATGTTCAAGAGTTCATGATGCTTAAATAGTTCTCTTGAACTCTCTCTACAGGAGATGCTACTTCAGGAGCTGCTTCTTCAGGAGCATTAGGGTAAGTTATGTTATTCAATCTCCTCTACGAGAGAGCTGAAAGTTTAGAACCTTTAGGTCTTCCATGTTTTTTTAGTGTAGAACTGTTTCATTTGCTGCTTTCTTTGGTTCTTTGGATATTTCGATAATTCATGACGTTCTTCTGGAACGAGGCATTTATTTTCCCTTTTATCTCCCCTTAACGCTGGAAATATTGTCTTATCGAAATATGATGCTCAATCTCTATTCCTAAGGATATACAAAAATCATTGAAGGTCTATAAGGTAAATTAGCTGCAGTGTCTAGTCTTATTGATTTGATAGCTTGTTCAGATAAATGGATGATTTAGGTCAACAAACTAGAAAAATGATTCCAAAACATAGTTAAACAAATACCAACATAAGTCATAAAGCCTCAATGTCAAGTTGTGTAATGCTAAATAAATAAAACTAAGCTACTAATCATCCCAAAAAAATGTGCAGATGTCAAGTTTCAAGTTTGTGTTCTCTTGTTTCTTAAGATCTTTACCAAGGAGGTCATCGTTGTCTATGTCAAGGGTGACATTCACAAAGTTTCGGAATTTATGGTTGTTCTTAGCGAGATTTTATATGTTTTCGTAACAACAACAACTAAAACAACTAATTTTGGATATTTTGAGTACGAAAACTGAGAAAACCTAAAAAACGGTAACAAAAAGTTCTGAAACTTTGCGAGTATGTCAGATTAACCACATACAAGCAAACGTAATTTCTAAAGGTGAGTTTCCACTCACGGTTTGCGAGATACGGCAATGTATCGCTTTATGTTGGTTTTTCTTGAAAAAAAAGCAATACACAGCCGTATCTTGCAAACCGTGAGTTGAAACTCACTTCTACAAGTTGTGTTGACTTGTGTGTGGTGAGTACGATCTATTCGCAAAGTTTTACTATTTTTGGATACCGTTTGTGTGGTTTTACTAATATAGAACAACAACAAGTATAATTTGTTATATGTTGAGTACGAAAACATAGAAAATCCTACAAATGGCCACAAAAAATTACGAAACTTTGTGGGTTAGTCGGATTCAGTACATACAAGCCAACATAACTTCTAGAAGTAAGCCATGACTCACGGTTTGCAAGATATAGCAATGTATCACTTTATGTTGGTTTTTCTTGGAAAAAAGCGATACATTGTTGTATCTTGCAAACTGTGAATTGAAAATCACTTCTACAAGTTGTGTTAGCTTGTGTGTGGGGAACCCGACCTACTCGCAAAGTTTCAAAATTTTTGGTTGCCGTTTGTGCGGTTTTCTCATGTTTTCGCTCACTTGTTACAATATCGGCAACTTAACATAAATTGTAACTCTTATCAATTAACCTTGGTATTATTGTTGATAGAGAAATGGGCAAAACGAGGCAACCGTCAGGCCCTTCTAGTAGCGATAGAGGTGAACGGATTACAGAAGTAAGAATAATTGTTATTATTAGTTTTGAATACGAATATGTAACATTGTATCAATAATAACCAGATTTGTAATCGTTTGTTTAGGTTGGTGACCGCCATTCTTCATCCGCCAAGGCCGGTCCATCAACTTCGATTGGACATATACCTCCAGGACTGGAAGACCCAAGTGTACTCACGTTGCAACAATTACACAGATCCCAAGCTGTTTAGGATGGGTCCGCAAAGACGTATAACTTCCGGAAACACGTGACTCTTTCCATGGACCCCCGTACCACTACGTACTTGGTCCAAGCCAGTTTTTATGTAGTTGGATTGATGGGGGGTGTGAAGTTCGATCGGCATTTACTTACAACTCTTGTAGAACGATGGAGGTCGGAGACACACACATTCCATATACCGGTAAGAGAGATGTCCGTCACTCTCCAAGATGTAGCAATGATTATCAGGCTTCCTATAAATGGGGTGTCCGTGACGGAGAACATGGACTTCGACCGAGTGGAAGTGGTACGTGATTACCACATTGTCGATTTGGAGTAAGAGTTGAATGCAAAGAATGAGCAAGTTGAAGCTGAAATTGTAGCTGATTTCACGTCAGATTATGAAGGTGAAGTCGTAAAGCAAACCATAGTGTAAGCTCAAGCTGAAGCAAAGATTTTTTTTTTTGGAATGAAGTTTTCGATGGTAGATCCCTCCGACTTGCATAGTTAAAATCAAGATTCACTGGGTATTTGAATGATGACTCCACTGACGAAGACGTCCAGTACTACACACGTGCGTACATTGTAAGTTTGATTAAAGGTGTGCTCTTCACAAATTCCTCTGGTGTTCTCATGTCACCAATGTATGTACGGTTGTTGGGCGATTTCATTATGGCCGGTCGGTTTAGTTGGGGAAGTGCGGCCTTAGCGTCATTGTATAGGTCGTTGTGCGCATGTACATTGAATTCCAAGCAGATGGAGAGGTCGATGGTTTTGTTGTAGATTTGGAGTTGGGAGCGCATGCACATCGGTCGTCCACGCATTGTTGAGCCATCACTGGCTTGGCTGTTCGATGCACCGGTTCCAGAGATGTTGCCTCCTTTAAGAGTGTACTGGGCAAGGTGACACACGTGGGTTGATAACCCACTCACAACTCTGGCGTACTTTATAGACGAGTTGAACATGTTGCGCAACGAGTGCTTCAACTGGGTTCCATACACCCATGATGGATTGCAACAACTTCCACCTGTGATTTTGGCCGCTAGCGAGCTTTGGTTGACGACTGCCCCACTCGTCAACTTCTCTGTTGTGGAGTTCTGCTATCCGAATAGAGTAATACGGCAATTCAGATACCAGTAGAAGATTCCAGAAGCCCGCTCGTATGACAAAAAATTGCATGAAGTAAAAGGAATGGGTCGCTTGCCCAATTTTGATTGGGTAGATTTCCATCGGGTACATGTGGCAAATTGGCATCGAATATATCATATGGTACTTGATAGCATTGGTATCGGGTCGGGTCGGGTTGGATCCTTCACTACCCGGTCCCCTACGGGTCTAAAAATTGGACCCGGACCCAGACCCGTGAGGACCGAATTCGGTTCTGGGTCCGGGTCCTATTAAAATATTCCTACCCGAACGAGTGGGAGTGTAAGCGGCGAGCGGAGCATTTAGATTAAAGGAGAGAAGAAAAAGGCATGAGTTTTGAGTTTGGAAGCGAAAGATTTAGAATTGAGGAGGAAGGAGGGAAGGGATGAGGATAGAATATTTATTTTTATGTTGATTTTTTGGGTTTTTTTTAATGGGTCCGGGTCGGGTCTCTTTTGAGCGGACCCGAACCCGGACCCGGACCCAGAGCCAAAAGTACAATGGGTCTCATTTTAGGACCAGGACCCGGACCTGGATAAATCAGGTTGGTTCCGATCCAATGCCGGGTCCAGGTCGGGTCCGGGTCGGATCCGGGATTCGGGTATTTATACCATTGCTAGTACTTGATATACTAGGATATCGAATACCGTATGATGGCTCAAGGCAAGAAAAGTATATGACGTGGTACAAGCGCATTACAAGATTGTTTGTATCTCCCATACCACTGTACCAGCGGGAATCCAAATACCAATTCCCTCGATAGAGGAGGAACCACCGCTGGCGTATTCCTCTTCTCAACCATTGTATCAGTCGAATGCATCGATGTATCGAGCCATGGTTAGTGTACTTTATATTTTTTCGTATGGATGTATTATGAAGTGAACATTTGATATTTAAAGAGGGTTTCCGAACAATTTATGAAAAGGGTTTCCTAACAATGTTGTCTAATTTTAAAACCTTTCAATAATTTTGTAGATTGATAACACATGGAAGACAATCTGGATAGTTGCTCATACGTTAAGAAGTACCGTGCCGAGAGCGTGAAGGAGGTAATGCTAGAGATCCTTAAACCATGCCGCCGTAGTATTAAAGATACAGGTGATGAGGCAAAACTTGATGCTTATTTACATTTAATGGTACGTGTACCAAGGCGTAAGAGCATGACAACGGGAGGAATTTTAATTGCCGAGCTACAACAATCGCAACAACAAGAATCAGAGATGTTAGAGGAAGAAGAGCAAGATTCTGATGGACCAATAGAGTAAGTGACACAGTTAGACGCAGAAATCTCATTCAGAAGAGGAACAAACTCGAACAACTCTCATTGAGTGGACGCAAACCGCCCCGTAGGAAGAGGTAGTAGCTCAGTACGTGTAATTTTTTTAAAATATCTTAAATGACTAATAAATCTTCTTTCCTAACTTGTTTAATTTTGTAGATGATTGAAGGTCATGCGAGAAAGACGATATGGGTGTGTGACTTAGAAGCTACATATGTAATTTTTTGTTAGTGAACTTGAATTGCATGTATTTCACAAGAAGTTTGATTTTATTCAAATTTGAAGATTATGTACTCGTTTGATATATGTCTATGTTTGGAGAAATGATAAGTTCAGATGTTAGTTTATGTTGAGATTTCATTTCTTGAAGTTTATGTATTTATGTACTGTTGTCGTTGTCAATTGTGGTTTGTGTTAGTTTTTGCATGGGTTATTGTTTTTATTATATGAGATGGATGAGAATGATGCTGCTGTATGAATGAGATACATGGAATTATGCAGAAGAATGCTCCTGTGAGTTTGAAATTTTTGAGCAAAATACTTCAACCTAACTTGTTATTGGCGATAACAGGTTAAGTGAACTTAACCTGTTATCGCCAACAACGAGTTAGGTTGAAGAAATTAGGCAGAACTAGATATTCCTTAAAAAAATTCTTCAACTTGGCCCGCTATTGGGGATAACGGGGTAAGTTCACTTAACCCGTCATCGCCAATAACGGGTTAGGTTGAAGGACTTTTACAGAGAATTTGTTGTTGCTGTTTTTTATTATTATTATAATAAATCTCTTCAACCTAGCCCGCTATTGGGGATGACAGGTTAAGACCACTTAACCCCGTTATGTCCAATAACGGAGTATATTGAACAATTGATTTTCTTCATAAATTCTCTTGCATAAATTTATTTTATTTATTTAATTATTTTTATTTTATTTTATTTAGGGGGGGGGGGGGGGTTGTTTATGAAAAGGGTGAAGCAATAAATTTTCATGTTGTCATTGAAATAATAAATAAATAAATAAATTTTCTAAAAATAATAATAAGATATACAGACAAATTGATGTCTCCATATAAAATCTTCATAAAAAAATTAAGATTTTTTTTTTTATCATTCTCCATATACATTGATCTTGGTTTAAGAGTTAGAGGGTTAGAGAGCTAGGGTTAGGGTCCTAGGGTTAGAGCTAGGGTTAGGGTCCTAGGGTTAGAGTTAGGGTTACAACCTAACAATATATTGAATTTTTTCCTTTTTTGTGTTTTTAAATAATTATTGAACATTTTGAAATAATAAATTAATTTATTACTTCTTCACGTTCTTCAAATTTAAAAGTGAAATAAATAAAAAAGAAAAAAATTCAAAAAAATTGCAAGGATACCAAACCCAAAAAAACTATAATTTTATTGAAAAAACTTTAAAAAATTTACAAATTAAAAAACTTCTATATATATATATATATATAAATTTACAAATACATAAAAATCAAATAAAAGAATTAAAGCTTTTCTTTAAAACTTTTTGTTAGATTTTAAAATTTGAAAAATACGAAAATAATAAACCCATGTAAAAGTAAAAATATTTCAAAATAAAAAAAAGAACAAAAAATTAAAATATTAATAAATAATTTGAACTAAAATAGGTCGTTGAAGTTATAATAAGTCGTCGTGTGAAACAACAATGGCTTCATTTTAGATCAAATATAACTAGTAATTTACACGTGCGATGCACGTCTTAATAAATATGTATTTTTTAAAAAAAAATTTTGGCATAGTCTGGTCTTGAACCTGAGACCTCTTTTATATTAATTATGCACGGACAATGTACGTCTTCATAAATTATTTTTAAAAAAAAATAAAAACTCTGACGTACTGAGGACTCGAACATGAAACCTCCTTCATATTTGTTATGTACGTGCATCACACACGTTGATAGATTGAAAAATGACACTAAAGCCTTCTCCCATTATAATATTAGAGATAAATACTTTTTATCTCTTTAACAGAGCTTTTCCTTAGGATTTACAGGATCCCAATAAAATTGTTCACCCCATTTCTAACAGATGTCATCACATTTTGAAAATAAAAAAAAAACACAAAAAAGATATATTCGCGTTACTACATAAACAACCCACCCCTTTAACCAGAAAAAAAAATAATTTAAAAAACCCCCAAAAAGTGTGATAAGGCAAGAACCATTTTTTTTTGTAACATGTTCTTGACGATAACAAATTTATTTAACCTTACCCGTTATCGCCAATAACATGTAAAGTTTTAGGAAAATTTATGAAGAATTTCAATTCTTTGTTAAAATTCTTCAACTTAACCGGTCATTTTCGATAACGGGTTTATTTAACCTAACTCGTTATCTCCAATAACAGGTTAAGTTGAAGAGATTTTTTTCTGAAGAAAATCAAGTTTTCGGTTTGATTTCTTGAACTTAACCCGTTATTGGTGATAACGGGTTAAGTTCACTTAACTGTTATCACCAATAATGGGTTAGTTGAATAGATTTTTTTAGGATGATCTAGTTTTCTGTTTGATTTCTTCAAGTAGAAGATGAAATTGTACAAATTTGCATCCAAAAATCAGGTCTATGTTTCAAATGATTAACTTATCACATTATTGGCTATCACGGTTATTATAACTTATTCCGTTATTGTTAATAGTAGGTTAAGTTGAAGAGGAACTTGATCAAATTTGTTTTAAAATATCAAACCTCTGTTGGATTTTTTATACTCAACCCGCTATTGGAGATAACGTGTTAAGTGTAGGCAACCCGTTGTTTTCGATAGCTTGGAAAAGCCAGTCCATTATTCTTTTATTGGTTTTCGACACACTACGATTTGGGGACAAAAGATATCTTCTACCGAGTGAAAGGAATAAAAAAACCCATGTATTACTTTTTTCGTTTAGTTTTACACGAACGAAAGCTTTACAACCTATTCTAGAAGTAGTTCTCCGTCTACCATCACTAGGCTGACTCGATGACGCCTCAACTTTATTACACAAATAAGCTTTTCCACTACGTGGTTCTCTTGTATTTATTCCCACCCTTACGCATTGCGAACCCTACACATCTAGCATAGCTTTGATAAAACTTTTTTGCTTCCTCTAGAGTGTGAAACGTCATACCTATTATTGGTTTGAGGTGCCCGTCAACTTGCGGCATAGATTCACCACCTTCTTGTGCACATACAAAATTATCACCTGGCAGTAGAATTCCCTTCATCATTCTTCATATATAACATAAAAAATAATACAACACTTCAAATTACACTAATCATATAGACCGAATCAAACTATTCATATATATAGATACTAACAAGATACGTTAAAAAACCTCTAGAAGTTGCGCTAGCTGGTGTGTGGGGAATCTGACCTAACCGCAAAGTTTCAGAATTTTTGCAACCAGTCTGTGCGGTTTTCGACATTTTCGTACTCAAAATATCCAAAATTAGTTGTTTTAGTTGTTACGAAAATATAGTAAAACCTTACAAACAACATTCAAAAATTCCAAAATTTTACGAGTAGGTCGAATTTACCACACACAAGTCAACACAACTTCTAGAGATGAGTTTCGACTCACGGTTTGCGAGATATGGCCGTGTATCACTTTATTTGGTTTTTCTTAAGATAAAGCGATACATGGTCATATTTTGCAAACTGTGAGTCAAAACTCACTTCTACAAGTAGCATTGGCTTGTGTGGGGTAAGTTCGACCTACTCGCAAAGTTTCGGAACTTTTCATTGTCGTTTGTGTGGTTTTCTCACGTAACCATACTCAGGATGTTTAAAGAAACATAAGAAAAGCGCATAAACGGCAATGAAAAATTGCAACACTCAGGGAGTAGGTTGGACTCATGTAACACAAGACAACGCAACTTATAGAAGTGAGTTTTGAATCACGGTTTGGAAGATACGGCCGTGTATCACTTTCATTCGCGAAAAAGATTGGAAAGCGATACACGGCCGTATCTTGCAAACCGTGAGTCGAAACTCATTTCTATAAATTGTGTTGGCTTATGTGTGGTGAGTACGACTTACTCGCAGAGTTTCGGAATTTTTCTTTGCTGTTTGTGAGGTTTTACACAAAACACATTCGAATAATCACGTATGTTGTTGTTCGATATTAGTAAAACTACACAAAAAGCAACAAAAAATTTCAAAACTTTGTGAGTAAGGTGGCCTCATGTAACACAAGTCAACACAACTTCTAAAGGTGAGTTTTAACTTACGGTTTGCGAATATGGCTGTGTATCGCTTTATTTGGTTTTTCTTGAGAAAAAGCAATACACGGCCATATCTTGCAAACCGTGAGTCAAAACTCACTTTTAGAAATTACGTTAGCTTGTGTGTGGTGAATCCAACTTACTCGCAAAGTTTCAAAAAAAATTAGCCTTTTGTGCGGTTTTACTAATATCGAAAAATAAAAACTACGACTACATCTACAATTTGAGCGAACACTAAAAACTACGTCTACAATTCTACCGTCTACAATCATCAAAAAACTAGATATAAACTACTACATCTACATAATTACACATCACAAAAATCAATTCAAGTAATTACAAAATATAAAAGTCGACATAAATATAACTAACTACGAATCCAGAATTTAGTAATTACCTTGCACAATGTAAATTTGTATGGCATATGTGTTGTTGATGATGTGTTCAAATTTAATCGGCGAACTAGGGCTTCAAGTTTCCAATTATCTTTCCAAGATTGAGGGAGGAAGGTTTTCGATTGGAGGTGGGAACAAGAAAAAAAGATTCGGGAGAGTGAAAGAGATATGGAGGTTTCTGATCGGGATAAGGAGGAGGGGGAGCCGGAGGTCGGGGTATCTCAAAGTTTAGGATTTTTTGGGTGTTCGGGTTTCTTCGGGAGTGGTAACGAGAGAGAGTGTGTGGGAGGAGTGAAAGGGAGTGTGAGAGAGAGAGAGGTGGTTGGTAGTCAGTCAGGAGCGGAGGAGGAGGCGCGCCGGAGGTCAGGATTGAGTTCAGGTTTGGATTTTAGCCGGCGTCGGGTACAAAGAAAGATAGAAAGATGGTGATTGTGAGAGTGAAAGAGAGAGAGAGAACATGGAAGAAGAGGTGAAAGGATGTAATGGGGTGAAATCTCCATTAAACCCCTCACCACTTAAGTGTGAGAGAGAGTGAGTTGGGCAGGAAGAATCTCAGCTATCGGATCAAGATCAATGTAACCCTTATTTTTTGTTTTGGATTTTATTGTATTTTATTTTCTTCTTTCTTGATTATTGTATTCGAATATCTTTTTCATGAATCTTGCTTTTTCTTGGGCTCATTTATTCTCTTTTGATCATTTTGTACTCTTTTGGATTGAATCATGTATTTTTGGCTCATTACAAATTTCATTCTTTTGTGTTTTGGGTTCATATTGATCCATTATATTTATATCCCATTGATTTGTATTCATTTTTCTCTTTTTTGGATCCAAAACCCATACCCTATACCCATTAACCCGCAGCCCAAAACCCAACTTCTAATCCCCTATATAAATACCCCTAAAACCCTAATTAATACCCTGTATTACTTTCTCTCTCCCCTAACCTCCTGTGCTCTCTCCTCATCCCGACTCTCTTTCTATTTCCCTTCGAACCCACCGACCGTCGCTCCGATCGTCCTCTCCGACCACCGCAACCTCTATCCCGCTCGTCGACCCCCGCCTGCTCCCTCTAACCCTCCTTGCCACCCTCTCATCCAATCACCGAAGAAACTCCACCTTCATCCCCGATTCCCTGTCTCTTCCCGCACTCCTCCATAGCCTCTTCATCCTTATCTTCACCTCGTCCCCTTCATCACCCTGCTACTGCTAGGGTTGCAAATGAGCCAAGTCGAGCCGAGTATCTTGAGGCTCGAGCTCGAGCTCGTTTCGAGCCGAGCTTTGAACGAGCTTTGACTGAGTTTGAGCCGAGTAGCTCGCGAGTTTAGCCTAATAATCACAAAAAGCCCAAGCTCGAGCTCGGCTTGTTAAGTTATCGAGCTCGATTTTGAGCTCGAGCTCGGCTCGAGCTCGTCTCGAGTCGAGCTTTGACCGAGCTTTAACCGAGCTCGAGCCGAGTAGCTCGCGAGTAGCTTGGTTCATTTGCAGCCTTAGCTACTGCCTTCCCTGTGCTCCTATTGACCACTGAATGTGCTCTCTCGACTGCACCCAGCAACCCCTCGAACCCATCATCTTCTCGTCGCCTAAACCCATCACTGCCCCCTTCGACTGCACCTCGCCGCCTTTCCAACCCCCGAAGACCCTCTGCTATCCCCTAGTCGTTTTCATCCCTCGTCCTTGACCATAACTGCCATCTCCACCCCTTCCCCTGTTTTCTTCCGAAACAGAGGACGCCAGCGAAGCCCTATTTTCCGTCAACAGCTCTTCCCCAGAGCGCCGTCGACCACCCCGTCGTTCGCCATCGCACCCTAGTCCCCGCTAGTGCCGCCCTGCCAACAGCCACCTCACCCAGCTGTCGCTGCATTGCTGCTGTCTCTATTTGGGTGTTCACTGTGTTGGAGTTTTACGTGCGTTGCACGTGTAATTACTTTTGATTGGATTTCTTGTTGTTTTGCGTGCGTCGTTCGTGTTTCGTTGCCCGGAATTACCATCCCGTTATTCTTTATATTCAAATTATTATTGTAACACACCGTAAAATAAAATGATTTATTTTGCATTATTAAATAAAATTAAATCAGTAAAGTTGACTAATTTGACTATTTTCTTGAAATTGCCATTTTTGCACGTGCAAAGTTAGGAAATTTCGATTCTTAAATTTTTATGGTTAATGAATGATTTTCCTCATTTATTATGATATTTTAATTTTTCAGATTTATTTAAATTAATTTAACTATTTTACGAATTTGTCAATTTTACAAGTGCAAAACACATGCAAATATTATTTTTGGGGTGAAAATATCCACTTTTAAATTTCTGGATAGATTCTCCTATTTATAATTAATTGTATCCTAAATTTTGGGATTTTTCTGAATAAAGAAACTATTTTTATAAATACTTCGAAAGAGAAGGGCTTTTATGTGTTGGATCTCAAAACAATAATGAAAATTTGTTTTTATGGATTTTTGGGCTGGCCATAGTCATCATTGAAAATAAAATCTATTTGAATTTTATTTAAAGTTGATTTGGTAAAGATTTGAACAAATATGGTATTTTTGCAAATATGAAATTTAGGTTGGATATTGTGCAAATGTTTTATTGGAAAGTAAAAGTCAGAAATTTTAATTCTAAAATCTAATATGTATCAGTAGATATTATTTCTGAATTTTCTGGATTTTTACGAATATTTTATGACATATTTGCAAATATTACAAAGAGATGGCCTTTTGTGCAAAATTACCACTTTGAGTACAAATCTGAAATTTTCTAATTTCTGGGCTATGCTTGATGGTTGGATAACTCAGTAGAAAAAGGATTTGGTTTTATTTTAATTTATTTAACTTATTTAACTACTTTATTAAAGAAAGGTTTATATATGTAAAGTAATAATTTGTTAAGGAATGTTTCCATAAACTTGTAAAACCCTAAAAACTTCAGATTTCGGCCTATATTATGGACACTACAGCCATCCCTCTCCTCTGAAAAAATAAAATATATATTTTTTTCTATTAATTTCTTGGAGTTTCAAAGCAATGATCTTGGATTTTGTAAAAAAATGGCTTTTTCTTATTCTTTATTAATTCAATTGATTTCTTCATTGAGGTGAGTGACTTATGTTTGTTTTTGTATTGTTCTAAGCATGTTGTATGTGGTGATTTGTGTATTAGAAAGCATGTTAGGGATTATATGAAGATATAAGGAATTTTGATGACTTGATGAATTAAAAATTGAATCTTTTCATGAAAACTATGCTATTGATGATTTAAAACCATAATTGATGAATTGATATTATTAAGAACTTAATAGAAATCATGAGTAGGTTGTTTTCCTTCATATACTTGCTGTTTGATTGGCTATAATGTGATTATATGTTGTTTAATACAAAAGTGAACAAAAACTTCACCTTCACTGTTGAGCATATGTGTACACCCTGTTTTGACAATTTTGACAAATATAACTTGACTATAACATGTTATAATTACATATATTCATGAGTTAACTATTGTAAGTGAATGTGTATGAGTTTATTGGACTACAAGATGTGTTAGTAAACCAAAAGATCAAGTTTTGAGTGAAAGAGGGGTTTAGTTCTTTTCGGGTCTGAAGCTTAATGGCCGAAATTGAGTTCTGTGTAATTTTGTGAAGTTTTCGATGGGATTTGAGTTGTTTTGATACTGAGTTGTTTTGAACATAGTACTTTTCCTATTTGGTGAATTTTGATACTATAACTGATGTAGGAACATTTATATATATATTCTATTTCACTATTTTGAGGAAATTGAGTTTTTTGTGTATTTTGTGAAGTTTTAAATTGAATCTTGATTATTTCCATACTGAGATTGAATTGGACATTATACTACTTCCTATTGATGAGATTTTGAAGCTTTAACTGAAGCAAATATACACATATACACATTTACATATACATATGCACTGTTTTGAAGAATTTTGTGAAAAATTACTCTTTTGAGATCTTGATGTGTTTTCAATTTGTTTTATAAACTCCTATATATTATACAAGTCATATTTGATCATCTCAGGAAATTGGTTTTGCAAATTTGTGATTTTTCAAAGTGTAATCGATCTATCAGTCGAAACATGCACAAACTTCAAACCTGGCTGTATGGCAGCTAGCGGTCGACTGCGAGGTCGACTGCCCATTTTTTGAACTAAAATGGAGGTCGACTGTCATGACGGTAGACCGCACCTGCTATTTTGGGTTGTTTTATTGAGTTTTTCTTCGTATCTTTAAACGATTAATTTTTCGAACTTATGGATTATTGATCTACAGTTTTAAGTGATGTTTTTACTACAGATTACAGTATTTTACAGAAAGTTATTTTTTGTTTATAATAGAATTTAAATTACATTCCTATGACTTTGTAAAGAGAGATATTTGTAGTTTTCGAAGGAATTGATGTTTCTTGATATTGTAAGACTTCTAAATGTGATTTTCTGCTATTTAATGGATTTAATGCTTATTTCAAATTCTGGAATCTTATGAGTACATTAAATGGATTTGGATTTTTTCGTTTTCTTATTATAAACGTTTTGATGATGAAATTAAGAGTTTTATTGAAAGATTTTGTGTTGATATTCGTTTTGTGAGTCTCTAGGAGTTGAGTGGGATTCCTGTGAACCGGCAGATGAGATTTTGTGGATTTATGACCAATTAGGTTTTGGGATTGTTGTTGTAGAATTAAGTCCGACAGGATATACTAACTCTAGAGAGGAAAAATTTGTGTTTTAATAATAATCAACCTAAGGACAGACACTAGTGGAGATGTGATGGAACTTGGAAAACATAAGTATATGTTCTTGGGGTCCAGTCCAACGGATGCTTTCCAGGACTGTGTGTTCTGTCTCGAGAGGACTATTTAGTATGTTCGTGTGTCGAGGGTCTGCAAGCCAATTCATGGGACATACAGGTACATTCGCGTGTCAAGAGTCGACGGGCCTATTCACGGGATGTGTCTGTGTACTTGCACGTCGAGGATCGATGGGCCTATTCACGGGATGTGCCTGTATACTTGCACGTCGAGGGCCAGTGGTGGGGTACATGGCAGGGAGGTGATTCCCTGGTTTTTGAGCTATTCTTACATGATGCTTGCGCATTGAGGGTTGTATGATACCGATTTGCGAAGTATTCTGGATCTTGTTTCTGTTACCATAGTAGGATTAGTTGCATAATGAAAGATCTAACCCTATAAAGTGGAGAACGATAAGAGTTTGCACCGGACCTATGTAGAGTCGGATGCATAGAATCCGACAAGTGTGCATTAGAGAGTCAGCATATAGCATTGTGTTTTTCTTGACTTGGTTTTATGCATGTTTGTTTTTTGTTATCCTACACTTGATACTTAGTCTAGTTTCACTCGATGTTTTCATGTTTTATTTACCGTTATTTCATATTCTTTTCGTTACTAATGCTGATATATGTTGTTCATGACTTTATATTTTATTCATGTTGTATTTCTTTTGATGTCACTCACACCTTTATGGCTGACCCCTATAGTTTTGGGGGTTAGAGTTATATCTAGCCTCATGTTTTATAGGTAGGTACCTATAGCTTGGGATTTGGATGCATGTGGTAGAATGATAATATGGCTTGGACAAATTGTAAAAGAATGTGTTGTAAAAGAAAGAAATTGCAATTCAAGGTTTTTAATTTTTCGCTGTGCTTTGTAAATAATTGATGTAATAAAAAGTTATAAATTTTCTTGTATTTGGTTGCTATATTTATGATTACATTGAAGTTGATTCTGGAATTGTGCCACGTACTTCTGAGATATTATATTGGAAATTTGGGGTGCTACAATTATCTAACAGGCAAGTCTTTCTTGAACTAGTTTGATTATTTTTGTTCAAGAATTTTGTTGATCCCCGCAAGTAGATCATCTTTTAATCATCATATTGTTATACTATTCATCTTCTGTTGAGTATATTGAGGTTTACACAAGCTAATCCGAGATATCCTCGACATCGTGCCATTATCTTTGATTCGAACCCTAGTCCCTATTGCACATTGCATATGCATAACATCCATGAAAATAACTAGATCCATGTTATACAATTGTTTGATGAATTGAATCTTTGAGATCGAATTTGATTTGATGAACTAATTACCATGATTGTAAATTGCATCATAATCTATAAAACTGCATGTTAATCATCAAAGAGCACTTTGTTTATTAATTATCATGAATTACATGCATGTATAATGAAATTATTGCCTATTCTTATTAAATTATTTTCTGGCATGTTGTTTACCTCTTTTTGTATCACAATTTCAACCCTGTTGCTGTAGTAATTTGAAAAAACTTTGTAAATATGAATTGTAGCCCCATGAGTCTATTTTCCAGAAATTTTGACGGAATTGAATTCCGAGTTATAATCTGTTAGATATCAGTCTTTTAGTACTGCTAGGTTCAGATTTTCAGATTCACAATTTCATGCGTATCACCCTAATTTATTAGTAAACAGAACATGTTAACAGTAAAATAAAAATATGAAATTAATTTGACTGAAACTAGACATGTATAGGAATCACCTTGAATTTTTGTAGATTTAATTGATGAGTTTTCTAAACTGAAACATATATGTGAATATAATCTATAACCTACTGCCAAAAAAATGAAAAGAATAGGAAACCTAGTTTCTGTAATATTTATATGTCATGTGTATATTCGCTGAAACCGGCGTAGAGTATAGTTTCTAGAACTTCTGACGGATCTAGATTTGCTTTTCTGTAGCAGCAGGAATCTCTGTTTTTGTAAAGTAACGTCCCGCTGTCCAGATTGTGTGATTTGTGTTGATTTAATATATATTTGCTTCTTACTTTGTGTGTAACGAGTAGAATTAGTCACACCTAGCATGATACAACCTTGACACCTTCTTCATGTTCACATAGGATGAAATAAAATATTAAAAAGCCGGGGTATTATGGATTGACTTGGTAGTGAACAATCCGAAACTGTACTCGGTAAAGGCCTTCTTGCTTGCATGTTTTATTACATGGAAGGTGGAGAAATGCTTGTTATTGTGTGATCACGCTATCATGATATCTTGTTATCTTGTTACCCAGTATACGATCCGTGAATTCACCATCAATCTGAAGCGTTCACTGTTTGCTTGCGCCGAACCTGTGGAATGGGACGCATTAGTAATTGCACTAGATAGGTTAATAAAATGAATAATAACCCTCATTTGACCTTTCATGCTTGATCCCGTATATAGTCATAAATATAGAACTTAAATTGACATTATTAGTTAATGCATGATTAAATATAGACCTTTGACATTATTGTCAATCTTTGTTTTTATTCTTGACTTTGATCTCGTCCTTTATTTTGGATATACCATGTTTCCTATTACTCTTTGTTTTCCCTCTACTTGCTGTCCATGAATTGCTCTAAGGACATTATTTTCTCTCTTTTTAGATCACGAGTTTACAGGTACTGAAGGATCACTATCAGAAGGAATTCGTGAGCAACAATTTTAGAAGATGGAGCCGAAGATTTCACTGCTTGAATTATTTTTATGCTATATTTCCCTTTGAACTTTGTTATGGATATTATACATTTTTTTGGTCTTTTGTCCCAGAGTTTGTTTTTCCAGATATTGAATATTATGTTGGATATTATTATTTGTATTATTTCATTTATTATTGAAGTTGTTCTTTGATTCATGTGATTATATTCTCTTGCGTTGTTGTGTTTGTTGTTCATATTGTTGAGTTAGACTGGTACAGCTTAGGGATGATGTTTACATCATTCACTGGGCCTTAGTTACGTACTCGTATTCTGTATTTTAGGAAGCGGGGCGTGATAGAGTTTTTAGTGGTATCAGAGCCCAGGTTTGGCTAAGGTGTTAGTCCTGTTTGGATGATATGTTAGTCAAGTCTGACTTAGCCAGGTTAACTCAATAATGTGCACACCACGTTGATCACATGAGCATATAATAACCAACATATAATCTTGATACTAACCCTATTTAATACTATTTCAGGCTGTGGCTCACTGAGCTTCTTCCTCTTCCCGTCCAAGGGATGAGCAGCCAGATAATGCTGCTATTCTTCAAACGATGCAGCAACTAATGGCTCTTCAGTAGGAGCACAATGAATTGACGAGGGCCACATTGGAGGCAGCCAATCAATCGCCACTGTACCTGCACTTGGCAATTGCCACCAAGGCCTGACACAGTCGCAGATTTCATGAGACTGCACCTGGATAAGTTTTCGGGCACTGAGTCACCGCTGGAGTTCGAGCAATTGCTTATCCGGACGGAGCAGCTATTGATTACTGCTCGAGTTGCTGATGTTGATCGTGTGGATGTTGTTAGCTTCCAGCTGGTAGATCTCACCCACATTTGGTGGCGGGCTGAGACTGAAAGGATTGCGAGACCCATCGAGTGGGCTACTTTCACTGAGAGCTTCATGGCGAAGTTCTTTTCCAGTGTCACCAAGGCAGAGATGGAACGACAATTCATTTTCCTAACCCAGGTCAGTCAGATAGTGCTCTTTAATGTCATTGTTGTTGCCTACTTCACATGTGACAATATTAATTTGAGCATTGTCTTAACCCAGGGGAACCGTTCCGTGGAAGTGTATGCCGCAGAGTTTACTCGGCTCAGTCGCTTCGCTCCTGCCCTAGTAGCCACTCATCAGGACAGGGCTCGCAGATTTCAGTTGGGTTTGAGCTTCCCCATTCAGGACCGCTTGGCTGCCCTTCGGCTTCGTGCCTATGCCGACGTTCTGGATGCTGCCCGAATTCAGGAGCAGACCCTTAGGAGGTCGGGTGTTTTCCCGCGGACTGTTCCGCACCCTATTGCAGTTTGACCTACCAGAGGACCTATTCGGAGGCCAGTTCTGCCCCCTCCCGCGAGAGTACAGCTGTATCCTCCTATTGTTCTGAAAACTGCTGAGACTTGTGGCTACTACCATAAGGTTGGGCATTCATAGCAGGACCGCAAGGATGGCCAATCGGCTGTGTCTGGTGTGTGGGAGTAGTGACCATATGGTTTGTGACTGTCCGAGGAACATGACTCCTACACCGGTTGGAAGTGCTGCTCAGCAGGGAGCACCGGCTCGTGGTCAGGGTAGACCGCCTCTTCCACTGCAGAGGCAAATCTTTGATCAGAGGCGTGTGGCCCCTAGAGGAGGCCAGACTGGGAGTCGTGGTCAGGCCTATAACCTGACTGCTGAGGAAGCAGAGGCAGCTATTGGAGTGGTTGCAGGTATATCACAGTAGTTGTACTATTCATTTTCTTTACTTCAGTTTTTATCATGTTATTTCCTTATTTTGTACAATTATTCGTGCATATATCTCACTTGCATCTCATTTCTTTGTTTGATCATCTTCTAGGTGTCATTTTAGTTTTCTCTCTTCCAACCTATGTTTTGTTTGACTCCGGTGCTACCCACTCCTTTATTTTCTCCCGCTTTGTTGATCAGCATAGTTTGGCCAGCGACGCTTTGCCCGCAGCTTGGGACATCACCACAGGTGGAGGTGTCATTATCTGTTCTACGGTATGCAAGCAAAGCCCGTTGCTGATTAGTGGTGTGGATTTCTTGGCTGATCTGATTGTGATTCCCAATTCTGGTTTTGATGTTATTCTGGGCTTGGACTGGTTGAGTATTTCTTGTGACGTGATTGATTGCCGAGAGAAGAATGTGACTTTCAGGCTTCCTGGTCAACCAGAGTTCGAGTTCCATGCGGGTGAGACACCGTCAGGGCGTGTCAAGAGCTCGATGGACCCTAAGATTGTTTCACTTGTGTCGTTGGGCTCTGATGGGGATGTTGCATCCTTAGTTGTATGGGACTTCCTTAATGTCTTTCCTGAGGAATTGCCTGGATTACTGCCAGATCGAGATGTGAAGTTTAGCATTGATGTTTAGCCCAGTACGATGCCTATCTCATAGAGTCCGTATCGCATGGCACCGGTTGAATTGGCAGAACTGAATGTGCAAGTTCAGGAGCTATTGGATAAGGGTTTTATCAGGTCTAGTGTTTTGCCTTGGGAAGCCCCAGTTTTGTTCGTCAACAAGATGGATGGCAGCCGTAGATTTTGCATTGACTATCGAGAGTTGAATAATGTCACTGTGAAGAATGGATACCCATTACCGAGGATTGACGATCTGTTTGACCAACTGGGAGGTGCTTCAATGTTCTCGAAGTTGGATCTTCGTTCCAGTTATCATCAAGTCAAGGTGAAGTTGGAAAATGTTTAGAAAATGGCATTTCGAATGAGTTATGGGCATAATGATTTCTTGGTGATGCCTTTCGGAGTTACCAATGCACCAGTTGTGTTCAAGAGTCTGATGAATCGGGTGTTCTAGCCGTTTTTGGATCAGTTTGTCATGGTCTTCATTGAAGACATCTTGGTGTATTCTCGGAACCGGGAAGATCATGCTGGGCATTTGAGGGTTGTTCTACTGGCCTTGAGGGAGAACCAGTTGTATGGAAAACTCAATAAGTGTGAGTTTTGGCTGGATCAGGTTGCTTTTCTGGGCCACATTATTTCTTGTGATGGTGTTTTTGTGGATTCGTCGAAGATCTCTGCGGTCAAGGATTGGCCGATTCCGAAGTCAGTATCAGAGGTGCGAAGCTTTCTTGGTTTGGCAGGGTATTATTGAAAGTTCGTCCAGAATTTCTCGAAGATAGCTGGGCCTTTGACCAGTTTGACGAGGAAGGAGCAGAAGTTTGATTGGGATGAGGCTTGTGGTGAAGCTTTTGTAGAGTTGAAGTGTCGGTTGACATCATCGCCTGTACTAACTATACCCGACAGTTTGGGTGGTTTTATGATCAGTTGTGATGCTTCGGGTAGAGGTCTCGGAACAGTGCTGATACAGCGAGGCAGGTTTTTCGCTTATGCATCTAGGCAGTTGAGGCCTCGTGAGAAAAACTATCCCACGCACGATCTGGAGCTTGCAGCCATGATTTTTTCTTTGAAGTTGTGGAGGCATTATCTGCTTGGGGATAGAGTGGAGATATTCACAAATCACAAGAGCCTAATGTATGTGTTCACGCAGAAGGAATTGAACATGAGGCAAAGAAGATGGTTGGAGTTGATGGCCGATTTCGACATCAATTTGCAGTATCACCTTGGCAAAGTAAACATGGTACTTGATGCTTTGAGTAGAAGACCTACTGCTATGTTCCTCACTAAGCAGAAGGAATTAGTGGAGGATATGAGATAGCTGGAGTTGGATGTGTTGCTTCCTGGTTCGGCATAGTAGTCCATGATGTTGCAATTGCAGTCTTCTTTAGTAGAGCATATCAAGGAAGCCCAAGTGGGTGCCCAGCAGTTGCAGAAGTTCCAAAGTGAAGTGGAAGCAGGTCTGAGAACCGATTTGGTCATTCATGCTGATGGGTCGCTTCATTTTGCCTCTAGGTTGTGTGTACCTAGAGGAGAAGTCAGACAGAAGCTACTTGAAGAAGCTCATCGTTCTCCGTATTTTATTCATCCAGGTGGTACTAAGATGTACAGGGATCTGAAGCAACATTTCTGGTGGCATGATATGAAGAGATTTATGGCAAGGTTTGTGTTGCAGTGTTTAATCTGTCAGCATGTGAAGACAGAGCATCAGAGGACCGCGAGACTGTTGCAACTGATTCCAATCCCAGAGTGGAAATGAGAGAATATCACGATGGATTTTGTGACAGCTTTGCCGAGGAGTCCCAAGGGTCATAATGCTATCTAGGTGATAGTGGATCGGTTGATGAAGTGTGCCCATTTCATTCCTTTCCGTATGGATCAGTCCACGGAGAGTTTGGCTGAAAAGTATATTCAGAAGGTTGTCAAACTGCATGGAGTTGCTGTCAACATCGTATCGGATAGAGATAAGAGATTCAGGTCTTAGTTCTAGGAGAGTCTGTAGAAGAGCTTGGGTACTAAGTTCAGCTACAGCACAGTGTTCCATCCACAGACAGATGAGCAGTCGGAAAGGACGATTCAGACCCTAGAAGACATGTTGAGATCCTGCGTTCTTCAGTTTGGAGGTTCGTGGGAGGATCATCTGTACTTAGCCAAGTTCTCATACAACAACAGGTCTCAGGTGAGTCTCAAGGCAGCACCATTTAAGGCTCGGTATGGGCACAAGTGTAGATCGCCGGTATGTTGGGATGATATCGGTGAGAGAAAACTTTTGGGGCCAGAATTGATCACGAAGATCGTTGATGCTGTGGCTTAGATCAGGAAGCATTTGCAGGCAGCTCAGGATAAGCAGAGGAAGTGGGCTGATTGTCGTCGTAGGCCTCTAGAGTTTGTAGCAGGCGATCATGTGTTCCTCAAGGTATTGCCATGTAGAGGTGTTATCCGATTTGGAGGTGGGTGCAAGTTGAGTCCCCGGTTTATCGGTCCATTCGATATTGGGGAATGTGTGGGTAGGGTAGCCTACAGGCTCACATTGCCACCGGCTTTTGCAGGTGTTCATGATGTATTCTATGTTTCTCAGCTCAGAAAATACATCAGGGATGACAGTCATATTTTTGAATACTCAGAGTTGTCCGTGAGGCCAGACTTGTCCTGTGAGATTCAGCCAGTCTTTATCTTAGACCGTCGAGAGAAGGTGTTGAAGAATAGAGTCATCAAGCTGGTTCGAGTTTCTTGGAATTCTCACTCGCTAGGTGAGTCGACTTGGGAGTTTGATGAGGAGATCCGGAAAAAGTTCCCTCATTTGTTTGAGTTGTTTTGTTTTGTTTCTCTTTCCTTTCAGGGTTCGCCCTATGTACAACTTGTATGAATTTTGAGGACAAAATTCTTCTTGTAAGGTGGGTAGGATTGTAACCCCTATTTTTCTATTTTGGATTTTATTGAATTGTATTTTCTTCCTTCTTGATTATTGTATTCGAATCACTTTTTAATGAATCTTTCTTTTCCTTGGGTTCATTTTGTAACACCCCGCAAAATTGGAAATGACAATTTTGTCCTCGTGTGTTACGCACGTGTATTTTGTGTCGTTACTAGTAGTAATTGTAACGTATTTCACTATGTATTTTTTTCGATTATTATGCATTTCCCGTATTCTTACATGCTTTTTACGTACTTTTTTACGTATTTTAATCTCTGTATTTCAATATTTCAACTCAAATACAATATTTCAATCTCTGTATTTTTACGTACTTTTTACGTGTTATCAATGCACGTACCGATTACGTATTTTCCACCGATACGTGTGATATTTCTGTGTTTCAATTATTTATTTTATGTATTCAAATCCATTTTATAAAACAGAAATTCATTTTACCCTATTTTGATTAAAATAGTTTTGTATGTGTAATGCACGTGTTTTCCATGTACGTGACAATTACGTCGTATAATATATAAAAATTAATAAATATATTTTTCTGATATTATATTTTTATTATCTTTAATATTTTTCCACTGATAAAATCGAATTTCATATTTTAATGTTTTTACATGCAAAGTACGTGTTTTTCGATGCACGTATTTGAGCGTATCCGTTTTCAAAAAAGTTTTTGGAATGTGCGTATATTTATTTTATTTGTGCATGAAAATCTATAACCTTTTATTAAGCTAATTTTTACTTAAGCATTTATATTATATTGTATACAAATATTTTAATTTAAAGATATATGTGTAAGAGTGAAGTGTGTGCAAGTGCAAAACACGTGCACGTGTTTTAGGGCATGAAATGAGTAGGTCGGGCTGTTTTTGGAAGTAGGAGGGAAACACAATTTTGAATAATTGTGAGTGGTGTTAGTTGTGTTCATGTGGGGAGTAGTTATAATAACCACTCAATTAATAACCTACTAATACCCCCTTCACACTTCTTCTCCTTCCCATTCTCTTTTCCTTCTCTGTTCCAATCCGAAGCCAAAAAAGCCAGACCAGCAAGTTCTCTTTTTGCTTTTCTCCACCTACTCTCATACCAACCTATCCTATGCCATCTCTTTATTATATATGTATATATATATAATCACATAGATATATACATATGCATATATGAAGTGGGGTGAAGTCGGAGATGTACTTCTTCATTGTGCATGCCGAAATAAGATGGGAGGGTGCTGTTCTTGTGCTGACCGAAATGGAGAGTTGGGGAGTTCTCATGGTGCGCGAAATTCGAGGAGGCCAAAGTTGGATTTTCTAGGAGTTCGTTTGAGTACATCAATATTCTTCAATGTTGGGTGGGTGCTTCTAAAATACTTTATAATTTAGGAGTAAAATTTATGCTGGTGATGTAGAATTTAATTGTTAAATTTTGATTGGCATGTTAGTTGTAGATTACTTAATCTTAATTATTTTGTGTCATGATTTAATTGTGTGATTCGTATAAACGATTGAAATTTTTGTTAAATTAAGAAGTGAAAAATTATGTATTATTTAGAAAATTGTTAGAGTGAGATTTGATGCATATTAAAATAATAGTAGTCCCAAATAAAGCAATTTGTATGAAAAATGAATTTTTGATGCTAATGTGATAAAGAAATGCAGATTTAGTCTCATTAGTTTATTTAATGAATATAGAAAATTTCATAGAGGAGTTTTTGATGAAAAACAATATTTTATTTGAAAAATTGATTATATGTGTTCTAACAAAATTTTGGGGAGAAACTTTGTTATATTGTCAAAAAGAAAACTTTATAAAATTTTGAATATAATATACTACACTGTAATATTTTGATAGAAATATATTCTGGAAAAAGAACTAGATTTTTGGGCGAGTACAAATCAATTGGAAGATCGAATCTATTAAAGGAAAATTAATTATAGTGCACCATATACAAAAAGTATTTAGCTCATTTCCATTTCAGTTAGTCACTCTGGACTTAATGGTCTTCGGGTGCACATTAGGGCGTTACTGTAGCAGGGCTTTTCTGTTTGGGCTTGGGTTTGAAACATGATATAGCCTTTTCTTTTCTTTTTATTAATTAAACCCAATGTACCGAAGTATTGTGTACATGGTTTCGTTTCACTTTCATATCACCCTAGCGCATTGGACCTCTTGGTTCTCGGTGGCACCTTAGGCCAGTCACTGTAGCTCAGATTTGGGCTTAGGTTCTGGGTTCGAAACCTGGTGTGGCCGTTTCTTTTTCTTTTGGTTTTTTTAATGTTTTTGAGAATTTTTAAATGAGATAAAAATTCAGAAAAAATTCTGTTGTTCTTTTAAAAATATTTAGACTTCATGAAAATTATTTCTACAATATTTGAGATATTTTGGGAGTATTGAAAGAGGATTTTACATTAAATATTGTTAAAGAACTCGATTTTTATCGATTAAATTGTGACTCTTGTATAATTAAAGAGAGATGGATATTTGGATTGCAATTAGATTTTCTTCTTAATGAAATTTTATGATTATTAATATGTGATTGAGATTATTTTGTATTGCATACAATGGTATAAGGGATTAAATTGATAAAAGAGTTGAATTGAATTATTTTCATGTTATAAGATTATAAAGGAAATATTTCTCTTGAGGAAGAGATATGAATAAAGAAAATGAAAAATTAATTTGAGATTGATTATGAATTATTGTTGATATCTAGCAAGCGATAATTGTTGAAATCTAGAGGCTAGGCGAGACACTAGTGACCGGCAGTTTTTATTAATGAATTTGAGAGCTAACCAGTGTGGTTTGAGCATCTCTTGAGAAGTAGCCAGGTAGGCTGACTGTCTCTTTTGTTTTGGTTTAAGTCCGGTAGGGTAAGCTAGCTCTAGGTTGTGATGATTTTCTTTTAAAACAAACTAAATTGTAAGGTCTACACTATAGTGAAGATGTGATGAAAGTAAGAGAAAAACACAAATATGTGGGCCATCGGATTGGCGGTGTGAGAGTGATTCATAGGTTACCTGCTTGATGCGTCATGTCATGGCATGAACACTGCTCCGAAATTATCGTCTCGGTGACGACGTTTGTGGGGTGTTTGGTGACTACCGCAAAATTGAAAATAACAATTTTGCCCTCGTATGTTACGCACGTATATTTTGTACCGTTACTAGTAGTAATTGTAACGTATTTCACTATGTATTTTGTTTTCTGAATATTTATGCATTTCTCGTATTCTTAAAAACTTATTTGAGTCAACTCAAATGCAATATTTCAATCTCTGTGTTTTTACGTGCTTTTTACGTATTTTCCACTGATACGTGTGATATTTCTGTGTTTCAATTATTTATTTTATGTATTCAAATCCATTTTATAAAACAGAAATTCATTTTCCCCTATTTTGATTAAAATAGTTTTGTACGTGTAATGCACGTGTTTTCCATGTACGTGACAATTACGTCGTAGAGTATATAAAAATTAATAAATATATTTTTCTTATATTGTATTTTTATTATCTTTAATATTTTTCCGTTGATAAAACTGAATTTCGTATTTTAATATTTTTACGTGCGAAGTACGTGTTTTCGGTGCGCGTATTTGAGCATTTCTGTTTTCAAAATAAATTTTGGAGTGTGCGTATGTTTATTTTATTTGTGCATGAAAATCTATAACCTTTTATTAAACTAATTTTTACTTAAGCATTTACAATATATTGTATACAAATATTTTAATTTAAATATATATGTGTAAGAGTGAAGTGTGTGCAAGTGCAAAACACGTGCACATGTTTTGGGGCATGAAATGAGTAGGCCGGGCTGTTTTTGGAAGTAGGAGGTAAACAAAATTTTGAATAATTGTGAGTGATGTTAGTGGTGATCATGTGGGGAGTAGTTATAATAACCACTCAATTAATAACCTACTAATACCCCCTTTCACACTTCTTCTCCTTCCTATTCTCTTTTCCTTCTCTGTTCCAATCCGAAGCCAAAAAAGCCAGACCAGTAAGTTCTCTTTTTGCTTTTCTCCACCTACTCTCATACCAATCTATCCTATGTCATCTCTTTATTATATATGTATATATATATAATCACATAGATATATACATATGCATATATGAAGTGGGGTGAAGTAGGAGATGTACTACTTCACTGAGCATGCCGAAATGAGATGGGAGGGTGTTGTTCTTGTGCTGACCGAAATGGAGAGTTGGGGAGTTCTCTTAGTCCGCGGAATTGGAGGAGGCCAAAGCGGGATTTTTTAGGAGTTCGTTTGAGTACATCAATATTCTTCAATGTTGGGTGGGTGCTTCTAAAATACTTTCTAATTTAGGAGTAAAATTTATGCTAGTGATGTAGAATTTAATTGTTAAATTTTGATTGGCATGTTAGTTGTAGATTACTTAATCTTAATTATTTGGTATCATGATTTAATGGTGTGATTCGTATAAATGATTGAAATTCTTGTTAAATTAAGAAGTGAAAAATGATGTATTATTTAGAAAATTGTTAGAGTGAGATTTGATGCATATTAAAATAATAGTAGTCCCAAATAATGCAATATGTATGAAAATTGAAATTTTGATGCTAATGTGATAAAGAAATGCGGATTTAGTCTCATTAGTTTATTTAATGAATATAGAAAATTTCATAGAGGAGTTTTTGATGAAAAACAACATTTTATTTGAAAATTTGATTATATGTGTTTTAACACAATTTTGAGGAGAAACTTTGTTATATTGTTAAAATGAAAACATTATAAAATTGTGAATATAATGTACTACACTGTAATATTTTGATAGAAATATATTCTGGAAAAAGAACTAGATTTTTGGGTGAGTACAAATCAATTGGAAGATCGAATCTATTAAAGGAAAATTAATTACAGTGCACCATATACAAAAAGTATTTAGCTCATTTCCATTTCAGTTAGTCACTCTGGACTAAATGGTCTTCGGGTGCACATTGGGGCGTTACTGTAGCAGGGCTTTTCTGTTTGGGCTTGGGTTCGAAACATGATATAGCCCTTTCTTTTCTTTTTATTAATTAAACCCAATGTACCAAAGTACTGCGTACATGGTTTCGTCTCACTTTCATATCACCCTGGCGCCTTGGACCTCTTGGTTCTCGGTGGCGCCTTAGGTCAGTTATTGTAGCTCGGGTTTGGGCCCAGGTTCTGGATTCGAAACCTGGTGTGGCCGTTTCTTTTTCTTTTGGTTTTTTTTAATGTTTTTGAGAATTTTTAAATGAGATAAAAATTCAGAAAAAATTCTGTTGTTCTTCTAAAAATATTTAGACTTCATGAAAATTATTTCTACAATATTTGAGATATTTTGGGAGTATTGAAAGAGGATTTTACATTAAATATTGTTAAAGAACTCGATTTTTATCGATTAAATTGTGACTCTTGTATAATTAAAGAGAGATGGATATTTGGATTGCAATTAGATTTTCTTCTTAATGAAATTTTATGATTATTAATATGTGATTGAGATTATTTTGTATTGCATACAATGGTATAAGGGATTAAATTGATAAAAGAGTTGAATTGAACTGTTTTCATGTTATAAGTTTATAAAGGAAATATTTCTCTTGAGGAAGAAATATGAATAAAGAAAATGAAAGATTACTTTGAGATTGATTATGACTTATTGTTGATCTCTAGCAAGAGATAGTTGTTAGAATCTAGAGGTTAGGCGAGACCCTAGTGACCGGTAGTTTTTATTAATGAATTTGAGAACTAACCAGTGTGGATTGAGCATCTCTTGAGAAGTAGCCAGGTAGGCTGACTGTCTCTTTTGTTTTGGTTTAAGTCCGGTAGGGTAAGCTAGCTCTAGGTTGTGATGATTTTCTTTTAAAACAAACTAAATTGTAAGGACTACACTATAGTGAAGATGTGATGAAAGTAAGAGAAAAACACAAGTATGAGGGTCATCGGATTGGCGGTGTGAGAGTGATTCATAGGATGCCTGCTTGATGCGTCATGTCTTGGCATGAACACTGGTGACGCTTGTGGGGTGTTTGGTGACTATGGGTGGTTTCATCGTTCCATGATGGAGGCTGAATTGTCCATAGGCTCTGCATGATGCATCATGTCACGACGTGGGATTCCCCTCCAGGCTGTCTGGACATGGGCTCGTAACTCATAGAACATCTAAGATACTTATCGTACTTATCGTAGTAGTTTAACTCATGGTG
Source organism: Hemerocallis citrina (assembly GCA_017893485.1). Lineage (NCBI taxonomy): Eukaryota > Viridiplantae > Streptophyta > Magnoliopsida > Asparagales > Asphodelaceae > Hemerocallis > Hemerocallis citrina. The sequence goes on along the minus strand of CM030361.1, from coordinate 109,387,152 downwards.
AGGGATCGAACCCTACAAGATGAAGAGTGATTAAGGGCTTGCCCTCGGACCTATGTAGTATGGGATGCATAGAATCCGAACAAGTGCGCATTAGTGTCATGTAATATAAATAACTGCATTAAGGATTAAGTGCACATCACCCACGACATCAATAGGATAGTCCCTCTTTAGCTTTGTTTGTGATAAAGTTTGTGGTTTGTTAAAGTATTTAAGAATCGTTATACTGTTCGGCATAGTGAGGATGGTCGTGTTTAATATTTCGTCGGTTGTAAGCAACTACGTGCCCACAGTTTCATATGCAGGACTTGGAGTTTACAAGAAGATATAAAGATGAAATTGTTGCTGATGATGATTTAAATGTTAAAGTTGTTATAATTGTACATTTATCATTGTTGTATTTTATTTATTCTGCTGTGTGTTGATGTAAAAGACTCTGATGTAATTAAAAGTTTTTAAACTCTTTGTCAAATTGTACGAAATGAAGTGTAACGATCCCGTGGAACTTCGAATTCAGTCTTATTTGGAATTCGGGTGTTACACGTTTATTCTCTTTTGATCATTTTGTACTCTTTTGGCTTGAATCCTGCATTTTTGGCTCACTACAAATTTCATTGTTTTGTGTTTTGGGTTCATATTGATTCATTATATTCATATCCCATTAATTTCTATTCATTTTTCTCTTTTTTGGATCCTAAATCCATACCCTATACCCATTAACCCGCAACCCAAAACCCAACATCTAATCCCCTCTATAAATAACTCTAAAACCCTAATTAATTAATACCATATATTACTTTCTCTCTCCTCTAACCTCCCGCCGCTCTCTCCTATTCCCGACTCTCTCTCTGTTTCCCTTCGACCCACCGACCGTCGCTCCGATCGTCCTCTCCGACCACCACAACCTCCATCCTGCTCATTGACCCCCATGTGCTCTCCCTAGCCCTTGTCGCCACCCTATCATCCAACCACCGAAGAAACTCCACCTTCATCCCCGAATCCCTGTCTCTTCCCGCACTCCTCCATCAACTCGTCATCCTCGTCTTCACTTCGTCCCCGTCATCACCCTGCCACCGCTTGCCCTGTGCTCCCGTCGATCACCGATTGTGCCCTCTCAAATGCACCCAGTAACCCCTCGAACCCATCATCTTCCCGTCGCTTGAACCCATCACCGCCCCCTTTGACTGCACCTCGCAGCATTTCCAACCCCTGAAGACCCCCCCCCCCCCGCTATCCCCTCCTCATCTTCATCCCGTGCCCTCGACCGCAACCGCCATCTCCACCCATTCCCCGGTTTACTTCCAAAATAGAGGATGCCGGCGAAGCCCTGTTTTCTATCGACAGCTCTTCCCCAGAGCGTCGTCGACCACCCCGTCGTTCGCCATCGTGCCCTAGTCCTCGCCAGTGCCGCCCTATTAATAGCCACCTAGCCCAGCTGCTGCTGCACTGCCGCTTTCTCTGTTTGGGTGTTCCCTGTGTTGGAGTTTTACGTGCGTCGCATGTGTAATTGTCGTCGATTGGATTTCTTGCTGTTTTGCATGCGCCGTTCGTGTTTCGTCGTCCGGGATTGCCATCCCGTTATTCTTTATATTCGAATTTATCATCTAACAGGAAAGTCTCTCTTGAACTAGTTTGATTATTTTTGTTCAAGAATTTTGTTGATCCCCGCAAGTAGATAATCTTTTAATCATTATATTGTTATACTATTCATCTTCCGTTGAGTATATTGAGGGTTTACACGAGTTAACCCGAGATATCCTCGACATCGTGCCGTTATCTTTGATTCGAACCCTAGTCCCTATTGCACATTGCATATGCACAAAATACATGAAAATAACTAGATCTATGTTATAGAATTGTTTGATGAATTGAATCTTTCCGATCGAATTTGATTTGATGAATTAATTGCCATGATTGTAAATTGCATCATAATCTATAAAACTGCATGTTAATCATCAAATAGCACTTTGTTTATTAATTATCATGAATTACATTCTGGTATGATGAAATTATTTCCTATTCTGATTAAATTATTTTTTGGCCTGCTGTTTACCTCTTTTTGTATCAGAATTTCAACCCCGTTGCTGTAGTAATTTGAAAGAACTTTGTAAATATGAATTATACCCCATGAGTCTATTTTCCAGAACTTTTGACAGAATTGAATTCCGAGTTAGCATCTGTTAGATATCAGTCTTTTAGTACTGCTAGGTTCAGATTTCCAGATTCACAATTTCATGCGTATCACCCTGATTTATTTGTAAACAGTACATGTTAACAGTAAAATAAAAATATGAAATAGATTTGAATGAAACTAGACATGTTTAGGAATCACCCTGAATTTTTGTAGATTTAATAGATGAGTTTTTTGACCTGAAACATATCTGTGAACATAATCTTTAACCTACTGGCTAAACATGAAATCTGAAAAGAATAGGAATTAGACCTAGTTTATTTAATATTTATATGTCATGTGTATATTCGATGGAACTGACAGAGTCTCTAGTTTCTAGAACTTCTAACGGATCCAGATTTTCTTTTCTGTAGCAGCGGGAATCTTTGTTTTCGTACAGTAACGTCCTGCTGTCCAGATTGTGTGATTTGTGTTGATTTAATATATATTTGCTTCTTGCTTTGTCTGTAACGAGTAGAATTATTCACACCTAACATGGTACAACCTTGACACCTTCTTGCATGCTCACATAGGATGAAATAAAATATTAAAAAGCCAAGGTATTATGGGTTGATTTGGTAGTGAACAATCGGAAACTGTACTCGGTAGAGGCCTTTTTGCTTGCATAGTTTACATGGAAAGTAGAGAAATGCTTGGCATTGTGTGATCACGCTATCATGATATCTTGTTAACGAGTATACGATCCATGAATTCACCATCAGTCTAAAACGTTCACTTTTTGCTTGCGACGAACATGTGGAATGGGACGCAATAGTACATGCACTTGATAGGTTATAAAATGAATAATAACCAGCATTTCACAATTCATGCTTGATCCCGTATATAGTCATAAATATAGAACTTAAATTGACATTATTAATTAATGCATGATTAAATATAGACCTTTGACATTATTGTCAATCTTTGTCTTTGTTCTCAACTTTGATCCCGTCCCTTATTTTTGATATACCGTGTTTCCTATTACTCTTTGTTTCACTCTACTTGCTGTCCATGACTTGCTCCAAGGGCATTATTTTCTCTCTTTTTAAAGCACAAGTTTACAGGTACTGAAGGATTACTATCAGAATGAATTGGTGAGCAATAATTTTAGAAGATGGAGCCGAAGATTTCGTTGCTTGAATTATTTTTATGCTATATTTCCCTTTGAACTTTGTTATGGATAGTATACATTGTTTTGGGCTTTTGTCCCGTAGTTTGTTTTTCTATATATTGAATATTATGTTGAATATTATTATTTGTATCATTTCATTTATTATTGAAGTTTTTCTTTGATTCATGTGATTATATTCTCTTGCGTGGTTGTGTTTGTTGTTCATATTGTTGAGTTAGACTGGTACAGCTTAGAGATGGTGTTTACATCATTTGTTGGGCCTTCGTTACATACTCGTATTCCGTATTTTGGGAAGCGGGGTAAAAATCAAGATGATCCATGGTTGATATGTGTGTTTGCAATGGATCTGTGCGAACAAACCCATTTGCAATGGAGCATTCCTCTGTGTGTGTGTGTGTGTGTGTATATATATATGTGCACCCTGCAACCACATCCTCACTATTTAAATATTCTAAAAAGTAATACTTTCCCCATAAGAAAACCACCTCACCATTTAAAATCAATTATATACATTTCAAATGCACTTGGTGAAGCCACGCCAAGCCCTTGTTGGAGATAAAACTCATACTAGTATAATCCTGGAAAGTAATACTTACCCCATAAGAAAACCACGTCACCATTTAAAATCAATTATATACATTTCAAATGCACTTGGTGAAGCCACGCCAAGTCCTTGTTGGAGATAAAACTCACACTAGTATAATCCTGTGCAATATTATACAAAATCTTTCAAAAATGAGAAAATAAGTAACTATTTTTGAAAAATCCATCTAATAGTGCACGATTCTTTATGTTTGATTAATGAATATAATTCCTATTCAAAATTTGGATGGAGAAATAATGGGTGGTTACCTCGTACATTTAGTCCCTTTTTTATAAAAAAAGAGAAAAATTCTTGGACTAAATGGGTTTTAGCATATCAAAATATTCACAATAGCCCATATAATTCTGATAATGGCAAATACACCCTTGTGAGTCTCATAAAATTCATTTGCAAATAAATTTTCTCATATATTATAATCTCTAAATAAGCACCTTCAAATATTAGGGTATTACATAAACTGCCCCATTTTTAATCGTTGTTAGCCCCTCGCGGTGGATCTAGTCCACAACCGAGAGAAAGCACGTGTAACAACACTGCCCAAATGTGGGCATCTAAATATTATATAAGGGTGGGCATCTACATGTTATATAAGAGACCCTACCGAACATGCACGACTTCATGTCGGCCCTTAACTGGCTTTGGGAGGCCAAGGGTTACTGAAGGGAATTGGAGAAGGTTAGTGAGGGGGTCTATCTCATTCGATTCCCCTCCAAGCATATGCTGGTGGAGGCAGTGGAGGAAGGAGTCATTAGTGTAGCGGGGTGTGCTGCAACCATCACTCCATGGCAACCGAAGTATGGAGTGAAGCTCAAACCAAAGCCTTGTCATATTTGGATTAATATGCCTCTACCTCCCCTGCATTTTTGGGATGAGGACTTTCTTCTCCCGCTATTGAGCCCATTTGAGATGATAATCACCATGAACACTTATATGAAAAACCAGGAGAGGTTGGAGAATGCTGTAACACCCCGAATTCCATTTACATGTGATTTATAGCACAACAGGATCTTTTACTTCATTTCGTACAATTTTACTAGGAAATTAAAACTTTTCATTATACACATTGTTTCAGAATTATACAGCATAAGTTAAATAAAATACAACATGGTATATTTACAATTCTAACATCAACAGCTTTGAAAATGATCTTTAGCATCAATCGTCTTTTTTTCCAAATCAAATTCCTGCACTGAAACACGTCAGTTGCTTACAACCGACGCAATGTTATAAAACAGCGATCCTCGCTATGTCGTAATATAATGATTCTCTTACTTTAGTAACCACAAACTTGAATGCATAAATAAAGTGTAAAAGAGTGACTATTCTAAACATATCAGTGTATGATATGACTTAATGCCTAATGCAGATGTTATACAATAATGACACTAATGCATACTTGTTCGGATTCTATGCATCCCATTCTACATAGGTCCGAGGGCAAGCACATACGTACTCAACAGTAAAGGGTTTAATCCCACGCTATGAATAACTACTCAGTAACAAAATCAAGATTTAGATATTCCACGAGCATGGACTCCAGCCCTGGAGTCCACCGTGAGGCTTATATGGAAATCCTCGTCGTGCGAACATCCCACAAGTGCCCCTCCAGCCCGGGTATACGCATATACTGTAACATCCCGTATAAAATTTTTAAATGAAAAATGCATTTCTTGTTTTTTACACGTGCAACGCACGTGCAATTTCATCTTATGATTTTTATTTTCAATTTTATTTAAAAGTTATGCACAATTTCCTTTCATTCATTTTTGTTGCATATTAGAACCCATAGACCTAATAGAAGAATCTAAGCCCATTAAAATAAATTAAATAAATAAAAATAGACCAAGACCACAAGAGGAAGCCCACTAAAAAAAATCCTACAATTAGTTGTACACTTGTCATGTAAACAACATGTACAAATACATAAATAACAACTAACAAATGAGAGTGTGTGCTTGTGGGTTGCACGTGCACGTAGTGCAACCCTAAAGTCACAAGAAGAGTTAGCCATGCATAAGAATAGGAAGAGTTGGGAGTTTGTGAGAGTAATGGTGAGTGGGCAATTAGTGTAGGGGGTTACGTAGGTTATGACATAAAACACTTAATTTGAGTAGTAGTTTAGCCTTCTCAAACCCTATAAATACCACCCCCTTTCCTTCATAATCTTGTACCAAAGATCAAAAGAAAGAAAAGATAAAAAATAAGAAAGGGAGGAAAAGAAAGAGAGAATTGTTTGAGTTCTTGCTTGGAGAAAGGAGAGCTTGCTAAGAGAAGAAAAAAGTCCAATTCTTAGAGCAAGGAGCAAATTCTAGGAGTCTTCTTCTACTTTAGAATCTTCATTTGAGGTGGGTGTCTTCTTGAGCTTTCTAATTTATAGTATCATGTATATGTAGGTAAATTGACAGATAAACTAGATATGCATATGAGTAGTGATTAAATTGAAATGGTGATATTTAGAATGATGATGCATGCTAATTGAAAATTTTTTATGAAGATAAGTTGAATTAATGTTGTTTAATTGCATGGTAGTACATCTTGATTAGATTAAATGATATGAAAATAGATTTGTACACAAAGTTACTAATTCATGCAAAGAAAGTTATTGTTTTAAATTTTGTTTACACTTCAGAAAATCATATCTAATAAAATTGTTGAAATCTGGAATGAAAACTTTTTGGGGAGCATCTTGTATATGTCAGTAGCATCCTTTAAAATTTCATAAGATTTGGAGTTCGTTTATTATTTTAATAAATTCTAAACTCAAAACTGGTCAGTAATTGGCTGGTTGCAGGAATTCTGCACACCGTTCGGTTTTTTATTAATTCAGCATTGTAAATGAAATAATTTGAGAAAAGTCAGAACTAAGAAATTATAGTAGACACATTAACCTTTCTGGAAAGTCCAAGAACTCAAATTTTCATAAAGAATTGAATTTTATATGAATTTTACATGACTGTACAGTAGCAGTATTTCAGTATCTCGACCCCACTGTATATTTTGAAGAATTCAGGGTTATAGATATGGTATTACGAGAAAACTTATAGCTACAAAATGAAAGTAGACTTGTATACCTTCAGTTTGATATAAAGAACGCTAAGTTTCATGAAGTATACATTTTCTATGATTTTTACAAATAGCATGAAATGCAGTTCTAACTTTGAATTTATTGTTTTGCAAAGTTACTTAAACGACTTGATTGAAAATATATTCTCGCTGTTTTAAGTTATATTTTGGGAAAGTAAAGATCATATTCATGAGTAGATGATATGTGAACTTAAGAAAGACTTATAGATATAGGATTAAGATGTTAAGATTTGTTCAAAATAAATCAAAGGAAGATGATGAGATTGATTTTCAAAGATAAATTTTAAAGAGATGATGTCTTAATCTTAATTAACTTGATTCAAGAAAGTTTTGGATGAATTTGAAAAGTGTTTGTGAAAATGAATAGGTTGAGATTGTACCTATTGATGAATGAATAAGGAGATGAGTACCCCAAGTTGTTGAACATAGAAAGATGTTGATTCTAGAGGCTTAGTGATACCCAGGTACCGGCAAAAGTAATGGAAATGAACAATTGATTTTTGAGATGTGGCGAATATGGGATGTCGTTCTTAGTATTTTTGTGTAAGACTGGTAGGAGGGTAACCTAGCTCTAGGTAGTATTATTTATTCACGTTCAAACATAAGAATTAGGCACTAAGTGAAGATGTAATAAAGTTGGGCAAACGTAAGTGGAAGGCCTCTATATAGTCGGGTGGTGGATTCCGGGACTATAGACCCAGTCGGGCAGTAGATTCTGGGGCTGTGGTTGCTTGCGATGGAGGCGAGCCTTAATTAAATTCGGAATTATGATTGATTGGGCGGTAAATTCTGGGATCATGAATAGTCGGGCAGATAGTAGGACGTACTCGGGCTAGAGGGACACTTGCGGGATGTTCGCACGACGAGGATTCTTTATAGTCTGGCGGTGGATCTCCGGGACTAGAATCTATACTCGTGGAATGTCTAAACTTTGTTTTATTACTGGGTAGTTATCATGGCGAGGGATTAAATCCTTTAATGTGAAGTACGTAGGTGCTTGCCCTCGGGTCTATGTAGTATGGGATGCATAGAATCCGAACAAGTATGCATTAGTGTCATTGTAGTATAACACCTGCATTAGACATTAAGTCATGTCATACACTAACATATCTAGGGTATTCACTCTTTACACATTTATATGCATTCAATTTTGTGATTTGTTAAAGTAAGAGATTTCGTTATAATACAGCATAGAAGGGATCGTTGTTTGTAACATTGCGTTGGTTGTAAGCAACTGATATGCCCACAGTTTCATATGCAGGACTTGGATCTTATATGGAGATATAGAGATGAATTTGATGATGATGATTAGTTACATGTTCAAGTTGTTGAAATTGTATATTTATCATGTTGTATTTCATTTATTTTCCCCTGCTTTATTGATGTAAAAGAACAATGTTGTAATAAAAATTTCAAATTTTCTTGTAAAATTGTACGAAGTGAACTGTAGATCCTGTTGAGCTACGAATTACCGTATTTTGGTATTCGGGGTGTTACAAATGGTATCAGATCCACGCTTCAATAAGTAGTACAAATTTACAAGGACGACACATTAGGGTGGACATTAGAGTGTGAGTTTAGCTTATAGAGATTTAAATGTAAGTAGTTTACATTTGTGTTGCTCTATACGCTGATGTTTCTCCTCCTTTTCCCTATAAGATAGCCAATCATCATGACCTCGAAAATGTGGATGAATGGTTCGTTCCTTTCGAAGAAGAAGAAGACCCAAAAGAGGAAGAAAAAGACCCAGAAGAAATAGATGAAGAACTACCCGAGTCCAGGGAGATTACACCACCTCCACCTGATTCCCCAGAAGAATCCTCAGACGAAGAACCCATTCAAGATGACCAAGGTGGTATTGTTACTTCTCTTCGAAGGAGTTGGATGACGAGAAGTGGAGAGTAAACCACTTAGAATCACGGTAAGCAGTGGACAGGGAACGCATTCATGAACTGAGTCGCCAAGTATGGGACTCAAAAAGCTCCAGCACGTGAATGCTCAACACTTCGCTAAGCTGGATCAGATGACTCGCTGGGACAAGCAGGAGCGTCATTAAAAGTTTGAAGACATGAAGAAAGAAATTCAGGAATTATGGGGAGAGCTCAGAGAAACCAAGAAAAACTGTAGAATCTAAGATGTATTTATGTTAAGTGATGAATGGATGTAAAAGCAAGTTTTCTCCCCGTCAGGAGAAAATTTAACTACCGACCGATATTATGAAGGGTGTGATCTTGAGATCGGAAGCAAAATCTTGGGCATCGACCTCATTGAGTTGGCAGTTTTAGGGGTCTACATAATCATTGGCATAGACTGGATGTCCATCTACAATTCCACTATTAAGTGCAAGAGTAAAGAGGTTGTGATAAAGACACCTGGGGGACCAGCAGTGACATTTCAAGGGAAGGGGAAGTGTAAACAGTTGGTAGCAACGCTATCTGAGCAGAAGGTTCCCGAAGAGAAGAAGTGAAGCAGATTCCAGTAGTCCGGGATTTTCCAACAGTGTTTCTAGAAGATCTACCCAGGCTTCCACCTCAGCGGGATGTAGATTCGGTATATCTGTTCAGCCAGGGAGTGCACTCATTTCTAAGGCACCATATAGAATGGCGCCGGTTGAGAAAGATGAGATGAAGAAGCAGATTGAAGAGCAGTTGGACAAAGAATTCATCAGGCTGAGTGCGTTACCTTGGGGAGCACCAGTTCTTTTGGTAAATAAGAAGGATGGATCGATGAGAATGTGCATCGATTACAGAGAGTTGAACCGGGTAACAGTGCAGAACAAGTATCCGATTCCTCGAATCGATGATCTATTCGACCGTCTACAAATAACAGCTATCTTCTCTAAAATAGATCTATGGTCGGGTTATCACCAGGTCCGAGTAAAGGAAGACGATGTGCACAAGACGGCTTTCAGAACTTGACTTGGCCACTATGAGTTCCTAGTCATGCCATTTGGAGTAACCAATGCACCTGCTATTTTCATGGACATGATGAACAGGGTCCTGCGGCCGTTCATCGATTCTTTCATCATTGTGTTCATCGACGACATACTAGTCTACTCCAAGACAGAGGTAGAACATGCCGAGCACGTAGTAGAGGTACTGAAGAAGTTACAGGAGCAGAAGCTATATGCAAACTTTTTTAAGTGTGACTTCTGGAAAACTGAAGTCGCCTTCCTGGGTCACATCCTTTCTAAGGAGGGAGTGGCTACTGACCCACAAAAGATTGAGGCAGTAAGAGATTGGCCAAGACCGACTATGGTGAAAGAGATCAGGAGCTTTTTGGGATTAACAGGCTACTATAGAATTTTCATTCAGGACTACGCCCAGATAGCTGTGCCGCTCACTAGGCTTACAAAGAAAAACATGAGTTTTAAATGGTCGGAACAGTGTGAGGCTAGCTTTCAGGATTTGAAGGAAAGGTTGACTACTGCTCCCATCCTGGCTTTACCAAAAGTAGGAGTCAACTATGATGTCTACAGCGATGCTTCCCATTGCAGACTGGGCTGTGTGCTGATGCGGAAGGAAAGGTAATAGCTTATGGGTCTAGACAGCTGAGGCCGCATGAGAAGAATTACCCAACCCACGATCTGAAGTTGGCAGCAATCATCTTTGCGCTAAAGCAGTGGAGGCACTATGTATATGGGGAAAAGGTTAACATGTACACGGATCATAAGAGTCTAAAGTACATCTACCAGCAGAAGGACTTGAATCTGAGACAGCAGAGATCGTTGGAAGTGTTGGAAGATATTCGACTCGAAATCAAGTATCATCCAGGCAAGGCCAATGTGGTGGCTGATGTGCTCAGCAGGAAGTGCAGTTTGTCCCGATTGATCACAACTTAGGAGAAGTTGGCAGGGGAACTTGATCGAGCAGAGATTGAGGTGGTGTTGTAAGGATTAGGGGCTTCATTAGCTCAGTTGGGACTTCAACCCACACTAAGGGACAGGATTATCAACAGTCAGAAGATCGATCCGGAGATTCAAGAGATGAGAGAGCAGGTTGGCACCGGCAGGTTGACAGAATTCCAGGTGAAAGATGAGGTATTGTGATTTGGAGAGCGGCTGTGCGTGCCAAATCAAGCAGAACTGAAGGAGAGCATTCTACAAGAAGCACATGCCACTTTATTATCCGTACATCCAGGAAATACCAAGATGTACCCGGATATAAAGCAGTATTTCTGGTGGTCGGAAATGAAGCGGGATGTGGCTGAGTTTGTCGCCAGGTGTGCAGTCTGTCAGCAGATCAAGGCTGAGAATCAGAAACTCGGGGTTTTGTTGCAGCCATTACCCATTCTGGAGTGGAAGTGGGATAATATCATTATGGACTTCATTAGGATTGCCCAGGATTTCCAAGGGCAACGATGCAATTTGGGTGATAGTGGACCGACTCACCAAAACGGCTCACTTTTTGGCGATGAAGCTTACTTGGTCTATGGAGAGTTAGCCGAGTTGTATGTCCGGGAGATCGTGATGCTACATAGAGTTCCTTTGTCGATTGTATTCGACCAAGATGCGCGATTTACCTCACATTTCTGGAGAAGTCTTCAAGCAGCTTTGGGGACAAAGATTAATTTTAGTACTGCTTTCTATCCTCTGACTGATGGACAGACCGAGAGGGTCAACCGGGTACTAGAAGATATGCTAAGATGTTGTGTGTTGGATTTTGGTGGCAGTTGGGAGAGGCATTTGGCTATAGTGGAATTTGCCTACAATAATAGTTTCTAGACAAGCATTGGGATGGCACCTTATGAGGCTCTGTATGGAAGGAAGTGTAGAACACCAGTGTGTTGGTATGAAGTGGGGGAACGACAGTTGTTTGGACTAGAGATTGTGCAACAAACCTCAGAAAAGATTGAGTTGATCAGGAAGAGGTTAGTCGATGCCCAGAGCAGATAGAAAAGTTATGCGGACAACCGGAAGGGAGATTCGGAGTTTGAGGAAGGTGACTTTGTCTTTGTGAAGGTGTCTCCAACCAATGGAGTGATTCAGTTTGGAAGGGGAGGGAAATTAGCCCCGAGATATATAGGTCCTTGTAAGATATTGAAGAGAATTGGGAAGACGGCTTATCGGTTAGAACTACCGGAAGAGTTGGCCCAGGTACACAATGTCTTCCATGTGTCTATGCTGCGAGGCTATATTCCGAATCCGAGTCACCATTTGTCCGAAGTGCCAGAAGGTCTACAGTTGGATTTGAGCTACACTGAGCGTCCAATAGAGATTGTGGATCGATGGGAGAAAGTCTCGAGGAATAAGACTATACCTATGGTCAAGGTCGTTTGGAGGAACCAACTTGTTGAAGAGGCCAATTGGGAATCTCAGGAGAGAATGATGAAAGATCACCCTGAGCTTTTCAAATAAAAATTTGTATTAAAAAAAAATTTCTTCTCACTTTCTTTGTTTTTCTCACTCTTTAAGTGTATTTCCGAAGACGGAACTATTCTAAAGAAGGAGTGTTGTAACATCCCGTCTAAAATTTTTAATGAAAAATACATTTCTTATTTTTAAACGTGCAATTTCATCTTATGATTTTTTATTCTCAATTTTATTTAAAAGTTATGCACAATTTCCTTTCATTCATTTTTGTTGCATATTAGAACCCACAGGCCTAATAGAAGACTTTAAGTCCATTAAAATAAATTAAATAAATAAAAATAGACCAACCCCACAAGAGAAAGCCTACTAAGAAAAATCTTACAATTAGTTGTGCACTTGTCATGTAAACAACATGTACAAATACATAAATAACAACTAACAATTGAGAGTGTGTACTTGTGGGTTGCACGTGCACGTAGTGCAACCCAAAAGTCACAAGAAGAGTTATCCATGCATTAGAATAGGAAGAGTTGGGAGTTTGTGAGAGTAATGGTAAGTGGGCAATTAGTTTTGTGGGTTACGTAGGTTATGATTTAAAACACTTAATTTGAGTAGTAGAAGAGCCTTCTCAAACCCTATAAATATCACCCCCTTTTCTTCATAATCTTGCACCAAAGATCAAAAGAAACAAAAGATAAGAACAAGAAAGAGAGGAAAAGAAAGAGAGAATTGTTTGAGTTCTTGCTTGGGGGAAGGAGAGATTGCTAGGAGAAGAAGAAAGACTCATTCTTGGAGCTAGGAGCACCTTCTAGGAGTCTTCTTCTACTTTAGAATCTTCATTTGAGGTGGGTGTCTTCTTGAGCTTTCTAATTTATAGTATCATGTATGTGTAGGTAAATTGATAGATAAACTTGATATGCATATGAGTAGTGATTAAATTGAAATGATGATATTTCGAATGAAGATGCATGCTAATTGAAAGATTTTCATGAAGATAAGTTGAATTAATGTTGTTTAATTGCATGGTAGTACATCTTGGTTAGATTAAATGATATGAAAATAGATTTGTACACAAAGTTACTAATTCATGCAAAGAAAGTTACTATTTTAAATTTTGTTTACACTTCAAAAAATCATATCTAATAAAATAGTTAGAAACTAGAACTAAAACTTTTTGGGGAGCATCTTATATATGTCAGTAGCATCCCTTTAAAATTTCATAAGATTTAGAGTTTGTTTATTATTTTAATAAATTCTAAACTCAAAACTGGTTAGTAGTTGGCTGGTTGCAGGAATTCTGCACACCTTTCGGTTTTTTATTAATTCAGCATTGTAAATGAACTAATTTGAGAAAACTCAGAACTAAGAAATTATAGTAGACACTTTAGCCTTTCTGAAAAGTCCAAGAACTCAAATTTTCATAAAGAATTGGATTTTATATGAATTTTACAAGACTATACAATAGCAGTATTTTAGTATCTCGACTCCACTGTATATTTTGAAGAATTCAGGGTTATAGATATGGTATTTCGAGAAAACTTATAACTACAAAATAAAAGTAGACTTGTATACCTTCAGTTTGATATAAAGAACGCTAAGTTTTGTGAAGTATATATTTTTCTATTATTTTTACAAATAGCATGAAATGCAGTTTTCTAACTTTGAATTTACTATTTTGCAATGTTACTTAAACGACTTGATTGACAATATATTCTCGCTGTTTTAAGTTATATTTTGGGAAAGTAAAGATCATATTCATGAGTAGATGACATGTGAACTTAAGAAATACATATATATATAGGATTAAGATGTTAAGATTAGTTCAAAATAAATCAAAGGAAGATGATGAGATTGTTTTTTCAAAGATAAATTTTAAAGAGATTATGTCTTAATCTCAATTAACTTGATTCAAGAAAGTTTTGGATGAATATGAAAAGTGTTTGTGAAAATGAATAGGTTGAGATTGTACCTATTGATGAATGAATAAGAATGCATGAAATAATTTGAATAAATTATGAATACATGAAATTTGAGAATATGAATTATAAGGGGATGAGTACCCTAAGTCGTTGAACATGGAAAGATGCTGATTCTAGAGGCTTAGTGATACCCAGGTACCAGCAAAAGTAATGGAAATGAACAATTGATTTTTGAGATGGGGCAAATATGGGATGTCGTTCTCAGTATTTTTGTGTAAGACCGGTAGGAGGGTAAACTAGCTCTAGGTAGTATTATTTATTCATGTTCAAACCTAAGAATTAGGCACTAAGTGAAGATGTAATAAACCTGGGCAAACGTAAGTGGAGAGCCTCTATATAGTCGGGCGGTGGATTCCGGGACTATAGACCTAGTTGGGCAGTGGATTCCGCGGTTGTGGTTGCTTGCGATGGAGGCGAGCCTTAATTAAATCTGGGATTATGATTGATCGGGCAGTGGATTTCGGGATCATGAATAGTCGGGCGGATAGTAGGTCGTACTCCATTATATATGTGTATACCGGGGCTAGAGGGACACTTGCGGGATGTTCGCACGACGAGGATTCTGTATAGTTGGGCGGTGGATCTCCGGGGTTGGAATCCGTACTCGTGGAATGTCTAAACTTTATTTTATTACTGGGTAGTTATCATGGCGAGGGATTGAACCCTTTAATGTGGAGTACGTAGGTCCTTGCCCTCCGACCTATGTAGTTTGGGATGCATAGAATCCAAACAAGTTTGCATTAGTGTCATTGTAGTATAACACCTGCATTAGGCATTAAGTCATGTCATACACTAACATATCTAGGGTATTCACTCTTTACACTTTTACATGCATTCAAGTTTGCGATTTGTTAAAGTAAGAGATTTCGTTATAATACAGCATAGAGAGGATCGCTGTTTGTAACAGTGCGTCGGTTGTAAGCAACTGACGTGCCCACAGTTTTATATGCAGGACTTGGATCTTATAAAGAGATATAGAGATGAATTTGATGCTGATGATTAGTTACATGTTCAAGTTGTTGAAATTATATATTTATCATGTTGTACTTCATTTATTTTCCGGTGCGTTATTCATATAAAAGAACAATGATGTAATAAAAGTTTCAAATTTTCTTGTTAAATTGTACGAAGTGAAGTATAGATCCTATTGAGCTACGAATTACAGTATTTTAGTATTCGGGGCGTTACTTATACATTGGAGAATGGCCTCCCATCTGTCCGACTATTCATGATCCTGGATTCCATCGTCAAACCAATCATAGTCCCGGATTTAATTAAGGTTCGTCTCCATTGCAAGCAACCACAGTCCCAGAGTCCACCGTCTGGGTCTATAGTCCTGGAGTCCACTGTCAAACTATATAGAGGCGCCCCTCTTACATTTGCCCAAGTTTTATTACAACTTCTCTTAGTGCCTATCCGTAAGTTTAAACATGAATAGATAATACCACCTAGAGCTAGCTTACCCTTATACCGGTCTTACACAAAAATACCGAGAACGACAGCCCATATTGGCCACTTCTCAAATCAATAAATCATTATTATACTTACCGGCACCTTGGTCTCACTAAGCCTCTAGAATCAATATCTTTTCAAGTTCAAAATCATGGGGTACTCATACCCTTATAATTCATATTCTCAATTTCATTTATTCTTATCTCATTCAATATTTTAATTTATTCTTTCATTTATTCATTATGAAATAAGCACTTCCAAATTACTTATTTTTAATAATTCACAATGCTCTTTGATTACAAAAATTCCTTTTTCACAATCATGTATCATTCTCAATACAAAATTCTTTAAGAATAAAACATCATTACTTAGTACAAGATTAATCATTAGAAAACTCCAATTTGAATCCCCTAATCATGTGTTGAAATTATTAGAAATCAACTCTTAAAATCTTTAGTCTTACACATTTTTCTAGAATTCTAATACATGAAGATGACTTTATTTCTCAAAATACCTCTTAGAATATTATAAAAAAATCTCAAGTGATCTATGAATTTTCCCAATTTTTATAACTTGAAAATCAACTCAAAAAAAATAATAAAACACAAATTGTGTATGGCCAGCTCGAACTCAGAACCAACAAGCAACCAAACAGTAGCCCAACCAATAGACCACTCACATTTTCTGATAAGGAAATGATTGAGTTCTTTTTATACACAAATACTTTCTCTGATTTTAAAAAAAATTAATTTAAACAGAGCCCAAACCCCAGCTCAAACCCGTGACCCCCAGGTGACACGTGGCGACACCAGGCGCAATGGCTCCTATGCTAGCCACCAAGCCAAAGCACCATATCTGATTATATATGGGTTTAAATTCATATAACTCGTCTTTCTGATAAAACTCATTTTAAACACTTTCAACTATTTTCGATTTCTATTTTTTTTTCTCAATTTGATTGCTCATAAAACAAATTCTTGAGTTTCCAGAAATACTTTATCATAAATTTTACTCATATTAGCATCAAGTCGTTCCCAATTTAACTCAAATAATCACTTTTTATAATTTTAGTACTCAAATAATCACTTTCATAAATCTAGCATTTATATGTTTTGATTAGAAAAAAATTGACTACATCATGAATGTATTTTCTTTTTAGCATTTCTCACTTCTCATCAATTTTATAATTCATTTTTTTAATATTCACACAACTTCCTAAGTACAAATTAACAACTTTATGCATACAAATATACAATTTCTATAACCCAAATATGGCATATTCTTAGTGCCTAACCACTTCAACATTCTATTGAATTAGAATTTTGATTCAACAACTTAGTTATATCATGGTGAAGTTTTCATTTTAGCATGCAACAATTTTCATGTTTTATTTTTACCACCATTCTAAATATCAACACCATATTCATCACAACAATTAACCATACAAAATATCAATTTCAACCATCAATTTTTCTACACATGCATACTATCATACTTTTAGAAAGTTCAAAAAATCACCCACCCATACGAAGATCTCAATTTCTCCTAGCCAATGAACTCCGAGAAGCCTTCAAACCTCCTCAAAATTCGCGTCCCAAAAGAAAATCCGCAGCCAAGCATTTCGGCCAGCAAGCACGGGAACAACACCCATTTTGTTTTTGTTTCATTTTTTTTTAAACTTTCTGATTAGGAGATAGGGTGGGGGGGGGGGGGGGGGGGGGGGGGTATTAAATAGAATTAGGTGGTGGGGTTTTAATTAATTTAATTAATTATCCACTCACTTCTTCCTCTCCCCCACTCACTCCAACCAATAGTCGGCCATGTCCCTTGAGTTGCACACACGTGCACACACTTCTCATTCTTTAATTATTTTTTATTAGTCTATTTGTATATGTTTGTTACATGACAAGTGTGTAGGATTAAAAAGTGTACATTTAAAGTGTAGAATAAAACCATGGGCCTCTATTTTTAATTAATTTACTTAGTGGGCTTTAAAATGGACTTTAGGCTTTTGGGTTTTAATAAATAAATAAATAATACAAATGTGAAAATTAAAATGAGAAGAAAAATGTGTAAGGCTTTTAGAAAAATTTAGAAATAAAAATGTACATAAAAATTTACGTGCGATGTAGATAAAAACAAATATTCAAAATATAAAATAGATTTGATTAACGGGAAAATGTTTATAAATATTAGGAATATAACATACGAAAAAAATATTTATTTTGATAATGTTACGGATATTTCGCGTAACGGAAAATATACGTAATCGACAAGTGTATTGAAAGCACGTGCAATGTACGTAAAACAAAAGGATTAAAAATAAATATTTGAGTTGGCCCAAAATGAGTTTTGAAAAGACGGAAAATGTAAAAAAAATCAGAATATAAAATACGTATGACATTTATATAAAAATACATTACGAATATTACTCGTAACTGTACGAACTACATGTGCAGTAATTTTCTACGAAATACGTTACAAATATCACAGAAGAGTAATTCTCCACAAAACCCTTCAAAACAGAACTATATGTGTGTGTGTGTGTGTGTGTGTGTGTGTGTGTGTTCATAAAAGTATTCAAGTATCAGTTATAGCATCAAAAATTCATCAAATAGGATTAGTATAATGTTCAAATCAAACTCAATATCAAAACAATCAAGATCCAATTGAAAATAAGTTCAAATCACAAAAACTCAATTTTTGGCCATACACACAACAGACCCGAGATTTCCCCTCTTCACCATATTCAAAACATGATCTCTGTTGATCCAAAAACCATTCTTATAACTCATTAAACCCCTCACATCAATTGCCCATGAATGTGTGCAGTTACAACATGCATTAATCAAGTTTAACTTCGTCAAAAACCCAAAACAGAGCATATATGATATACACACAGTGAAAATTCTTCTTTAATCAATTTTGAGCATTATGAGTCCTACCACTCCTTATAATCAATCAAAGCAGCAAGTACATGGAAGAAAGCAACATACCCATGATTAATATGCAATTACAACAACCATTCATCAAATTTTATTCATCGAAACTACCAAGCAATGTGTATGTATGTATGTTCAACAGTATAGAACTCATTTTTATTCAAATTTTGTGCATCTTCATCATATAATCTCAACATACATGTTCAAATTAGTAACCATATGAAAGAAAGTAACATGCTCATGATCTCTTTTAGGTTCTTAACAATCTCAAGTCATTTATTTAGGGTTTTAATCATCATTAGCATAGTTTTCATGAAAAAAATTTAATTTTTGTTCATCCATCAATCCATAGTTCATTATATCATTATACAATCCCTAAAATACTTTCTAATAAACAAATAATCACAAACAACATGCATAGAACAATAAAAAATCAAACATATGTCACTCACCTTTTTGAAGAATCAACCGAAGTAATAAAAAGAATAAGAAAAGTCATTCCTTTCGCAAGAAAACCAAGATCCTCGCTTCGAAACTCCAAGAAATAAATAATAAAGAAAGCCCTTTGTGTAGTACAACAAAGAGACGGCTACACTCTCTTTTAAATAGGCCGGAAATCAGGTTATTAGGGTTTTTGAATAGGTTTTGTAAAATATCCTTTTTGAATATATCTTTACATATATAAATCCTTATACTTAGAAATTAGATAAACTAATTAAATTCAAATTTAAAAACAAAATAACAACCCTAATACTGGCCGGCACTGTTTGTAAGCCCAGAAAGAAAAAAAATTGATGTTTTGCCTCTAAGTAGCAATTTTGCAAAAAACACCCTTCTTTAAGAAATTTGCGAAATACACCAAATCTATTAAAACAAAAGGTAAAATTTTAACCACTGAACTGACTAGGCAATATGCTCAGCCCAAAAATCCGAAAATCTGGAGTTTTCACTACAAGTAGTAATTTTGCACAAAAGCCCCTCTTTTTGTAATATTTGCAAATAGGTCAAATAAATATAAAAAAATTCAAGAAAATTCATAAATAATATCTACTAATAAATAATAGGTTTCCCCAAAATAGTTTCTGACTTTGAACTTTCCAATAAAATATTTGCACGTATTTTGCACGTGTAAAAAAATAAATTCCAGAAAAATATTTATTAAATCATCAAAAATCATTTTAATTCATTTATTAATCTCAAAAAAATTATTTAAAAATCTAGGGTGTTACAAGCTCATATAGAAGATTCAGTCCTATGATGAGATCACTAACTCCACACCCCTTTTCCAATATGAACTGGAGGGTGCATAAAGAATACATTGATACAGTCCAAACAGAAACTGCTTACTGGATGCAGAGGTTAAGAGTGACCTGGATAAAGGAGGGAGATTCCATTACTCAGTTTTTCCACTGTTTGAATGGTAGGAGAAGGAGAAATTATATCTATTCACTAATGCATGAAGAATCTTTGATTACCTGCCCACCCAAAATTTAAAAAGTGTTTTGAATATTATTTTTAGGAAACCCCCCCCCCCCCCCACTCACACACCCACCCACCCACCCACCCACCCGAGAGAAACACAATCTCAGCCACCTAGATGCCCTATCACTACAAGACTAATAGTCATTACCGGTGTTTTTTTCCACATTCACTGGCATTTTAAAACCCTGCTGTAGATACCACCGGCGTTTTATAAATCGTCGGTGCAAGTGTCGCTGAATCGTGTGTCGCTGTAGCTTAGGGACATTCTCCGGCATTTTTTAAGAACGCCGGTATAGGTTAAAACTACACCGGCGGTCAAAAAATGCCGCCGAAAGGGTGGTCTCGTTTGGGAGTAATTTTTTCGGCTATCACCTACACCGGCGTTTTTAAAACGCCGGTATAGACTGCCAGATTTTCCTGAAAGCTACCCCGGCGCTTGTAAAAATGCCGGGGTAGATATTTTTTTAAAAAAAATTAAACAAAAAAAAAACCTTGAGCACTCTTGCAATCAAAACCAATTGCAAAGCAAAAAGAGCCCCAATAAAATATGAATGAAACCACAACATAAGTTCATACAGGATTATTTCATCACTAGTCACTCCTCTATAAATCATAGTATGCAACTTTAGTTACATAATCCATCTCATCATCACTTAAAACCAATGAGAAAGAACAATCTCATTTTCAAACCCAAGCAACAAGCATGAACATTATCTTAGAAACTGATACTCATTTAGACATCATGATATAATTGTATATAAAGTTTAGATAAAAAAAATTTCCATCACTAGTCACTCCTACAAAAATCATAGTGTGCAACTTCAGATACATTATCCATCTCATCTCCAAATTTAGACAAAAAAGCAACTCGTGAAGCTACACTTCTAGACAAACCATTGCTCAGTTCTAAACAAAACAGCCCCAAACAAGTAAGGATCAAATGGTTTTAACAAGTATCAAATAAGGATCAAAACAGCCCCATGTAATAATCAATTGATCAAATGGTTTTAACAAGTGAAAAAGAAAAAAGTAAGGATCTCCAGGCCAGGGTTACTTAGTAACTCCAAGCCAGATCAAGAACTTAAGTTCACAAAGGACATGAGTGACATCTACACCAAATTATAAAACCCGTGAGAAACCCATCTTCACAACACAAAACCACAAACAATATAAAAAAAGTTGCAAGCATATAGTTCAAGCAAACCACAAGATAGTTCAGACAACTGAACATGAAGGCAACTAAACATGAAGCAACTGAACATGAAGCAACTGAATGTGGTTAATTTAACTAAACATGAAGCAACTGAACATGAAAGCAATTTAAGTTATCTCATTTCTAGCCCATTGAGGCATCTTACTTCTAGTCCATTAAGATAGTTCAGACAAACCACAAATTAATGTTCTACATCTAATAGAGCTTAACCAAGCAACTAAACATGAAGCAACTGAACATAGCCTTGAAGTAATATTGTCGGCATGATTCATTTATATGAGTGCAGGGTGTTGACAGTAGAGAGCTTGTTGCTGCTTTAAAAGTTGAAGATGGAGTGAACTTTTATCAAACAGCTAGCCCAGATTGGATTCAAATCAATTATTTTCATATGCAATTTAGACCCATCATTCAACTGTAATTTTGCATCAGTGTCTTTAAATTATCTCACTTTAAAACTCTCATCTTATATTTTTTAAGATGTACCATACTTTTCTAATTGTATGGTGCCAAGAAATAATATACTTACTTCGATTAAGAGTATTTTCATCTGAAAAGTACAATTTTAACTCACATATGCAAAGAAAAAAAGCATAAGTTGTAAGAGATATGTCATCCAACTTGGGGTCTCAACTAAAATAAGCTTATCACCTCTCATTCTCAGCTTGGCTCTCCTATAAATTAACTCCTCCACTTCAATTCTTGCTCTCATCTCTCCCTCATTTAGTGAAAGAAATCTTAAAGCTCATGAGGGATAGCGTCATGAGTTGATAATGAAGCTCTGCTAACTGTTTGATATATATATGGCGCTATCTATCCTGAGCATTATGCTTTCTTCTTACTACTACTACTACTAAGTTCTTTTTCTATCAGATTATTGCAAGAGAGTTTGAAATATTTGTAGGCTACACTCCACAAAACTCCAGTTATCATTAACTGAACTACATTTCCAACCACACACTCAACCAAACCTAAAATGCAAACAACAACGAAAACAACAATCAAACAATTCACACATTCCATCACAGTCCTCATCCAATCCACTAAAATTCCGAATCTCAAAGCAAAACAATCTCACCTTCCTCTTCTCTGCCGCGATGTACCCGTTCACCCCCGGCACCAACCTGCATCCCAAAAAACCACCAAATCTCAATCCAAAACCTTAAAATAATAATAATAATAATAATAATAATATCCGCAAAAAAACTCACTTCATGACGCTCATCACAAATCTGATCACCGCCACTTGGGGAAGGGGCGACGGCGGGGAAGGGGGGCGGCATGGGGGAAGGGGGGACGTCGGAGGAGGGGGCAAAACATATTTTTAAAATCACATACAACATTAGTATGTATATCGAGCAGAACAAAAATAATAATATTAATAAGAAAGCCATGATAAATCACCTAAAATAATACAAAATAGAAACCACCAAAATGAAGAACACTGATATGAAGAGAAAACAAATCAAAGAAGAAAGAAAAAGAAAGGGGCGACGAAGATTCTCATCTAGACATCTATACATATGCACAAATCTCAAAGCAACATTAACCAACTCCTATATCATATACTAGTTATGAAGACCAAATACAAAGTCTACTAACCCATTCAGTAATACAAAGGCAATCCAGCAGAAAACCAACCAACCCATATATCAAAGAAGAGAAATAGCAAACCGAAAGAATGTATTTGAGTGAGTTTCACAAACACCAAATTAACCAAATGATACAACATAAGTTCAAAATATTGTAATCTCATAAACATAATAATGTGATCTCATCACATTCATAACCAAAATATGGAGTTCAAAATATTGAGTTACAAAGATTATTTCATCACTAGTCAAATTCAGGCAAACAAGATAGTAACTGAGATGAAACTTATACTTTTATAATACTCATGAGATAACTGTCAATTGAAACCATAATATAAGTTCAAACAGGATTATTTCATCACCAGTCACTTCTCTGTAATTCATAGTATGCAACTTCAGTTACATAATCCATCTCATCATCACTTAAAACCAATGACAAAGAACAATCTCATTTTCAAACCCAAGCAACAAGCTTGAACATTATCTTAGAAAATGATACTCATCTAGACATCATGATATAATTGTATATAAAGTTTAGATAATAAAATTTCCATCACTAGTCGCTCCTATATAAAAAAAGCATAGTGTGTAACTTCAGATACATCAAATTCAGAAAAAAGACAAAAAAGCAACTCGTGAAGCTGCACTAACCTGAAACATAAGTTTCAAATCATACATTATCGACCTCTACTTCATCTTCTAGAGATTATCCAAGGAATCCCCATCAAAAGACAGGGTTATGGAAATATCTGAGCATGGCCTGCACCATGCCACCCACTTGAAAAATAGAAGAGGAGACGATGTTTTTCAAACAGAAAAAATTTGGTGGATCTCCCTCATTTTATTACCAGCTCATCATCCACATCAACCACATTACCGACCTCTATTTCATCTTCTAGAGATTAACTTCTTAACTTTGGTCATGCCAATTTAATACAATGAGCAACATCCTCCTTAATTTCCCATGAAGCAAAAATGACACTTCTGAGTACTTGGTGGCCAAATTAGGAATTATGCCCTCATTTATTCTCAAACTTCTATGGAAGTTGCATTCCATATACTATATTAATCTGAAATATAGTATACAAGCATACCTAGTCATACAAGCATACAAGTATACCCTCAAGAACATACAGGCAAGCTAAATTAGAGAGTTGGAAAAAATTGTAGAACTAATCTCAAGAACATACCAACTACATCATACCTAGGGTTTGTGTAGAAATTTCAGAAACAAAAATTTTAAAATAAAACGATTCAGAAATTTCAAGAACAAACCTAAGGTTTGTGTAAAGGAAGTGCCGACGATGGGGGAGATAGGAGGACGGCGGGGGAGGGGAGCGACGATGAGGGGGATAGGGCGACGGCGGGGGAGGGGGCGGCGATGGGGGAAGTGCCGACAGCAGGGTAGGGGGAAGGGCGATGGGACAGCCATGGGGGAAGGGTGGCGACGATGCGGGTGAGAGAGAGAGAGAGGGTTGGGGAGACTTGCAGCGACAACGGGAGTGAGAGAGGTTGAGAGAGTGGACGACAGACGACGACGGAGCGCGGGGACGATGACGGAGGGCACAGCGATGGCGGCCAAGGCAGAGGCGGGAGAGCACGAGAGAGAAGGGGGGGAAATTGGGTTTTTCTTTTTTTGGATCGAAGGAGGAAATGGTATAGGGTTTGGGGGAAATTTATTCCAAACCCTATACCGGCGTTTTAACTAAAAAATACCGGTGAATGGGAGAAGATTTTTTGGTACATTTTTTTCTGTATATTCGCCGTCGTGTTTTATTAAAACGCCGGTGAATATGGCCTTCACCGTCATTTTAATAAAAAATGCCGGTGAATATCATAATTCCCTGGCATTTTATAGAGGCCGCCGACGTATAACCATCCAATTTAACGCCTCATTCCTAGTCTCTTCCTACCTCGGCGTTTCTGGTAAAACGCCGGGGAATATATGCCGGTAAATCCATCGTGTGTTGTAGTGTATTCACAGTTGAGGAGATTAAGAAAGCACATTTTTATATGAGTGGAGATAAAGCACCTGGACAAGATGGTTTTTCAAAGAGTTTTTATCATTAGTTATGGGGTATTATTCAAGGAGATGTGATTAATATGATGAATGCTCTCCACTCTGGCCTTGGGAGACTTAATTACTCCAGTATTTTGCTTATCTCAAAATATGAAGGGGTCAATATTGTCTCTGAGTACAGACTAATCAGTATTTTAAATTGCTCTTTCAAAATCTTCACTATGTTGCTGGCAAACATATTGAGTCCACTCCTCGACTCTCTACTATATTCATCTCAAAGTGCCTTTCTCAACAGAAAGCCTACAATTGATTGCTTCCTAGCGGCACATGAAGCCATCAATTTGTGTGGTAAGAAAAAATTAGACACTCTCATGCTGAAAAATAATTTTGGGAAGGCTTTTGATACAATTGATTGGGGTTTCATAGAGGCCATGCTTCAAGCTAGGGGTTTTGGAAGAAAATGGTGTGGATGGATCAGAATGACTCTACATTCATCAAAATAATTTATATTGATTAATGGTCAGTGTGGAAATCAGATCAATAGTAAGATGGGTCTGAAATAGGGGGATCCTCTTTCCCCAATGCTCTTTATTCTAGCTGTGGATGTATTGGCCAGGATGTTGCAATGTGGGAGATGGGACGGTACCTTTTCTCAGCTGAACCTCGGAGAGCCACTGCAGACTCTCAGTTTTGCAATTTGCTGATGACACCTTCATTTTCTGGAAAGGAGATGAGCAAGAGGTAATCAATCTCAAGTTACTTCCTTACCTATTTGCTGACATTCCAGGACTAAACATCAATTTCTCCAAATCTTCTATTATCTAGTTTGTCTCCACTAATGCAAAATTAGAAACTTTCTCTACAATCATGGGTTGTAAGAAGGCTACCACTAAACTACCTTGGAATGCCACTATCTATGGGAAAATTATGTAAGAGGGAATGGTTACCAGTGCTGCTCAAAATTGAGAAGAGGCTGTCATCATGGAAGGGGAAGATGCTCTTTAGAGGAGGTTGGCTTATATTGATCAATTATGTGTTGGGATTGTATGTCTTGCATACTTGTGTTTGATTAGAAAAAGAAACGGTGAAGCGAAAAAGGTCGAAGCGTCGATGGAGAGAAGAAGCAACATAACAGATAGCAGCAGCCAACAACCAATAATCGATTGTCAATAGTGACAGTCGATTGTCCTGCTCTCTGGTTTAGATTGACCAAACTTGGTCGACTGCCGCTTTGGCAGTCGACCATCAGCAGCGTGCAGCAGCTATTGGGCAAGGTCTTAGTGATACATTTTGGGCCCAACTTCTCGTCCAAGTTAGATTGTACAGCTCCTATCACATGACTTCTTCGATAGGATATATCAGACGGTTATTGTATCAAACCTACAACCTAGGTTTTTCTAGATCTCAATATATTGTAATAGTCTCCATTGAGAGAGACTTCATGATGAACACAAGAATATTCACATTTAGGAGCAATAATCTTATTATAAATGCACATTTAAAAGCTCTATATGTGGTATTTAACTCTTATTTTCTCTTTTCAATAGGAAACAGCTGATAACAGCAAAACAAAGCAGATTCCAGATCAATACAGACTACAGCAGAGGCCAGTCGACTAATTCTTCAACCAGGCGACTGGACAGAGAGTTTGCTAAGCTTCGGCACAGTCGACTTCTCCAAACACCAGTCGACTTGACCGAGAAATCGTGAAGCCACAGATGTCTCAGTACCAGTCGACCTACATCCAAAGCAGTCGACTGGTATGCAGCATAGTGAAAGGATAAGATGCAGCCGTATCTCAATCCAAATCTATCCAAACCCTGGCGATATGCGAATAATATTCTCCAACAAATCAAAGCTAGAGACAGGGGATTGGCAAGAGCACGTGGTTAACAGATAAGGAAGAAAAGAAGAAAAGAGAAAGATATAAATCGCCGATCAAATAAGGAAAGAAAGAATAAAAAGAGAATAACTTTCCTGAATAAGGGGAAACCCTAATTCTTCAGCCGTGTTCTATAAATATCAGTAAAGGGATATCCTCTAGAGGCTCTCTCTAGACTCCATCTTTTGATCATCATCTTCCACAAAAACCCACCACCGAATCACAAGGGTTCTGAGCGTTCAAGTCATCAACAGGGGTATTATTCTACCAGCATCGAGGAAGGAGATAGGAGATCAAGTATTCGAAGGCAGCCGACTGTGTGACAGCCAGTCGACTTCATTGCCGGACTTCATTAGTTTATTTCTTCTTCTTCTATTCTTTTATGTTGGTCATGTATTCGAACTTGTTGATTAATAAAAGTATTATTATGTGGAACTAATTTCATAGTTGGGTAGATCAAAGCCGTAGTTATGTAGTGTTATATTCTTCTGAATTCTTCTATTTACTTATTGATTGAATTTGATTGAAGCGATATAGATTGATGATAACCAAACTAGTTCTCGAAGTCTGAGAGCAGTCGACTGAGGTGAGAACCAGTCGACTGACGTACAGAGCTTGAGAAATTCAAGTTTGCATTACCATCCATCTGAATCTGTTAGATGAGCATATTGAGATGACCCGTATCTCGTGCCCATAACTTGTAACAAAGGAATCTTTAGGGGTTCTTGGTTCAATCAACTTAAGGGATCTAGATCTGATACCAATTTCTAGAACCTTGAGTGTTTGTTCGTTTCCACTAATCTTATGTTTTCTTTAAGTAGATACCATGCTAAACACTTAATGAAAGAAACGAATTAGAGTAGATACCATGCCTAATTCTTGGCTTAGGGAAACAGTACTTTAAGGAGTAGATACCATGCCCTTGAAGGGAACAAACATGAGTAATAAGAAGAAGTTCAGAAGGTGACTTAGCATTACTGACTATTGGTGGAGATCTAAACCCAACTACTTCATAACTATTTGTGATTCAACACTTCTTAATTTAGTTTTAATCTTTTTAATTTCCTTTAGATTTTTAAAACAACTCTTTATGATTCTTATTCTTTTTATTGATTAGTAAGTTAATTTCTACAATCTCTGTGGGATCGACCCTTGCTATTGCTACGCTTTTCTAAACGATTCGTGCACTTGCGAGGTTTATAATTTGTGTCTAGTTTTATCTATATATTTAGGTATCTAGAATCGCACAACACTTCACTGATATTTCTTCCAATGTAAGTGAAGCTCGAGAGATAGTTCTTAGTGCGTGAGTTTGAAACTAATTTCTTGTAATCTTTTCTAGTTGAACAATATCTACCTATATTTTCCGTCGGATTAGGGTTCGCCCAAACCGAGACTAATCTCTGTATGATAGGTGTGATCTACTTGCTTGGTTGTTCATCAGATTTATTTTTGCTCCTTGCTACCTTGCTCAACAACTCCATTGTGCCACACTTCCCTAACATTATGTTCTTAGTGCTTTCCAGTATATAATGCATCCTTCTTCAAAATGCCATCATGGGTGGTTGAAAGAATTGATTGAGTAAGGAAAAGATTCCTATAGGTTGGTGAGGATGTGGATAGCAGAGGTTCAGCCTGCATGAACTGGGGCAGAGTGTGCAAACCCAAGGAGGCTTGAGGTTTATGCATCTTGGATCTTAAGACTTTTAATGAAGCTCTTTTGAAGAAGCGTGCAGTACAACAACAATCCTTGGCATCACAGACACTAACCTCCTTATACTTTAACCCTGGAGAGTGTGATTATTCCATATCTGCCCATGCCTCAAGCTTTTGGAAGGGGATCTATCATCTAAAGGACAAGTTCATGGCAAATGTCAGTTGGAGCCTAGGGGATGGCAAGTCTCTTCTTTTCTGGAGATCAAACTGGGTGGAGGGTAAGCATTGCAAAGAAATACTCTCACTTAGCACAGGCAACATGGAATTCAAACGCAACTCTCCTTTTCCAAGGAGATCCCATTAATGGAGAATGGAGTTGGAGACTAAGATTGAATAGAGTGCTACATGCTCACATCCAATAAGAGAAGTCTCAGCTCCTAGCCAAGCTACAATATATATTAGTTTCTGATACCATTCTTGATACACCAAAGTGGAAACTGGCCTCAAATCACCCTATGCTAGAGCCACATGGAAGAATCTTGCACCCCTTAAATGCAAAATTTTTATTTGTCTGCTCATCGGGAATATGCTAAACAGAATAGATAGAATGAACACCAAGGAATCCCTAAGCAGTAGTGGATGGGAAGCTAATCTGATAGATTGAATCCTCTTACCACTTGTTCTTTGAATGCCCATTTGCAGTATTTGTTTGGTACCATTTCACTGCCATGTTCAACATTCCCTCACTTCCACTATCACTGCATGATTGCTTCTCACATTGGTGTTTTGCCCCCTCACTCACCTAGCTATGCACACACTCAGTTATTATTGTGTATTTCAATTTGCTGGAGTCTTTGGCAGAAAAGAAATGATAGAATCTTCAATTCTAAAGGGATAAGTCATGATCAAGCCATCACTAATGCAAAGTTTTGCTTCTCTTATTGGCTTAATAGAGCGGTGAGATAATGAAGAAGGATAAAGTCATCAGGGGCTTAGAGCTAGCAAGGGCAGTGCATTTGATGTAGGGGGCTTCAATTCACAACCCAATCACCCTGGAAAACATTGCTTCTACAGTTGGAGACAAAGGCTCATTCAGTAAAAATATCAAATAGAAGAAGCATGCAATTTCAATTAGCCTTTTGAGAGATGCTATGTCTTGTTTATCTAGCTTATTTGCTATTATACTTTTAGATTTGTAACTGATTCTGTTTTAAGACTTTTGTATTGGATGTCATCTGAGGAGTGGTTGGTACCAATTTGTTTATATGGTTAAATCTATGTAGGATGGGAACTTGGAATTTCAAGAGTTAGGGTGACTAGAGATGTAAGACAGTAGTCCTCTCCTCTATTTTTGCTTTAAAACCTGATATTTGTACAAGCCCCCATCTGGTTATCAGTCACTCCACTATTAACATGTAGCTCTAACTTTTATGATTATATGTATCCTAGCTTTTAAGCCTGGGAGTACTGCCTTTTTTGGTATACTAAAAAAAATAAAAAAATCATTATCATTATTAGCAGGGTAAATTTGAAAAAAAAAACCTCACTCAAGTATTGTTCTTTTTGGGGGTGTCTCTGACGCTTTCCTTAGTGCTGTATAGTTCTTATGTACTGTACTGTTGTTTGGTCTTTCTTTTGCTGTGGGTGTTATTTTGTTTCGCTTCTCCTGGCCAAAGTTTTTGTTTTGTGCTACCAGCCCAATTGTTGTATGTTCTGAGGGACCCAATCCGATTGAGATCTGAAACCCAGAACTTCTCTCCCTCCTTCCCCGACCAGATCCAGTCGCTCCCCACCCTCTTCCCCCCGTCCCCCGTCATTAAAAGTGGAGAGCTCCCTCTCAGCTTTTAGCCCTTTGTCTTTCCCCCCTGCCTGGTTCTCTCCGGACAGGATCCCTTTTTCCGGCGTATTAGCACTCCTTAACTCTAGTGCTTCCTCCTATCCGCGTGGTGCTTAGCCCCTATCCCTTTCCCAGGCCAGTTGAGAGTAAGCTCTTTACCCTCTGGTGGAGCCCCTATTTGGGTAGCGCTCCAGCTCCTTCCCTATGGTTGTGGTGTGGTTTTCCTCCCCCCCCTTCGTACTGTGCGGGGATCTTGGTGCGGCGGTGGAGCTCTTTTCGCCCGCCTTTGCATTGTTTGGTTTAGTGGCGGCCCTCCTTCCCTCCTTATCACCAATCGCTGTAAGTTGCTTATTTTCAGCATCTTTTTATTTTGCCTGGCCCTGTGGTCGGGGCTCGGCGTTTTGTTTATTTGGTTCTGTGCGCTAGTTGTATTTGGTGCTTGCGCTATTTGTGCACCGAGGTTGGGTGCCAGCATTTCGTTTTGTCATCAGTTTCGAAACCTTTTTCATCCGCTTGTTCCGCTTGAGCGTGGTTTTCCCCTTGTTCCTTTTTTCGTCTTCCTCCCTACTCCGCTGAGCTTGTGGCAGTAGTGGATCTTGTGATCCGTTTTTGTGTAGCCGGTTGAAGGAGCGTTTACGATGCTCCTTTTTTCCGTTCTCTGTTATTGATTACTGTGAGGCTTTTTTCCCTTCTATCGTGCTCATTTCTTCGCTTAGCGGCTTTTCTTAGGCTTGGGCTTTGGGCCAACCATAAGCTCTTCATGGATTGAAGTGGTAAAAATAAATAAATATAAAAAATTTCCTTTGGCCTCTCATCTCACTGCTACTTGTGTTGGACCTTCTCAGCCCACTCCTCTCCACCTACCCTCTCGTTCTCTTATATTTGGCAGTAGGAAGCTTCGTGGGCAGCTTCCTCCATCTTTATCCCGCCCTTTCCTCTCCTCCCACTCTTCAAACTCCAAGTGCTCTGATCGCCAGTCGCATCCCCTCCCTCCTCGCTGTTTCCGTTGTCTTCAAGTGGGGCACATCAGAGCGTTTTGTTCAGCCAACATGAGATGCTTGTTCTTCTTGAAGCCTAGCCACACCAGAAACCGGTGTTTTGCATTACAACAAATCCTGGGCATTTCTGTGGGCGTGCCAATCTCCGATCAAGTTATCTCAGCTCTCGACTTCCCCTCTCTTCAATCCAAGTTAGCGGATCTTCAAGCTCCCAAGGCGAAGCATCCTAAGGTCGCTATCTCGACCCCTATCCTCCTGACCCCTCCTTCTTCGCTTCGTCTCTCGGTGGGTATTCCCCCTGTTCCTCTCGAAGACCCTTCTGCCCCTTCGAAGAATCCCAAGTCCCAAATCAATTTGGTGTTCATTCCGGACTTGGAATTTTTTCGACAAATTGAAGTTCTTCGAGCAACATGGAGCTGTCTCTTTCAATGGAGGTGCGGTTTCTGGCTCTACTTTAAACGCTTTTCTTTGCAATTTTTGCAATGTGCAAGAATGGGTGTGGGCGGTCAATGTTTGCTCCAATGGTGAGGTCATCATCAATTGTCCATCCCTGAAAATCATAGAGGAACTTATTGCTAACAAATCCCTCTCGATCGATACGATCCAAGTCTCCGTGCGTAAATGGATCTATCGCGGTGTTCCCCCCCCCCCCCCTAATCCCCTCTCCGGTTAAAGTCACGTTGCTGGGCCTCCCCCCTTTCAGCATCTCCCACCGCGTCGTTGCTAATTTCACCAAATGTGTGGGGGAGCTTAAGCTCATCACCTCTTCGTCGAAGCTTGCGTCTGGTTGCCTCCAAATTGATGCTGACTTCTACTGCCCTTCTGTTAAAGACAGGATCAAAACTTTCATTTTAAGAGACCAATTATCTTCTTTTCTTGTTTCGGTTTCTTATCAAGACCTGGCACCGCACAAGTCCACCATCTCTGCTAAAGTCGTGTTTGTGGCCACCCCCATCACCAAAGCTGCAGTGGTTCTGAGCTCCTTCTTTGTTGGCACTTCTTCTCAGCCTGCCACTCTCTCTTCGAAATGGAGGAGCTCTTTTAGAGATCAGGAAAAAAAACCAAGCCTTTCCAGCGCAGTTCAGCGCTTACCCTCTCCAAACCCAAAATCTCTCCCTCTAAAGCTCCCAATTTGGTTTGGATCAACCCGAACTTGGCTTCAGGGAGAGCCATGCCTTCCCAACAGGAGTTCTCGTCTATTGAGGCTTCACAGCCAGCAGGGCAGCTTTCCTTGGGGGCTCCTTCCTCCTCCGTCCCCCCAGTGTTCCCTCCCTCTTCGACTACCCAGCATCAGCTTATTGAAGAGGTCGACAAGTGGCCGGCGTGGGAGGCTAACCCACAGTATTCCTCCGACTGGGAGAAGTTCATGAGTTCAGTTCATAGCTCCCACCCTTCGGGCCCTTTGTCCTTCCTCAAGTCGGAGAAATCTATGGCGGCGTTTGGCGGTAAAGCCAATGCTTGGGTAGCAGAGGATGATCTCCTGCAAGATGAATTGGTGGATTTGGATCACTTGCACTCTGTTAACCAGGTTACTATTTCAGCTAACCCTTCTTTTTCACGTTTTAAAGTTTGTCTTGGGTCGAAGTTTTTCAACTCTATTTCTTTAAAAGTTTGTCGAAGGTCGTTCACTTTGCCATTTTTCACCCTAGTTGCCGACCTTTTAGCATTTCTGCTTCCTCATTCTTCTCAGTTTGAATTGCTTCTTTCACCTTTTCCCATAAAGGTTGTTATTATTCGTCTATCCCCTCGGTGTTTAGCGACCGAAAGCCTTAGGTTGGGGATCCATCCTCGGCCATTAGTGTGGCTGACCACTCTACCCTCGAGCACAGCTCCAGTGCCGAGTACTGTCCTGGCAGCAGTCGCTGTGTTCTATCACCGCTAGGAGGCAAGAAAGCATCTTCTAAAAAGGCTCTTAAACCTCTACCTTTCTCTATCATCCGTTCTAGTGCTCGTATTAGAGCCAGCAGAGAATCCTGTCTTGGGGAAGATGAGTTATCCCCTCTTACGAGCCACTTCCGTATGACGAATCCTGCGTCTCCTTCGTCTTTGTATTCTAAGAAGAAAAACTTAGGGTCCTTATACCAAATCCAATTTGACTCGATCTCCGACATAGAGATGCTTAACTTGACTAGGAGGATGGGTTTTCTAGTTGATTCCGATAACTTCGTTGACTTTGAGGCCATTCGTGCGAGTGAAATTTCTAGAGCTTGTGAGGCCAATGTTTTTAATGATTAGTATCTCTTGGAATATTCGAGGTCTTGGGCATGTGTCCAAACAGCTTGCGCTGTTTCAACTTATCTCCTCCTCTCATTGTTACCTTATCTCGATTCAAGAATCGAAAATTATATCCCCTTCGCCTTCTCTAGTCCGCTCGATTGGCGGATCCATTATCTCTCACTGGATCGCCCTAGATGCAGTTGGTACTAGGGAAGGCATCCTGCTAGGTTTCAAGGAAGCCGTCTTCTCCCACATTTCCACTATACGTTTAACATTTTTTCCTTACTGTTCATCTTCACTGGTTTGAATTCAACTGTGTTCTGACTGTGGTTTCGGTTTACGGTCCGTCGACCGCGGATCGTCGGGATGCCTTCTGGAACGAATTTAATTCAACGGTTTCTGGATCTTTTGTGGGGACTTCAACGTCACCAGATCGGCTTCTGATAGATCTGGCTTACCACATTACTCCCCTGATTCTACTCGATTCAATGACTGCATTCATTCCCACCAATTGTCTGAACTGCCTCTGAATGGCAGAGCCTTCACCTGGTCGAATATGTGGTCTCCACCGACCTTGGCTAAGCTAGATTATTTTCTGGTGTCCCCGGACTATATCAATTTTTTCCATAACTCTTTTGTTAAGGCTCTCCCTAACCCTTCCTTGATCACGTCCCTATCTCCCTATCCTCGAACTACAATTTCTCCAGATCTTTCAAGTTTCATTTTGAAAAATTTTGGTTGCAAGATCAAACCTTCGTTAACCTCATCATAGAATGTCTTTCTGCTATTACGGGCTCGTCCGAATTAGGACGCATTATGATTACGTTGCACGCGATCAAATTTGGTAGCAAGATCTGGCAGAAAGAAAGATACTCTAATGATTACTTTCTTTAAAATGTTTTCCTGGCTACTATTGAATCCATCGATCATATGGAAGAAACCTCTTCTATCTCTGACTCCCTCCGTTCCGAGCACGCTTCTTGTAAAAGAAGCTATGCTGAATTACTTCTCAATGACCACATCAAATGGGCTCAGCGGGCGAAATCCCGATGGCTTAAAGCAGGCGACGCAAACACCACTTTCTTCCATAATTTTGCCTCTCATCGGCAACGTTCCAACACAATTTCCTCTATTCTCGTCAACGATGCTGAAGTATCGTCCACTCCCGACATTCATGCCTCTTTCCTTCATTTCTTTAAAGGGCTGTTAGGCTCTTACAAACATCGATCGATCCACCTTGACTGGGCTCAACTATATGGTCAGCAGGTGGTGGATCTATCCTCTCTAGAAAATCCTTTCTCTCTAGAAGAAATTAAGCGTGCAGTGTTCGCTTTGAAAAGCGACTCTGCGCCCAACCCGGATGGCTTTCCAGCTTTCTTTTTCCAAAAATTTTGGGATTATCTCAAAGATGATCTCATGCAAATGTTCTCCGATCTTCATAGGGGGGATTTCTCTTTCGATAGGATCAACTATGCTCACATCGTCCTTATCCCAAAATTCGTCAGTGCTAATCTGGTTGCTAACTTCAGGCCGATTAGCCTCCTGAACACCACTTTCAAGATTATTATGAAAGTTCTCGCCTCTCGTCTGAGTTCCATTATTGCTCCTTTAATTGATCCAATGCAATCTGGTTTTATTAAGGATCATTTTATCCTTGATAGTGTGGCTTCCGCCCAGGAGATCATCTCGGATTGCCACATGTCGAATTCGGAAGGCATCCTCTTGAAATTGGACTTTCAAAAAGCTTACGATAATGTTAGCTGGGATTTCCTGTTTGAAATTCTTTTGCATCGTGGTTTTGGTCCGAAATGGATCGCTTAGATCAAATACAATTTTTTCGCTGGCACTTCATCCATTCTTATCAATGGGACGGAAGGCCACAAGTTCAAGTCTAAGTGTGGCCTTCGTCAAGGTGACCCTATCTCCTCCCTCCTTTTTGCTTTGGTGGCAGACGTGTTTAGTAAACTTTTGCATAACGCGTGGGACGCCGGAGTCATCGAAGGGCTAGGTAGTTCTCGTAGCTTTAGTGGTGTTTTGAACCTCCAATTCGCGGATGACACCATTATTTTCACGAAACCCAACGAGAGCACTCTTCGGAACCTTAAGTTATTACTCTATGTTTTCGAACAGGCGTCGGGTCTGGCCATCAACTTTCTAAAGTCCTCGGTCCTCTGGTTAGGAGGTTCCCATAACCGGCAAACCGATATTCCCCTTTTCTTTAATTGTTCTTCCGCTTCCTTCCCTATCAATTATCTCGGGATTCCCTTAAGATGGGGCAGTCTTCATAAAGAAGATTGGTTGCCTATGATTGATAAAGTTGAATCACGTCTCAATCGGTGGTTAGGTAAAAACCTATCTCGAGGAGGCAGACTCATTCTTGTCAACTTCGTTCTCTCCTCCATCCCTAATTATATGATGTCGTTCTATTACCTGCCGATGTGGGTCATTAAGAAAATTGATCGTATTAGAAGGAATTTCTTTTGGTTTGGTGCGAATTCGTATAGAGCCGATATTCATCTCTGTAACTGGAAACTGATTTGCATGCCCAAGGCAGCCGGAGGTTTGAGGGTCCTGAATCTAAGGCACCAAAATATGGCCCTCCTTGGGAAATGATTATGGAGGTTTCTCAAACAGGACCACCTTCCTTGGGTGCGTTTGGTTTCAGCCAATTGTTTTCAAAGGTCCAACTTGACAGACTTCATCCCTCGCCTCTCACGTAAATCCTCCTCTTTCTGGAAAGGGGTTTGGAATGTAGCCAACCCTTTCCATTGCGGCTTGCGGCATCAGTGCGCTAACGGTTCCAAGACGAGATTCTGGCTAGATCTTTGGTTTGAGAACATCAAACTAGCCCA
Source organism: Hemerocallis citrina (assembly GCA_017893485.1). NCBI lineage: Eukaryota > Viridiplantae > Streptophyta > Magnoliopsida > Asparagales > Asphodelaceae > Hemerocallis > Hemerocallis citrina. Next base: position 109,350,735 of record CM030361.1, on the reverse strand, counting down.
TGTTTTTCCAAAATTTTTCCAAATGGTGTCCAACCCTTGTGCCAAGGTAGCTGATTACCTGATCTTAATCAATAACCAAAAATTTTGGTTTATGCAGTTCATTTCTGTTCTCCCTCCGCCGCTTTTATCACAACTTCAAGAGTTGTTCGACGGTATTAACCGTTACCAATGGCATTCTAGGGATGATTTCAGTTGGAGATGGACAGCAACTGGTAATTTCTCAGTCAAATCATTCTATAATTTTCTGGATTTTGGAGGGACTATCTCCTCGAGTGCCAAGTTTATTTGGAGCAACTGTGCTCCCCTCAAGTCCAAAATCCTCACTTGGCTGGCTCTGAATAACAAACTTCTCACTGTAAATGTCCTTAACAAGAGAAATTTGGTTGTGGGTCAGCTGTGCGTGTTTTGTTCTGCTCACATCGAAGATGCTGAGCATCTTTTCCTTAAGTGTGCTTTCATCAGGCCGCTCTGGCTGATTGCAGTCAGAGCCTGGCAACCCCAGGTTTTTCCTGTCATTTTCTCTTCGTGCGGTTTGTTTCTATCCCCTAGGAAAGAGTTTCTTAGGTCCTGGATCCTTTCAATTATGGCTATTATTTGGGTAATCTGGGCTGCACGCAACAAGCATATATTCGAGCAGGCAGCTGTTTCGATCGATCATTTGATTGATGAATTCTTATTTTTCTCCAAATTTTGGCCCTCCACTTTGGATCCGGATAAAGTGGCGGCACTAAAACTTTATCGTCTCGATATGGCCTTCCATTGGTGGCAATCTAATAACCCTGTTTTCTAACCTGTTTTGTTCCTCACTTTTTCTCCTTTTTTAGCTGATAATCGTGGGTGTTATTTCTGGGTTATTTCTTTCCACTTTTCGTTTGTGTTTAGTGCAATGTTTTCTTCTCTTCTGGTCGTTTCAGAATGTTTAGCTCTGTTACGTGCTTTGTTTGCATTGATTTACTATATCCATTGGCTCTCTAATTCGCTTTTTATTTTGCATTTGTTTGTAGAGTTAAGTGGTGGACTGTCTTTCTGTTTTCGCTGTAGGAGTTCTGGTGTTCTTTTGGAGCCTTTTGTTGTGGTTGTCGGTGTGTCGATCACCCTATGTTTTGAAGATGCATCTGGCTTCTGGGCCTTTTTGGGGTGTCTCTGATGCTTTCCTTAGTGTTGTATAGTTCTTATGTACTGTACTGTTGTTTGGTCTTTCTTTTGCTATAGGTGTTATTTTGTTTCGCTCCTCCTGGCCGAAGTTTTTGTTTTTTGCTACCGGCCGAATTGTTGTATGTTCTGAACACTTTGTCTGCTGCGTTCTCGTTTCTACTTTGGGACCTTGGCCCTTCTCGTTGCTGGTGTTTTTCTTCTGTTTCGACAAAGCTTGATGGCTTGTGAGAATGTTTTTGGTTTGTGTTTTTGGCCTGGCTCCTTGGTGCGGAGTCGCTCAGTGAGTGGTGAGTGGTTGTTGCGTTTGTTTTGATCTTAGTTGGTCTGCGTTGCCCATCTTTATTAGTCCAGGGCAGCTTTGGTTGAGGATTTTTTCTCTCCTCGTTTCCTCCTTGGTGTATTAGTTCCTCCACCGTGTTTGTGGGGCAATTTTTTGGGTAGAGGGGTCGTTTTTACTGTTTTGCTTCCCTGTCTATCGTTCCGGCACATTACCATTCGAGGCTTTCTTTCGGCCCCGTCCAATTTTCGTGGCTCTTTCTTCTCGGGTGTTGTCTTTAGGTGCTGCCTCCTCTGCTCTCAAGATGTTCGGCGGGGTGATTTTTTGGGCCATACTACCCCGGGCGAGCCCGGTGAGTAGGCCAGGGCCCCGCGCGGGAGGCCTTTTCCCTGATCGGAAGCTCTCTCTTGTCCCTTCAGGTAGGTGCAGTTCGGGGATCACCGGTTATGCTTCAGACTTGGACTGTTTCGTTCGGGTCGTCGCAATTTGGCCTTCTTGTCGCGACGGTTTCGTCCTTTGACTTTGGTTTGTTCACAGTAGTGTGAGTGTTTTGAGGTTGTATTTTGTTTTCTGTTGCGTTATTTTGTTGGCTCGTGCCTTGCCCTGCTGTTTTACTACTTGTAAGACATTTTTGTATGTTACTATTGGTTTCATCTATATATTTGTTTCGGCTGGAGTCTAAGACTCTATCCGCTTACTCAAAAAAAAAGTATTGTTCTTTTTCAAAAAACCACACACATCTTTTTTTTTGTGAAAAACCCACCTTCAATTATGTTTTCAAAAAAACCAATGCAGATGCATCATGTTCTGTTAGATTTTTGACATGCGCAGTGCATGTGACATTTTATCGGATACAAACCAAATTTACATGAGTAATATGAATTAGTAATATGAACAAAATACACATACAATAGACGTGCTAAAAGTCAATGCTTCATGATCGGAGTTTTCCTTCAATAAGTAGTAGTTTTAGCAAAAAAGAGGAGAACCAGAACACAACAATTTAATTATACATAAATTTATTTATCCCAGCCTCCTATGCACTTTGGAGGATGTATGTTTTGTTTCATGCTATGTATTTGTTTGTAATTGAGTTCAGTACCCTGTGTTTGTTTTATTAGCTCCTTATTAATTAAACATGATAGTTATATTCCACATTTTCTTCAAAAAAAAATTATTTTTTTATACATTGATCCAAATCTGACAACCACAATTCACTACTAAATTTCAAAACCCAAAAAGAAACAAACATAATTTCTCTCAGCATTTTTTCAGTCATTTGATCAATTACCTTGTTGGCATTCTTCAACCTCTTTGTTCTCCATCAACTTGTTCATCGCCTTCAGTTTTTCTTTTTCTTCTTCTTCTTCAGCCTCACCCTCATCTTGACCTCCCTGACACTCCTCCTCCTCCTCCTTCTCTGAAACTCCAGCATCGCTCTCAACACTCCCAACAGTCTCTCCTCCACCTCCTCCCCTTCCATCACCCCCATTGCCTTCGCCACCGCTTCCATCGTACTCACACAACCCATATACGGCTCATTCCGCACTGTCAGCTCTGACTCCATGCTGCCCATCCCTTCCCTCAACTCATCCACCTCCCCGATCAAAATCTGCACCACAAAATTTTTCAAGAGCGATAGACTTGCTGTCACCATCTCCCTGGCTGCATCCAAGTACCATCAAACACAATTAGAATCTTGGGTATAAGGTGTTGGATGCGAAGGTGGAGATGGTGGTGGAAGGGGGGGGGGAAGAGGAAGAAAGCGGAGGAGGTGGTGGATTATTAATATTATTATTATTATTATAAAGGGAGTCGAGGAGGGGGTGGAGGCGAATCCACAAAATTGAGCCATCTCGATCTCCAAATCTATTCTTCCTTCACCTTCCACCAAAACCTCCACCTCATCCCCTCTCGCCGCCTTCACCCCATCTTCAACTCCTTTTATAATAATAATAATAATAATAATAATTCACCATCCCCCTTTGCTTTCTTCATCTTCCCCTCCATCCTCTCCTCTCCTTCCACCCCCATCTCCCCCTTCGCCACCCAACACCCTCTACCCAAGATTCTAATTGTGTTTGATGGTACTTGGGCTCAGGCTTTGGAGATGGTGACAGCAAGCCTACCATTCTTAAAAAAGTTTACGGTGCAGGTTTCGATTGTGGAGGTGGATGAGGGAGGGAATGGATGAGCAGCATGGAGTTGGAGTTGGCGGTAAGGAATGAGCCGTATATGGGGTGTGTGAGTACGATGGAGGTGGTGGCCAGGGCGATGTGGGTGATGGAAGGGGAGGAGGTGGAGAAGAGATTGTTAGGAGTGTTGAGGGCGATGGTGGAGTTTCAGAGGAGGAGGAGTGTCAGGGAGGTGAAGACGAGAGTGAGTCTGAAGAAGAAGAAAAGAACTGGAGGAGATGAACAAGTTGATGGAGAATAAAGAGGTCGAAGATTGCCAACAAGGTGTAGATCAAATGATTGAAAAAATGCTGAGACAAATTTTGTTTGTTTCTTTTTGGGTTTTGAAATTCAGTAGTGGATTGTGGTTGGCGGATTTGGATTCATGTAGCAATAAATTGTTGTGTTCTGGTTCTCCTCTTTTTTGCTAAAACTACTACTCATTGAAGGAAAACTCCGACACTCCGACCATGAAGCATTGACTTTTAACACGATTATTATATGTGTATTTTGTTCATATTACTAATTCACATTACTCTTGTAGATTTGGTTAGTATAAGGATATATTTATTGTTTATGCCATATTTTTTATGATAATTTTAATGAGAATGTGTTAAACGTGGTGGATGAAAATATGTGAGAATGCTATATAGTGTGCATTTTATTGGTGAAAATATGTGAGAATGTGATGAAAATTTGTTCATGTCAGATTTGGTGAATTATATATTGTTAGATTTTGATAACAAATCATACCTGACTGAGTGAGGTTTCTGTTAAAAGTATTAGTTCTATGATATTTTTTAAACAATCTGATTAGATAAGTGAGTTTTTTTTTAAATGGAAAATGACTAAGGTTTTTCAATACAACCCGATAGGGACAAAAATGTTCGATAAAATGTCACGTGCGCTACACGTGTCAAAAAATCTAACAGAACATGATGCTGTCGCTTTGGGTGTTTTGAAAAAATAGTTGAAGGCGGTTTTTTCACACACAAAAAAAAAAAGATGAGTGTGGTTTTTTTTTTTGGAAAAGAGTAATACTTGAAAGCATCCACACTTGTTTAGACCAAATTTGACAATTTGACAAAATGAAAAATGGCAAAATGAGTGTTTCTTTGCACTCGTCGATTGCTATAATATGATAAAATCAAAAAAAAAGTGATCGTCAGACGAAACAACATTTGTCGTTAGATTTTTTTTTTAAAAAATTGCATTATTTAAAGGTGAGACGGAACTTGATGTTCCGTCCCACTTTTTTTGTAAAAAAGAATGCACGAGACGGTACATGTTGTACTGTCCGAGAGCAAAAAAATTTCCAAATTAAATCCCGCCTTAAAACTTGGACGGAACATGTTGTCCCGTTCACGCAAAAAAAAACATCGGGCGGGACAACATGTTGTGTCCGGTCCATTATTTTATTTAAGTTTGATTTTTTGGACGATACATAATGTATCGTTCGATCAACAACAACAAAGCCTTTTTCCCAACTAGTTGGGGTCGGCTACATGAATCCTGGTTTTCCATTCTACTCGGTTTAGCGCAATATCTTATGTAAGGTCACAAGCTATCATATCTTTTCTCACCGTTTCCACCCAAGTTAGTTTAAGTCTTCCTCTACCCCTAACTCTAGCCTCAATACTTATCAAATTACTTTTTCTAACAGAGGCTTTACTAAGTTTACGTGTGACATGTCCAAACTACCTGAGGCGATTCTCTCTTAACTTATTTTGGATTGGAGCTACCTTTAGCATGTCTCGTATATACTCATTTCTAATTCTATCATTCTTTGTTTTACCACACATCAATCTTAGCATCCTAATCTCTGCTGCACTCATTTTTTGGACATGTTGTTTCTTTGTTGCCCAACACTCTGATCCATACATCATTGCTGGTCTAACAACCGTCCTATAAAATTTTTCCTTCAACTTCAAAGGTATACGCTTGTCACACAAAACACCACTGGCACTTCTCCACTTAAGTCATCCTGCTTGGATCATATGTATAACATCTTCACAAATCTCATCTCTTTGTATAATCGAGCCTAAATATCGGAAACGGTCTCTCTTGGGTATCTTTTGACCATCAAGCTTCACTACTTCCTCAATTGTGTTTTGAATATCACTAAAATTACACTCCATATACTCTGTTTTAGTTCTGCTTATCCTAAAGCCTCTAGCTTACAAAGTTTCTTTCCACAATTCTAATTTAGCATTGACTTCTGCTTTATTCTCATCCACTAAGATGACGTCATTGACAAAAAGCATACACTAATGCACCTCATCTTGTATATCTCGCATTAATTAATCCATAACCAAAGTAAAGAGGTAGGGCTTAAAGCTGAACCTTGGTGTAAATCTACTGTAATAGGAAAATCACTGGCCTCTCCTGTAGTTGTTCTAATTGTGGTCATTGCCCCTTCATACATATCCTTAATTACCTCAATATACCGAATAGTTACTCTTTTATTATTTAACACCCACCATACTATGTCTCTAGAGTTTTTATCATATGATTTTTCTAGATCTATAAAAACCATATGTAGATCTTTCTTATTCTCCATATATTTTTTCATAAGTCTCCTCAGTACATAAATTACTTCCATTGTTGACCTCCCAGGCATAAATCCAAACTGATTCTTAGACACTATAGTTTCTAGTCTCAGTCTATGTTCGATCACTCTCTCACAAATTTTCATCGTATGACTCATTAATTTAATCCCTTGGTAGTTAGAGCAACTTTGTATATCTCCTTTATTTTTATATATAAGTACTAAAATACTCTTTCTCCATTCATCAGAAGTTTCTTAGTCATCAAAATTTTATTAAATAATTTTGTTAGCCAACACACTCCTACATTCCTAAGACATTTCCAAACTTCAATGAGTATATCATCCGGTTCTCAAACTTTTCTTATTTTCATCCTTCCTAGAGCATTTCGTACCTCCGAGGTCCGATCAATTTTTAATATTAAAAAAAATCCCACTTAGACGAAACATCAAGATGTGTCTGATCCCCTTTAAAAACTAAAAAAAATTAGGAGACGAAATATTATGTACCGTCCCCTATATTTGGCAATTGCCAAATCCGTTTCTCAAATATGAGAAGCGACTGTTTCCCAATTCTCATATTATAGCAAAGTAAGAAACGAGTGCAGCGCTCACTTTCTCAAAATATGAAAAAAAAAAACAAAACAAAACAAAATAACAAACGATTGTGGATGCTCTGAGTGATGTTTTTTTTCAAATTTAGCCTTATTGGCATGATAAGTTGTGCTTCAACTAGAAAACCGTTCTTCAAGTTCTTGTAAGTTGATTATGTTAGAAAAATTCTTTTACAGTAAACTCAATTTGATTGAGAGGCACAGAAAACAGAGAAGAAAAGAGGAGAAGAATGAAAAAAAAAACCAAAAGAAAAAATAAATAAATAAATAAATAAACTACTTACAAAACCCAATATCAGATTACAAGTTGGGAAGTCGAGGCCTGTGTATCACACAGTTTCCTTAAAACAAATTTTGCCTCTTCCGGTTGCTGGAATGAACGAAGGCGCCTGTCTCACAAGATGCAACGACCAGAGTGTTCACGTAGGCACCATGTAGCACTCTCGAACTGAGCAACAGCGTCAGAACCCTATCACCGACTTACCAAAACAGCAGGACCGATGAACAAAACAGAACAGTACTCAAAGAAGGAAGGAAGAAGATTTCTGTGCAGGGAAGAAATGAGAGGGGAGGCCTCTATTTATAGAGGCAGAGTTAAAACTGTAATGGCAGACAAGACTTTGAATGCCTTTAGCGTAACGGCAAACAAGGCTTTGAATACCCTCAGAGTAACGGCAGACACGTGATTAAATGCCTACACTGTAACGGCGGACAAAACATTCAACACAGTACTGAAACGGCAGATAGAACCGTTTCTGCATTTATTCCAGCCATTACAAAAGAAAAAATCGAAAATGTAGCAAAAAATGGCTCTGCACGGGGTGGGGTCATGTCGGTCTGGCATTCGTGTGGGCGCACACAAGTCACATGTAATCCGGTCCGGGATTTGCACCCCCCCTGCGCGCGCGAGAGAGAGTCTCTCTTCTAGCTATCTTACAATGCTTAGAAGGAGGTTACTATATATCCTCTTCTATTTCCTTTGACTTTTCCGATGTGGGACTAAGTTCCCTTAACCCACTTTCAAGAATGAAAACGTCTCACTTTGAGGGACAATTTCTCATTCACCCCTTAACCGTTTTTAGTAAATCAATATATAATTTTGATCTACTCACGAAGGAGAACACAAATCAATCAAGATCTCTCAATAATTCATTAAGGATCTTACTCAAAAATTTGCTCAAAAATCGGTTCGTAAATGGTGTATAAAACACCCATTTTCTAACATTCCCCACATGAATGAAAATTGACGATCACAGACACGACAGACTTGGTGATAGAATTCAACGGTTGATTCCTGTATAGAATAGGTAGGTGTTACCCTTTGAACCTTCCCTTATGAAAATATGTTTACTTTACTAACTGAACAGTAGACGCGATGTCCTTGAACTGTTCTGTCATTTGTGTAAATGATGACATATCTCACACAGAAATCTTCCTAACGCATTTTTAGTTCTCACTTTATGTTCGTTTTGGCCATGAACATACGCCTGGTTCTGCAAGAGTTTAACAGGAATATTGCCCTATATTATTCCCTTGGAAGCGGCCCTTCTTCCCTCTTACATAGGTGATTTCTTACCTAAGAGTAATCCGCATTACTCTGCTCGGATATCCGATGCATAAGAATAATTAAAAGCCTAGCTTAACCTGTTACCTTACGGGTATCACTGTTTCATCATGGGAATGGACATGGGAAAATCCCCACAGTGATCCAACTTGGTCTTTACAATTTAGTTGTCCCTTTGAACCTAGATCTTGGGATCTCCAGTCAGCTAGGTTGGGTGTCCATTGTATCGACTTATTCTTTCATGGGCTTTAGTCCCATTCCCCTCGATGATTTATCAACTACCTCTCTGTTTAACCCTTTGGTTAGCGGATCTGTATTGTTATCCTTTGACTTTACATAGTCCATAAAGATAACCCCAGTAGAGAGTAGTTGTCTAATGGTATTATGTCTTCGACGAATATGTCTAGATTTACCATTATACATATTGCTCTGTGCTCTACAAATTGCAGATTGACTATCTGAATGTATGCAGATTGGAGGTACAGGCTTCGTCCACCTTGGAATATCCTCAAGAAAGTGGCGTAACCATTCAGCCTCTTCTCCACATTTATCCAGTGCGATAAATTCAGATTCCATCGTGGATTTAGCGATCACTGTTTGTTTCGAGGATTTCCAAGAAACTTCTGCACCACCTAGTATAAATACATAGCCACTAGTGGATTTTGAATTATCACTCGATATCCAATTCGCATCACTGTATCCTTCAAGTACAGCCGGGTATCTCGTATAGTGCAGCCCATAGTTACGAGTAAAATGCAAGTACTTCAGTACTCTTGTAATTGCTTGCCAATGCTCACTTCCAAGATTACTCATGTATCTACTTAGTTTACTCACTACATAGGCTATGTCTGTTCTTGTACAATTCATTAAGTACATTAGACTGCCTATGATTCTAGAGTATTCTACTTGAGAAATACTCTCACCTTTATTCTTGGATAAATGTAAAGTTAGATCTATTGGAGTTCTGACAATTCCAAAATTATCTTTATCAAATTTTCCAAGAATATTGTCAACATAATGTGACTGGCTTAAAATAAGTTCATCTGATGTTCTTGTGATTTTAATTCCCAATATAACATCAGCTAGTCCCATGTCTTTCATGTCAAACCTTGAGTTCAACATGTTTTTAACAGATTTAATCATCTGATCATTGCTTCCAATAATAAGCATGTCATCTATATACAAATATATAATGACATATCCATTTTCTGTGTCTTTGATATATATACATTTGTCATATTCATTAATCTTGAAACCATTGGTCATCATGACATTGTTAAATTTCTCATGCCACTGCTTTGGAGCTTGTTCCAAACCATATAATGACTTCACCAGTTTACACACTTTCTTTTCATGTCCTGGAGCCGAAAAACCCTCAGGTTGTTCCATGTAGATTTCTTCATCTAAATCTCCATTAAGAAAAGCTGTTTTTACATCCATTTGATATACTTCAAGATTGCGCAGAGCTGCTACTGCAAGTACCATCCTAATGGAATTTATTCTTGTCACAGGAGAATATGTATCAAAGTAATCAAGACTTTCCTTTTGTTTATAACCTTTAATTACAAGTCTTGCCTTGTATTTATCAATTGATCCATTAGGTTTCATTTTTCTCTTGAAGATCCACTTGGAACCTAAAGGTTTACTACCCAGTAGAAGATCCACTAGTTCCCAAGTATAATTTTGCAAGATAGAATCTATTTCACTCTTGATGGCTTCTTTCCATTGAGGACCATCACTAGAGTTCACCGCTTTTTTGAAGGTTTGGGGTTTTCCTTCAAGCATAAAAGTCAAGAAATTCGGACAAAAAGATTTTTCCATTCTTGTTCTTTTACTGCGTCAAGGTTCTTCCTCAACTTCTTCATCTTGGTCTTCACTATCTTCACTAATAGTCTCATGTGTTCGTTTGGAGGAACTTGGTTCCTCCTTTGACTTACATGGAAATATATCTTCAAAGAACGATGCATTTCTAGATTCCATTATCGTGTTCTTTGATATCTCAGTGATATCGGATTTGTACACCAAGAACCAATAGGCACTACTGTTAAGTGCATAGCCAATGAAAATACAATCAACCGTTTTTTGTCCTATTTTTACTTTCTTAGGTGGAGGTACTGCCACCTTGGCAAGACATCTCCACATTCGCATGTAATTGTAGGATGGCTTTCTTCCTTTCCATAATTTATATAAAGTTTTCTCTTCTTTCTTTTTGGGCACCTTATTCAAAAGGTAGTTAGCTGAAAGAATAACTTCTCCCCACAACTTTGGTGGCAAACCAGAACTTATTAACATTGCATTCATCATTTCTTTCAATGTACGATTCTTTCTCTCAGCAATACCGTTGGACTGAGGAGAATAAGGCGCTGTCGTTTCATGTATAATCTCATGCTTAGCACATGTGTCAGCAAATGGCGATTCATACTCTCCACCTCGGTCGCTTCTTAGCGCCTTAATTTTCTTATTGAGTTGGTTTTCAACCTCATTTTTATGGAGAATAAATTTCTCCATAGCTTCATCCTTGCTTTTAAGCAAATATACATAGCAGTATTTTGTACTATCATCAATGAAGGTAAAAAAATATTAATTACCACCTCTTGTTTGTATCATTTTTAAATCGCAAATATCAGTGTGAATTAGATTAAGTGGTTCGGTGTTTCTTTCAACACTTTTAAACGATAATCTTGTTAGTTTTGTCTCAACACAAGTTTCACACTTGTGTTTGGAATCAATTTGGAATGTTGGTATGTGATTCAAGTTAATTAGTCTTCGCACAGTATCATAATTAATATGTCGTAGTCTACCATGCCATAAATTGGAAGACTCAAATATATAAGTAGAATAGCTAGCTTTATTGATATTCTTGACCATGGTCATTACATTGAGTTTAAACATTCCACCACTCATATATCCTCTACCAACATACATTTCACTTTTTGACAAAACAAATTTGTTCGACTCAAACACTAAACGAAAACCGTGGTTATTAAGCAACAAACCAGATACCAGGTTCTTACGGATTTTAGGAACATATGCAACATTGTTCAGAGTCAGTTCCTTTCCAGAAGTCATCTTCAAAATCACCTTGCCTTGGCCCTTGATTTCTGAAGTAGTCGAGTTCCCTATAAACATCTTCTCCCCATTCTCTAATGGTTCGAAAGTGGAGAACATACTTCTGTTGGAGCACACATGTCGAGTAGCTCCAGTGTCAATCTACCATTCCTTCGAGTTTGAACCTAACATATTCACCTCTGAGATCACAGCTGAGAGGTTGATATCGGAAACATCTTGAGCAATGCCTTGAATCAAGTTTGCTTCTCTGTTCCTATTCTTCTTGGAAAGTCTGCATTCAGTAGACTTGTGACCCATTTTTGTCACAATTAAAGCACTTGCCTTGAAACTTTGGCTTCTTGGAGATTCCTCCCTTAGGCCCCAACTTGGGACCCTTGTTGTTGTGCTTGTTGGAACGTTGTTTATGTTCCATTACATTTGCCTTAGCTGCATGACTGAAGAGTCCAACTTTTTCAGATCCTTTATTGTCTTCTTCAATACGAAGCCTAACAATGAGATCTTCAATGCCCATTTCTTTTCACTTATGCTTTAGGTAATTCTTAAAGTCTTTCCAACATTGTGGTAATTTTTCAATTATACATGCCACTTGGAAACTTTCACTTAAGTTCATACCTTCAGCATGAATCTCATGCAAGATCAGTTGTAGTTCTTGAATTTGACTGATCATTGTTTTAGAATCTACCATTGTATAGTCTAGGAAGCGGCCCACAATGAATTTCTTGGCGCCGGTATCCTCGGTTTTATACTTATGGTCTAGTGATTCCCAAAGTTCTTTAGCAGTTTTTTTGTCAATGTATACATTATACAAAGAATCGGCTAATCCGTTCATTATGTAATTCCTACACAAGTAATCAGCATTTTTCCAAGCATCCATAGTGGCAATGACTTGGTTATCTTGCTCATCTTTCTTAAGATTTGGAGCTTCTTCGTTCAAGAATCTTGCAAGATTCAGTGTGGTCAGATAGAACATCATCTTCTGTTACCACTTTTTGAAGTTCTGCCCATTGAACTTCTCAAATTTCTCCCCATGGAAGAGTAAGACAGGTACAATGGTGGGCATTGGCACTCGTGCCGCAGCAGCATTCGGTTCTTGAGTCGTATCGGCAACCGGCACGTGGACCATTTCAGACACAACTACATTGTCCGATGCAGTAGTCATTTTGATTCTGAAATTTACACAACACGAGTGTAAGTTTTCCAGGTTAAAGAAAAAAAAAATCTGTGCCTCAAAATCGGAAGTGAAGAAAATCAAAGATCTGTTTTAAGTTTGTTAGAAAAATTCTTTTACAGTAAACTCAATTTGATTGAGAGGCACAGAAAACAGAGAAGAAAAGATGAGAGGAAGAAAAAAAACCGGAAGAAAATAAATAAATAAATAAATAAACAACTTACAAAACCCAATATCAGATTACAAGTTGAGAAGTCAAGGCCTGTGTATCACACAGAGTCCTTAAAACAGATGCAACGACCAGAGTGTATCACACGGTGGAAGGCGTCTGTCTCCCAGGATGCAACGACCAGAGCGTTCACGTAGGCACCACGTAGCCCTCTCGAACCGAGCAGCAGAACCCTATCACCGACTGACCAAAACAGCAGGACCGAAGAACAGAACCGAACATTACTCAGAGAAGGAAGGAAGAAAATTTCTGTGCAGGGAAGAAATGAGAGGGAAGGCCTCTATTTATAGAGGCAGGGTTAAAACTGTAACGGCAGACAAGGCTTTGAATACCCTCAGCGCAACAGCAGACACGTAATTGAATGCGCACACTGTAACGTTTCTGCATTTATTTTAGCCGTTACAAAAGAAAAATCAAAACTGTAGCAAAAAGTGGCTTCTTGGAGATTCCTCCCTTAGGCCCCAACTTGGGACCCTTGTTGTTGTGCTTGTTGGAACGTTGTTTATGTTCCATTACATTTGCCTTAGCTGCATGACTGAAGAGTCCAACTTTTTCAGATCCTTTATTGTCTTCTTCAATACGAAGCCTAACAATGAGATCTTCAATGCCCATTTCTTTTCACTTATGCTTTAGGTAATTCTTAAAGTCTTTCCAACATTGTGGTAATTTTTCAATTATACATGCCACTTGGAAACTTTCACTTAAGTTCATACCTTCAGCATGAATCTCATGCAAGATCAGTTGTAGTTCTTGAATTTGACTGATCATTGTTTTAGAATCTACCATTGTATAGTCTAGGAAGCGGCCCACAATGAATTTCTTGGCGCCGGTATCCTCGGTTTTATACTTATGGTCTAGTGATTCCCAAAGTTCTTTAGCAGTTTTTTTGTCAATGTATACATTATACAAAGAATCGGCTAATCCGTTCATTATGTAATTCCTACACAAGTAATCAGCATTTTTCCAAGCATCCATAGTGGCAATGACTTGGTTATCTTGCTCATCTTTCTTAAGATTTGGAGCTTCTTCGTTCAAGAATCTTGCAAGATTCAGTGTGGTCAGATAGAACATCATCTTCTGTTACCACTTTTTGAAGTTCTGCCCATTGAACTTCTCAAATTTCTCCCCATGGAAGAGTAAGACAGGTACAATGGTGGGCATTGGCACTCGTGCCGCAGCAGCATTCGGTTCTTGAGTCGTATCGGCAACCGGCACGTGGACCATTTCAGACACAACTACATTGTCCGATGCAGTAGTCATTTTGATTCTGAAATTTACACAACACGAGTGTAAGTTTTCCAGGTTAAAAAAAAAAAAATCTGTGCCTCAAAATCGGAAGTGAAGAAAATCAAAGATCTGTTTTAAGTTTGTTAGAAAAATTCTTTTACAGTAAACTCAATTTGATTGAGAGGCACAGAAAACAGAGAAGAAAAGATGAGAGGAAGAAAAAAAACCGGAAGAAAATAAATAAATAAATAAATAAACAACTTACAAAACCCAATATCAGATTACAAGTTGAGAAGTCAAGGCCTGTGTATCACACAGAGTCCTTAAAACAGATGCAACGACCAGAGTGTATCACACGGTGGAAGGCGTCTGTCTCCCAGGATGCAACGACCAGAGCGTTCACGTAGGCACCACGTAGCCCTCTCGAACCGAGCAGCAGAACCCTATCACCGACTGACCAAAACAGCAGGACCGAAGAACAGAACCGAACATTACTCAGAGAAGGAAGGAAGAAAATTTCTGTGCAGGGAAGAAATGAGAGGGAAGGCCTCTATTTATAGAGGCAGAGTTAAAACTGTAACGGTAGACAAGGCTTTGAATACCCTCAGCGCAACAGCAGACACGTAATTGAATGCGCACACTGTAACGTTTCTGCATTTATTTTAGCCGTTACAAAAGAAAAATCAAAACTGTAGCAAAAAGTGGCCTTGCACGGGGTGGGATCATGTCAGTCCGGTATTCGTATGGGCGCACACAAGTCGCATGTAATCCAGTCCGGGATTTGCACACCCCCCCTGCGCGCACAAGAGAGAGCCTCTCTTCTACCTATCTTACAATGCTTAGAAGGAAGTTACTATATATCATCTTCTATTTCCTTTGATTTTTCCGATGTGGGACTAAATTCCCTTAACCCATTTTCAAGAATGGAAACGTCTTACTTTGAGAGACAATTTCTTATTCACCCCTTAACCCTTTTTAGCAAACCAATATATGATTTCGATCTACTCACGAAGGAGAATACAAATCAATCAAGATCTCTCAATAATTCATTAAAGATCTTACTCAAAAAATTGCTTTAAAATCGGTTCGTAAATGACGTATAAAACTCTGATTTTCTAACAGATTATTTGCACATTATGCTCATTCATGTTCATATAGTATAGTGATGATGTAGGGATCATTTTCCTCTCAGCATAAATTGTAAGTCACTTTTCTCAAGTCCATAGTTTATCTAATTGATCACAAAATTCAAGTATACTGTCTTGGAGCATTAGTCTTGCTTGATTAAAATGTTTACTTCATGTTTCACTTATTTTTGCTAGCGTTATTGTGCTAAGGAGTAAAAATGGATTTATTTTTGGTATCTCCAATGCCTCCTCGCAAGATAAAATAAAAATGCAACGGGACTTTAAATATGTATTTTATAACATTTTCCAGGTACCTTAATGATTTTCTCTATTAGTTTTATACTTATTCCACTATTTTAACTTCCAAAATGAATGGGTGCAATTTTCATGAATTAATTACAGAGTTGAATAAGCAATTCGTGGATAACTGTAAAGCTATGAATTCCAACCACATATTTTAAGTTTCTAATTATATCAACTAGTATCATGCACGTGCGATGCACGTGGAGAGGAATGAAAAGGACTCAAAAAAAATATATAATGCACGTGCGATGCACGCGGTGGGGAACGAAAAGGAAAAAAAAAATACCAACACGTGCGATGAACGTGGAGGGGAATGAAAAGGACAAAAAAAAAACCATAATACACATGCGATGCACGTGGAGGGGGAATGGAAAGGAAAAAAAAGGGAAAAAAAGCCAACACGTGTGCTGCACGTGTTGACAAAAATGACAAAAAGACAAAAAAAAATGGTGACAAATGACACTAACCCCTTCTCCCATTATAATAGTAGAGATATAATAATAGTATACTAGTACCATGCACGGAGGAGGAAGGAAAAGGACAAAAAAAAATCTACCAACACGTGCGCTGCACGTGTTGACACAAATACCAAAAAAAAAAAAAAAATTGTTTACTTAATTCCTACCCCATCTCTCCCATTATAATAGTTATAGATAGAGAGATAATCAATTATCCACTTAAATTTAACTAGTTACTTAAAATTTAAACTGCACATTCACAACATCAAATTAATCAACCATTTACTTAAATTCGACCAATTACCTAAAATTTCGGTCACACATTCAAAACACAGACCTACATCAACCACCCGCTTAGAATTGATTTCCTTTTTAATTATAAAAAGTGTATGTGCATTGCACGTGCTTGTAACAAGTATATCTATCTCTACTACTATAATGGGAGAACCCCTAGTCCTTAACCCAACCCGTGCAACGCCCGTGTTGGGTTATGGACTAACTTTGGTAAATATTTTCGGCAGTGGACCAGTTTGGTAAATATTTCCGAAAGTGGATCAGTTTGGAAATTATTTTCTTTCTACCCTTTTCATTATCCCTTCAATTTTTTCCACGTGCACGTGTGCACGTGTATGATACTAGTATAATAAAACACAAAGAAAGCTATCAAGTGGCTATCCTTCAATCCCCAAAAATAAAGGTCCAGATCTAACCCCACAAAACACATTTTTTCTTCTAAAAATTTTCTCCCAAAACTCAAATTCAAAATTTTCAAAACAGGTCCAGATCTAACCCCACAAAACACATTTTTCCTTCCAAAAATTTCTTCCCAAAACTCAAATTCAAATTTTCCAAAACAACTCCTTTATTTATATTTTCCAAAACAACTCCTTTATTTATTTAATTATCTCTCTCTCTCTCTCTCTCTCTCTCTCTCTCTCTCTCTCTCTATATATATATATAATATTATAATGGGAGAAGGCCTTAGTGTCATTTGTAAATGTTTTGTCATTCTACCAACCCGTGTAACAGACGTGCATAACTATTATAAAAGAGATCCTAGGTTCAAATCAAGACTACATCTAAATTTTTATTTTAAAAAACTATATTTATTAAAACGTGCATTGCACGTGTAAACTACTAGTATATACAATGGGAGAAGGCCTTAGTGTCATTTGTCATTTTGTCATTCTACCAACATGTGCAATGCACGTACATAACTAATATAAAGTAGGTTTCCAGTTCAAATTCCCCATACATCAGAGTTTTTATTTTTATTTTTTTAAATTATTAAAATGTGCATCACACGTGTAAATTACTAGTACTTCTATAATGGAAGAAGACCTTAGTGTAATTTGTCCATCTACCAACCCCTACAACACACGTGCATAACTATTGTAAATGAGGTTTTAGATTAAATCCAGGCTACATCTAAATTTTTACTTTTAAAAAAACTATATTTATTAAGACGTGCATTGCACGTGTAAACTACTATATCTCTATCTCTACTACTATAATGGGAGAAGGCATTAGTGTAATTTGTCCATCTACCAACTCGTGCAACGCACGTGCATAACTATTGTAAATGAGGTTTTAGATCAAATCCAGACTACGTCTGAATTTTTACTTTTAAAAAAACTATATTTATTAAGACGTACATCGCACGTGTAAACTACCATATATATATATATATATATATATATATATATATATATATATATATATATATATAAGGAAATGCTCTATTGAAAACGGGTCTAGTTTTCACAGGTTGGTAAACAGCGATTTGAGCCGTTTGATCGCTCTTGATCGTGATCAGCGGCTTAGATCGAGCCCCCCATCACCCGTTTCACTTGATCAGTGGAGAGTTAATTTGGGAATTTTGTCCCAAATAACTCATCGCCTGATTCACTCTGAAAAATTGATATAACCTAGGTCGTTGTTGGCCTAAGTTATACAAAATTGAATCATAGACCGTTGTTTGGAATATAGACTTTTATTTGCAACTAATTATTGTCATACTATTCAAACTTCAGCTACATACTTGTTAATTTACTGTTTACAAGACTTTTCATATGCTGTATCGTTCTGAAGACGTGCCCTACATAATTGTTGATTTACTGTTTACAAAACTTTTCGTGTGTTGTATCGTTCCGAAGACGTGCCGTAGGCACGTGGCCACGGGAAAATCTAGTGTGTGTATATATATATATATATATATATATATATATATATATATATATATATATATATATACACACACTAGATTTTCCCGTGGCCACGTGCCTACGGCACGTCTTCGGAACGATACAACACACGAAAAACCCTGTAAACAGTAAAACAACAATTATGTAGTTCAAGTTTGAATAATATGAAAATAATTAGTTGTAAATAAATGTCTATGTTTCTATTAGTATATATTGAAAAATAATTATAAATGAGGGTGTCAAATCCAACTTCTTAGAACTTCAAGGGTGGAAAATAATGAAATTTAACTGTTGAAGAGATATTTGCTATTTTCAATATAACATGTACAATAAAAAAAACATAAAAATTCTGAAAATTTTAGAGACCTGAAATATTAAAATCTAAATTTCTAAGTAATTAAGTTAAGAAAGAATGGGAGAGAGAGGTGGGGAGAGAGAAAGAGATAAATATGAAAAAGTGAGGTGAGAAGAGAGAAGAGAGAGAGAGTAATAAAGTAAGTTTTTTAGTTTTTGGGGGAAAATTTTAATTTTGGAGTTTAAAATTTTGGGCGGAAAAATATGTTTTGTGAGAATCATTCTAGAACATTGGTTTTAGGAAAGATTGAATGAGAGCCACTTGATAGCTTTCTTTGTAATTTATTATATATATATATACTAGGTTTGCCTGTTGACACGTGCCTACGGCACGTCTTCGGAACGGTGCACCATATTTGATTATATAAAATAGTTTTGAAGGTTCAGCAAATTAATTAGTAGGAAACATAAAGCAAAAAATATATATTATACGATTTTTTTAATTATTTTTTTTAAATTATTTTTTATGTTTTTAAATTTTAATTTTAATTTTTAATTTTATAATTTTTATTTTTTTAATTTTTTGAATAGAAGAGGGATGGAGAGAGAGAGAGAGAGAGAGAGAGAGAAATAAAAAAAATATAGGAGTTGTTTTGGATGGAGGATTTGAATTTGAGTTTTGGGGGAACTTTTGGAGGGAAAATATGTTTTGTAAGGTTAGATCTAGGCCTTTAATTTTTGGGGGGATTGAAGGAGAGCCACTTGATAGCTTTCTTTGTGTTTTATTATATAGATATATATATATATATATATATATATATATATATATATATTTATATATATGGATTTTTATACCCCAATTCATAATTATTTTTCAACATATACTAATGAAAACATAGACTTATATATATATAGGAAAATGCTCCATTGAAAACGGGTCTAGTTTTCACGGGTTGGTAAACAGCGATCTGAGCCGTTGGATCGCTCTTGATCATGATCAGCGGCTCAGATCGAGCCCCCCATCACCCGTTTCACTTGATCAGCAGAGGGTTAATTTGGGAATTTTGTCTCATATAACTCTTCGCCTGATTCGCTCTGAAAAATTGATATAACCCAGGCCATTGTTGAGAACAACGGCTTGGGTTATAAAAAATTGAATCATAGGTCGTTGTTTGGAACTTGGACTTTTATCTATAACTAATTATTGTCATACTATTCAAACTTCAGCTACACAATTGTTGATTAACTGTTTACAAGACTTTTCATATGTCGTATCGTTCTGAAGATGTGCCCTACATAATTGTTGATTTACTGTTTACAAGACTTTTCATATGTTGTATCAACTAATTATTGTCATACTATTCAAACTTGAGCTATATAATTGTTGATTTACTGTTTACAAGGCTTTTCATATGTTGTATCGTTCGGAAGACGTGCCGTAGGCACGTGCCCACGAGCACGTAGGCACGTGCCCACGAGCAAATCTAGTGTGTGTGTGTGTGTGTGTGTGTGTGTGTGTGTGTGTGTGTGTGTGTGTGTGTGTGTGTGTGTGTGTGTGTGTGTGTGTGTGTGTGTGTGTGTGTGTGTCTACTATTTTAATGGGAGAGTTGGGGTTTGTAACAAACAAACCCTCACTTTGTAACTATATAAACACGTATAATGCACGTCCAAACTACATACAATAAATATAAATGTGCACCGCACGTGTAGCCCAAATCAAAACATTCAAATACAAACTAATTTTTTCTTATTCAATATATATTCATTTAATTTGATGACTTTACTTTTTTAGACGTGCATCGCACGTACATTATACTAGTGTGTGTGTGTGTGTATATATATATACACACACACACACTTATAGAAACATGAACTTTTATTAAAACTAATTATTGTCATACTATTTAAACTTGAGTTACATAATTGTTGATTTACTGTTTACAAAATTTTTCATATGTTGTATCGTTCTGAAGATGTGCCGTAGGTACACGTGCCCACTGGCAAATCTAGTAATATCACAAAATGCCATGGAAGGGCATTCCCATGCAAAGGTTAAAATAAATTTGTTCTATCTGCAAATATTTGGAAATTAGAGTTCAAATATGCAAAATTAAAGATAAAAGCTTAATCTATACACAAACAAAATATTGGTCCCGGTCCCCCATATTAAACACGACACTAAACATCCGCATAATCACATGTTAGATATTATATTCAATGGTGGTTATTGAATTATACCGCTCAAATAAATCAAACCAAAACTGAAACCGAGTTAGTCAAACCAAATCGAGCCACAACCGAATAAATTAACCGAAGTACAATGCAACCGGTTCGGTTTTGGTTAACCGAACTACTACCAAAATAAATGAAAATCTACACAATATGAAAAACAAAAACAAAAAAAAAACAAAACAAAAATTACAATAGATTAACACTAACAATTATATTAAAAAAAACTCTTATTAAAAATACTTTGAATATACGCATCATCATTTCTTCCACTGTCTTAAAAATGATTCACAAAATTAGCCAATTCCTAACCTAACTCCTCAAATTTTGCACTCGAGGCCTCTTCAGATTCCTCTTCATCTCCTCCCTCTTCCTCATCTGGTCTGGTGTCACCGCTGCCGTTGCGTACCCTTCAATCCCCACTGCCGACCCCCTCCGACCTCTGCCTTCAACCCCTCCGAAACTTTGTTCCTCATTTGATCCAACCAAAGCTGAACCAAACCAACAATTTCCAAAGATCTAGATTTTTTTTGGGTCCGGTTTGGTTAGTTTTTTGTTATTATTAAATTTTGCTCGACCCCTATGCTCGACCTATACAAACGCCCGCACAAAATACCCAGCACAAAACCGTTATAAATACCCACATTTCGCAACACTCCGTTCACTCTTCTGAACTAAGAACAGAAATTAAGCCGATCAAAACTTCCTCTTTTTCCTCTCAATTTCCCAAACCAAACCCTAGATCTCAAGGTAATTCCCCCAATTTCTTGAAATTCCCTTCGTAATCCGGCGAATTCCATCGAAATGCAATCATTTGATTCATTTCTGCGATTTTTTTTAGATTAAACTGATAATTTGGTTAAATTTTTGTCGGAATTTTTAGATCCGGATCGGATTATGGCTGCTGAGAAGGTGAAGGCGAGAGGTACGTGAACTTTTGATTGGATTAGTTGTGGAATTACACGAATTTTGAGTGGAATGTACCTTGAATATTTTGTTCAGTTTTGTGATTTGGGACTTTATGAGTCATAGATTGTAGTAGATTAGTGACTTTATATAGTGAGATCGATTAAAGTTCAGATCTTGGTTAATTTTGAGTTGATTGTTGGATTAAAGTGCATGCCCAACTAGGTAATACTTTAAGTGGTATTAGTGGTTTAGTTTCATGTGTTAATTTAGGGGCTGTTTGGATTGACGCATAAGTGGAGAAGTACAGAAAATAGCTTTCATGGGAAAGTTTTATTCACCAATCTTGTTTACCTACTAGTAGTTGATTTTATTTTTCCCTGAAGAGCGTTGTTTGGATGGTTGAAAAGTTTGTTGAAAAAGTCGAGAGAAAAGGAGAATAGGTGAAAGAATAAAAAATTAACAATAAAAAGGTTTTCATGAGTTTGCCACCGTATTTTTCACCTTTATGGGAGAGAACGCTTGAAGAAAAAGAGGGGTGACACTTCACATCGTGGAGAAGTTTTTCTCCATTATATATCAACATGCAAACACTAAAAAATGGGATGAAAACTTGTTTATACATCAATCCAAACACCCCCTAGTGGATTTGTCAGGGAATTCATCTGTCTCCACTTTTCAGTTTCCACTCTGTTACAGTTGTGTAATTCCTAATATTTTGATGCATGCATGCATGATTCAATTTCATGACAATCAAATTCTTTTTATAGTCTAATATTGTTTCTGGGCATTAATAGTAACCAGTACATGATGTTTGCGTGTATGTTGCGCTAATTGCCAGTTCATGCTTTGTACACAAAAGAATACAAGTTTACTTTTCATTGACTGACTGACTGCATGGAGCAGATGTTTTGATGTTTTTTATGATCGTCACTTGTTCTAATTTCCCTTCTCAAAATTCTACTGTAAACAGAAGTATGCATTGTTGGCGTTGCACGGACACCCATGGGGGGGTTTCTTGGTGCCCTTTCATCTTTATCTGCCACAAAGCTTGGGTCTATAGCTATCAAGAGTAAGAATTCATCCTTTCAGATTTCCCACTTTGCAGTCTTCTATAGTTTTCATGTAATAATGAATCTTAAATTTCAGGTGCTTTGGAAAGGGCAAGTATTGATCCTGCTCTTGTACAGGAGGTATATTTTGGGAATGTTTTAAGTGCTAATTTGGGGCAGGCTCCTGCTAGACAAGCTGCATTAGGTGCTGGAATACCAAATACAGTGGTTTGCACCACTGTTAACAAAGTTTGTGCATCTGGAATGAAGGGTATGTTTTTAATTTGAGTAGGCCTAGGTGTACTACTTTTAGTTTACTACTTTCACGTTAACGAGAGAGATAGAGTAGTGCCCCAAAGCAATTTATGCAATAGTATTTTACATAGGCTCCTTATGCTTCAGTTTAGTAGTGTAAAAGTAGTCCAAAACCGCAATACACTTTGCATTTTCCTTTTAATTGTCAGTGGAGGACCATTGATCTTGGTGTTTAACAGCCATGTATCGAATAGTAAGTAATAACCTCTACATGTTCTGTTTATAGCTACAATGCTTGCTGCACAAAGTATTCAGTTGGGCATCAATGATGTTGTTGTGGCTGGTGGTATGGAAAGCATGTCAAATGCCCCCAAATATATTGCGGAAGCAAGGTAAAGTTTCAGTTCAATGGTCAAATTCTCTTATACTTGGCTCAAAATCTTGAGAGATTCATAATAATAAAATATGGATTCTGTTAATATATATGAAATAAACTTCTTCAACTACTGGTACAAATCTAGGTGCTGATTCATAGCTATGATTAACCAATTCAAGCAAGGTAGTGGTGATTGAATAATTGTGATTTATTGACATATGCAGAAAAGGGTCCCGTTTTGGGCATGACGTTCTTGTTGATGGGATGCTTAAAGATGGACTATGGGATGTATATAGTGATTTTGCAATGGGAAATTGTGCTGAACTGTGTGCTGATAACCATTCAATATCAAGAGAAGATCAGGTACCTCCGAGTGCAATTTGAACTGTAACATTATTTGTATGGCTCAAATTTTTATATAAAGGACTTTGATATTACTAAATGAAACTATTTATGACTGAAAAAATTACCAAAGAAGGTAGATGCATGCATTTTATATTACCGATCCAAATGAGTGCTTTTTTTAGCTTGAGCTTACTATTACTTCTATAAATAGTTTTCTTTTTGTGTGTGTGTATGTTGGAATTTGTGGTAAATTGACCATTTCTCTGGCCTCAGATGTAAGAAGTTTTTCAGTACATAGATATGGGTAAATAGATATTCCCTCCGTTTCAAAATATAAGTCATTCTAGCCTTTTTTTCATAATATAAGTCACGTTAGGTTTTCAAGAAAATGTCTTGTCATTCGTAGTACTCCATGAATTAATTTTCTATAAGATTTCCAATTTTACCCTTGTCCTTTTTTGTAAATGAGGTAATAAAAAATTATAGATGAAAGCAAATAGGACATTGTATAATTGATGGCTCATTAGAGCATTCCCAATCAGACCCTAAAAATTCCCCCCATCGGCAAATTTACAACAAAAAAACCCAATCGATTGCCAAATGGTGGGCCCCATTCGCCAAAAATTATGGTGATGAGATTTGGAACCGCATATTTGCGGTTCCATTTCTGATACCGCATATGGTGGGTCCCATGTCCCCCCCCCCCCCCCCCCCCACACACACACACATTTGTGAAGAGTATTTAATGGAAAAGAATATTAGTTTGTTTGTTTGATTTGTTTCTTTGAACTTCTTTTAAGTTTGCTATTTATATTCATTATTAATATATTTTTGCTGTGGCTGGAGTCTTTCGACTCTATCCGTTCACATCAAAAAAGTTTGCTATTTATAGACAATAATTATACTATTGTTAATTTTTCACCGAAATCTTCAATATGAGACCAATATTGGATATCTTCCTTATTCGTTTAAAGTTTTAAATAGTAATATGAATCAATAATCTACTACTATTTAATGGGAGAGTTTGTCACAACAAACATTTTTTTTTTAAAAATGTCACACAACAAATACCGCTTTGTCACCAAACAAACCCGTGCATTGCACGTGCAACTCCAAATATATTTATCAACGCGTGCATCGCATGTACAAATCAAAGTATTTTTCTTCTTAATTTAAAAAAAATACATGTATCGCCTGTTTAGCTCCAATTTTTTTAGAAATTAAAGCATTCATCGCAAGTGCTAATTACTAAACAAACCCGTGCATCGCACGTGCAACTCCAAATCTATTTATCAACACGTGCATCGCACGTGCTAATTGTATTTCCTCTTTCTTAGTAAGCGTATTATCTGTTTCTAAATAATTGTATTATAACTTTTTAATTATTTGTATTATCTTTTTGCATTTAAAAAAATGTAATTTGCAAAAAAAAATTACAAACATTTTTTTGCAACCCCAAAAATCAAAATGGGGATTAGTTGGAGTACACTTTCCTAAACCCCAAACTAAAATAGCATATTCTAAGGAATATGCTATTTTGGAACCCAAAATGGGGATGGGGATGGGGTTGGGGTTGGGTTGGGAATGCTCTTAATGAGCTTCAAAAACCAAGAATATGGAGTACTTAATTTATTACCCTGAGAACTAGTCTGAAAGCCTGAAAGCATGATAGTGTTTCATATTGTTATTAACAGGCATTGCACTAACTGGTTGGAGCTTGGTTAGAGTGTCTATCTATCTTGTAATATTTGAGACCTATGTATTTTAAATTTCTCCCAGGATTTTGAATTGCTAAGTGCAAGGAATATTAGGGTGAGTATGACGACGCATGACTAACTTCTGAAGAAATTATGCTTGTTTGTTAGGTTCAAACTTGAAATGCTATATTGTAGTTGCAGTTCTCTGTTATGATCTCAATCAAGATGAAGTCAGAGGGGGACAGGGGGACAGGGCCTATTAGAGTAATATATAATAGATACATGCTGAGTTGAACGGGGACAGGGGACATGTAGGATATTTTCCTCAACAGGGCCTAATGGAGTAATATATAATAGCTACATGCTGAGTTGAACTTGGGTACTCCTCTCAAACAACAATGACGATAAAACACATGAAATAAATAAGTAGAGCACCTAGAGTTGTGTTAAATGCAGATAATATTAAAGATGAATTGCAAAATAGGTAGTGGTGACAATCCCTTCTAGAGAATTTTATCTTTCTAAGAAGAAGGCGTGAATATGGTAATGTCTATGATTTTCGAGGAAAACAAAAGATGATTGAGTTTTGAGAAGTATTGAGGTTTAGGGATTTTGCCGAGAGGCAGATATTAGTGAAGCATGTGGCTGGTTTCTTTTTCCTTTATTTTTTTTGACTGAATGCAAATGGCTGAAAAAGTAATTGACATCATCTTTGCAATGGAGACCCACTATTGGCACCATTATCAAGTGCAATTGAGAGAAAGCTATGAGTAGAGCTTGACTTGAAAGGAACTTGAAATTTATGAATTGCTTAGTAGAAGTAGCTGAGCTAAAAAATTTAGCATATGCCAGTCCTGAAAGCTTATCATTACTTTTCCATACAAAGTTGTTGTTATCATCTATTAGTGCTAGATACCATTAAAACAAATTTTAATATTGTTTTAATACATAAACTGTTGCCATTTATTCTTTTGGTATTTTGTCTAATTTGGTATTGATTCTGGACTTTGCATAAGAGGTTTTTTTTAACCATTACTTAAAGCTAGATTGTCACAAAATTCTTTGTTCCTCTGAATTATTCTCATATTGCCTCACAAAAATAGAACCAAATCATCATATGTTGTATTGTGATATTATTTGTTAATTTATTCAATTATTGAGCTTTAAAATTGTCTACGTCAATATCTGTCTTCTTATTGCTGTAGGATGCTTATGCTATTCGGAGCAATGAATGCGGAATAGCTGCTCGAGATGGCGGGGCCTTTTCATGGGAAATAGTTCCGGTAGACTTAATTTTGTACTTGTTACATTAAGGAAAAGAATTATTCATTGAGGATCTGAGTACGTTTTTATTTATAATTGTGAGCAGGTCGAAGTTCCTGGAGGTAGAGGAAGACCATCTATTTTTGTTGACAAAGACGAAAGCTTGGAAAAGGTAATTATATTTTTATTTATTTTTGTTTCTTCTTCTGTCACTTGGAAAAACAATGAAACTTCGATCTTATCACAATCTCAAATAACTTGACCTCCACCTACATAATAAATTATTACTTGTATTGTGATTTTGGCAATTAAATTTTCTCACTACCTTTTCTCTTAATGATATTATTCAAATGTCTGATTTCCTGCTAAACACAATCTTTGTTTCTCTTCTCACTTGTGTGACCGTCAAAATCTTTCACCTTATTCTCAACGAGCTTGGCACCGAACTCCTCCCATATCTACTTGTAGTTGCAAATTTGACAATTTTAAATAATAACTTAGATTCCTACCAATTAGTCTTATAAGGATCCTGTTTTGGACTGCATTTTACCGGTCTTCTAATTATTTGGTAAAATTTCTCATTGTAAAAGTGTTTTTATTCACTTCAATAGGCTAGAGAAACATAAAACTCTTTTGCAATAGATAGCAGTAGAGAAAGAAACACAAAGGTGACACTTTCTTTGTAGGAATAGTTTTGCTCGAAAACTTGTAAATACGGTCGCCTGTCAGTTGATAAAAACTCATGTAGAGTTTTTAAGCTTGTGCATATATATAAAACCCAGTTATATTGTTTATATTCTCCTTAAGTGGGTGCTTTCTTTGTTTGGGCCGAACCACCCTTCTAATTGAGTATTTTACTACATATATCTTCTTCAATCTGTTTTTTTTTTTTTTTTGTATCTTCATTTAGAGGTTTATTTCATGGTGTAGTTGCTACTTCACGCAACAATTTCAGCTTCTTGATTAAGCTGAATCATACTAATATGTTATATTTGTCTTCTTGCCTAGTTCGATCCTCTAAAACTGAAGAAATTACGTCCTAGTTTTAAGGAAAATGGTGGTACTGTTACTGCAGGAAATGCATCAAGTTTAAGGTTTTCCTCTCTCATCTTTTCTGCTATTTGCTTATTCCTTTATAGAGATAAATATATTTTGCTTGTATTTTTGGATAAATAATATTCTGTCTCTTTTTTCCTTCCTTTTTTTTCCTTTTTCTTTTGGGATTGGAATCTACAGTTTACCTTTGCTATATAGTTTTTTTATATAAAAATTATTGGGAAAGACTTTCACCCGTGGGTTCTTTTCACCTGAAAGCTTTTTCTTTATGCATTGTGCTGACGATGAATTCAACTTAACTTGCACCTGGCTGCCCAACCTATCATGTAATGACTTTCATTCAGTACCATCTAGCTTTACACTAATGCTGGTGTCAGATGACACAAGCAACTTCCAGTGAGAGACTAGAGACATCCTATTCGTTTGAGTTTCTTATTCATTGGAAAACCTGATTTTGACTCAGTCAATGGGAGATACTGGAAGCTGCAACAATCTCATCAAGTATTTTACTAATGGATCTAATCTTCTAGTTCAAGGTGTTCTTGTCCTTTTACCTTTTCAGGGAAAGGCAGGTTGGTATCTTTTGTCGTCTTATTAGAAGGCTCCAGTAGATCACTGTATGCCCTAAATTTACGTTACGGTTGCTATAGGACAACACTTGCATTGTTAGCTCGCCTAGAAGACATGGAGTACCAAACTGGAAATAACTAGACAAGGGTAAAAGTGCAAAAAAAAAAAAAAAATCTCATAACCATGATCTGTTGGATATATTATAAACCAGAACTGATAAGATAGAGGAGGGGGAAAAGAGTGAGTCAAAGCACCTCCTTGAACGATCTCTTCAGATTTTGAAGAAACCATGCAGGGGATATATAGGGGGATGTTTTTCGGAGTTTTGGTGCAGTGTCTACCCACCCAGGTTCAATTCTTACATCATGTATATTTCCAATGGATTGTTTTTCCAAAAAGATTTTAAAAAAAGTTGTTCAATGTCTATATCTGCCCCGTAAAATGGGAGCTTGACCTTATGTCACCATATAAGTATAATTCCCTTTATGTAGTGACAGGAACATTTCACTGGGAAATTTCCTCCTAGACGGAGAGCTCTTAACCAACTCCTGAGTTCCTTTTATTTAGAACATTTTACTCACTATCTGTGTGTGCACGCACGTCTGTATCGTTAAGGTTCGTAAAATAAATGCATTAGCAGTCAAATTTTTTGAATTAATTTTTTGAATTAACAACTCATTCAATACTAAACTGAAATTATTATATGTGGTTCTGCCACAAGATTCTTTTTCTCTGTTCAGCTCTGCCACGTTCAGCTCTACCAAGTGTCTTTTTAATCGAAACTTCGTTCACCCTTCTAAACAAATAGATGTTGAAATTGTCTAAAATTAACCAAAAAATACACAACTTTATAAGGTCACTTGTTTTAGTGTGTTTTTCTACTATGAAGCACAAATACAGGTACACATACAATGATACATGATTTTACAAAAAAAAAGGGATACGGGTGGGAAATTCACCCTAGGGAGGGTGAATTGGGTTATGCCCAGTTGATACCAAATTATCCCACTAAACACAAATTAGGGAATCTACTTTCTAATCATTAACAAGCAAGTAAAAACAGTTAAAAGTGTGCAAGTAAAGTAAAGAGAGAGTTAGAGAAAGTGAGCCAAATCACAAAGACACCAAGATTTTTAGGTGGTTCGGGAACCGTTCCATACTCCACCCCTAAATACCTCTTGCCTTAGGCTTCACTAAAGAACAACCTTGCTCAAACTAGAGTCAAGACTCAAACTTTACAACCAATGCTTTGATATCTCGTTTGGTCGAGGAATTTCACCACCACTTCCAAGAGGACTTAAGACCTACTACATTGTAGGACTTTTTCGCCTCTTCTTACAAGTGAATTTCCACCTACAACATCCTTGTAGAATTTTCACCTTAACCAAGCAAGAGATTCTCATAAGCACTCAATCACTCAAAACACTCAAATACACATATTGTTGTTTCCAAACAAGAGGAGAACCAAATAAATTTCACTCAAATTACACTATGAAGGATTAGAACTTGGAGGTTCTAAGCTAATCAAGAACTAGTGATGGGATGTAAGATCTAGAAATTTGAGATCCAGAGATAAGAATATGAAATCTTGTTGGAGTCAAATTTCATTGACAAAGTGTTTAGGAGTAGCTTATATAAGGAAGTAGGAGGGAAAACCCTACTCGAAACTCAAATTTCAACCCATGTGTATAAACCATTATACCCTAACTAACAACTCTATTTCTAGCTATTATATTGGTGTTTTGGTCAATAATAAGGTCAAATTTGAGCTGGAAAAGAAGTACAATAATAAGGTCAAATTTCAGCCAAAACAACAAACAGGAAAATAGCCCAACAACATATGGACTAGCTGCCTGCTGCCCACATTTTTTTCTGGACCAGAGAGGAGGTTCAGATAGGGCCGGCCCTGAGTTCCCTGGGGCCCTAGGCGAACTTCCGAAATGGGGCCCCTAATAACATATATATTTTTTACGCGCAAAATACGTACCTATATTTACAAGGGAAGTTCAAATTTGGGGGTCCCTAGAATTGCGAAATCTCCGGGGTCCCAAGGTGGCCGCCTTACCCGCCTCTAGGGTAGGGCCGGCCCTGGGTTCAGATTTTGGTTAAGTTCAGAATCAGTCAATTTTATGATCATTTAGGCCTAAAGAAAAATATCTTATATATACTAATAAATTCCAAAATGGGTATACTGATAACAAAATACATGTATTATAACCTCGTGAAAACAACTACTTGAGCAGTTTTGAATGTACAAAAAATGAGAGCGAAATAAGTGAAATCATAACAAATGAGTTCCAAAAAATATGAAACTTTTCTCAAAGCTGGAAAACATCATTTGTGAGTTGATCCGACTTGTAGAACTGAATTATGCTTCATGGTTGACTAGATATGGTTATGTATCAAAACTGATACTCTGATAAGGCGATAGTTGAGAAAAATTATATGCAATAAGGGTATGAATAAGTTCAAAAAATTAATGACTTTGCACCATACATGTAAAAGATATTTATGAGCTAATGGAAGTTTGAAAAATCATTTTTGATGCACGGAAACCGAGATGAGTCATTTTGGCAAAAAATCAAGTTGAAAATCTTTATATAATGAATCCCACCTTTTGCTTGATTAGTAACAAGATACCTAATTAAATGAATACTCTCACCAATTTCGAGCTCCGAGCTCAATTTTGATGGAGTATAAGTCTTCGTTTTCGCTCGATACTTTTGGCTTGAATATCCACATGTAGCTTGAATCTTCACTTTTAAGTGTCGGAATTATTTATTTGAAGCTTTGGCATATCCATTTAAAGCTTTATGTAGAGTTTGTAAGCGACAAGAGTTGAGTTCCATCCATCATCCTTCAGATTTTGACGTTTATTGCACAATTTCATCCAACCTTCCATTTTATCACCTACTTTGCAATATCACCTCCACACTTAATAGATTCATTAGATACTTAAATTACGCAATTTGTAAAACATCAAAACCGTAATACGAAGTGTGATTCTACAATATGGGTACGTTAGTGGGTATGTTAAATAGAAATTATTTTATATTGTATCTATAAATAAAAAAAAGTTTTATCTTGTTAAAAATGCAAACATTTAAACAATTTCGTAGAACTATAAAAATACATCACAATCATGAGCATTTTGGAGGAAAAGAATGATAATCTAACTATCAAATGTTTGGGTATACTTGTTTTGTGTTTAAGCATAACTGTAAAACAAGTTTTTGAAATTTCACTATGTTCCCAAACATTTATCTTAATATAACCGTGTCTAAAAGTAGCAAAAAATGTACGAGTAAGAATATAAATATTAGAGCCTCATTCTTACCACAAATTCGGAGGTTTGGACTATCGGTAAGGTCTTTCACATGTTATCATAGCAACCCAGGTTCGAATCTCACCGGCTGCGCAATATTAAATGCGGAGTAAAAAAAATACTGGTGCATATAGTTCAGACGGTCTTTCACAACTTTGGAGTTTTGGTCTATCGGTTCGGTCTTTCACACTACCAGAAAAATGGGAACTCCTTGGGTACGCACCCTGGAGTACCCAAGCAGTATTGGCCCCCGATATGCACCCGAGACAATCACACGGGTACGTTGGCCATTTGGAAGTATCTGTGTTTCCTAGGTTTTCTATATACATTGTATTGCCTGTATATGTCTCAAGTTCTCGCCTCCAAAAGATTAGTGCGCAAAGATAATTAGTTTTCCGTTTGTTGTCATGTAAATCATCTGAAACCTCATTTTTCTTGATTGAACTACCCCTTCTGCCTTGTGAGATGCACTTTCTGTAGAAAATAGTTAACTGGCAGAAGACAAATATAACTATATTTATTTTTTATTATCCCTCAGCGTGATGTAACTTAGCTTAGGTGGTTACCACTACCAAAATTATACGGGCTCATGCTTTCATGCAAAAGAATTTGCGCTTAAAACTGTTTCATTCTATAGCTATAGCATTTAGTACTTGTTGGGCATTGGTACTTGTCTAATGCTATGGAAAAATTGTCTCTGTAGTCATGCTAGCTCTTTCGTGCATTGTTGTGTGGACAGTGGTACTTGCCTAATTCGTTCTTGTCTGCTGATGGTCTAAAATTGTCTGATGTTTAGTACTTTAGTGTTGTTTGAAACAATTGTGTCATACTTGTAAATGTCACTGGACAGTGATGGTGCTGCTGCATTGGTATTGGTAAGTGCAGAGAAGGCTCAAGAACTGGGACTGCAAATAATTGCAAAGATCAAAGGATACGGTGATGCTGCTCAGGTATAAACCATTAAATATAGTAAGCCTTTTTATTTGATCATAATAAAATGGAAATTTGGGCAAAAAATTCTGCCCACTATGAAATTTGAATTTTTTGTCTATCTCCACATATTGGACATTAAAGTGCTAGATAGATAATTTCCATATTTATTTCCAACTCGTTTGGTTAAGGTTATATTTTAGAAATCAGAATAATGTTGAAATGTATCTTGCAGTCCCCAGAGCTCTTCACAACGGCACCAGCACTTGCAATACCAAAAGCACTAGCGCATGCTGGTGTGGATGCTTCTCAAGTTGATTTTTATGAAATCAATGAAGCTTTTGCTGTATGTTTTAGTATTTGATAACAAGTCTACCCTGTCTTCTTCTTTTGATCTTCCTATGTAGATTAATTGCTTGGATTTAAAAAATTATAATTTATGACAACAGGTTGTGGCGCTCGCTAATCAGAAACTTCTTGGGCTTTCTCCTGTAAGTATTCCAGCTATGCATACCTATAAATTGTCATTATCTTTTATTAGTATTGCAGTACCTCCATTTTCTTTCTTCTTTTTGTATAAATCTCATACTACAAATGTTTGAGCTCAATCTATACATAGATGGTGGTTGCCAACTGCTCAGTTTAAAAAAAGGGCATTATATGCTCTGCATGGCTTACATTACTCACTTGTTTCTTTCTACAGGAGAAGATAAATGTACATGGTGGAGCTGTAGCTCTAGGGCATCCTCTAGGTTGCAGTGGTGGTCGCATTTTGGTCACTTTGTTGGGGGTAAGTGTGACAGCCTTGCATTGTTGCTATTATTATTATTATTATTATTATATCATTGTTATTCCATTCATGAGATTTGTTTGCACTATCCTGTTTTTTTCTCTCCTTACATTCTTAGGCATGAGGTATCGATACTGTTCACTAATTCCCAAGCATGAGAAAGAAAACT
This sequence comes from Hemerocallis citrina, assembly GCA_017893485.1. Taxonomy (NCBI): domain Eukaryota; kingdom Viridiplantae; phylum Streptophyta; class Magnoliopsida; order Asparagales; family Asphodelaceae; genus Hemerocallis; species Hemerocallis citrina. The sequence goes on along the minus strand of CM030361.1, from coordinate 109,317,364 downwards.
AATTGCATGCACACATTAATAATTATTAAGAATGAGACGAGACGGTGAATAATGTTTTTTTCTCTCCTCATATCTGTGCATGTTACACACTTATCCCAATTCCTATGTCCTTTAAGGTTGTTGTGACTAGCCCCCCCTTTTTTTTTCTCCATTTACTTCTTGATCCAATTATAAGCATGCATCACCGTGCTGCAGGTTCTTAAGCAGAAAAGTGGCAAATTTGGGGTTGCAGGCGTATGCAATGGTGGAGGGGGGGCTTCTGCAGTTGTTTTAGAGCTTGTGTAATTCTTTACTAATTTAGTAAGTATTTAGTAAGTATATTCTCTATGATTTAGCAGTCATTTATGCAAAAGCCAAAAAGTTCTACATTCAGTCTGTTATTTGGTTACAATAGAGCGATATTCACCTTTTTTATATGAACCTAGTTAAGTCACTTCTTTTCTGAAAACCCATCGTAGTTACTATTGTATAGTTATAGGATAGGAGTGTGTATGGTTTCCTAGTGACAGTGCTGGGAATCTTTTTTAGATTAGATGGCAGATTACATCTTAAGAAATCAAATTGTTACAACTAAATTACGACAAGGACTGTTTCATAATGGTAAATAAAGGTTGTTCATGATTCAAATGAAAATGATTACTTGATTCTTAAAATTTCTATCTTCAGATAAATACCATATATTATGAGAACAGACTTGATATGTATGCCATCATGTTGATATATTACAACTGTATGCATTAAATTTATATTCGAAGGTCTTAGCTACTAGGCTGAAAGACACGATGATCACAAGATTCACTACTCCAACATGTTGATCACGATCCAACATTAAAATACATGCTTTTCCCCATATATTTACCACAACAATGTCTTATTCCACTCTTGAAGTCAGCTATTTAAATCTGTTTCCTTTTGTTCCTGTCAAATTCAATGAAAGACATCCTTGTCTATTACAAGCATAAAATCATTCTGAAAAATAATTCCGTTTTACATATGCAGGATTCATTCAGGAAGCTGCTAAGGTAGCTGCTGCGCGTGTTATGATTTCTATTTATTTGTGTTGTATTAGGATGTAACACTTTAATTCTAAATCATCAATAAAATTCGTAGCAATTTTCTAATTCGAGAATGAAGCAACAATGAGTGAGCAACTTCATATAGGCCCACATTGAAGTATGAAAGTTTACTGGTGTTGTATTAGGATGTAACACTTTAATTCAAAATCAGCATTAAAATTCGTAGCAATTTTCTAATTCAAACTTGAAGCAACAATGAGTGAGCAACTTCATGTAGGCCCACATTGAAGTATGAAGTTTCCTGGAGATGTTATATTGTTATTGTTGTTGAAGTATTCTATTACTGTTGGAGAAACACTCATCTTTGTCTTTATTTGGGAGATTGTCAAAGTATCTAATGTGCATGCTCTATCGGTTTAATTTTTTGATTTGTGCTCGTTTGGAAAGTAGTTAGAAATACGTGTCCTTGAGAATATCTATTTATTATGTCTTCATGAATTTGGGATTGAATATCGATGGTGTAGTTCTAAAAACTACTACATTTTGTGTGAAAATAAAACTGCTACTAGCAGTCTTGTTTTCACAATAAGCGCAATGGCAATTAGGGGTGGACAACTATTATCCGAATTGATCAATCCAAACCAATCCAACCCGAATCGACTGGTTTTTAACCGAACCAATTGGGGTTTTGGGTTGGCCCGGTTCTTGATCTTCAATAATCAACTGGACCGGTTCGGTTGTTGGATGGGGTTTTCAAATAACCGATGAAACCGAATTGACCGTACCTCTATGCATAATTCCATAAAAAATATATTTGTCCTTTAATTTTTTGAATATACAAATAGTCTTTTCTCATTTTCTTGGAGATACAAACAGGCTTCTTTAATTTCTTTAATACAAACCGAGCAGTTGTTCGACCTATGCTTTGATTCTCCATAATCCTGTGTGTTATTTTGTTGAGAAATGTTTGATTTATAATGTGGTCCAGCTTAATAGAATTATGAAGTTGATGTAACATTTAGTAGTTACTTTAATCAAGTTAAGCAGAAGTTGTTTTCTAAAATTTTTTTATTGTATCTGAAATTTAATTAGCTTTGGTTATTGATGTTTCTTTTATGATAATAAACTAGATTACAGAAGTATACAAGTGAAAAAACAGTTTATCTCACCCATTTAAACGTCATTATCTCAAACAATTAATGCAAAATTTATTAACAACTTGTGGTTTTATGAATCTTCATTTTAAATGCATTTCTGGATAACAAATAACAGGTTCTTTCTTAAGTTTGATTGAAGTTGATCTTTTAACTTTCAACAAAATTATGAATGATGTTGAAGGTAAAAAGTAGCATGCCAAACCGGCCATTCAGTCTAATCCAAATCGAGCTTAATCAGCTTGGATGGAAACCGATCCAATTAAGGTTTGGATTGGTTGTGGATGAGAAAATTAAAAAACCGATCTTTTTAGATCGGTGGTGGATGGTCTATATTAGGTCGAATACCGACCGATGCCCACCCCTAATGGCAATGGGTATCTATATTACTGTGGTAATTGAGTTTTGAAATCCTTCTCTAGTATTTTGAGAAACGGCATAGTTTTTGGATTATTCCATAAAACAGGCATCAATTTGAAGGAAAAGTAGTAAAATCAACCAATGCCTATGTATGCAAGGAAGACATTGATCAGGTCCAGGGAATACTACAATGCAGGGTATCTATGAATTTATGGGTGTGATCCAAAACAATTTGCATAACTCTGTCAGATAAATTTACTACACTGACAGTGACTATGTCTTTGATTCCTGTTGTTTACTGTCTTGGTCCATTCTTTGCCGGTAGGGCCAGCTTCTGCGTTGTGAATGCATTGTTGGGATATATATATATAGCAAGCTATTACCCGTTTTAAATGCAGGCGTAATATGGGAGACTGCAAAAAATTGATGAAAAGTTATGGTGCATATTGACTTCTCACGCTTGGAAGAGCATGTGTTTTTTAATTATTGTAATGTCAGATGCTTTTGTGCACAAATTTATTGGTGTGAGAAGTGTCTGTCTAACTCGCATTTTTTTTCCCCGAAGAAGAAAAGGTGCACTATTGCCAACATGTTTCATTAATAAGCAATTAACCGACTTATTTGAGAGGTGAATGAAGGGAGTGGCGGGTGATAAAATCCTGCCCGACTTGTTTCAGGCGGGTGTGCATGTGTCGTGGAGGCACTGTACGAAGCTAAGCTGACGTACTCACAATTTTGCTGGACCGAGCTGGTTTGTCGGCCCACCCTCTAGGGTTGTTGGAGGGAGTTGTTGTTTGTACTCATGTTGCTTCATGTATGTTTATTTTATGTCTGTAGTTTGTATTTGGGCCCAGTACTGTTTCGTTAAACTCTTATTAATGAAACATGGTGGCCTTATTCCACCTTTTCCCTCAAAAAAAAAGCAATTAACCAAATAAACCCAGTGTACTGGGTCAAATTACAAACTACAAACAGAAAAATAGAACATGAAGCGACATGACCAGTACATACAACAATTAGAGCCCACTCCAACACTTTTAGAGGGTGGGCCGACCAAAAACCAAAAAACAGCAACCTACAGTCGGCTAGACCACAGCTTGACCCTGTCCTCCACTAATATTGTACTGGACCCCATCTTGGGCCCAGTCACAAAGCAAGGACCAACTAATTGTATGTACGTCAAATAAGCTTCGTGCACTGCCTCCCCGGCACGCGTACACTCACCTGAAGTGAATCACGCGGTATTTAGAAGTTCGCCGCTCCCATCATTCTCCCCAACTCCCATATACTCTCCAAATCGCTCTCACATTCGGCCCAGTCAAAGTCACAACCAAAAAGAGAGCCGTGGAAAGGATACATTCACCTATCTCACATTTTTGCTCTCTCAAGCGATTTCTCACCCTACAAAACTCTCACTCACCCTAACCACGGGCACAGACAAAGAGAGAGTCGTGAAGAGGATACCTTCCCCTCTATCACGCTTTTACTCTCTCCAGCGATTTCTCACAAACGCCAACATACACCTGCATAGAGTAATGAGAAACAACATCTTCACTATCTCACTCTCTCACTCTCTCTCTCTCTCTCACGCAAAAAACCCGTAACAAATCACAACTAACTGAAGCATCACCTTTCCTTCTCGCCCCTGCAGGTGGTGGACGTTGTAGATTTTAGGTTACTGATGAGAACGTAGTGGCAGTGCTTTCGCGGAGCCTGTGGCAGTTGGTTAAAGGAGGCCGAATTCAGGGTGTGACTTACACACTCATAAAAAAAAAATCCTAACACCTCCAATACTACATTACCACCCAGCTCACCACATGGGGGGACTCCGTCTACGGGCCCAGGCCCCACAACTGTGCTGCAACAAGTGGGCGCATCTCATGGGGGGACCCGTCTTCAGGCCCAAACCCCACTACCGTGGTGCACATCAACAATCTCCGAACCGTTCAAATTGAATGACTAAAAAACTAGCATGGAATGGTGCAACATGACTGTAGATTTATTGACACTATTTATGAAATATTGATTTTACAATTCCTCTGTAATCAATATTACTAGTAATCTATACGTGTGATACACGTCTTAATAAATATGGTTTTTTAAAAGTAAAAATTCATCTGATGTCATGGATGTCGTTGTTTTTTTTCCATTTCAATAATTTGCAAATACACCATTCCTTTAGTCGTTAAAATTTTATGCAAACTACATTTTAAAATAAACATTTCATAATTACTTTCTCCTATTTTATCATTTAAAAATCATTATCACAATCTTTCTCTCTTTTAGTGTAGGTATGTATGCAACAAATATTCATATCCCATTTAAAACCGTATGACATATGTGCATTATTCATCTCTCTCATTATTCATCTCTCTCTCTCTCTCTCTCTCTCTCTCTCTTTTTAATTATAAAAAATAATATCGTTTTCGCTTTATTAATGCTCTCTCTCTTTTTAATTATAAAAATAATATCATTTTCGCTTTATTAACGATAGATTAACGAAACAAGTAGTGCATAATACAAGAAGATTACAGTCTTCCAAAATCCAAATAACAACAATATCTACCACAACGGCTAATAAAAGTTAGATACATGAGGGTTGATCCCTCCCTCCTGCAGACACCCTCCATCTAGTACTCCTCCATGTGCAACCTCTTCTTTGCTCCTGCCTAACCTGCCTAAGCAAGAATAGAAATGAAGATTTTATGCATCATAACTATGAATCTAATATGAATATTACGAAAACAAAGTTTATTACGGTCTAGCCATACCCCCCACATGGTTGCAGCAAAATAAATATCTCAGGCTAATCTATCATTCTTCCTAACAATGTTTTCTCTCCAGTGCCCCCAAACCTCTATACTCGAGCTACGAACCTCTACACTCCCAAAACATAGACACAGAACCTCCCAAGTTAACTTGGCCCTAGGACAGCCGAATAAAATATGGTTAGTGTCCTCATCCCCGTTGGCGCATCTCGGACATCTCACGTCAATCTATAAACTTCGTTTTTGTAAGTTGACCCTTGAAAGTATAGCATCCTTCAACACCAGCCAAAGAAATGCTTTAACTTTTGTAGGAGTGTTAGTCTTCCATATAATGTTCACTTCCTTGCTTCTGATTCCTCCATCATTAAGCCTCCTATACATCACCGCCATCGTAAATGTTTCCGACGCTCCCACATTCCAGGATCTCTCATATCTTATAGTCTGGGTACATTGTTCGTTAGCACGAATGAAATTGTTAAGGCATTGTAGCTGTTTAAGGCCCTCCTGAGATCCTTGCGCACGAACCTCCAACCTAAGTGTGTTGTTGGGCCACACATCATCAACCAAAGTATCCAGGTTTACCATCATACTTGCCCCATCCGAAAAAGGACTAAGAAGTGTGTAACTTCCGCACCATTTGTCATTTCAAAATTGGGTATCCTTCTCATTTCCAATTTTACACTTTGTATTGGTGTGAAAGATCACCCAGTCTAGCCACCCCTTTCCATAGGAAGGATGCTTTCCCGTGTTTACTTCTCCCCCCAAATCTGAATTTCTTCCTCTTCTGATAGACCATGAAGGATTTGCACCACCAACTATTGCGTCACCTACTCATCTTCCACCACCATTTACTCATAAAATGCTTTATTCATATCCCCAAGGTCCATAATCCCTAGTCATCCGCACTCTTTCTTCTTACACACTCTGCCCCACTTTACTAAATGAAATCATTTCTTTGTTTCATCAGCTTCTTTCCATAAGAATCTTCTCCTACTCTTGTCAATCCTTCAGATTACACATTTCGGTAGCTTGTAAATGGACATTTGATACGTAGGAAGAGTACTAAGTACATAATTAAGCAAAGTTAACCTTCCTCCGAGCGATAGAAAGCACCCCTTCCGTCCCGCCAGCCTCTTCTCCACCTTCTCAATAAGAGGATACCAATCTTCCTTACGCATCTTCCCAGGCCTAATGGGAGTACCTACGTACTAGTGGAAATTCTCTGATCTTACACCCAAAGTACTCTTTGATTTTCGCAATTTTCGTAGTTAGGTTAACACCAAGAGGAACGATAGAACTCTTGTTGAGATTAACTTTCAACCATGCCTGCTCTTCAAAGCATTTTAAGAGCGTGCCGATAACCAGAACTTTCTTTTCTCTCGCTGCTCCAAACATTAGAGTATCATCTGCATATTGAAGAATTGATACAGTATCAGCGATACCATTGATCTTAATGCCATGAATAACAAGCTGTTCTCTGCCTCGGCTGACCATTTCTGCTAGACCGTCCGCAACGAGGGTAAAGAGAAGGGGGGACAATGGATCTCCCTACCTGATCCCCCTTCGACACTGAATTTCCTTTGCCCTGCTCCCGTTGAACTGTATTTTTGATTTCCCTCCCTTGACGCACTTTGTAATTCATGATTGCCACTTAGTTCCAAAACCTTTCTTCATCCACACCTTCCCAATCTACCGTGTCATAAGCCTTTTCGAAATCTAATTTTAGAAGGAATCCACCAGTTTGTTCCTTTGTTCCCATATAGATAATCTCATGTACTGATGCGATACTATCCATAATGTCACTATCTTTGATAAACCCACTCTGAGATTCTGCCACAACGTCGTTTAAATGAAAGGCCAATCTATGAGCCAACACTATTGTAATAATCTTGAATAAATCGTTCAACAGGCTAATTGGTCTAAGATCTTCAACCCTTAGAACCTCGAATTTTTGGGGATTAGTGTGATAATCGCGTAATTAAGCCTCTCAATATTCGCTACACCATCATTAAAGTCATTGAAGATATCCATCAGATCATTCGTAAGTATGTTCCAATAAAGTTTGTGGAAGAAGATCGAGAAATCATCCGGGCCAGGAGACTTATCATGGCCTAGGTCCTTGATTGCTCGAAAAACTTCTTCTTCTGTAAACCTTTCTTCGATTCCCTCACTTCTATTAATTCTCGAGTTGCTCCACATGTTTGTAACCATCTTACATCTGTGTGTTCTTTTGACTCCCAATAACTCCTTAATCTTCTCTTCTATATGCTTCCTGATACGTCCCTTGTCCTCGCACCAAGTTTCTCCCCAAACAAACTTACGATGTTATTTTGCTTCCTTCTTCCATTCGCCAACTTATGAAAGAATTTACAGTTTGCATTCCTTTCTCTGAGCCACTACACCATAGATCGGTGTCGCCAATATTGCTCCTTCATCTTCCCAAATCGTTGGATCTCCGCTCTATTGTTAGCTAGTTCTTCTAACTCTGACCCGAGAAGATCCCTCCTTTCCCCTTGAATCACTAACTCCTCGGCTCTAGTTCCTAATACCGCCATTTTACTTCTGACCTGTCCAAATTTTTGCTTAACCCGCTATTTCAAACATTGATGAAGCCGCCTAGTCTTGATAAATCCACTTAGATTTTGTACAAACTACTTCTGTATCGGCTTTCTAGGATTCGTCTACAATCTTATGAATATTGTTGGACAAGGCCCAAGCTTTCTCAAAGTGGAACTGTTGACTATAGTTTCTTTGTCCATCGCCACAGTCCAAGGCTAACGGTATGATCTGAAGTGAATCTTGTTACTGAGTTGACACATGCTAATGGGAATGCACCCTCCCAATCAGTAGAAACAAAAATCCTATCTAGCTTAGCAAGAACTGGTCTGGCCTGCATATTTGACCAAGTAAATCTCCTATCTATCATATTTAGCTCCATCAGTTCTAAGTCGTCAATGGTGGAGTTAAAGTTAAATCTATCAATATTGCTAGCCCCCCCCCCCCCCCCCTGTGGTCATTTAGGAATCTAGTTATTGTAGTGCCCCGAATTTCCAATATGATATCTCAGAAATACGTGGCACAATTCCCAGCATCTATCTCAATGTAATAGTAAACATAGTCAAAACATAGATTAAAATTTTCAACTTTTATTACATCATTTCTTTATATAGCACAGCAGAAAATTAAACACCTTGAATTACAATTCTTTCTTTTGCAACACAATCTTTACAATTTGCATAAGCCACACTATTATTCTACCACATGCATCCAAATCTCAATGCTATAGGTACCTACCTGTGAAACATGAGGTTAGAGATAATCCTACCCCGCAACACTACAGGGGTCAGTCATAACGGTGTGAGTAACATCAAAAGAAATACAACATGAATAAAACATAAAGAATATAGTCATAAACAACACATACCAAGTACCAGCAGTAGTAACAGATGGAATATGAAATGACAGTAAATAAAGCATGAAAACATCAAGTGAAACTAGACTAAGTGTCAAGTGTAGAAAAACAGAAAACAAACATGCATAAAACCAAGTCAAGAAAACACAAATACAATATGATGACTCTCTAATGTATACTTGTCGGATTCTATGCATTCTATACTACATAGGTCCGGTGCAAGCCCTTATCGTTTTCCACTTTATAAGGTTAAATCTCTCGTTATGCAACTAATCCTACTACGGTGATGGAAACAAGATCCAGAATACTCCACGAATAGGTATCACACAACCCTCAACGCGCAAACATCATGTAAGAATAGCTAAAAAATATAGAATCACCTCCTTGCCGTGTACCCCACCGCCGCCGCTCGACGTGAAAGTACACAGGCACATCATGTGAATAGACCCGTCGGCCCTTGACACGCGAATGTACCTGTATGTTTCGTGAATATGCACTGCAGACCCTCGGCACGCGAACATACTAAATAGTCCTCTCGAGATAGAACACAAACAGTCCTGTAACGCATCTGTTGGACTGGACCCCAAGAGTATATTCTCACATTTCCCAAGTTCTATCACATCTCCATTAGTGCATGTCCTTAAGTTGATTATTATTAAAACACAAAAATTCACCATCTCTAGAGTTAGTGTATCCTGTCGGACTTAATTCCACAACAACCCCAAGACCCAATTAGTCATAAATCCACAAAATCCCATCTGCTGGTTCACAGGACTCCCACTCAACTCCTAGAGACTCACAAAATGAATATCAACACCAAAATTATCAATAAAACTCTTAATTCTCACATTAAGACGTTTATATCCATAAAAACCTCTTAAGTCAACAAAACTCAAATCCATTAAATGTACTCATAAATTTCAGAACTGAAATAAAGTATTAAATCCATTAAATAACTGAGAATCATATTTTGAAGTCGTAGCAAAACACAAAATATTAGTTCCTTTGAAAACCGTATATATTTCACTTTATAAAGCCACAGAAATACAATTCAAATTCAATTATAATCAAAATATAACTCTCTGTAAAATACAGTAATCTGTAGTAAAAATATCATCTAAAATAGTAGATCAATAATCCATAAGTTCGAAAAAATAATTGTTCAAGAAATCAGTAAGAAAACTCAACAAATCATCAAAACAACAGGTGACAGTCGACTATCGAAAACAGTTCAAAAGGATAATGGTCGATTGCACAAGCCCAGAAAATCCAATCTTTCAAATGTCTTAGTTCAAAATGGGACCGGTCGATCGTATGCTGCTACTCAACTAGTTTCAAAATTGTGCACTTTTTCGACTGATACATGATTATAATTTTTAAAAGCTCAAATCTAAAATTCAAAAACCCTGAGATGATCAAATACAACTTGTCTAATATACTGGAGTTTATAAAACTAATCAAAATCACACAAAATTCTTAAAGAGTAAATTTTCATCAAAATACTTCATAACAGTAAAATGTAATCATATATATATATGTGTGTGTGTGTGTGTGTGTGTGTGTGTGTGTGTGTGTGTGTGCATATGCAGTAGTTAGAACATCAAGAAATTAAAAAAATCAAGATCCAATTGAAAACTTCGCAAAATCACAAAAACTCAATTTTGGCCATACCCATCAGACTCGAAACTCAACATTCCCCCCTTTCACTTCAAAGTTGATCTTTTTGATTCAATAACTCTTTCTACAATTTGTTATACACGTGCCCCACTGATTTCAATAGTTTATCCATGAATATATGAAGTCACAATATGTAAATATGTAACCCATGTTCTCGATTATACGGGTTATTATTTTTGTATGTCTTTGATGTATTTTTCCCCCTAATTATTGTATCTGGGTCCTTGTCATGTTGTGGGCTTACTAGTTTCCATTTATTTATTATATTATTGTATTTTTGTGGCCCAACTTCACTCAAGCCCAACCCATATCTTATTGGGTATTGGATCCTAGTCTAAAGCTACCCACAACCCAATTCCCCTAACAACAACCCAGACTAATTCTCCCTCAATCCCTCAAATCCCCCAACTTCCCATAATCTCCTCTCCTATTAACAAACAAACCCCCAACTCATTTTCATTCTCTCTCCCTCTCCTGTTTCTCAGAAACCCAAACAACCCAATTATAAACTCCCGCTCACTCCTTCCCCGTTCTCGCACTTACCCAAATCCATCACCACTTCGCCTCTCCATCGCACCACCTTCTCCATTACTGTCCCTACCTCCATCTCCGTCTCACCCCATCACCAAACCCATAAGAGCCATCGGAGCACCACTGAACCAACCAACCGCCAACACCACCACTCCATTACCGGCACCATCGTCATCTCCAACCGCATCCCCTTCTTCATCGCTATCACCTTCGCCTTCGCCATTAACCGCTGCCGTCGAACCCGATCGAAGCTCCACTGATACCATCGACCACACCTTCAATCACCACTAATCACCTCCCCACTTCGCCGAGAGCCTCTCGCCTCACCATAGTCTTCGTCGCAGCCCAGAGTTGCCACCATCCTCGCCTTCGACACCCAGAACCCAACTCCCCGCTCTCCCCAGATTTTCGAGCGAAACAAAGTCGCTCTCGACGTCGGAGTTCTCGCCGCTGCGTCGCTTCCCGACCAGTGCCGTCGTCCCATGCCGTCGCAAGCCCGCCGCACGCCTCCATCGCGAGCCAGGGTAGTTGTCACGCCGTTCCCCTCGCGCCATCCTCTCTCTTCGATCGAAGGAAGGAGACGAACGGCGATTGGCCGCTCTTGCTGTTTGCTGTTCGGCGCACACCGATCCCACACCGCTGTTCCGTGTTCGGATTGGATCCATTGCGAGATCGAATCCTGATTCGCTGCTGCCGCTGTTCTGTGTTCTACCCGCACTGAATCCCCATCGCTGCCTTGCTGTTTTGGCCGATCTTTTGTGGGGAAATAACTCATTGTTGCTGCTGGCTGTTGGAGTTTCTACGTACGTATTTTGCACGTGCTCTTGGGATTGTTCCCCGGGATTCTGATCCCGTTATTCTTATTTTTATTGAATCGACTACTACGAAAAAGGCAAGTCCATTGAACTATTTTCTTTATTCTAGTTCAAAATTAATTGATCTCCTGCAAGTAGTTCCAAATTATTTATCGATAATTTTGCCTTGTGTCCCGTCTCGTTGAGAGTATCGAGGGTTTACACGAGCTAACCCGACGTACTCTTGACTTCCTTTATTATCCATTGACTCAAACCCAAGCCTAGACATACATTTGACATGAATAAATAAATAAAATTTGTACATGAGGAAAACACGCCGTGATTAAATGCATATTATTCATATGAAATCTTGTGACTTGAACTTGATAAATTCACTTGGCTTGTTATTTAAAAAATTCACAATGCTTGCTTTACATTAATCTTGATATATGTGTGATTCATTAGTTTGATAACTACTCACTTAATGAATATAAACATGATAGTTTTTATAAAATTCTTGTTGCATGTATTGTTTAGCACAGAGGTTTCGACCCTGTAAATATGAGAATTAGCACACAAGATATAAAAGAGAGTTTTTACCCATTGGACCTAGTTTCCAACCCAAGTGACAAATCTTAATTTGAAGTCACGAGCTGTAAGATATAACAGTTTTAGTCCCGCTAGTCTACATTTTCAGACTGCAGAAATTACTATAACCTTGACATATTCGATGGTGTAATACTATGTAGAAGTGTTAGAATGCTATGAAATTTTCCAGGAACCTTATAGACATGCTTAGGGTTCACCTCAAATTTCTGTAGATTTTTATAATATATTTATACCATGAATCCACCCTTTAGAAGTCGACATCTAGCTGCTGCCAGAACAGCTAGTCTGCAAAGATTAGAGTTTTTAGCCTAGATACAGTTAGAACTAGCAGAAAGTCCCTGAATATAACTTGTAGCCCTATCTGTCTAGATTTCCATAGCCTACTAGAAGTCCGAGTTTGGAGCTTTAGTCTAGGAGTTATACCTGTTTTAGTGTGACTGTGCCAGCTATTTCAGATTTACTGTTTCTTGCTTATTATTGTGTGATATACCATGTTGCTGCATTATCATTATTCACTTGACATTTTTATGACTACCCGCATGTGCATATATGACTTAGTAACAAAATACTAAACAAGCCGGGGTTTCTAAGGGTTGACCTAGTAGTGGACCGTCTCAGAAGATGTACTCTGTAGGACCCTCCTGTTACATGGACTTGTTATATGGAAGGTGGAGAATACTTGTGGAGACGTGAACTTGTTATCTTGTTATCTTGTTATCGTGATATACCCGAGTACACGCTCTGTTGACCCCACCACGAAGTCTAAAACGAACACTGTTGTGCGTGCATCGAACCTGTAGTATGGGATGCAGTAGTACGTGCACTAGTTAGGAGAAACAACTTGATAATAGACCTAGTTGACATGTATACATACTTGATAAAGACCATTGCTATTAGTACCATTATTGCCCTTGCAAATTTGATCTTGATTCATATTTCCTACATGTACCATACTCCTTTACTCTCTGTTTTCACTACTTGCTGTCCGTACTTGCTCTAAGGACATTTATTTTTCTTCTTTAGCTAATCCAGCCACATGTGGACCTGAGGATATACCAGAAGGGGTTGGAGAGCAGTACTTCTAGATTGGAGCAACTGTTTGATAATAAATTAGTCCCTTTCAAGTTCTTTTTCACTCATTGTAATTCTTTTATTTATTTAGAATTGTATTCCGGGCTTTTGACCCGTAACTGCTACTTATTTCTCAGTAACATTATCATGTTGGAATATTTAATTTCTTGAATTCAATTATTGTTCTGTGATGTTATTAATTGCGTGGCTGTGATTTAATTTCCTGAGTATTATTGAGTTGAGACTGGTACAACTTATGAATGATATTAAAATCATTCGCTGGGCCTACGTCGTGAGCTCGTATTCCCGTATTTTGGGAAGCAGGGCGTGACAAAATAATCAAGTTTTGCACCCCAAAATCTCAAAACAGTGTGTATATATATATGTTCATCAATAGAAATTACTCATCTGTATTCAAATTTGTGCAATTCACCTCATACAATTATTATACTCAATCAAATCAGCAATCATATGGAAGAAACCAACATACCCTTGATTTCTATTAGGTTCTAAACAATCCCAAGTCATCTATATAGAGTTTTAATCACCAAGAACATAGTTTCTATGAAAAGATTAAATTTTTTATACAACCATCCTTCAAGAATTCATATTATCGTCATACAATCCCTAACATACTTTCTAATACACAAATCATCACATACAACATGCATAGAACAATAAGAAATCAAACATATGTCACTCTCCCTTTTGAAGAATCAACCGAAATAATAAAAAGAATAAGAAAAGTCATTCCTTTCGCAAGAAATCCAAGAATTCTCGCTTTGAAATTCTAAGAAAATAATAATAAAGAAAACCCTTTGTGTAGTGTAGCAAAGAGACGGTTGCTCTCTCTTTTAAATAGGCCGGATTGCAAGTAATTAGGGTTTTTGAAAAGATTTGCAAAATATATCCCTTTGAATATATCTTTACATATATAAATCCTTATACTTAGAAATTAGATTAACCAATTCAGTTCAAATTTAAAATCAAAATAATTAACCTGATATAGCGGGCACTGTTTTCAGATCCAGAAAAGCGAAATTTGTAATTTTTGCCCCTAAGTGGCAATTTTGCAAAAAAAAACCATTCTTTAAGAAATTTGCGAAATATACCGAATCTATTAAAACAAAAAAGTTAAATTTTTACCTCTGAGTTGACTAGGCATCATGCTCAGCCCAAAAATCCAAAAATCTGGAGTTTTCACTCCAAGTGGTAATTTTGCACAAAAGCCCCTCCTTTTGTTATATTTACAAATAGGTCAAATAAATATCAGAAAAATCTAGAAAATTCACAAATAATACCTATTAATAAATAATAGGTTTTCCCCAAAATAAATTCTGACTATGAACTTCTCAAGAAAATATTTGCACGTGTTTTGCACGTGTAAAAAGATAAATCCCAGAAAAAATATTTATTAAATCCTCAAAAATCATTTTAATTTATTTGTTAATCTCAAAAACATTATTTAAAAATCTAGGGTGTCACATCACTCTCTCCTTAGAATAGTTCTGTCCTCAGAACTACTACTAACATGGACCAAACAATACGAGCAAAAGAAAATGCAATCCCATAAATGGAAATGTAGTTTAAGGAATACAATCACACAAGAGAATGTAATTTAACAAAAGAAATACAATTTAATCAAAAGAGTACAATCATACAAAAGAAATATAATCATACAAAAAACTCAGGAAAATCCTTCTACATGCGATCCTCCGGCTCCTAAGTAGCCTCCTCGAAATGCTGGTTACTCCACAATAACTTGACCACAGGTATCACCTTATTCCTCGACACTTTCTCCCTACGATCAACAATCTCTACAGGATGCTCCTTGTAACTCAAGTTCACTTGTAGACCTTCAGGCACTTCCACCAACCGATGACTCTGATCCGGCACATACTTCCTCAACATCGACACATGGAACACATCATGCACCTGTGCCAATTCCTCCGGTAGCTCCAATCTATATGTCGTCTTACCAATCTGCCCTAAAATCCTGTATGGCCCAATGTACATTGGCGCCAACTTGCCTCCTTTCCAAACCTGATCACTCCTTTAGTCGGAGACACTTTGAGAAAAACTGCATCCCCAACCTCAAACTCTGCATAACTCTTATGCCGACTCTGAGCCTCGACCAACCTCTTACGAATCAGCTCGATCTTCTCCGATGTCTGCTGCACAATCTCAGGCCCAAACATCTGCCTCTCACCAACTTCATACCAACAAATAGGTGTCCTGCACTTCCTCCCGTACAGGGCTTTATACGGAGCCATCCCGATACACGCATGGTAACTGTTGTTATAGGAAAACTCAACCAATGCAAGTATCCTCCCAACTGCCACCAAAATCCATAACACAAGCCCTCAACATATCCTCCAACACCCGATTCACCCTTTCAGTCTGACCATCAGTCTGTGGATGAAAAGCGGTACTGAAATCGGTTCTGGTACCCAAAGTTGCTTGCAGACCCTTCCAAAACCTCGAAGTGAACCTCGCATCCCTATCAGAAACAATCGATACAGGAACTCCATGAAGCCTCACAATCTCATCAATGTACAACTCTACCAGTTTCTCCAATGACCAAGTAATCTTCATAGACAGAAAGTGAGCTGACTTAGTCAAACGGTTCACAATAACCCAAATTGAGTCATTGCCCTTCGGACTCCTCGGCAACCCTGTGATGAAATCTATGCTGATATTCTTCCACTTCCATTCCGGAATGGGCAAAGGCTGCAACAAATCCCCTCGGCCTCTAATTCTCTGCTTTGATTTGCTGACAAGTCAGACACCTTGCCACAAAGTCTGTTACATCCCTCTTCATACTGGACCACCAAAAGTGATGTTTGATGTCCTTATACATCTTTGTGCCTCCAGGATGTACTGACAACAAAGTATTGTGTGCCTCCTGCAAGATACTCTCTCTCAGATTTGCATTCTCCGGAACACACAACCTCTGACCCATCCATAGAACTCCTTCTTGGATACGGAAATCTACTAACTTGCCTTCGGAAACCTGCTGCAACATCCTCTGAATCTCTGCATCTGATCTCTGACCTTCCACAATTCGCTCTCTCAAAGAAGGCTGCAGCCTCAACTGAGCTAAAAATGCTCCCAAATCCTGCAGTACCACCTCAATGCCTGCCTGATCAAACTCTGCTGCCAACTCCCGCTGAGTAGCGATCAAACTTGACAAATTGCTCTTCCGACTAAGCCCATCGGCCACCACATTCGCCTTGTCTGAATGATACTTGATCTCAGAACGAATGTCTTCCAACACTTCCAACCACCTTCTCTGCTAATGATTTAGATCCTTCTGCTGATAAATGTACTTCAGGCTCTTGTGGTCGGTATACATGTTGACCTTCTCTCCAT
Source organism: Hemerocallis citrina (assembly GCA_017893485.1). Taxonomy (NCBI): domain Eukaryota; kingdom Viridiplantae; phylum Streptophyta; class Magnoliopsida; order Asparagales; family Asphodelaceae; genus Hemerocallis; species Hemerocallis citrina. The sequence continues at coordinate 109,300,600 of CM030361.1, read as the reverse complement.
ATACATAATGCCTCCACTACTTCAAGGCAAAGATGATAACTGCTAATTCCAAACCATGCGTTGGATAATTCTTCTAATGAGGACGCAACTGCCTCGAACCATATTCAATAACCTTCCCTTCCTGCATTAAGACACACCCCAAACCTCTGAGAGATGCACCACTGAAGATATCATAATCCTTTCCAACTTGTGATAAAGCTAAGATAGGCGCAGTCGTCAACCTCTCCTTTAGCTCAAGAAAACTCGCCTCACACTTATCAGTCTAAGTGAATGCCACATTCTTCCGAGTTAACCCTATCAAAGGAACTGTAATCTGTGCATAGCCCTGAATGAATCTCCTGTAGTACCCAGCCAAACCCAAGAAACTCTTGAATTCCTTCACTGTAGTTGGCCTGGGCCAATCCTTCATTGCTTCAACCTTCTGAGGATCAGTGGCCACTCCCTCCTTAGAAAGTATATGACCAAGGAAAGCTACCTCGAACTTCCAAAACTCACACTTGGACAGCTTGGCATACAAGCTATGCTCCTGCAACTTCTTCAATACCTCTGCCAAGTGCATAGAATGCTCTTCCTCCAACTTCGAATACACCAAAATATCATCAATGAAAACCACCACGAAGGAATCAATAAATGGCCGCAAAATCCGATTCATCATATCCATGAATACTGCCGGTGCATTCGTCACTCTGAATGACATTACCAAAAACTCATAGAGTCCATGACGAGTTCTGAAAGTTGTTTTACTCACATCTTCCTCCTTGACTCGAACCTGATGGTACCCTGATCGCAGATCAATCTTCAAAAACACAGCTGCTCCCCGAAGCCTGTCAAACAGATCATCAAGCCGTGGAAGTGGATACTTGTTCTGAATAGTCACCATGTTCAACTCTCGATAGTCAATGCACATCCTTATTGACCCGTCCTTCTTCTTCACTAACAACACTGGTGCTCCCTACGGTGAAGAACTCAGCCTGATAAATCCCTTACTCAGTAATTCCTCAATCTGCTTCTTAACTTCATCTTGCTCTACAGGTACCATTCTGTACAGAGCCTTAGAAATCGGAGCACTCCCTGGCTGAACATTAATACAGAACTCAACATCTCGTTATGGTGGCAATCTCGACAAATCTTCCAAGAATACCGTAGGAAAATTCCTGACAACTGGAATGCCTCTGACTTCATATGAAATCATCAACTTAGATACCATAGCAGTCACTTTCAGGTTTTTCATCTTCCCTTGAAAAGTCACCGCAGGACCACCTAGTGCTTTCACTGACACCTCTTTCTCCTTGCATTCAATTCTGGCATCATATATTGCCATCCAATCAATACCCCCAATCACATCCACACTCATGACTTGCAGCTCAATGAGATCAATGCCAAATAACCTCCCACCAATCTCAATATCACAGCCCTTGTAATATCGATCGGCGATCAATTCTTCTTTTGATGGTGTTGCCACCGACAAGACTCTGCCTGAAAACACCTTAGGTTCCACACCTAAAGCTTTAGCAAAATTGGGCGACACAACAAATGTATGCGAAGAACCGGTATCAAATAAAACTTTTGCTTTTATTCCATTAACCAAAACAAATCCTGTTACATGAAGAATGATATTCAAATCTCCAATTTATTCTCAAACAAAATTTTACTTAATACATCAAATAAAATTTAAAATTCTTGTATACCTTGGATCACATCATTTGAGTTACCCGCATCCTCCTCAGTTAATGCGAACATTCATCCCTGCCTCTGAAATTTGCCTTCGCCTGCACCTTCCTTCTTCAACTGCGGATAATCTGGTCTGATATGCCCTTCACGACCACACTGATAATAAACCCGTGCCTTCCGAGGCTTGAAGCATGCTGACTGATAGTGACCTGTCTCTCCACAGTTAAAACAAGTCATGCCTTGAAAAGCAGGTGCCTTCTGCTCTGGCCTACTGAACCTGCCCTGCTTCTAGGGATGACAAGTGGGTTGGGTCAACTGCCGACCCCCCCGCGACCCGCCCTACAACCCGGCCCGCGAAAAGGCAGTTCGGGTTCGGGTCGAACCCGTGAACAGTAACAGGTCGACCCGGGTCACCAAAATAGCAGATCCAACCCGCCCAACTCGGCCCGCGGACCCGGCTAAAAACCCCAACCCCCCTGCCAACCAGCCGGTCGACCCGCGGGTCGAACGGGTCGCAAAAAATCTGTGCCCAACGGCACTGTTGTCCAGAGCCCATCAACGGCTCTAATGGCCGTTTTTTTGGGGTTTTTTGGTTTTTTTTTGTTATTTTAACCCTATAAATACCCCCCCCCCCCCCAAAAAAAAAAAAAACCATCAAAAAATTCACAAAAATCTCTCTTACTCTCTCTACTATTATAACTCATTTCTAAGCAATTTGTGAACAATTGAAGTATTGAACAAGCAATTTTTGAAGGCATATACACGATCAAATTTCGATCGTATCGAAATCAAAATTCAACAACGTCTTCAACCCTTCAACTCTCGTCCAACTCCAAGTGATCAAGTCTTCAACTCTCCTTCAAGCTTTCCTCAACACTTCAATTCCGAAATCGCTTATTTCTACTTCTACTTCTATTCTTCTTTTCACGGATTTTTTTATATACGCGTATCCACGGTGAACGGTATCAAAATTTCATACCTCTCTTCTTATTTAATTTTTGTTGTAGTTATAATTTTTATTGGGTTTTTTATCTTCTCTATCTCAACCCTCTTGTTTTCTAGTTATAATCTTATTTCGCTCCAACATTGTGTAGTTTTTTTTACATACATTACTGCATTATGTCTAGATCACGCGGTAGCGGTCGTAGCCAAAGTGGGCAAGATTCCACTGGCACTTCCCGTAGGCCACCAATTGTCCCAATTAGTGAGCCCGCCGAAGAGTTCCATGATCTTCTTACCCAACAATAGGGTACACACGATGAGGTTGTAGGAGACATACAATTAGAAGAAGAAGAACAACAACAACAACAACCAACCGAAACAACACAGCCCCGTAGTGGTAGGAAAAGTAGAGGGGAAAGTAGTGATTGGCATAAATTTTACGATTTTATCCCGTATGAAGAAAATCCGGGTATAGGTTTAAAAGTTTGTAAAACATGTTCTAAGGCATACAAATTCAAGAGGGGTGATGGCACCGGTATAATTAGTAGACACATCCAACATAACCATAAAGACCTTCTTGTTGACCTACCTGACCAACAAAAAATCAATCCTAGGACCGATCTAGTAGATAGCCACCCTTATGATCCCGATCTTGTTCGTCGGGAAATGACCCGATTAGTAATAAAGAAAGAGTTACCATTTTTCTATCCCGAGAGTAGAGACTTGGAAAATTTTAATCAAACGGCCTTAAACCCTCATTTTAGAAGAATCCCGATAATTACTTGCAAATCGGATTGTTTTAAAGTGTACAATGAAATAAAGGACGCTTTGATTGCAATTTTATGGAGTTTAACTTGTAGAGTTGGTTTAACTTCGGATTATTGGACGGGTGTCAACAATATTCTAATGATGGGAATAACCTGTCATTGGATCGACAATGATTGGATTCTTCAAAAAAGAATCATATCACTTGTCGCGTTGTCCTATCCCCATAGTGGCGCTGAAATAGCAAACCGTATTTTAGAAATTTGTGATATTTTTCATATTTGCTATAAAATTATGTGTATTAGTTTTGATAATGCATCTAACAACAATGCAGCAATTACTACTTTAAAATCCACATTAAACTCTCCATCGGACAATTTTTTTCATATTAGATGTGCATGTCATATTTTAAATTTATGTGTTCAAGATGCATTAAAAATAGCTGATCCATATATACTTAAAATTAGAAATTGTGTACATTTTATTGCATTAAGTCCCAGCATATTTCAAGAATGGAAAAATTGGTGTAGGATTTCAAATGTACCTTTTAGAAGATTTCTAAAGGATGTTAAACACCGATGGAACTCTACTTTTGATTTACTACATGTTGTTATCGAATATAAAGCAGTTGTAAATAATTTTTGTATCGCAAAAATATGCCAAATTTTGAAATGACTCCCACTGATTGGTTTTATGCCGAATCTTTGTTGAAATTTTTAGAATCTTTTAAAACCGCAACTTTAAAATTTTCAAAATCATATGAATCTACTTCTAGTAGTATTTTTAATTCAATAGTTACTTTGATGCAAACATTTAACGAAATGTTAAGTGATGCTTATGTTGGTGATATTGTAAAACCTGCATGCAAAAAAATTTTGAAGTATTTTTATCCTCCTCCTATGTTGTTTTGTGTTGCTACCGTTATGGATCCTCGTATCAAATTAGAAGGTACGAAGAGTTTGATTGAAATATTTTTTGCATTACTTGGGGAAAATGTAAAAATAGAAATAGAAATTGATTGCGCATCTTTTTTAGTTAAATTTGAATCTACATTAAATAACTTGTATGATTATTATGATAGAGCTTTTGCTTCTAGTAGTACAACTTCTGTAGTTAGTTCTTCTTCTGGTAGTTCCAAAGATAAGGGTGAGAGTAAATCTGATGATAGAACATTTAATTTACTTGCATAAATTCAATCCAAAAAACCTAGGACTAATCAAGCAAATGAATTAAATTGGTATAACCAACAAGATTTTGAGTCTTCTTTTTCTTCACTAGATATTTTACAGTGGTGGAAAGACCATGAACACACTTATAGTATTCTTAAATATATGGCTAAAGATTTACTAACTCCTCTTGTTTCTACAGTTACTTCTGAAAGTGCATTTTCGTCAAGTGGCAGGGTTCTAACTGATTATATGAATCGCTTGAAGCCCGGCTCATTAGAGATGCTCGTTTGCACATAAGACTGGCTGAAGGCTGAAGATAGGATACAAGGGAAAGCATTATCTATGTCCACAAGTGGGAGTAACTCGTTAGAAAAAGAAGAAAAACAACAGCAACAATAGGCTCAATAGCAACCAAAATGAAGAATTCAATACCAACAATTGAACAACAACAAGTCAACAACAACAAATTGAAGGCCACCAACTTGAAGACAATTGTAAATAGATTATAAAAAAAAAATTGTATTAGATCTTTGCTTGTTATTTCAAATTATAAATATTGAAGTAAATTGAAATTGTATATAAGAAATATGTTTATAAAACAAATTTGTGAATTATTTATTTCTTATTAGAAATTGTAAAACTTGTATAACTTGAAATCATATGAATAATATTTCAAATTTTTTGAGCAATTTCACTCTTACAATCTTATTATTATTATTATTATTATTATTATTATTTTAAGGTAAAAAATAAAAAATAAAAAAATAAAAGAAAATTAAAAAAAAAAAACTATCTAAATGGGGCCAGCCCGCGACCCGACCCGTGTTGGACCCAAAAGGGTTCACGGGTTGGGCGGGTTGCCATTTGTACTTTTCGACCCGGCCCGGTTAAGCAACCAACCTGGCCCGAACCTGCCCAAGTCAACATCGAACCCCGACGGGTCCGGCCAGGCCCGGCCCGTTCGACCCGAATGCCAACCCTACACTCTTCATTGGGAACTCTTCCCACTCTGACTAGTTGCTGGCCTCTTGTTCCTGTTCCAGGTCTCCTGCTTCTTCTGGAACTGATCAATATTTTCTTCTGTCATAGCTGCTCTCCTGACCAGCTTATCAAACCTCCTGATGCCCAACGTTATCATCCGCGACCTCAAATTCGGCCTCAAGCTCTGCTCTAAATTCTTGGCCTTGTTTGCTTCATCGACAATCAGCTCCGATTCATACCTTGACAACTGAGCGAACTTAGTCTCATATTCGCGCAGTGTCATGTTGTCTTGCTGCAGATTTAAGAATTCTGTTGCCTTCCTCTTCTTAATATCTAAAGGAAATAAATGATCCCTGAATTCATCCAGAAAAGCCTCTTAAGTCACCTGTTGATCCCCAAAAGCCCCTTTCACTGACTGCCACCAGACGCCAGCGTCCTTCTCTAACTACATGGCAGCCAATTTCACCTTATTGACTGTTGGGGTTTCTAAGACTTCGGAGACCATCTCCATCTGTCTAATCCAATCATCAGCCTCATTTGGATCAGACTGCCCCTCAAAAATAGGCGGCTTCATCCGCGTGAATGACTCAACCTGCTTAAATGGATCAGCATTAACAAACACTGGTCCATCCCCTTAATTCTGATTATGATTCTGTGCCATGTTAGCTGTCATGAATGTGTTTAAGGTCTGATACACCCTTGCAATCTTAGTCTCAAGATCAAGTCCAGCCTCATGGGAACCTTCAGCTCCGTCACCATTTTCACCATTCCTAGTCTTGGGTCCTGCCATTAACTGAATACTGCAAAATGAGGGAAAAGTTAGAGCATCACAACACAATTCACATTCACATCAATATCCCATGGTAAAACTTCAATCATATCCCAAACCAAAACATCTTGTTTTAATTCTATGTGATACACTCTAATGTCCACACCTAGGTACTCACGCTCTATTGTCCACACTTAGGTTTATTTTTATACCATATTTATTATTACTATTGAAGCATGCTCTGATACCAATATCTGTAGCGCCCCGAATTTTCAATATAATATCTCAGAAATACGTGGCACAATTCCCAACATCTACCTCAATGTAATAGTAAACACAGTCAAAACACAGATAATTTTTTTTAACTTTTATTACATCATTTCTTTACAAAGCACAGTGGAAAATTAAACACCTTGAATTACAATTTTTTCTTTTGCAACACAATCTTTACAATTTACAGAAGCCACATTATCATTCTACCACATGCATCCAAATCTCAATGCTATAGGTACCTACCTATGAAACATGAGGCTAAAGATAACCTTAACCCCCAAAACTACAGGGGTCAGCCATAACGGTGTGAGTGATATCAAAAGAAATACAACATGAATAAAACATAAAGAATAAAGTCATAAACAACACATACCAACAGTAGTAACAGATGGAATATGAAACGACAGTAAATAAAGCATGAAAACATCAAGTGAAACTAGACCAAGTGTCAAGTATAGGAAAACAGAAAACAAACATGCATAAAACCAAGTCAAGAAAATACAAATGCAATATGATGACTTTCTAATGCATACTTGTCGAATTTTATGCATTCCATACTACATAGGTTCGGTGCAAGCCCTTATCGTTCTCCACTTTATAGGGTTAAATCTCTCGTTATGCAACTAATCCTACTACGGTGATGGAAATAAGATCCAGAATACTCCGCGAATAGGTATCACACAACCCTCAACGTGCAAGCATCATGTAAGAATAGCTAAAAAAACTGGAGAATCACCTCCCTGCCGTGTACCCCACTGTCGCCCCTCGACGTGCAAGTACACAGGCACATCCCGTGAATAGACCCGTCAACCATCGACACGCGAATGTACCTTTATGTTCCAAGAATAGGCATTGCAGACCCTCGACACGCGAACATACTAAATAGTCCTCTCGAGACAGAACACACACAGTCCTGTAACTCATCTGTTGGACTGGACCCAAGAGCATATTCTCATGTTTCCCAAGTTCCATCACATCTCCATTAGTGTCTGTTCTTAAGTTGATTATTATTAAAACACAAAAATTTCCCCTCGCTAGAGTTAATATATCCTGCCGGACATAATTCCACAACTACAACCCCAAGACCCAACTGGTGATAAATCCACAAAATCTCATCTTCCGGTTCACAAGACTCCCACTCAACTCCTAGAGACTCACAAAACGAATATCAACACCAAAACTTTCAATAAAACTCTTAATTCCAACATTAAGACGTTTATATCCATAAAAACCTCTTAAGTGAACAAAACTCAAATCCATTTAATGTACTCATAAATTTCAGAACTGAAATAAAGTATTAAATCCATTAAATAACTGGGAATCATATTTTGAAGTCGTAGCAAAACAAAAGATATCAATTCCTTTGAAAACTTTCTTTGAAAACTGTATATATTTCACTTTATAAAGTCATAGAAATACAATTCAAATTCTATTATAATCAAAATATAACTCTCTCTGTAAAATACAGTAATCTGTAGTAAAAACATTATCTAAAACAGTAGATTAATAATCCATAAGTTCGAAGAAATAATTGTTCAATAAATCAGCAAGAAAACTCAACAAATCATCAAAACAACAGGTAACATTCGACTGCCGAAAACAGTTCCAAAGGATAATGGTCGACTGCACAAGCCCAGAAAATCCAATCTTTAAAATGTCGGTCAACCGCACATCTTAGTTCAAAATGGGACCGGTCGACCGTTAGCTGCTACTCGACTAGTTTCAAAATTGTGCACTTTTTCGACTGATACATGATTATAATTTTTAAAAGCTCAAATCTAAAATTCTAAAACCCTGAGATGATCAAATATAACTTGTCTAATATACTGGAGTTTATAAAACTAATCAAAATCACATCAAATTCATAAAAGAGTAAATTTTCATCAAAACTACTTCATTACAGTAAAATGTAATCATATATATATATATATATATATATATATATATATATATATATATATAAAGGAAAATCTTCCATTGTGCACCACCTCTATATATATAAAGGAAAATCTTCCATTGTGCACCACCCCTCCGTGTGAACTCAGCCTTCCCACCTTCGTATCGATGATCTGAACCGTTAACATTGATCTGCATATCAAAATTAGTCTAAATATCTAAAATCAAATCATTTAAAATTCATTTACCCATCCATCATGTGACTATAAAAACAATAATTTTCAGTCATACAATTTGTAACACTTCAATGGATGGGCAAATGAATTTCAAATGCTTTGATTTTACATAGTTCGACTAATTTAGATGTGTAAATCAATGTGAACGGTTCGGATCATCGATACGAAGGTGGAAAAGCCGAGTGCACACGCCGTGTGCACCATAGGTGGTGCACAACGAAAGACTTCCCTATATATAAATATATATATATGCACTAGTTAGAACATCAAGAAATTATTGATTATGAGTAGTGTAGGGTTTCAATTCAATCTCAGTATTAAAACAATCAAGATCCAACTGAAAATTTCGCAAAATCACAAAAACTCAATCTTGGCTATACTCATCAGACCCGAAACTCAACATTCCCCCCCTTTCACTTCAAAGTTAATCTTTTTGATTCAATAACTCCTTATGCAATTTGTTATACACGTGCCCCACTGATTTCAATAGTTTATCCATGAATATATGCAGTCACAACATGTAAATAATCAAGTTTTGCACCTCAAAATATCAAAACAGTGTGTATATATATGTTCATCAGTAGAAATTACTCATTTGTATTCAAATTTGTGCAATTCACCATATACAATTATTATACTCAATCAAATCAGCAATCATATGGAAGAAAGCAACATACCCATGATTTCTATTAGGTTCTAAACAATCTTAAGTCATCTATATAGGGTTTTAATCATCAAGAACATAGTTTCTATGAAAAGATTCAATTTTTTATACATCCATCCTTCAAGAATTCATATTATCATCATAAAATTCCTAACATGCTTTCTAATACATAAATAATCACATACAACATGCATAGAACAATAAGAAACCAAACATATGTCACTCACCTTTTTGAAGAATCAACTGAAATAATAAAAAGAATAAGAAAAGTCATTCCTTTCGCAAGAAATTCAGGAATCCTCGCTTCAAAATTTCAAGAAAATAATAATAAAGAAAACTCTTTGTGTAGTGTAGCAAAGAGACGGGTACACTCTATTTTAAATAGGCCGGATTTCAAGTAATTAGGGTTTTTGAAAAGATTTGCAAAATATCCCTTTGAATATATCTTTACATATATAAATCCTTATACTTGGAAATTAGATTAACCAATTCAATTCAAATTTAAAATCAAAATAATTAATCTGATATAGCCGGCACTGTTTTCAGATCCAGAAAAACGAAAATTGTAATTTTTGCCCCTAGGTAGCAATTTTACAAAAAAAACCATTCTTTAAGAAATTTGCGAAATATGCCAAATCTATTTAAACAAAAAAGTAAACTTTTTACCTCTGAGTTGACTAGGCATCATGCTCAGCTCAAAAATCAAAATATTTGGAGTTTTCACTCCAAGTGGTAATTTGTCACAAAAGCTCAATCTTTTTGTAATATTTGCAAATTGGTCAAATAAATATCAGAAAAATCCAAAAAATTCAAAAATAATACCTACTAATAAATAATAGGTTTCCCCAAAATAAATTCTGATTTTGAACTTCCCAAGAAAATATTTGCACGCGTAAAAAGATAAATCCCAAAAAAAATATTTATTAAATCATAAAAAATCGTTTTAATTCATTTATTATTCTAAAAAATATTATTTAAAAATATAGGGTGTTACAGTTATGTTGAAATCACCCCCCCCCCTCACACACACACACCACCACCACCCACGGTCCTGCCCAAGAGTCTCTAATGGCTATAATTTCATCCCATAAGATGCCCCGCAACCTAGAGTCATATGGTCCGTAAATAGTATGTTCCCAATAATCCCTTCTATGTCTAATTCTAACCGTAATTGAAAATCACCGATCCGTTCATCTAATATCTGGAAAATGTTCGGGTCTACCCCAACCGCAATACCCCCATAAAAATCGATCGATGCCTTAAACCGCCAATCGAACACCCCTAAAGACCTACTGCTATGGAAATCCTCCAACCTAGGATTCTCAATCATAGTCTCTTGAAGAGCACAGATACTAGGTTTCTTCTTACATATTGTCTCATTGATTAATTTTCTTTTAGTTCTTTGCCTCATACCCCTTATGTTCCAAAAGATGTATAAAATTAAAACAATATTAATAACATCTATCATATAGAAATCTCTAGCACCACCTAGGCATTAAAGACCTAACCTATTGGCCTCCCCTCTTAACACCTGAACCTGTTGTAATTGCTCAACCTATTGGAACCCATGGCAAGACCGTAAAGATTTGCATAATAGATAAGCTTATTATCATTAATGAAGTTAAATATTGAAGGACTGGAATAAAAAATACATCCACACGCAGATGCAGACTCTTTAGCTTTGGACGCCACTCTAATTATACCATTTTTGCTTGGTCCATGTGTCATCCATTTGTCCAATTGCCTTTTGCTCTTTCTTTGGTACTCGATCGCTTTCTTGCTAACACTTCCAATACTCCTATCTTTGACTCCACCCCCCGCCAGCTCCCTACCTTGCTTGTTCCATTCTTCTGTGTCTGCATCAGAAACTAAAGAGTTATCTCTAACTCCTTGCAAGGCCTCTATCATCTCATGCTCTGACTCTATCATTTCTTCCTTCTCACTACTGCCACCGACCTCGAATTCTTTATCTCTGTCCACACCCGTATTATTCCCAATTTCAAAGATCGCTGCTTCTCTGATTTGGTAACAGACATCTCAGAAATTCGTTCGCTTCCGAAGTTTCTGCAATTTCCAAATTTAAATCAGAGCCTATGATAACATTTTCCATCTTATCGGGCCCAGAAACTAAGTTAGCGGCCTGACCTACATTTTTACTCGTAACCAGTGTCTGCACCGCCACTTTGATGGCGTCCTCAAATTCCACGCGAGTCAGCGTCAGAAGCTCGTTGTTTCCGCGGTTGCCCTCATTATCCTTCGCCTCGCGCTCCGCACTCTCACCCTTTTTCAAAATCCCTCTTTTCGGGTTATATAACATTGTACCCTTGATAGGCCGGGCCACATCAAGTCTTTTCACCTCAGTCTGTCCTATCTCCTCGTGCCAGCTGTTTCCCACTTCCAATTCCTTTCCCCCTTTCCCTGGCGCCTCCACCTCTCCAGTAATTCAAAATGAACAATCTTGATCTTTAGTCAATTGATCTAATGGTTAAGGGCTTTTACACTTCCACACTTTAGTTGGACGGTTCGAATATCTTCTAGATAGATATAATGGGCCTAGGTCATCTTCCACCTCTCAACGCATGCTCTGTTCCCCTTTTTCGTTGTAGTCGACGCTAGCACCACCCGTCGCAGCTCGAAATGACACGCTTTTTTTTTCTCCTTTCGATGATTACTTTGACCACATAAATCTCTTGCTCAAACTCAACCACCACCATAGATGGAATCACCTCTTGATGTTCGGTTCCAATCCGAATACGAGCGAAGTTGCGTCTATTTTGAAACGAGGTGCTTTATCAATCTCAATGACATATCCAAAGCCTCTAACAAGGTTCTGAAACCATGAGTGAACCCAACAGTGATAAGGTAAATTAAATAACCTAATCCAAACGGTAGGTAATGACTCCACCTTCAGAGCCCCGAAGCTGCGTGACCACCGCCTGAATGTGATGTAAATCTCATCGCCCTCCAACCCTCCCAGATACAACACTTCTTTAACTCTATCATCATTTTGATAGTGCACGAAAAAACCATTCTCGCTAGTCTCTTGGACGATCCACTTCCAATTCTGCACTGCTTCAGTGTTAGCCCCCTCAAAGCAATCTCCTCCATCGTAGGGTTTCATGTATGCACATTGATCAACACACAGTTTTTGAAACGTTTCTCAAACTCCACCATGATCGGTGTAGGAGTAATTACTGCCTTCATCACTCTCCTTCCACTGGCGCTACTTACTTCAGTTTTACTGAGTTTGGAGTTATTTGCACTCGCTGGTGCGGGAAACATTTTTGTCGCCGATTTGGACGCATCTTAGAACCTAGTGCAATCAATTGAAATTTGACATGATCCTTTATAGATGTAGCAAAACCAATCGGTTGGATAATTTTGGATGGAGTGTCCCTTTTGAGCGCATTTCTGGCATTGAAGTTTCGGCTCTGCCTTCGATGGGTTCAGTGAGCTCAAGCTGTGCCTCCTCTCCACCTTCTCCTTCCTCACATTCCTTAGGCGAACGAGAACCCATTCCCCTTCATCGTCTTCTCTCTTTTTAGCTTCCTCTGCCATTGGTGGAGCTCTAGAAATGATGAACTCTATGTCCATCATTAACTCTGTTATTATACCTTGTCACCTCAGCGTACGATCTACTATGGCTCCCTGGAGTACGAAGATCTTTTTTCTCCTACTCCGGTGAACACCACCTTCCTTTTTCTTCCTTTCCTTTAACATCTTCGAAACATTTCCTTTCTTCCTTTCCTTTAACATCTTCGAAACCTTTCCTATCTATCGGGTGACCTCTATGGTCTACCCGAGGCTCTTCCCTCTTTGGAAGTTTTCGTTCTCAGTAGTTGTCGCCAGTGGTCTCCCTCCCTCCATACCTCTTGCAGAGACGCCGTTCAGTCTCTTCGTCCCTCACTCTTTTGGTCATGGTATAGTGGCTGGGATTCCTAGCTGACTGGTGTAGCGGATGAGGGATTCTAGAGCTCATCCTTTTCCCCCTCCTTTCCACACAACTGGTTTTGTTATAGGCTAAATTTGAAAAAACCCCTTGATCTATGGCCTTTATGCAGAAAACCCTCCTGACATTTTTTTTTATGCAGAAACCTCCCATGAACTATTATTACAAAAAACTCACCCCGCCAACGTGAGACTTATGCTAAAGTTGAGGGAGGGTTTTTAACAATAATGCGAAAGATATATGATATTTTTTGAAACAACTTGTAAAGATGAATGAGGTTATCTGATACAAGTAGAAAAGTTAGATATGGTTTTTTGAAAGAGTAATGCTTCAGCCACTACCAATTTCACTACCATTCTCTTCACTACCTTAGGTGGCATATTTCTATTGGTGAGTTCCCCTACCTACTCTATCTTTCTCTACCTATTGGAGTGTGCCACCTAAGGTAGTGAAGAGAAATTTAGTGAAATTGGTAGTGGAGGTAGCATTACTCTTTTTGAAATACTTTAGGATTTTTTTTTGCAACAACCATACTTCAGGAGGGTTTTCTGCATTTAAAAAAAGTCGGAGAGATTTTTTGCATAAAAACCATATTTCTAGGATTTTTTTTCTTCTTCAAATTTAGCCTCTATCGTATATCTCTCTTTTTACCATACAAAATCTAACTTCATAGTTTATAAACTTTATTTTCGTGCTTCGTGTAATAGTATTTCTGGTAACCTTACTCATATCATGCATCTATCTCCTTTTGGGCTACAGCTGCGGCAACGGGGGCAAGAGGAAGGATCGCCAGAGTATTCCAGGTAGAGGAGTTTGACGATGAGGAGGTAGAGATTGGGCCGACGCTGGACTGAGGGACTGGCTTCACCAGTCATGACTGTGTTTATGCCAGCCTGTGTTTTGTTTCAACCTACTGTACTCTCTGGTTGCTTGAAGTTTGAATTGTTCGACCCACCCCCCAGGGTTTGTTGGGGGTGTATGTTTGTTTTCTGTCATTTTCTTCCCGCATTGTACTTTTGTTTTCTCCCGGTATGCCGGAGTTGCTTTATTAACTTCTTATTAATGAAACAGGGTGGCCTTATTCCACCTTTTACCTAAAAAAACCTAACTCGGATCCAAATCCACATACACCCAAACCCAACCCGCTACGCAAACGGCAAACCCCCCACTCTAAGCAAACCACCCCCGTAAATACCGCCGTCCCCAGGGGCATTACAGTAATTCACCCCCATCAATTTCTCATCTGAAATTAATTTTCTCTCTCCTAAACTCATACTGCTTTCTCTCTCTAAAACCACAGGATATATGCTCTCTCTCTTTTAATTTTCTTTTTCAGTTTCTCTTCCAATTCCTCCCCCCCCCCCCCCCCCCCCCCAAATCCCGATCCAAACCCTCACCCTAAAATCCCCTAATTCCGAAGACGCCACTTTTTTTCACTCATTTCTTTGGATTTCGATCGATCGTTCGTTCCAATCCTGCGATTGACGGGTTCGATGCGGAGGAGTTGATCGAAGATGAAGTACAAGAGACGGAGGGCTTTGGAAGTGGTAATTCGCTGACGCCATATCTTTTTGATTAGTTTCTCGTTATTATAATCATCGGTGTGATCCTTGATCATCGTGTTTGGTTGTTGATTGAGTGTTTGGAGGTTATTATGGTTTGGGGATTAGGGATTGGTGACTTGGTTGGGGTTGGATTTGAGGTTTTCAGGGGTTTGGAATGGTGGTGTTGGATTGTGGTGTGGATGAGCTGGAAAGGTTGGTTTTTTATTTGTTTTAGGGTGGGTCGAAAGGTGGGGGGAGGGAGGTTCAATTGGATTTCTTCATTGTGGGAGTATTGGTTTTAGATATTGTTTTGTTTCTAAATTGTGATTAAAATTAAAATGTTTTATCTTTTGCAGTTGATTAGGATTTTGTGGCTAGGGTTTGGTGAGTTGAGCACGGTTAGTTTTGAATTTTTTTTTTAGGGGTTTAAGGTGAGTTTGTTGAATTGTGGTGTGGGTGGATTGGAGTTGGTTTAGGTAAAGAAAAATGTGAGCTTGTGGGAAAGTTTGGTGTTGTTGGTAATAGGGTGGAGGGAGGTGAGTTACATTAGAGGAGTTTTGCTTTTAAATGTTGTTATGGTGCTGTATTGTGATTGAAAATTAATTTTTTTTGATTGGGTTGTTATTGAATCATTTATATGGTGATATAACATCCTGCTGGGTGATTTTGTTTTTTGAAGGTTTATTTTAGTGACTAAATTGAGGAATTATTTAGTTACTTTATTAGGATTAATTTTGTTATGTTTTGTTTTTTTGGTGAATTTTCATTGGTAAGTTATCTCTCTCTGATTTACAGTGCCTAATGGGTTGTGTAAGGGTCTAAGGGTTCAGTTGATGAATGAGCTCTTAATTTTTAGAAAAGATGATTCATCTTGAAAATTTTATTTTTAAAAGATCGTTATATGCATGCTTGATTCTTCTACTCTTGATAATATTTTGATTTCTGTGTTTTTTTATAGCGTAAATAGCTTTTATTGGCTTCACTTCACAGAAAGTATTTTGCCTCTAGAGAGGATCTCATTTTGATTTCTGTGGCCCAAGGTGGTACTAGACTTTTTAGTCTTTTCATGAATTGGTCTCTTCAGTTGTCATGAAAGTGGTTAGTTGTACATTAAGTTAATGTCAATGAGCAAAGTTATGTATCACTCACAAATTTTTTTGGGCACCTGTGTTAGGCATTACACTTATTTTGTGTCGTGCTATTTGTTATAGATTTTCCATCTGTTAATGCATTGTATTGAGTTGGTATTGTTTCATTATGTATGCATCCAAGTTATACTAGTTTTATTGGACTAAATTCTGTTGTTTAAATAAAGCAATGGCCGTATTTTCTGAGAGTTTTCTGTTTTGAACCTCTGTTGGAAGAAGAAAATGCCTAGACTAGATATAGACATATTTTCTCAAAATTAATATTTGTTGTCCAAGTAGCTTTTATTAACGTATATATTTAGAATGAACATATTATTATTTATTATTAAGTAAGTGTTAATTATAGCAGAAACAATCCATACCCACAGAAAATGACTGACAATCAAACTCATCATTGAAAAATTATTGGTGGAATATTGAGATCATATTTGCTGAAGGTAACTAGATATGATAAAAACCTAAACCTCCATTAGAAGTGATGACTAATGGATATTTTAGCCAGAAGATGTCTCCATAAACCACTGCTAAACCTACTATTGATGAAGTAAATATGATTGTGCTGAGGAATTTACGAACCTAGAGCATTTGGATACTCTCCTTTTAAATACTATTCTTTAACAGCGTAGTTAATTTTCATCTTCTTAATTTTTTTCGAGTTTTTGGGCTATTCATCTTCAATTTTTCTTTGAGATAACAGCTTTGTTAATATGATGCCATATGTCCATCCACATGGTTTATTAGGAAACAATGGTATACAACACACACACCCCCACGCACCCACACACACAATATTGTGCATGTGGCAAACGTCCTAGGTATCATCCTTTTGTTGCCCTTACCGTCAAATTGTGTAGCACACACCCCTAAGTTAATGTTGTGCTTGTGGAAAATGTAGTAGGTAATGCTTTTTGCGCTCTTACTGCTAAATTGTGTTGCACATTGATGAACAAAGTGCAGTTGGCTTATATTAAAAAGTTCTCAGACATATGTTGCAAACTTTTGTCATATTATGTCTCCCTGTGGTCAATTAGGAAACAATGGTATACAACTAAGTTAATCTTACTACGAGCTTAATGCCATGTTGTCTCCCCTTTTAATTTGCTCAATTTATATTTAGTTCTTAAGAATCTTCAACAGGTAATATACATTCGATTACCTTAAGCTTTAATTTATTTTGAATATCTAATAGTTTTGGGTGTAAAGGATGTCATTTATTGACAAACACCTTGGTTAGTCTTGTTAAATAGTTTAAACAAGCTTCCCAAGATTAACGGAGCTATGTCAACATGAATTTCCTGTAAATTTGAATACCCATGAGATTAACTTTGCCTTTTATGGTCAAATTTTAACATGGAAGCCTAGAAGTTAATTTTCTTTTCTTGTGTAGCACATTATGTTGCTAATCCCTGACTCTTCCTCTTGATACCAAGAGTTTTAATTGGTAAAACTGGGTGTGCTCATTTGTAGCACAAAGCTACCTTGTCAGCTACAAGTAAAATAGTGTTTTTTTTCTTCAAGTTAAGTATAACCATTACAGATACTTTTTTCGGTTTCACCTATTATGACAAATGTGATGCATATTCGATTGATTTAAGAATTTTATCAGTGTCTTTATTAATAGTTTTTTTTGCAAATATCCAAATGCTAACTGGAAGTACTGTGTCTGGTGAGTGTGTTCAATAAAACTGTCCAACGCGGGCACAACTTCTAAATAGAAGTTTCCGTGCTTTACTATCAACTGATTTGTTTATCCCTCATCAGTTTGTGTAATTGTGTTCTGGTGCACCAGAGTTGTGTTAGTAACTCAATGAAAATTAATAGTTACCCATCGACATATCTGGGCATCCCACATGGCTCAGGCTAAGCCCCGAACCCTTGTTATACATAGCCATGATAGTGGTTTCAGTGTGGACTTGAACCTTTTATATGGCTTTGGTTTGAACGAATCTTAGCAGCTGGCTGGTTTTGGGCCACACCTAAATGTCTTGGATCAGTTTTGACCCTGATATGGGTCAGATGACGTGGCCCCTCCTGGGCCACAGGATCCCCTCATAAAGCGTGCACCGCCGGATCATCCTGGTTCGCCACGTCAGCACAGAAACCGCCTGGGCCCCTACCATGTCAGCCTGGAAACCGCCCAGATCTCCACCACGTCAGCCCTAAACCACCTGGGCTTCTGCCACATCAGGTCCATGGGCAACCGGGTCCAGACCCGGTTGGCTTCTTCTATAAATACCAGATCCTTTACCCTTTTCACAGGTAATCAATCTTTTGCCCTTCAAACCCTAGTTACTGTTACTCTCTTCCAGTAGCTCACTAGATCGTCGGAGGGTCTGCCATCGGGACCAACCTCGGTGTTCCAGACCGTGTGCAGGTACATAGGACTCGAGCATCCAAGATCCGAGTCGAGCCTCCATATCCGAGCCGAGCCTCCAATCTCCACCTCACTCCCGCCTGCTCCCGAGCCATTCCTCCAGCCGAGGGTCGGGCCCACCGTCTGCTTTAGAGGTTCCTCCACTAATACAAATCGAGTAGAGCTCACGCCTGGTGCATCCATGCTCTCCCAAAAAACAAACCGCATCAGGATGGCACCGTCTGTGGAAAACTTCTAGTGCAGACTCCAGCCCGAGCTCAGCCATCAACGGTATCTCGTCATCCCAAGCTCATATGGCGCCCAAGGTCAGGAAAGCTGTTACCTCTGCGCGTCGCCAGGACGCGCCTCTTCAGGGCGTCGCCGTTGACGCTCATGGATCCAACAACCTGGAGGTCAGTCACGGACACCAATCGGGTACCTCCCGTTCGATCCAGTCCGACCTACGAGGGGTAATCCAGAATCGGCAGGCGAGCCGGTCTAGGGGAGGGGTCGCTTCCAACTCGGCCCCGAACCATCCCACACCTCCGTCCCTAGGGCGAGGGCCGGCACTCAGCTGCGTAGGCCGGCGGCCGCAGGCTCAGCAAAACCGAGCTAAGCGAGCTTCGGTCACCCACCAGGAGTTCGAAGATTTTCGAAAAGAAATCATGGAGGCTATCCGGGGACCCCCGTCGATGAGACCGTCCGTCGCTCTCACACATGTTTGGACGCCGAGGCCAGCGTGTCTCGCGTCCCGACAGCCCAGCCGGAGTATGACGATGACATCCTGAAGCGCTTCCAAGAAATGGAAGACCGCCTCGACCACTTCGACGACGGCGGTCCGAGGTCGGCCCAGGGATACAGGCCCATCCGATCTTCTATTTTCACCATCATCTTGCAGGCGGAAATACCCCGGAACTTTCGCCCACCTCAATTTGAGATTTATGACGGTGAGGGTGATCATGCTGAACACATGGAGGGCTTCAAGACCCTCATGATAATTCACAGCGCATCGGATCCCCTCCTGTGCCGCGCCTTCCCTGTCACCCTCCGAGGTCCGGCTCGGGAATGGTTCTCGAAACTCACCCCCGGCTCCATCTATTCTTTTGACCAACTGGAGGGCAACTTTCTCGCCCACTTCGTTACCAGCCGAAAGGCCGAAAGGACAAGTGCGTCCCTATTGGGCCTCCGGCAGAAGGAAGGGGAGTCGCTCCGGTTGTTTGTCCGAAGGTTCACCACTGAGGCCAGGTCGGTCTCATCCCTCGACCCAGGGGTCGCCTCGGCAGCATTCCGACATAACGTCCGACATGGCCAGCTGAAGGCCTTCCTGGCGAAGAAGCCTCCGATAGATTTCCCCGATCTCTTGAATTGTGTCGAAAAATACATCCGGTCTGAGGAGGTCCTGAATTCAGAGGACTCAAAAGAAATTTCCGGGAAGAGAAAACGCAAGGCCGACGAGGCCGATCCAGCAAAGAAAGTCCCAAGAGATGGGGGCGCCCCGAAAAGGGTCCCTCCAGTCCCTCGCTTCGAGAGATACACTCCGCTGACGCAGAACGTATCAACCATCCTCCTAGCTATCGAAGACAGGGACCTTGTGCAATTCCCCCCTCGGCCGACCAACAATAACAACAAGAAGAGGGATCAGCGGTTCTATTGCCGCTTCCACCGGGACAACGGGCACGACACGGACCATTGTCGTGCCCTGAAGGACGAGATCGAGGCCCTCGTCCAACGTGGGTACCTCCGGGAGTTCAAACGGGAAGGCGCTCGGGACCAGAGGGATACGAGGAACAGGAGGGCTTCCCCTCCTCCTCGAGCACTCAGACAGCAACCCGAGCAGGACCAAGAGCCCGAAGAACCTGAGGGTCAAGCCATCCTGCATTGCGTCTACGGAGGACCCATGGGAGGGGAGTCCAACACTTCCCACAAGGCGTTCGTCCGAGATGTCAACGCCGTCCAGGGCTCCCTCTCCCTCCGGGTACAACAACTCCCTGTATCCTTCTTGGGAGAAGACCCGGAGGGAGTTCAGCTCCCGCATTGTGACGCCCTCGTCATCAGCCTCAGTATGGCGAACTTCGAGGTTCGCCGCATCCTCGTTGATAACGGAAGCTCGGTAAACATCCTCTTCCTGGAGGCCTTCGAGAACTTGAAGCTCTCCCGAGATAAGCTAAAGTCAGCCGGATACACGTTGCACGGATTCTCCGGCGTTCCGGTGCCAATAAAGGGGATCGTCACCTTAGACGTCACAGCTGGTACGACCCCACACCGAAGGTTCGAGTCATTGGACTTCATGGTTGTGAACGTCAAGGCAGCATACAACGCCATACTCGGCCGTCCCGGGCTCTGCTTCCTCCAGGCGGTTTCCTCGGCCTACCACCAGAAGATGAAGTTCTCTACCAACACCGGTGTCGGAATTGTCCGAGGGAAGAAGCAGCACGATCGTGCTATATGACGACAATCGGGGGCGGTGTATTTTCCCTCGATGCCGTCGAGCTACAGCCCGAGAGAACCCAGCCAGAACCAGAGCCTGCAGACGAGTTAGAAGATGTCTCGTTCGAGTTAGGGGACACGTCAAGGTGTTTCCGAGTGAGCTGCTCCCTCGCTCCCAACCTCAAATCTGCCCTGATCAACTGCGTTCGCCGCAATGTCGACCTCTTCGCCTGGAAGCCCTCCGACATGCCTGGTATCTCCGAGGATCTCCTCATGCACAAACTCAGCGTGATCCCCGGTTCAAAGCCGATCGTCTAGAAGCAATGTAAATTCGCCCCGGAGCGACAGCAGGCGGTGAATAAGGAAGTGGACAAACTCTTGTCCGTTTCATACAGGAGGTTAGCTATCCCGAGTGGCTGGCGAACGTCGTGATGGTCAGAAAGGCGAGCGGGAGCTGGAGGATCTGTATAGACTTTACAGACCTCAACAAGGCATGCCCCAAAGATCCGTTTCCTCTCCCCAGCATCGACGCCCTTATCGACGCCACATCGGGCCACGAACTCCTTTATTTCATGGATGCCTTCTTGGGCTATAACCAGATCCGGATGTTTCCTCCCGATATAGCCAAGACGTCCTTCGTTACGGACCAAGGGCTTTATTGCTACTGGGTTATGCCCTTCGGACTGAAGAACGCCAGTGCTACCTATCAGAGGCTCGTTAACCGAGTCTTCAAGGATCAAATTGGGCGTAATATGGAGGTGTATGTTGACGACATCCTCGTCAAAAGCAAGCAGGGACAGGATCACGTCGCCGACTTGGAGGAGGCCTTTGGGGTACTTCGGACCCACAACATGAGACTCAACCCGGCGAAGTGTGCATTCGGCATCTCCTCGGGAAAATTCCTCGGGTTCATCGTTAGCCAGCGCGGCATCGAGGCGAACCCCAAAAAATCCAGGCCATAATAGACATGGCTCCTCCCAGGAACATCAAAGAAGTTCAGAGGCTAATGGGAAGATTGGCGGCCATCGGCCGTTTCCTCTCCAAGTCCAGAGAGAAGTTCCTCCCATTCTTCAAGGCACTGCGCGGAACCAGAGGATTCGAGTGGGGTACTCAGCAGCAAGAGGCGTTCGCCCAATTGAAGGAGTACCTCGCCAACCCCCCTCTCCTCAGCAAGCCCGAACCAGGTGAGCCCCTCTGGCTTTACCTTTCGGCTTCGGAGAACGTGCTCAGCGCTGTCCTCGTTCGAGAAGTGGAAGGAGTCCAAAAGTCCCTGTACTATGTGAGCAAAGTTCTGCTCGACGCCAAGACTAGATATTCTAGAATGGAGAAGATAGCATACGCCTTGGTCATGGCTGCACGGAAGCTCCGCCCCTATTTTCAGGCACATTCAATCCAGGTGCTCATGGACCAACCTCTGAAGGCCGTGCTCTATAAATCCGAGAGCTCTGGATGGCTAGTCAAATGGTCGATCGAGCTCAGTCAATACGACATCGGCAATCAGCCAAGGATAGCCATCAAAGGACAGGCCCTCGCCGAGTTCATCACAGAATGCACCATCTCTGAGCAACCCGAAAGTAAGGAGGCTGACCAGGCATGGGAAGTGTACGTTGATGGTTCCTCTTGCGAAGCGGGGAGTGGTGCGAGCATCATTCTGCGGGGTCCTGATGGTTTTCTCCTTCAGTATTGCCTCCGCCTCAACTTCCCGGCTTCTAACAACGAGACGGAGTACGAGGCCATGATCGCCGGGCTCACCGTGGCCCACCAGGCCGGCGCCAGACAGATCAGGGCCTTTAGCGATTCTCAGCTCGTGGTCAACTAGATCACCGGAGAGTACGAGGTCCGTGACGATCAGATGATCAAGTATTTGGCCGTGGTCCAACGGCTATTGTCGTCTTTCGACAAATCTCTCGTCTTGAGGATCCCCAGGGAGCAGAATGCTCAGGCCGATGCTCTGTCAAAGCTGGCTTCCTCCTCCTTCGAAGAGCTCGACCGCACTGTCCTGATCGAAGTTCTCCTCAAGCCAAGTACAGACTTTCTCGAGACTCTCTGCATTGAAGACGAAGCTCTTCCCGCCGACTGGATCACTATTATCAAGAAATTTCTAATCAAGGGAGAGCTCCCCAAAGACCGGGCTGAAGCGAGGCGGGTCAGGGTCCGTTCAGAAAGGTTCGCCGTGATCGACGCAACCCTCTTCAAAAGGTCATACACAACAACAGATGGCAGACCCTACCTCCACTGCCTGACCCCGGATGAAGTAAAGTACGCCCTTAAGGAGCTGCATGTGGGGATCGGCGGGTGCCATATGGGAAGCTGCTCGCTCGCACGAAAGGCTTTAAATCACGGGTATTATTAGCCCACGGTGTTGCAAGACGCCCTCGCCCTAGTGAAGAAGTGCGGCTCCTGTCAACGGTTTTTCCCTATAAAAAGGACCCTGCAGGCAAATCTCCGTTCCATGGCCAATCCGACACCCTTCGCAATATGGGGAATGGATCTGGTAGGCCCGTTCCCGAAGGCAACGGGCCAGCGAAAATTTCTAATAGTGGACAACGACTACTTCACAAAGTGAATCGAGGCCGAGCCATTGGCAACGATCACCGAACAACAGACCCAAAAGTTCTTCTGGAAACACATCGTCTGTCGGTTCGGGATCCCACAGGTGCTCATCACGGACAATGGAACTCAATTCACGGGTAAACATTTTCGAAAGTTCTGCAGAGATCTCGGGATCCAGCAGCGCTTCTCCTCGGTATGCCACCCACAGTCAAATGGTCAGGCGGAGAACGCGAATCGCCAAATCCTCGACGGCCTCAAGAAATGGCTCGATAACTGCTCCAAGGGGTTATGGATCGATGAGTTGCCAAGCGTTCTCTCGGCCCTCCGAACGACAAAAAGAATTCCTACGGGAGAGTCGCTATTTAATCTCACATACGGTGCGGAGGCCGTCATTCCTCTGGAAATTGGGACCCCCTCACCCCGGATCATGGCTTTCGATGAAGCAAGCAACTCTGCACAGCTGCGAGCCGACCTGGACCTCATAGACGAGGTCAGGGAGAAGTCTGCCATCAGAAGGAACACCTACCAACAGAGGATCGAAAGGTTCTACAACAAAAAGGTGCGCCCCACCGACATCAAACTCGAAGACCTCGTCCTCCGGAAGCTGGCGGTATCCAACCCCGGCCAAAAGAGGAAATTGGTCCTAAACTGGGAGGGCCCATATAAGGTATTTGAGGTCGTGCATCCGGGGACATACTGCCTAACCAACCCAGAAGGCAAGGTTGTCAAGAGGCCCTTGAATGCGGAGCACCTCATCAAGTTCTTAGTGGGGGAGGGTTAGCCTCCACACCCCATGTAAATTATGAAGAATGTAATCGGCACGTCGTGCCTTGTTTTGTGTAAAGTTCAAATATGTTGTAAATATGCCAGCTTTCTTAAAACAAGTTTGTGGCTTCGTATTGATTCTAATTAAAAACACGCATCGGGCTCAGCGCTCGGATAGCATCGCGAGCCATAAAAGCTTCCCTTACCAGCTTACTGCTCGGCACTCGGACAACATCGCGAGCCAGAAAAGCCTCCCTTATAAGTTTACGGCTCGGCACCCCAAGCATTGTTTGGGCTTTCTTCCTGGTGTGGGGGCTCGGCATCTGCCTCTAGCACGGTTTGGGTTTCTTTCAGCCCATCAACCTATGCACAAGGTGGCAACCGCCAGTTGCATCCGTACCGTCTTCCTGAGAACAAGTGTGGGGACTCGTCGTCAATCTCGAGCAAGGCCGAGGCTTTTTTCAAAGCACCTTGACCGTTATGCTCGGCGACGACCTTCAGCCACGCCCATTACTGGCTTTCTCCCCAACGTGGGGGCTCGGTATCTGTCCCTAGCACGGTTTGGGCTTCTTCCAGCCCATCAATCTATGCACAAGGCGGCAACCGCCAGCTACACCCGTATCGTCTTTCCGAGAACAAGTGTAGGGGCTCGTCGTCGATATCGAGCAAAGCCGAGGCTTTCTTCAAAGCACCTCGACCGTTATGCTCGGCGACGACCTTCAGCCACACCCATTACTGGCTTTCTCCCCAGTGTGGGGGCTCGGCATCTGCCCCTAGCATGGTTTGGGCTTCTTCCAGCCCATCAATCCATGCACAAGGCGGCAACCACCAGCTACACCTGTACCGTCTTTTTGAGAACAAGTGTGGGGGCTCGTCGTCAATCCCGAGCAAGGCCGAGGTTTTTTTCAAAGCACCTCGACCGTTACACTCGGCGGCGACCTTCAGCCATGTCCATTACTGGCTTTCTCCCCGGCGTGGGGGCTCGGCATCTGCCCCTAGCACGGTTTGGGCTTCTTCCAGCCCATCAACCCATGCACAAGGCAGCAACCGCTAGCTACACCCGTACCGTTTTTCTGAGAACAAGTGTGGGGGCTCGTCGTCGATCCCGAGTAAGGTCGAGGCTTTCTTCAAAGCACCTCGACCGTTACACTCGGCAACGACCTTCAGCCACGCCCATTACTAGCTTTCTCCCTGGTGTGGGGGCTTGGCATCTGTCCCTAGCACGGTTTGGGCTTCTTCCAGCCCATCAACTTATGCACAAGGCGGCAACCGCCAGCTACACCCGTACTGTCTTTTCGAGAACAAGTGTGGGGGCTCGTCGTCGATCCCGAGCAAGGCCGAGGCTTTTTTCAAAGCACCTTGACCATTACGCTCGGCGACGACCTTCAGCCACGCCCATTACTGGCTTTCTCCCCGGCATGGGGGCTCGGCATCTGTCCCTAGCACGGTTTGGGCTTCTTCCAGCCCATCAACCTATGCACAAGGCGGCAACCGCCAGCTACACCCGTACCGTCTTCCTCAGAACAAGTGTGGGGGCTCGTCGTCGCCCCCGAGCAAGGCCGAGGCTTTCTTCAAAGCTCCTCGGCCAATACGCTCGGTGGCGATCTTCAGCCACGACAACTTTAGCAAAATTTTCATTAAGGTTTAGGGCACCCGCCTTCGGCAAACGCCCCGAGTTTCGAGTCGTTATTTGACCCCCCTCTCACCCCCGAGCAACTCGGGGTTTGCAGCTTTCAAAAGCTAAAACCCCGAACTGTTTGAGGGCGGCAGGGGGGCCATCGACCCAAGGCTCTCTCCGATCCTCCGAGCTTCCGAATCAATTGATCGGCCCACCACTTACCAACGAACAACTCGGGGTCTTACGGCAGGGGGGCCATCGACCCAAGGCTCTCTCCGATCCTCCGAGCTTCCGAATCAATTGATCGGCCCACCACTTACCAACGAACAACTCGGGGTCTTATGGCCCTCAAGGCCACATCCCCGAATTGTTCGAGGGTGATTGGTGCGCCATCAATCCGGAGCCCTGAGACCAAAGTTTCAACGTCGAGGCGCTCGCCTTCGGCAGGCACCCGAGTCATATGGCAGTTAAGCCAACTCCAACTCCTGACAACCAACGTGGGAGGAGAGGGGGGTTATATAGCCCCCTCAAGAAGCACAGTTATGACACCTAGGAAGCTCAAACGGCAGAAGA
Source organism: Hemerocallis citrina (assembly GCA_017893485.1). NCBI lineage: Eukaryota > Viridiplantae > Streptophyta > Magnoliopsida > Asparagales > Asphodelaceae > Hemerocallis > Hemerocallis citrina. The sequence goes on along the minus strand of CM030361.1, from coordinate 109,274,304 downwards.
CGAAAAGTCGCCATTAATGCCTGACGGAAGGCAAAACGCCGCTAGTTACGCGTCACCGACCTAAGGACACCGGGCGACCCCCTGCAAGGCCGAGCCCGGTCATAATCATCAATGAAATTGTCAAGGTTAAAGGAGTCGAAAATTCTTTTTATTATTACTCATCGCGCGGCGGTAAAGGCGGCACAAATACAATGGAAGGCTTACAAATCACTCATGCTCGGCTTAAAACTCAAATTCGACGCTTCCGACGGTTTCCTCCTCGCGCTCGGACGGCCCTATCGGGGAAGGCACCCCCGCCACCGAGCTTTCTGCATCTTCAGGCTGAGCCCCCTCCAATAAGAAGGTCGGAGAGGGCCCTATCACCGAATTGCTCGCCTCCTCGATCAAACCGGCGCCTAGCACCAGTTTTAGCCTGCGGATCTCCAACTCCTTCTCAACAACGGCCTCGCGAAGGAAAGACTCCGAAGCCAACCGCCTACTCAAGGTATCCGAGATCGACCAGTTCGTTTCGATTACCCACTAGTCCCGGTCGGCTATTTCTTTCTTCAGACGAGTGACCTCCAAATCGAGCTCCCTAGACTTGTTTGCAAAATAATTCATTGTGGCGGCTCGGTCCCGAGCCTGTATTCGCTGGTGAGCCAGAGCCACCTCCGTGGCCTCCTTCCCTGCTCGGACCAGGGAATCCTCGGTAGAAACAGGGTCGGCAGCCAAGACCTCGTGCGTCTATCAAAAAGACGAGAGAAACAACTAATCACAAAAGAGACTAAAAATTGTGCAAGTCACGAAGTCTCGGCAAAAAAGTGTCTTTCATTACTTTCAAAAATTGTGCTACAAAAATGCGTTGGCCAGTCCGCGCGAGGCATATACAATCAAAAAAAAAAGAGAAAAAGCCTAAGCTATGCTTGAGGGGGGTGGCACCTCTTTGTCATCTTGGTCGCCCCCATCTCCTCGCCACCAGGAGTCGGCGGAAGGTCCGACTGCCAGTTGAAGTGGAGGTGGTCGACCTTCTGGTCTGGATAGATCCTCTGGAAATGCTCCTTGGCACGGTCGTAGGCCTCGTCCTGCGCCAGGATCAGGGCATCCGCCAGGGTAATCTCCATCTGCTCTAGGGCCTTCCACCCCTTCTCCGCTTCGTCCTGGATCTTCTGCTCAAGGCGCTCCACATCCTTCTTGTGGTGGTCGAAGATCGAGGCCATCTGGGCCTCGTGGACGGCTTCCATGCTCTTAGCCTCCTTCAGCTCGTCCGTCGCCTTGTTCAGTTTACGGAGATACTTCTCCGCGTTTCTCTTCTCGACGAGGATTTCCTTCTCCAAGCACTTCTGAAAGTGCTGTCTGTGATGCATCGCCTGTTCGAAGAAGAAAGAGTCAGAAAAATTCTAGAATCCGAACCAAACACAAAGTCTCGAACACTCACCGAGACCTGCGCCTGAGACCACCGCATGAAAGCCTGATCAGACGTCTGTACTGCCAGCGCCATTCGATCTCGCTCGGTGGCGATTTTTCTGACGAGCTCGATGGCCACAGGACCTTCGAGCAGGGAGTCCCCCTGTACAATTGCCCAATCGGGAGCGAAGGGCCGTAGCCCCTGTTGCCCCACCATCTGCTCGGCGGTGGGGCGAGTGGGGAGAAGCCTCTGCTCCGGGACCTCGGTAGTCCTCTTGCTACTAGAACTTTCCCCCGCCTCCCGAGACGCCCTCGGCGTGTAGGGGTGCTGCCCCTTGGTCCTCTTCGGGGACGGCTCCACGGCCGCCGAGGTCGATCCTTTACCGGACCCAGCGCCCTGAGCAGCTAGCTTCTCCTGCTCTGCCTTCTTCACCTTCTCTGCCCTCCTCTTGGCGGCAGCATCTATCAAGGCACGCCTATCGTCGACCTGCTGGGACGTCATCTCTGCAAAAATAAAAGAAGAGGGGCTAACGTTAACACAAAGGCAGGGAGACAAAAATTCAGAAAGAAAACATACTAGGGTCGGCTGGGCTCAGTCCGGTCCGGGCCAGGTGCATCTCCGTCACTCGAGGCCACGCTATGCTGTGCCCCCCAACAATTTTCTCCACCTTCCATTCCTTCTCCGTCAGATTGCTATGGTTCGGAGGCTTGTGATTCGGCTTAAAGAAATTCCAGGAGGTCGGAATCCCCCATTTCCCGCTCCGGACTACGAAATATTTCTCTTTCCACCCTTTGATGGAGTTCAGACGGCCGTGCATCACCTTCTTTTGAGGCCTAGGTGAGAAGTATAAGATCCCCTCCGCATCGCCCAGCGAGCTAATCCCTAAGATAGCGCGGAAGTACGTCAGCCTCGGCTTGACCCCCTTCTCCTGGCACTTCAAGATGAAACAGATCAAGTGCTTCCAAGAGTTGGGGTCGTACTGCATCGGGTTTAACTTCACCCAATTCAAGACTTGCTTGACAAAAGGGTGCAGCAGCAGCCTTAGTCCCGAGACAAAAGCGTCCTCAGGAAAATGCAGTAACCCGGTGCAAGAAAAGTCGTGGGGCGAATACCGGGGCTCGGAATCAGCACTTCGAATTCCCGAGCCGCCTCAAAATGTGAAGGTAGTCCGCCTTCAAGACACATTGAATGCCGTCCATCCGGATCTTCACCCGACTCTCGTCGCCTGGCACAGGAGGAAGAGGATCTACATCTTTAGCGTCGTCGGGATACATCCTGATCAATCCTGGATTCTTGAAAGAGACCGGGGAAAATTCGAACCCCGGTCTAGGGGCGTATTTGTCCGGAGGAGGGGGGCTATCCGGGAGGCTCAACTTCCTCTTCTTCCTACGAGGGCGGGCCTTCCTCTCAGGAGACGGCGTCAACAAAGGGGGCAGAGGTGGGAGACCACTCTCGACCTCGGCTGCCCCTCCTCGACATTCCGATCGGGCTCCCCTCGATTCTCATCAGTCTCCCCTATCCTCAACATCCCCCTCTCCCTCAGAGTCCTGATCCTCCTCTCCATCCTCTTCATCCTCAACGTCCCCCTCTCACTCGGGGTCATGTTCTTCCTCATCGACATCCTCTTCTTCCTCCTCGCCCTCGTCCACGGGTTCCGTCCCCGGCCTACGAGACCTCAACGGTGACACTACAAAGACCACATCACCCCCACCTTCCGACCCTGGGTCTGACAAAACTTCCTCCTTGACCTTATAGTCCCCCAAACCCTAAGACGTCTCCGGGGACTCTGATTTCTTACCAGAACGGCCTGACGAGCTTGCCTCGGAGCCGGACTGATAGCGCGACATTATAAGATCAGAAATACTAACCTGAGATATGGACCATGCAATCACCGGAAAGTCGCCGATGGCAAGACCCTGTTCTTGAAAATTGAAAAATGCAAGAAGTGAAGGAAAGAAAAGTGGGGAAGGGGGAGATTTATAGCGGAGAAAGCGACTCCTCGATTTTCGCAAAAAGATCTGGCCGTTGATCTTAATCATCTAGATCTAACGGCCGCAAAGATCTAAAGTCGCTTCGATTCTTGCATACGTGACGTCAGCAGTTGGCGCAAAATTACCTTAATGCCCGTAGTTCTTTTTCAATAAATTGGTTTTTTCGACAAGTCAGAAAGCTCGGCGCTCGGATGGCAGCGCGAGCCCCAAATTTCCCTTCTATTTTCACAGAAGGGTCGACGCTCGGATGGCATCGCGAACCCCAAATTTCTCTTCTATTTTCACAGAAGGGTCGATGCTTGGATGGCAGCGCGAGCCACGAATTCCTCTTCTATTTTCACAGAAGGGTCAACGCTCGGATGGCAGCGCGAGCCACAAATTCTTGTCTATTTCACAGAAGGGTTCACAGAAGGGTCGACGCTCGGATGGCATCGCGAGCCCCAAATTCCTCTTCTATTTCACGGAAGGGTCGACGCTCGGATTGCATCGCGAGCCCCAAATTCCTCTTCTATTTCACAGAAGGGTCGACGCTCGGATGGCAGCGCGAGCCACAAATTCTTCCTCTATTTCACAGAAGGGTCGACGCTCGGATTACAGTGCGAGCCACAAACTCCTCTATTTCGCAGAAGGGTCGGAGCTCAGATCTCACCGCGAGCCCCAATATCCTCTATCAACAAGGGGCCCGGCGCTCGGATATCACCACGAGCCACGGAGACTTCTACACCCAAAGCATTAAATGAAATGAAATCATTACATCCCATCCAACAGCAGCTGCCAAATTGAGGGGCTCGAACCTCGGAGCGAGCCACCGAGATTTCTACACCCAAAGCTTTAAATGAAATGAAATCATTACATCCCATCCAACAGTCGCTGCCGAATTGAGGGGCTCGAACCTCGGATGACGCCGCAAGCCCCCAATACTCCTTCATTCGCAAGAAGCTTGGAGCTCAGATGACACCGCGAGCCCCAAAAATTCTCCTCTACTCGCAGGGGGCTCGGAACTCGGATGACACCGCGGGCCCCAAAAATCCCCCTCTACTCGCAGGGGGCTCGGAGCTTGGATGACACCGCGAGCCCCAAAAATCCCCCTTTATTCACAGGAGGCTCGGAGCTCGGATGACACCGCGAGCCCCAAAACCTTCCTCTACCAACTAGCGAGGGGATCGTCTCCCGATCCTCGACACTCGTCTACCGACCATAGACGCTCGGCAAGCCGGGCTCCAACACGACAGTCCTTTACGTCCCCTTGCTCTTCCAACTAGCAACGGGATCGTCTGCCGACCCTCTACACTCGTCTCTCAGCCCTCGACACTCGTCTACCGACCATAGATGCTCGGCAAGTCACGACATACCTTTTCGTCCCCTTGCTCTTCCAACTAGCGAGGGGATCGTCTGTCGACCCTCTACACTCGTCTGCCGACCTTAGATGATCGGCAAGCCGAGCTCCAACTCGACAGACGTTGACGTCCCCTTTCTCTTCCAATTAGCAAGGGAATCGTCTGCCGACCCTCGGAGCTCGTTTGCCGACCCTCTACACTCGTCTGCCGACCCTAGATGATCGGCAAGCCGAGCTCCAACTCGACAGACGTTGACGTCCCCTTGCACTTCCAACTAGCGAGGGAATCGTCTACTGAACCTCTACACTTGTCTGCTGACCCTCGGAGCTCGTCCACCAACCCTCGATGCTCGTCTGCCAACCATAGATGCTCGTCTACCGACCCTAGGTACTCGGCAAGCGTGGCTCCGACTATTCTGCGCCCAACACCCCGCATGACTTCGATAGGGGATCCCTTCATCCTACCCCCTGACCTTTTATGGAAGGTACAAACCCTATTCCTCGCCGCACACACCGCCCTGCTCTTCCTACAGAGGCAAAGAACCACTCTCACACTGTTGGGTCACCCAGCCCTTCAGGAATGGGGGACTCCTGATATGGGTCAGATGATGTGGCCCCTCCTGGGCCACAGGATTCCCTCATAAAGCGTGCACCGCCGGAACATCCGGGTCCGCCACATCAGTGCAGAAATCGCCTGAGCCTCTGCCACGTCAGCCTGGAAACCGTCCATGTCTCCGCCACGTTAGCCCTAAACCGCCTGGACTTCTGCCACATCAGGCCCATGGGCAACCGGGTCCAGATCCGGTCCCAAACGGGTTTAGATCCGGTTGGCTTCTCCTATAAATACCAGACCCTCTACCCCTTCCACAGGTAATCAATCTTTTGCCCCCTCAAATCCTAGTTACTGTTGCTCTCTTCCAGTAGCTCACTAGATCGTTGGAGGGTCTGCCACCGGGACCAATCCCGGTGTTCCAGACCGTGTGCAGGTACACAGGATTCGAGCATCCAAGATCCGAGCCGAGCCTCCAGATCCGAGCCGAGCTTACAATCTCCACCTCACTCCTGCCTGCTCCCGAGCCGTTCCTCCAGCCGAGGGTCGGGACCACCATCCGCTCTAGAGGTTCCTCCACGAATACAAATCGAGTAGAACTCACGCCTGGTGCATCCACAATCCCCCCAAAAACAAACCGCATCAGACCCGATTTTTTTTAATGTTATAAACCTGTTAATAACGATATTCCTTTTACTATTTAATATTGTTTATATTCTTTATTCAAAAACTATCCGGACTTGCGATTTCAGCTTTCTTTGATATTCAGAAAAATTGGGTTGTTGTTTAATTATAATTTAAGTCATAATTATGACAAAGTCTCAAAAAATGGAGCTTTTATCTTTCTGGTTTCTTTCTTAGATCGTTATGATTAGATGTGTAAGATCTATTTATTGGACTACGGACCAGGTTAAGTTGACTACTTGTTACATATACATGTTGAACCTGGTACGCACCTTTAAATATTTAGTGCATGCCCTTCTAGTGGATTTTCAGAATGTTCCTGTATCAAGCACTTTAAGCCTATACACTTGAAACTACTGTTATCTGTTCCTGTGATGTTCCATTACTTTTGTTTAAGGAAATAGGTTGGACGCCTCAATTATCTATGTTTTATTTGTTTGCTTTAAAAATATGAAATGTGGGAAAGGCACTATGCAGTTCTTTATTTGCGAAAGGGAAAATGCGTTCTTTATTGATTACTTTTGTATTAATCCTTAATCTCTTGGGATTGGAACTGTTATTTCAAGCACCTTTTTATCTTTAATTCTTATAGTTATTACCATATTTCTCTGTGTAGATTACTTGTCTTTGTTCGATCGTGAAAAACAATTGTTTAGAGAAAAATGACGCAGGAGACCAAATTTCTTAACAAGGTAGCTTAAGAAGTTAGTGTTTTGGACTATGAATCACAGAAACTTCTATTTGGTAGCCCTGTCTTGGTAGCCATGTCTGACACGTCACACGTGTTGGAAAAACTCGTGTTGGACAAGAATCTGACACGACACTTGCTATATCAGTGCAATTTTCAAAAAAAAAATTCTGTGTCAATGGGTGGTGCCTCACTGTGTCTGTTCTTCCTAGCTTTTGGAAGATCATGATCATCACCATGTGCCTTTTCCTTCTTTGATGATTGACTGTGCTGCACAAACCCTCAAGAAAACTCCAAAAAGAAATGAAGTTTATTGATAATCAATTGCCAACTGTCTGGATGTCAATCTTTAGTCTGTGCCATAGGCAAGGATTCTGAAATATTGCTTAGATGGCCATTTTGGCTTTCTGGACTAGTACTAAGCTCATCAATATAGGACATTTTTAGGGATGCTACTATAGATAATGAGTGATATTATTAAAGATGCTAATAGACACTAGAGAAGTAATTCGAAGCAAAGAAGATGGAAAGGAAGGGGCAAGAATGAAGAACTTGCTTCCGTTGTTGCATATGGTAAGGAAGAAGGATGACGCTCTCCGCATTCATATACATGGATCTTTCTCAAGTTAAGGGCAATGAAAATGTAATCAATTATATTCTTTCTATTTTCCTTTATAGTTGTCCTCCCTGCTCCTCTGCTCCTCGTTTCTGCAGACCCCATTAAATGCAGCATCCTTAATTTTCTGTAGCCTTCTTTTCTCCATCTAAACAATAGATATCATACATCCAGTTTTACACATTCATAACTCAATAGTTTTGTATCTCCTCCTTTCCAAAATGTACGTCAGTCTAGGTTTCTAGACACATTAAGAAACAAATTTGATTACTGTGAAAGAAACAATCATTCTTTCTAATTAGATCTATTAAATTACCCATAGTAAAGTTCCACAAATGCCCTCCTCAATAATTAAAGCTATTAAGTGATCTACTCATATCAAGGGTATATTTGGTACTCTAGTAAAAATATTCATTAATGAACCTTTGAAAAGGCTTAGTTATTCTCTTGGAAACCTAAAGCGACCGACAATCTGGGACAAAAAAAAAGCTAGAATGAGATATATTTTGGGACGGAGGGAGTACTTCATTTACTTATCTCGTCAAGGACTGTTTTCTCTAATGAATGGGAAAAAGAGAATTTGATCATGTTGCTTTTATCCCTTCATGATTTCTTACAATGTACTGTTGTCTTCCATTAAACTTTTCACCAATACGCATATTATGCTTCATGCGTTTCTTTTCGGTGTCACCAGTGCAATCCTATTGCTAATCACGTATCTGAATTTAACAAGCCCTCACTCAACAGGTTAAGAGAAAGATGGGTGGGAAGAATTTTATTATGTAATGTTGATATTATTTATTTTATGATGGATGAAGAGTTCCACAATTTTAAAGTAACTTTCTTGGGACTCAGCCTCACCTCCTGATCGTGGTTAAAACCATCTTGCCTATATTTTCAATTAATGTGGAAGTTTTATTGATTTAGGCTATTTTTTGGACGTAAGCTTGTAGGCATCAGGAAAGGGGTCGTGGTGGAGTGACACTTATCCATAATGAATTTCAATTCATTTGGTCAAACAAAACCTGTACATGGGGAGTTTTGAACCCAAGACATCCCATTTGGCGTTGGAGAGTTTCATGCTGCATGAGCTTATGCTTAATTGGTGAATTAGGCTGTGTGATATTGCTTCTGGAGAGCCTAAAGTATATTTGGGCTTAAAAGTTAATAGGTGTATGGTAGAATTTGTAAAAGTGTGTTTGATCAAAATGCTTCTTCAAAAATGGATTTCCCCATATTTCGATACAAAACTCAACTTTTAGTTTTTGTAAGTGTTTTTGCACCAAAAAAAAAAAAAAATCTTAAGTCAAAACACTTGGTCAACTATATTTACTTTCAACAGTTTATTTTGGCAACAATAGAGAATGACAAGTATTTTCGTCTTCCTCTCCATTTCTGCTCACAACATTTTTTAGTCTCAACACTTAATGTTGACATTAATATCAAATAAACCTTACTTGAGTATCATCTCCTTTCCCTATGTTTGTTTTTTTGTGTTCTAGGTTGTCTGCCTCTGTATTCTAGGATCTGTGGTTTTGTGTGTGCTGTAGGATGTGCAGATGGGTGGGTGGGTGTGTGCATGCCAGGGAGTTCTGGATGCTGGATGCTGCTCATATTGTTGTTTGCGATGTTTAACTGAGTATTATTCAAGAGATGTCGATGAAATTGTTAGCTTATTTAAACCATTTATCTTTAGTTGCACTTGCTAAATGTCCTGAATCAAGGTGTTTTTGAATTATTGATCATTGGTTATTTGTAGTTAGAAGACCGAAATTTGGAAATGAGGTAAGTGCAAACTGAAAATAGTGGAGTGTTATGAGGTGATGGGATGGGCAATAGTTTTCTCTAATGCCATTATGACAAATCTCAAGATGATTGGTGATCACTATAGTTCTTTTTCCCACAAAAATTTATACGTGACAACATGATATTTGGGAACTAGTATGAGACATTGAGACCGCTCGTGGATGATAACATAGATGATTTTTGTGGTTGGCTCTAGATAACCAATCAGTAGTACATTATTTCTGATTAAAGAGCTTCCTGTATCTGCACAATGTAAGTGAAACTGACATTTCTTATTCAGTAACTAGGGATATGCTAGATTTCTTCATTCATTTATTATTGCCTCTGATGAAAACAACCTCTTTCCCTTTCATTATTATTTCTCATGTTCTAACAATCATCTCCTAATAAATTGATGAACTCAACTGAGAACTATTTCAGGTCATGCGACTAAGTAGCTAGCATCAATACTTGTACATCATTCTTCAATGTGATGATATGATCTAATCTTTTGGCAGCTTTGGTTTTCCTTCCTGCTCTAATTATTTTTTTATCATATTGAAAAATAATGTTCTTGACCTAAATTGTATACTTTCTTTTTCCAGCCTCATAAAATAAGGGCCGTCATCAACAGCATCACTTCTGTCGCTTTAGAAAATATAGAAGAACCATTAAAGGGCTTTATCTGGGACTTCGATAAGGTCTGGTTTTCTTAGCTTTTGATAAAAGTAGCCATTGCTTAGAATTCAAAAAAATGTATCTGATCCATTCAGTCTAACTCTATGCAGGGGGATTTTCATCATTGGGTTGACCTTTTCAATCTATTTGATTCGTATTTTGAAAAGTTCATAAAGCCAAGAAAGGATTTGCAAGTGGAAGACAATTTTATTGAAGCAGATCCACCTTTTCCAAGGGAAGCAGTTCTTCAAATCCTGCGAGTAACAAGAATTATCTTGGAGAATTGTACAAACAAACATTTCTACAGTTCTTATGAGGTATGTTTATTCCTTTTGGTCGTGTGTGACTAACTCACTATTCACTTCTTAGTTGATCTTTCTCTGCTTCTAATTTAAATGATATTTGAGATGGCATCCTGTAGTATAAGGAGCTTAGCAGATAACACCTCTCATCTGAAACATTCTCATTTAGCACTTCTATACCATCTCAGGTCATGCTAATTGTTACTGTCCAGACCTGTTACTTTTAAAAACTGACCTGTTAAGAGCTTTTATCTCCTAAAGCTATCCTTTTTAGATTTACTCTTACCATCTCATGTGCAGATTGGGTGCTTTTTTAGATAATTCCCACCTTCTTCAGGTCATGTGCTCTGCTCAGGATTATGTTGAGATAAAATTTTAAACAAAATACCCCTTTGAATGGGATAAGGTGGTATATGGCTTCTAGATATTAGGCGAACTCTGCAAAGACATATCTAGTATAGAGGTGTTAAATGCAATCTCTACTACTGTAATGGGAGAAGGCCTTAGTGTAATTTGTCCATCTACCAACCCGTGCAACGCACGTGCATAACTATTGTAAATGAGGTTTTAGATCAAATTCAGACCACGTTTGAATTTTTACTTTTAAAAAAACTATATTTATTAAGACGTGCATCGCACGTGTAAACTACTATTTAACTAAATTATATTAGAAGGCAAAACTCTTGGGTCTTGTTTGTATACAAAGGTTTGCGGCGGTCATATTTTGGAGGTACGTTGCCTCCGTTTTTTTTTTCTTTTTTTCCCTCAAAAGTTGAGAAAAAGAATAGGTTATGATAGGTATCTAAACTTCTGTTCATCCAAACTGATTTTTTAAGGCAAAATGGAGGACACGTATGCAATCTACATTTTTTTGGAAAGAAGTATGCAGCCTACATGTTGCATTCCTCAACCTTCACTTAAAATTTTGCATGAGTATCCTACCTTTGTATCTAAACATGGCCTTGAATGTTAATATGATTTGGTCCTCACTTTTTATTCAATTTTTGAGGTGTGGTTTTGGTTTATATGTTCTAATTTTGTTAAATTTAATTGATTGCAGCAGCATCTTTCGTTTCTTATAGCTTCAACCGATGCTGATGTTGTTGAGGCCAGCCTTCAGACTTTGGTTGCATTTCTGAGGAAACCCATAGGAAAATGCTCTATTCGTGATGCTTCTTTATCATCTAAGTTGTTTGCACTATCACAAGGTTGGGGGAGCAAGGAGGAAGGTTTTGGATTGATCGCCTGCTCTCTAAATAAAGGGTTTGATTCAGTTACTGCTGAGATTGGCTCTGCACTCCATTTTGAATTTTATGCAGTTAGTGATTCATCTGCTGAGCCCAATGATGTAGGGTGTGTACAGGGGCTGCAGGTCATTCATTTACCAAACATCAATCAGTTGAACACTAATGGTCTTGTAATTTTGCATCAGTTAGTGAAGGAGTACAACGTGCCTCCCAAGTTGCGATTCTCGCTGTTAACGAGATTGCGATTTGCAAGGGCTTTTGGCTCTTTAACTTCTCGGCATCAATACATTAGTATTCGTTTGTATGCTTTTATAGCTCTTGTCCAAGCAAGTGTTAATGCTGATAATTTGACCACTTTTTTTAACAATGAACCCGAGTTTATCAATGAATTAGTTTCATTACTAACTTATGAAGATGAAGTTCCAGAGAAGATTCGGATTTTGGGTATTCTGTCTTTGGTTGCTCTTTGTCTGGACCGAACTCGACAACCTATGGTTTTGACTTGCATTACATCTGGTGGTCATCGTGGCACCCTTCCCAGTCTTATGCAGAAAGCTGTAGAGACTATTACTAGTGGTTCTACAACATTGTCAGTTGTTTTTGTTGAAGCACTTCTGTCTCTTGTCTCTGTGTTGGTTTCATCTACCCCAGGCTCTCTGGCTTTGCAAGAAGCAGGATATATACCTACAATTTTACCCCTTTTGAAGGATACAAACGCACACCACCTTCAATTAGTGAGTGCTGCAGTCCATGTTGTGGAGGGCTTCTTAGATTTTAATAATCCCACTGCAGCATTATTCAGAGATTTAGGTGGTTTAGATGATACGATTGCACGCCTGATGACCGAAGTTTCTTGTATTGAGAAGGGCTCAAAGAAAAGTGAAGAAGTTTCTCAGGGTAATTGTAAAGGAAAGCAAGTAATTAATAGTTCATCTGAGCTTGATTTGCAGCCACTTTATTCTGAGACATTAGTTTCTTATCACCGAAAAGTACTTGTGAAGGCATTACTTCGAGCAATATCTCTTGCAACTTATGTCCCTGGAAGTTCGTCTCATATTGATGGTTCTGAAGAGAGTATTTTGCCACAATGCCTGTGCACAATCTTTAAGAGAGCCAAAGATTTTGGTGGTGGAGTATTCTCTCTTGCTGCCATTGTCATGAGTGATCTTCTGCACAAGGATCCTACATGTTTTTCTGTTCTTGATGCTGCTGGTTTGCCCCAAGCATTTCTTGATGCTATAATGACTGGTGTTCTCTGTTCTTCTGAAGCTGTAACTTGCATACCACAGTGCTTGGATGCATTATGCTTGAACAATATGGGTCTTCAGATGGTGAGCGATCATAATGCTCTTAGGTGTTTTGTGAAAATATTTACTTCTCGGTCATATTTAAAAGCCCTTGGTGGAGACACTCCAGGAACCTTATCTAGTGCACTGGATGAGCTATTGCGTCATGCATCTATATTACGTGCTTCTGGAGTCGATATGCTTATTGAGATTTTGACTATAGTAGCTACTATTGGATCAGGGACAGAGGTTAATGATTCCAGCAATTCACAGAGCTCATCAAATCCTGTTCCTATGGAAACTGACACTGAGGAGGGCAAGCCGGTTAATATTGAGCAGACAGCAGAGTTGTTTTCAGAAGATGCGGTAGTGAGCATTGAGTCATTCCTTCCAGAATGTATAAGCAATGTTGCCCGACTACTTGAAACTGTTCTTCAGAATGCAGACAGTTGCCGATTGTTTGTTGAGAAAAAGGGCCTTGATGCTGTTCTCAAGTTATTTACTTTGAAGTTACTCCCTGTTTCTGTGCCAAGTGGTCAGAACATTGCTGTCGCATTTAAAAAATTTTCACCACAGCATTCTACTGCTCTTGCTAGGGCTGTGTGTTCGTTTATCAAGGAACATCTTAAGTCGACAAATGAACTGTGGGAAAGTGTTGATGGAGGTAAGCTTGCTGAGGTGGAACCTGTAAAGCAATCGGAAGTTTTAAAATCTCTTTCTAGTCTCGAAGGCCTACTGTCACTCTCCAGTTTTCTCTTGAAGGGAACAACTACTATGGTTGCTGAGTTGGGATCTGCTGATGCTGAAATTTTACATGAATTGGGTAAGAGTTACAGAGAAATACTCTGGCAAATCTCTTTGTCGCATGATTCCAAGATAGATGAGAAGCAAGAAATTGATCAAGAAACTGGAAATGGAGAAACATCTACTTCTGCTAATGCGGTTGCAGGTAGAGAGAGTGATGATGATGGAAATGTGGCACCTACAGTCAGATACGTTAATCCTGTTCCAATAAGAAATTCTACCGTTTCTCATTGGGAACAGGACTTTTTGTCAGTGGTGCGTTCTGCTGGAAGTATTCACCGGCATGGTCGGCATGGATTGTCTCGTATACGTGGACGGTTAAGTAGGCATCTGGATGCCTCACATGCTGAGTCAGATGTTTCAATTAGTACTCTGGAGAGTTCCATGATACAAGATTCAAAAAAGAAAAGCCCATTTACCCTTGTTTCAGAACTTCTAACTAAACTTAGTTTTTCCATCCAATCTTTCTTTGCTGCTATGGTGAAAGGATTAGCTGCTCGTCGCAGAGCTGATTCTAGTTCCCTGAGTCCTTCTAAGAGCCTTGTGACTGCCCTTGCTAAACTATTTCATGATGCTCTTAATTATCCAGGGCATTCTTCTGTTGGACTTGAAACTTGGACTCTGAAGTGCCGGTATCTTGGTAAGGTTGTAGGTGACATGGCTGCTCTGATCTTTGATAATAGGCGTCGATCATGCAATGCTGCCTTGGTGAACAGTTTTTATGTAAACGGGACGTTCAAAGAGCTTCTGACCACTTTTGAGGCTACCAGTCATTTGTTATGGACCCCACCTTTTTCTATTCCTACTCCTGGGAATGATCACGGGGTTTCTGTCGAGGGAAATAAAGTATCACATAATTCATGGCTACTAGACACCCTGCAAAATTATTGTCGCTTATTGGAGTATCATGTAAATGCTTCATTACTTCTGTCACCAATCTCACCATCTCAGGCTCAGCTTCTTGTTCAACCTGTTGCAGCTGGTCTTTCAATTGGTCTATTTCCTATGCCAAGGGAGCCCGAGATATTTGTTGGTATGCTACAATCACAAGTTTTAAATGTGATACTTCCTGTATGGAACCATCCTATGTTTCCTAATTGCACTCCAGCTTTTATTACCTCTGTGGTTTCTCTTGTCACTCATATTTATTCTGGTGTTGGAGATCTAAAGCGTGGTCAGAATGTTATGGCTGGAAGTGCAGGCCAACGATTCCCTGCTCCTGTTCTTAATGAATCAACTATTGCCACTATAGTTGAGATGGGTTTTACTAGGGCTCGAGCTGAGGAAGCTTTGAGAAATGTGGGGTCAAATAGTGTTGAGATGGCAACAGATTGGTTGTTTAGCCATCCTGAAGAGTATGTACAAGAAGAAGTTCAGCTTGCACAAGCACTTGCCTTGTCACTTGGAAATTCTTCAGAAGTAACCAAGGAAAATAGCAATGACGAGGCCAAAAATGTATTTATTGAAGATAGAGGAGCAGAGACACCTCCTGTGGATGACATTCTTGCTGCATCTATGAAATTATTTCAGAGCACTGATTCGATGGCATTTCAGTTGACTGATCTGTTAGTTACACTCTGCAATCGCAACAAAGGTGCCGACCGTCCAAAGGTGGTTTTGTATCTCATTCAGCATCTCAAACTATGCCCAACAGATTTTTCAAAAGAATCAGGTGCATTATGTTCAATATCCCACATATTGGCTTTGCTATTAAGTGAGGATAGTAGTACCCGGGAACTTGCTGCTGAGAATGGTGTTATTTCTGCTGCATTAGATATCCTGATTAATTTCAGAGTGGGGAATGAGCCCACAAGAAATGAAGCATCAGTAACTAAATCTGTAAGTGCATTGTTGCTGATGCTAAATTATATGTTGCAGTCACGACCTAAAGTTCCTGCCAGTATGCCAGAAGGACCATCAAAGTCCTTATCCGATTCTTCTGGGGCTGACATTTTCTTGACAATTCCACCACCTGAACCTGAGGTGAAACCTGCAAATGATGATGTGGAGAAAGAGGCATGCAATGTTTTTGAGAAAATCTTAGGAAAATCAACTGGTTATATGACCCTTGAGGAGAGTCAGAGAGCAATGACAATTGCTTGTGAATTCATAAAACAGCGAGTTCCTGCCATTGTTATGCAGGCGGTTCTGCAGTTATGTGCACGTTTGACGAAAACACATGTTATTGCAACACAGTTTCTTGAATCTGGCGCTTTAGCTTCTCTTTTTAGCCTTCCAAGGTTCTGCATGTTCCCTGGGTTTGACAGCCTGGCATCTGTTATTATCCGTCACGTCCTCGAAGATCCCCAAACACTACAGACCGCCATGGAATTGGAGATAAGACAGACTCTCACTGGCAGTCTTAATTGGCATGCTGGTCGTCCTTCTCCCCGCCTATTTTTGACTTCGATGGCACCTGTCATTTCCAGAGATCCTGAAATCTTCATGAGAGCTGCAGCTTCTGTTTGTCAGTTAGAATCTTCTGGTGGGAGGATGAATATTGTCCTGTTAAAGGAAAAAGAAAAGGATAAGGACAAGCAAAGAACATCTAATAATGAAGGTGTAGCCCCTTCAAGTGAGCCTGTTAAAATGTCTGAAAATAAATCAAATGAAAGTCCAGGAAAATATTCTAAAAGCCATAAAAGGGTCCCCGCTAGTCTCTATCAGGTGATTGATCAGCTTCTGGAAATTGTTATGAGCTATCCATCTGCAAATAAACCGGAGGAGTGTACTAGTTCTTCAACTCCCATGGAAGTTGATGATCCAATTATGAAGGAAAAGGGCAAATCAAAAGTTGATGAGACAGGAATAGTCTTTGATAACCTCTCAGAAAGATCTGCTTGGCTGGCGAAGGTGACCTTTGTCCTCAAGTTGATGAGCGATATTCTGCTTATGTATGTACATGCAGTCGGTGTTGTATTAAGGCGGGATTCAGAGGCATGTTTGCTGCGGAGTCCTGGTCAAAATCAAACAGGTGGCACAAGACATGGGGGAATTGTACGCCATGTATTGCATGAATTACTTCCATTATCTTCAGAGAAAAACGCTGAAACATCAGACCAATGGAAGGATAAGTTGTCTGAAAAGGCATCATGGTTTTTAGTTGTTTTATGTGGAAGATCTACTGAGGGGCGAAAGAGAATAGTTAGCGAACTTGTGAATGCCTTTTCTTCCTTTTCAGATGAGGAAGGCAATTGCTCAATGAGTGTTCGCTTACCTGACAAAAAGGTCTTAGCTTTTGCTGACTTGGTACATTCCATTTTGTCGAAAAATGCTTCCAGTACTGTTCCTGGTCCTGGCTGCTCGCCTGATATTGCTAAAACAATGATAGATGGAGGAATGGTTCAATCTCTTTCGTGCATCCTTCGAGTGATTGATTTGGACCACCCAGATACCCCAAAGGTAGTAAACCTGATACTTAAGGCTCTAGAGAATCTAACTAGAGCTGCCAATGCTAGGGATCAAGTACTGAAGCTGGATGGAGTAAGCAAGAAAAGATCTACCAGTATACAGGAGCACACTGAGGAACCTATTCCTGCTGTTGGGTTTGGAACTTCCAATGCTAGGGATCAAGAACCAACTGATGCAGTTGAAACTGAAAATCAGCAGTTGCATGAATCTTCTAATATTGTTGGAGATCTTAATGAGAACCCAAACCAGTCAGTTGAGGCTGATCTGAGGATTGATGGGGGGGATAATGCCAATAACCACCCTATGGAAGATGGGGATGACGGTGATGCACTTCCAAATACAAATGAGGTTGAGTTGGCTTTTCAGGTTGAGCACCGAAATGATGATGACCACCTTGTTGACGAAGATGAGGATATGGGTGAGGATGGTGAGGATGATGAAGAAGACGATGAGGAGGATGAAGAGGATGAGGATATAGTAGAAGAAGGTGCTGCAATGATATCTCTAGCTGATACTGACGTGGAGGACCATGATGAAATTGGTATTGGTGATGAATTTAATGATGATATGATGGATGAAGAAGATGATGATTTTCCTGAGAACAGAGTTATTGGAGTGAGGTGGAGGGAAGGTTTAGGTGGTTTAGATCAGTTGCGGGTTTTAAGGGAAACTGGAGATCCTAGTGGTGGTTTCATTGATATTGCTGGTGATCCTTTTCGGGGTGTAAATGCAGACGACATATTTCACCTTCACCGCCCACTGGGTGTTGACCGCCGCCGTCAGAATCAAAGTGCTAGCCGGACTTATCTTGACAGGTCAGCAGGGGTTGATGGTAGTGCCTTCCAACATCCACTTTTGCTGAGGCCATCTCAGTCAGGAGAGCCACTTTCCTCATCGATTTGGTCTGCTGTGGGAAACTCTTCCAGAGACTTGGAGGCATTATCATTTGGAACTTTTGATGTAGCGCACTTGTACATGTTCGATCCTGGCCATCCTTCCGATCATAGTGCTGCAACTGTACTTGGCGATCGTTTCGTTGGTGCCCAGGCACCATCTGTGTTTGATTACTCACGTGGTATGGATTCTCTACATATGGGTGGAAGAAGGGGGCCTGGTGATAGTCGGTGGACTGATGATGGTCAGCCTCAAGCTGGAGGTCACGCTGCAACAATTGCACAGGCAGTAGAGGAGCAGTTTGTATCTCAGTTGCGAGGTGTCATTTCGGTCAATGACCATCCAGTTCAGAGACAGAGTGAACAATCACCGATGTTGAATGCCAATGGCCACTCACCAGTGAGAGTAGATAATCTTTCCAGCGAGCCTGGTGATGGTCAGCAACAAGAGGTGGAAGCCGATGCTGTTCTTGTCACAGGAAATCTTGCAGATCTTTCTCATAGGACTATTGATGCACAGTCTGTTGTTGGAGTAGAGGAGAATCAAGGGGCACCAGAAGTAAGGCAAAGATTTCCTGGTGATCTAAATGCTGGAAATAATGAGAATGATAACATGAATATTGTGGACCCTACCAGTATACAGCTAGATGTTCTTCCAGAAGCAGATACATCATCTGCGAATTTGCAAGCTGTTGATCACCATATGCAAGATGATTCTGAAGCATGTGCCAGTGCACTGATGGGTGTGGATAGTCATTCAAGCTGCCATGCCTTAATTGATTCAGGTTCAGGCATGCCTGACTCCAGTGATGGTCGTGCTGGTTCAGCTCGTGCAAGTACCGACTTTGACATGAATGATATGGATGCCGTTGGTAATCAAGTTGAGGATTCAGTTCCTGCAACTGGAGAAGAAATATCCACAGGACAGACTACACTGGTCCCGCAGGAAGGTGGCGAGGCAGTTCAGGTTAATATCAACAATGAGGCTTCGAGTACAAATGCAATTGATCCCACTTTTTTGGAGGCACTTCCTGAGGATCTCCGTGCAGAAGTTTTGGCATCTCAGCAAGCTCAGTCGGCCCAGACATCTACATATGCTCCACCACCAGCAGAAGAGATCGATCCTGAATTTTTGGCTGCTCTTCCACCAGATATACAAGCTGAGGTTTTGGCTCAACAACGAGCACAAAGAAGCATACAACAAGCTGAAGGCCAGCCAGTTGACATGGATAATGCTTCAATTATAGCCACGTTCCCGCCTGATTTGAGAGAAGAGGTGATCTAATATATATATATATATATATATATATATATATATATATATATATATAGTTTCCTTCCGTTGTGCACTAGCCATGGTGTGCACTCGGCCTTCGGGCCGTCGTATCAACGATCCGAACCATTCACATTGATCTACACGTTAAATTAGTCTAAATATGTACAATCAAGTCATTTGAAATTAATTTGCCCATCCATCATGTCATTATAAGAAAAAACGATATTCAGTCATACAATTTTGTAATACTAAAATGCATGGGCAAATGAATTTCAAATGACTTGATTTTACATATTTAGACTAATTTAGACGTGTAGATCAATGTGAGTGGTTCGGATTGTCGATACGAAGGCCCGAAGGCCGAGTGCACATGGAGTGCACACCATGGCTAGTGCACAACGGAAGGTTTATATATATATATATATATATATATATATATATATATATATATATATATATATATATATATATATATGGGTATAAGGGATTTGAGCAACTTGCTTATTTAGTAAATGAGCAATTGATTATGTGTCATGCATGTGATACATTAGACAACTAACCATTTTAAGGATTTTCCAATCACATGTATGCCACATCATCAATTGCTTATTTAGTAAATAAGCAAGTTGTTCATACCCCCTTTCCCCTATATATATATATATATATGTATATTGTTGGTTAAATTGCATAAAACTATCTTATACTTGGAGCTTTTTCAGAGACCTACCCTAAAAACTTGCCTTAATATGCATAACCCTCTCAACCTTCCCATTTTTTCAGAACTGATCCACCTCTTAACTTATATTTACTTTCAAGAAACTACGCTAACTATTATAACCTTTTCAAAAAACTACCTTATACTAGGTTTTGCTATCGTTGAAGATGAAAATTTAGGGTAGTTGTCAGAGAAAAGTCCGAAGTATAGGGTTGTTTTTTTGCAATTTGGCCTATTATTATTTATACCTTTTCTGTGTTGTGTTTATCTTCTGTTTGGAATTTTCAGGTACTCTTGACCTCATCGGAAGCAGTTTTGTCTGCGTTACCATCAGCTTTAGTTGCTGAAGCTCAAATGCTGAGAGATAGAGCTGTTAGTCATTATCATGCTCGCAGCAGTCTGTTTGGAGGCAGCCACAGACTTGGCAACAGAAGGTTGGCAGGTGATAGGCAAGGAGTGATGGATAGAGGAGTAGGAGTTACAGTGGGTCCAAGAGCAGTTTCTGCAGTTGCAAACAGCTTGAATGTTAAAGAAATCGAAGGTGCTCCTCTTTTGGATGAGAATTCTTTGAAGGCTTTGATTCGTCCCTTAGGATTAGCTCAGGTAATTAAGGACACTCATTCACTAGTTAAGCACACTTTTTATTCCTTATGTTAGACAGGTTATATT
The DNA here is from genome assembly GCA_017893485.1 of Hemerocallis citrina. Lineage (NCBI taxonomy): Eukaryota > Viridiplantae > Streptophyta > Magnoliopsida > Asparagales > Asphodelaceae > Hemerocallis > Hemerocallis citrina. Next base: position 109,253,989 of record CM030361.1, on the reverse strand, counting down.
TTTATAATTCTTGATCAAGAATGTGAAGTAGTTAAGGTTTTGTTTTAGTTTATTTGTCATACAAATTGTTTATCACTTGCCTGGGGACATACTGTTTTCTTTGTTTTTTTGGGAGGAAAGGAGACATAGTTAAGGTTTTGTTTTAGTTTATTTGTCATATAAGTTGTTTATCATTTTCAGTTAATGGTTGTGGCACTTGCCTGGGGGCATACAGTTTTTTTTTTTTTTGTTTTTTTGTTTTTTTGAGGAAAGGAGACATAGTTTTTGATTAATATTATGCTTTCATCGAATGTCAAGTTGATTTTCTGCCCTGAATTTTCTGGTCCCTTCTGAATACTCAATTGTATTCAGTGTTTAACATTTTTTCCATTACTACTACCAAGTATATTCTTTTGCAGCCTCTTGGGAAAGGACTCCTACAAAGACTTTTGTTCAATGTGTGTGTACATAGTGTTCAACGAGCAATTCTAGTTGGACTTTTAATTGATAAGATTAGGCCTGAAGCAGATTGGCCTAGTGGATCAGAAGCCACAAGGATACAGGGGCTTTATAGGAGCCAGTACAATGTTTATGGCCGGCCGCAACCCTCTGATGGTAATTTTCTTCTACATAAATAGAAGATACTGAATCAAGTTAATGTTTTTTAAATCCCTTTTCCCTCTTTTAGTTTTTAACACTTTCTTTTTGTTTAGGTCTCCCGCCTCTTCTTTGTCGTCGTGTCCTTGAAATTTTGACATATCTGGCAACAAATCACTCCTCTGTTGCGAACCTTCTTTTCTACTTTGATTTGCCATCCACATCTTCAACTAATATCCATGCGCTCTCCAAGAAAGAGAAAGGAAAAGAAAAAATGTGTGATGTAAAGAACTCATCAATTCTGGAATCCTTTTCAAACTTTGATATACCTTTAATATTATTCCTGAAGCTCTTGAACAGACCTTTATTTTTGCGCAGCAGCGCACATCTTGAGCAGGTACATACAGGCTTACATTACATGATTTTACATCCTTGTGCTATTGTGTTCATGATTTTTTTCTTCATATGCAATTTGGTTTTATATTAATATCCAGGTCATGGGACTATTACAAGTAGTAGTCAACAATGCTGTTACAAAAGTTGAGTCCCTGCCAACATCTGAGAAAGTTACAAGTGGGTCTGTAGAGAAAGCTGCAGATGAAGATGAACATAAAGATTCTTCAATGTTGGAACAGGAACCTATCCAGGAAATTCCAAATCCGAATTCTGGGGTTCCTAATCAGGAGGGGGTTCCTAATCAGGAAATTTCAAATCCCGATGCTGCGGGGTCTTCCTTTGGTAGCAACAAATCTGTTACCACATATGATATATTTCTACAGCTTCCAAAGCCTGATTTGCGGAACCTTTGCAGTATTCTTGCTCATGAAGGGTATTTTATTCTTTTCCCCTTTTTTTTGTCATTGTTTTTTGTGTACCACAGCCATAAGATTCGCATATTTCATTCCTTTGGTGCTCTGGATCTCTGCAGCTTTCTGTCTTAGGATAAATAGTAGAATAGGCATTTGTCTAAGTCTTTACTTTGTTTGGTACTAGAAGCATTAATATGGTAATGGGTACGCAACATAGCAAATTTGTAAAGAGTGGGACACAAGGAGTGGGCTATGATATATTACTAGTTTATAACATAACTTAATTTTATCTCAACTAGTATTATACACGTGCTGTGCACGTGGGGGAAAATTGGGGGAATGAAAAGGACAATAAAAAAAATTACCTGCACGTGCGTTGCACGGGTTGGGTTATGGACAAAGGCCTTCTCCCATTATAGTAGTAGAGATTATGCATAGATTAGATCAAAATGACGTTCAAAAATAGTATATTACTAGTTTTTAGCGTAACTTACTATTATATCAATTATGCATAAATTAAATCGAACTGACAAAATCAAAAATAGAATTTGTGGCTCATAATCTAAATAAAAGATATATTGTCCACAAAAAGTGATAAACTTCACTATACATTATAAATCGTAGAAGTGTATACAAGTAACTAGAGTTAATTACAAGAACTAAGAATGTGTTTGAAAATTGTTAATTATGTCTTCCAAGAATTGTTCAAGAAATGTTAAGAAGCGTCCAATCTAAGTCTATTATAAAATTACTTATTATAATATTTTTGACCTCACATTATGCGTGTCCGACAAGTGTCCATGGACACTCCATGAAGTATCGGTGCCTGACTGGTGCGGTCCTTGATAAAAGTACCTGTGCTACATACATTTGATGTGTACTATTTACTATTTACATAGGCCACATTTTTTGGGAAATACTAAAGAGTTATGGCATCAAAAAAACGAAAGTCCCTTTTTATTTTATTTTATTTTTTTGTTCGATCCTTGTCTACCCCATTTTGATTGCATGCTTGATGTCATGTTTTGATAATATTTTCACCTCTTCTGTCTCTCACACACAGCACGCACCGCACACAGTACGCGTGCGCGCGCACACAACATTTACTTGTTAATGCGTACACATGGACAGACATGCACATTCTCACACAGACACGCGCAGGGATTGACCCCATATACTGTCTCTGTGGTATGTGATGGTTCAATTACATTATACTTGATGCATTGCTAAATTTGTTAATTTTCCTTTTCAAGCTTCACTTGTTTTGTGTTGGTCTGAAATTTTGGCTGTATTTGTTTCTATTGGTTGTGGCCTGACTAATTGTATTGTAAATTAATTAGACTTTCAGATAAAGTATATTCCCTAGCTGCTGAAGTTATGAAGAAATTGGCCTTTGTTGCTGTACCTCATCGAAAATTCTTTGCCTTAGAGCTAGCAGGGTTGGCTCATAACTTGAGCATTTCAGCTGTAGGTGAGCTTTTAACCCTGAGGAGTACACAAATGCTTGGAATGAGCTCTGGTTCTATGGCTGGGGCTGCAATCTTGCGTGTTCTACAAGCACTCGGTTCTCTAACCTTGGTTAATGGGAAAAAAGGCGATGCTGCAACGGATGAACGTGAAGAGCAGTCTATATTGCTCAACCTAAATGTTGCACTTGAGCCTTTATGGCAAGAATTAAGTGAGTGCATAACCTCAACTGAGGCAAAATTAGGACAGGGTTCTAGTTTTTCTTCCTCAATGTCAATGCCAGATGCTGGACAACTTAGTGGCAGTGGTCCTTCTTTGTCTCTTCCACTTCCTCCTGGCACACAGCGACTTTTGCCATTTATAGAAGCCTTCTTTGTCCTATGTGAGAAGCTGCAGACAGACCAAACTGTTGGGTTAGCAGAGAACATTGTGACAGCAAGAGAGGTAAAAGAAATCTGTGGGACCTCATCCTCCCCATCTCTGAAGTCTGGTGTGACCGGAAGCCTGACATTTGCAAGACTTGCCGAGAAGCATCGTCGCCTCCTTAATGTTTTCATTAGGCAGAACCCTAATTTGCTTGAGAAATCACTTTCTATGATTCTGAAAGTACCTAGATTGATTGATTTTGACAACAAAAGATCATATTTTCGTTCAAGGATTAGGCAACTGCACGACCAGCATCCTTCAACTCCCTTGAGGATAAATATTCGTCGTGCTTATGTTTTGGAGGATTCTTACAACCAGTTGAGGTTGCGTCCAACACAGGAAATGAAGGGTCGATTGACAGTGCAATTCCAAGGGGAAGAGGGGATTGATGCTGGTGGTTTAACTAGGGAATGGTACCAACTATTGTCTAGGGTTATTTTTGACAAAGGAGCTTTGCTTTTCACAAATGTTGGAAATGCTGCAACTTTCCAGCCTAACCCTAATTCTGTTTACCAGACTGAGCATCTTTCTTATTTCAAATTTGTGGGGCGTGTGGTAATGTCCTCTTGCCTTGTCTACCCTTCTGGATTATCATTTTCTTGATTTTTTAAAACTGCCTCATGTGTTAAAGAATAATAATGTCTACAGGTTGCTAAGGCACTTTTTGATGGGCAACTTTTGGATGTTTACTTCACTCGTTCCTTCTACAAGCACATTCTTGGCGTTAAAGTTACCTACCATGATATTGAAGCTGTTGATCCTGATTATTACAAAAACTTAAAGTGGATGCTTGAGGTTAGTGCTTGGGGAATTTAAATTTGTTTATATTTTTATCTAAATTAGAACAAAGTTGATGTTTTTAATCACATCTTGATCAGAATGATGTGAGCGACATTCCAGATTTGACGTTTAGTATGGATGCTGATGAGGAGAAACACATTCTTTACGAGAAAACTGAGGTATATTTAGCTGGCATTTATTTTTCAAGTCTTCTAATAGCTGTAGCCAGACAAAAAAGAAAAGAAAAACTGGCGTAGTTTTTACTGCAAGTATTTCTTGTTTATGTGCATGCTTATTTCAACTTTTGTTAATGAAAGGTCACCGACTATGAGCTTAAACCTGGAGGAAGGAATATTAGGGTAACCGAGGAAACAAAGCACGAGTATGTGGACCTTGTAGCTGAACATATATTGACAACAGCTATTCGACCCCAAATCAATTCCTTCCTAGAAGGCTTCAATGAATTGGTTCCAAGGGATCTCATTTCAATATTTAATGATAAGGAACTCGAGCTTCTTATCAGTGGCCTCCCAGAAATTGACCGTAAGTTTGTTGGATTATATATGTCGGCGCGCACACATCATCCACACATTATCCGTGTTTCAGTTGTTCCCTGTTTTCTTCACACACACACACACACATTATCCATGTTTAAGTTGTTCCCTGTTTCCTTTCTCTTGATTTTTTTTCTAAAATCACACACATATATTAGCCTTGTTTTCACCCACGTGCACACATATTATCCACACATTATCCATGTTTTAATTTGTTCCTTGTTTACTTTCTCTTGATGATTTAAAATCCAACACAAGCAGATATATTATCCTTGTTTCAGTTCACACACAAATATTATCCGTGTTTCAGTTGTTCCCTGTTTTCTTCACACACACACACACACTCTCTCCTTGTTTCAGTTGTTCCCTGTTTTCTTTCTCTTGATTTTTATCTAAAATCCAACACACCCACACCCACACCCACACCCTTATATTATCCTTGTTTTAGTTGTTCCTTGTTTTCACACACATGTGCACACACATTATCCACACATTATCCATGTTTCAGTTGTTCCCTGTTTACTTTCTCTGGATGATCTAAAATCCCACACATACACATATTATCCTTGCCTCAGTTGACACACACGCACACACACATTTTTTCCTTGTTTCAGTTGTTCCCTGATTTCTTTCTCTTTGATATTTATTGGTTACTGCAGTTGATGATCTAAAATCCAACACTGAGTACACTGGCTACACAGCTGCATCTCCTGTTATACATTGGTTCTGGGAGGTTGTGAGAGCATTTAATAAGGAGGACATGGCAAGATTTCTACAGTTTGTAACTGGAACGTCAAAGGTAGCTCTGACTTACCAGTTAATTTGTTATTTCCATATAAGTTGTTCATAGTTGTTTAATTTGTTGCTTGTATGGCATAGTTCTTTTTTGCTTTTGTTTTTGTTTTGTCTGAAGTTCAAGTTATGCATCAGCTTGTGCATGATATCGGGCCTACTCCAATTTAGTTTGCATATTTTCTGTGTTAAGAATATGTACAATTCACTGTGCATCAATTCTCATGTTCTACCAACAATATCGTTGATTGTGTATGAATCCTTCATTTAAAACTGAATAAATATTCCCAATATAGGGCATTGTATTCCGAGAAGCATGTGAAATTCATAGTTGACTATTTCAAGTTTCGCTAAATAGTTTGATTTCCTATCCTCCATTCGTCAAACATTCTTTCACTGACATTGCAAGCTTTTAGGTAATAGATCCATATCATATTCTCCATTTGTTTAATATTCCTTCACTGAGACTAAGAGAACTGTTTCATTTGCATCCATGCAGTTTTTTGCTTCTGTTTGGAAAAAAATTGGTTATGGGGCTCAATTGTGGCTGATCAACTTAGATGTCTTTGTATTCTTGGGGTATCTCACATATCAGTAACACTTCTGCATAATTGCAATATCAGGTTCCTTTGGAGGGCTTTAGAGCATTACAGGGCATCTCTGGGCCCCAACGTTTTCAGATTCACAAGGCATATGGTGCTCCTGAAAGACTCCCATCTGCACATACATGGTCAGATACTTATATGAACTAATCAGTTTATTATTATTATTGGCTGTGGTTGCAGTAGTTTTTTTTTTTTTTTTTTTTTTTTTGAAGAGGGGGGGGGGGGGGGGGGGGGGGGGGGGGGGGGGATGTCTAGGCTTGAACCGGGGTTCTCAGCCTAGCCACAATTTTGGTCTCCACCCAAGTACCATCCAAGACATTGCTTGGTGGTGGTTGCAGTAATAGTATCATTATCTATTTATTTATTTTGTACTTTTGTAGTTCTCTCTTTAATGTTCTATGTTTACTTATACGATTTTTCAAACCTGCAGTTTCAACCAGCTAGACCTACCCGAATATCTGTCCAAGGAACAATTAGAAGAAAGGTTGCTGCTCGCAATCCATGAAGCTAGTGAAGGCTTTGGTTTCGGTTGAAACATGCTCCTCTCTCTTGCACCAGAAAGAATCAAAAATCTTTATTTTTGCCATGTACAGGTTAGGGATAATACTTCGCTTCCTGCAATCCTTAATTGTTCTTCTCCTCTTCACTGCTGTGTTGAGCTGTATTGAGCTGAAGTTAATGTTTAAATCCTCAAGTGGATTATGATATTTTGATTTTTTCATCAAACAGAAAAGTAAGCAAGTTGAAAAAGTTTAAATGTCAAGAGTACGTGTTGATCTTACTATCTATCACCATTTTCTGTTGCAGATGTTTGGAGGTTACTGGATGAGGCTGTTAAGAGCTTAATTTACAAACTGACTTGGTGAGAGGCTTCGTGCAAAAATGATTTCATTTTTTCACGACTGTTGCCTTAAACTTGAAGAATACAATACAACAAAGCGAATGAGTATATAATTGTTCATCAGCCATGTTATTTTAGCCGATGGCCGCAGCAGCAGCAGTTGGCTCAGCTTGGAGTTTTTGTAATGATTCTTTTTTGATCATCTTGCCATGCTCCTGAGTCTGTACATGTAATGAATCATAGTAATTTGCACTTCTTTTTTATCGTTTTGAATATATGTATAGATACATATTAAAATGGCCCTCAGTTTAGTGAGGCTGTCAGTATTTCCAATAGAATAAGTAGTTGCCGGTTCACTTCATTTATTTTCTTTCTTCCTGGCATATGATGAGTTGAAATGTGTTCGGTGCTGTGATGTTATTTATTTATCAGAGCAATCGTCTTGGTTCTCACCATTTATATGTTTGGCTTACGTTCATAAAATGCATATTTGTATTAGTTACTTGTGGATTCCACTCTTTTGCTCGTTGGAGTAAAAGAATAGTACACTTAATGTAGTATAATCAACTGCTCTGCAAAATGTGGTGCACTTGAGAGACGAGTATGGATTAGTCAACATATGCTGTAGGTGGTTTAAGTGTCATTTGGCCTTTAGGTCACGGGAATTGTGTTCTTGGCACAGCTACTATTATCTGTGATACTTGCTTTGTACTTGTGCATGCATGTGCCGACTTTGGCAGTGCCGAGCAAACCCATAATTATATGTCAAGATGTTTGTACACTTGAATACACATAATATAAACTATGTGACAAGCCACTTTGGAAAGTTCCACGGTTTTGACAAGATTTTGTGGACTGTTTAATTAAAAATATATCGAAATATGTTGAAAGATGTGGCCTATATTGCAAAATATAATCAAAACAATGAAATTCAGAATTTCTGAGAAATGGGCTTTACCGTTTTTGTCCACCTTCTTTGACCAGTTTAGACAAATTCTTAATTTTACAATTTTGATCAGATTTTGTGGGTATCATCCATCATCTTCAGCCGATTTTGAGAAATTTAAATTTCAGTTGACTAGATTTTGTGGGCCGTAAGTCCACCATTTTTTCCATATTTCGAGGAACGTTATTTTTTTTCCGCAAGATATTGTGGGTTGTTCACAATATACATCAATTTTGGCCATATTTTGAGGCCACTTCATCCTTTTCAGCTGATTTTTTTAAAATAATAAATTTCACTGTTTTTGACATAATTATGGTGTATAGTCAATCATTTTTGCCATATTTTGAGAAATATTAAAAGGGGAATGTTCAGTTGCAAACGGGTCTGTTTGCACAGATCCGTTGCAAACTGAGCTTTTGGCCGTTGGATCGCTTCGATCTAGATCCAACGGTCGGGATTGATCCCGCCCATCAGCCCCCCTCTCACTTAAGTGAGGAGGGGTAAATTTGGTATTTCGCCCTAAAATAACTCTTCACTTAGCATTTCGTTCATACTCTCATCCGCTCGTCGCTGATGAGTTGTATTTTATTTGGCCAAATTTGAAATTAAGCCGTTATTTCCAACAACGGCCTAAGTAGAACAAAATTCATCTTCCAACCTTGGCCGTTGTTTCACATAACGGCCTACGTATAACCTACACCGTTGTTTGGAACAACGGCTTAGGTTATATAAATGTTTTAAAATACTTATACAAATCTCGCTCTCCTCCTACATTCTTTCGCTCCCACAGTAGCCCCTCTCTCTCTCGCTCGTTCCCGAACCCAAACTCGAAACACTAGCTCCTCCTTCACCTAATCCACCCATCCTCCATCAGTTAACTCTTTCACTCACTCTCACTCTTCTCGAACTCTTACCATCTTCCTTTGAATCTCCCGATCCCAAAAAACCCTAACCCTAATGAGCTCTCCGAAACCCTACTCCTCCTCCTCCCTCTACAGCAGTGTAACCACCTCGTCTCTCTCCTTCTCAAAGACCCACATTGAGCAATGTATTCACTCTATTGTAGCTTTTAGTAGATGTAGCTATGTTGGTTGATTTAATTTTGTTAAATTTTTTAGTCTACAATTTTTTTTGTGATGCATAGTTAGTTGTTTGATGTATATTGTATATTGTTTTTCGATAATTGTAGATTGAATTGTAGAAGTGTTCTTTTTCCAAATTATAGTTGTACTTGTAGATTATATCGTTCATTTTTTTGTAAAACCGCACAAACGAGATCAAATTTTTAAAAAATTTTACGAGTAGGTCGGACTCACTACGCACAAGCCAACACATCTTGTAGAAGTGAGTTTCGAATCACGGTTTGCGATATAAGGCCGTGTATCGCTTTCGACTCTTTTTGTGAGTGAAAGTGATACATTGACGTATTTTGCAAACCGTTCGTTGAAACTCGCTTCTACAAGTTGTGTTGGCTTGTGTTGGGTGCGTCCGACCTACTCGCAAAGTTTTGAAATTTTTTGATCTCGTTTGTGCGGTTTTCTCCTGTATATCAAACAATAAAAACAATTAAACTTTGATATTTTTTGTGGCTTTTCAGTAGAAAATAGCACAAACGACATTAAAGAAAAACCAAATTTTGCGAGTAGGTCGGACTCACCAAGAACAAAGCCAACGCAACTTATAGAAGTGAGTTTCAACTCAGGGATTGCATGATATGGTCGTGTATTGCTTTGTTTGCTTATAGTTTGAAATAAAACGATACATTGCCATATCTTGCAAACAGTGATTCGAAACTCACTTCTACAAGTTGCGTTGGCTTGTGTGTGTGGTGAGTTCGATCTACTAAAAAAAGTGTGGAATTTTTGGATGTTGTTTTTGCAATTTTCTCACGTATTTTGTTTCATGTGTGTGTGTGTGTGTGTATATATATATATATATATATATATATATATATATATATATATATATATATATAGTGTATTGCCAATTATTATAATTTTTTTATATAGAGAAATGGTTAGAACGAGGGGAACCGGAAGGCCGTCTGGTAGTGGTAGAGGAGAACCATCCATAAAAGTAAGTGTACAATTAGTTTTTCAGTGTGAATTTTGTATATGTAATATTGTATGTACAATAATAAAATTTTAAACGTTGGTGTAGGTTGGTACGTCGTCTTCAGGTGAACATCGCGGTCCAGGACCTTTAGAACCACACATACTCACTTTGCAGGACCGCTACAAATCTGAGGAATTGGGGAGAGAGACGACGCAAAATTGTAATTCCCGTATGCACGGGACATTGATGATGCACCCGCGTACCCATGAGTCCCTTGTACAAGCCGGTTTGTACGAAATTGGTTTGATGGGTAAGGTGAAACTAGACTGAGCACTTCTTGCAGCCCTCATCGAACGATGGAGGTTAGAGACAGTTTCCATCTATCGGTGGGGGAGATGACGGTGACACTGCAAGATATCGCCATGATTTCCGATCTTCCAATAGATGGGTTGGCCATGACGGGTAATATAAATTTTCAGAAAATTGAGTTGTGTAATGAGCTCCTCGGTACAGGGTTTGGTGATGATGAAGATGATGATACAACTATTTTGTTGGACAATCAATCTGATTGTCATGGTTGAAGGAAAACTTTGAAGGAAAATTGATCGATGTATCGAGCGAGTAGGACGTGCAGTGCTACACTAGGGGATATATTCTAACTGTGCTTGTAGGTGTTCTCTTGCCTAACTCCTTCGGAGATACCGTCCTGCTTACGTATCTTTGATTGCTTGCCGACCTAAGCTTAGCCGGGTGGTATAGTTGGAAAAGTTGCACATTAGTCACCCTGTACAGATCATTGTGTGCAGTTACTCTCAATGGAGTTGATATGACTGGGCTGATGATCTTACTTCAGAATTGGTCTTGGGAACATATACACTTGGGCCGTCCCCATTTTACGATACCCACAGCGGGTCGGGTGGCCCCTGCACCCATCGTTGAGATGCGAACACCTTTAGGTGTATATTGGGCCGGTTGACGAAGCTACAAAGACAACCCAAAAGGAGTTCTAACATACTACAGAGACAAGCTCGACCGGCTGCGAGATGAATTGGTAATTTGGCCCTCTTATACCCCCGAGCGCATGGAAAGACTACCACCAGTGTGTACAGCTGGTTCACAGTTGTGGTTGACGCAGGCCGCATTTGTCAACTTTGGTACGGTGGAGCATCATTGGCCGGATAGAGTCATTCTCCAATTTGGGCTGGAAGAGGAAATTCCCTATTCAGGACGCTCGTACAATGCTAAGTTACATAGAGGTATGGGTCGTATGTCCAATCATGACGGGGCAGATTTCCACCGTGGTTATGTCGCAATGTGGAATGAGCGAAGATTTTAAATTGTATTTGATGATGTCAAGCCGTACGATGGCATGTCACTTACAAAGTACATGATTTGGTACCGGGCGATAACTCATTTGTACATCTCTCCGAAGACTGAATTACCCGTTGGCATTCAAGTACCAATTCCGGATAGAGAGAGAGAACCATCACCGGCGTATTCTACGTCACAAGCCATATACCAACCGTAGGCATCATCATTTCGTTTGTTGGTAAGTCAAACTTGTTTCATATAATTCTTTTGATATTCACATGAATTGTTTTTAAATTGATGATTTCATAATGGGATTATGGTACTATATTTTCAACTTTGTTTTAGATCGAGAATACATGGGATATGGAAAAGAAATGTGCACATGTACTTAAGAGTAATGCCGCCGAGGAGATGAAAGCTTTCGGTCGGAAGATGCTAACTTCATGTCGGGGCTCACTAGAAGAGGTAGGAGATGGTGAACTACTCACCTGTTATTTAAATATGACAGTACGTTCACAACGGCGTAAGAGCGTGAGTAATAGGCCATATAGGCTGGGGCAACAACGGCAACACCAACCTCCGAGGAGAGAAGAAGAGCATCAGGAAGAAATTCAAGACGAACAAGAAGAAGAAGAAGAAGAAGACCAAGAAGAGCAAGGGAAAAAGACCAGACCTTCACAAGTAACCCAAGTTGGGCGTACTCGGCTACAATCGATCCGGAAGAGGCGAAAGCCACAACACTACACTCCGGGTTAGGTTGAGTTGTTTTTGTGATTCGTGTTGTATGTTGAACTTTGTTTGTATTATTATTAATGTTGATGTTAATGTTTTTGTTAACTTATATGGTTTTTGTTGTGAGTTAAGTTTGGAAATTGTGGCTTTTTTTTATTTTATTTGTTATATTGTCATTGTTGTTAGTTTTTGTGTGGAATTGAGACAAGTAAATGCCGTTTGAATGAGTTGAATGTTTGAAATTTGGCAGCGGAATTGTGAAGTTTGAAAGTCATGAATGCAGTTTGAAAATATAGCAGCTGTTGTTGTTGTTGATGAATGTATTTGTGAATTCCCTTGCTTGAACTAAAGCCATTGTCAGAGACAACGACTTAGTATAACTTAGGCCGTTGTTGAGACAACGACTACAGTTCAGATGAAAATATTTGTGAAATTTGCCTTGCTATTTGACTTGCAGCATAGCCATTTGTGAATTCCCTTGCTTGAACAAAAGCCATTATTAGATACAACGACTTAGTATAACTTAGGCCGTTGTTGGAGACAATGACTTAGTATAACTTAAGCCGTTGTTGGAGACAACGACTACAGTTCAAATGGAAACGTTTGTGAAATTTGCCTTGCTCTCTGACTTGCAACATAGCCATTTGTGAATTCCTTGCTTGAACTAAAGTCGTTATTTGAGACAACGACTTAATTAGTATAACTTAGGTCGTTGTTGGAGACAATGACTACAGTTAAAATAAAGTTAGGAAAAGCAAGTTGCCTTGCATTGTGTCATGAACTTCTAATTTTATATCTTTCTTTGGTAATTTTGGCAAAATTTGAATTTTGGGCTTAACATAGTTTGTTGTTTTTATTGTAACCCTACCCTCTATTGTAATGTTATTTTATATTATTTATTTTATAATTTTATAATTTTCTTGTTAGAATGGGATGATGGGAGGAACACATCTATTGAGATCATTTAGAATGTAACAAGCAGTTTTTCTAAGAAATGAATGGTATTTACATATATATGAAAAACTTTAAATATTTTTGGAATATTACAGTATATTTATATATAACATAAAAATTGGGCAGTATATTGGAACATATTGTTTTGGGGGCATTCCAAATATGAGAGAGTACATCCCTGTTAAGTTAAATTGACACCCCCCCCCCCCCCCCCCCCCCCCCCCCCTTTTATTTTTTCTACAAACAATTTCTTTAATATATGTTTTTCTAAATGTGTTTCAGTTTTTTGATACTGAAGTGTAGTCACAGAGTGAACCAAGTTATTGGATAATATAATTTACATTGTAAATGTGATGACATCTGTAAAGAATGGGATGCACATATCTATTGGGATCATATTGAACATAAGGAACATTTTTTTTTAAAAAAAACTGAAATTGTTTAAAATAAATTTCAGCTAAATTTACTACGATATTTCAGACATACAAAAATTATGATTAAATAAGTTCTCATGTATTGTCCAATATATTGAATTGTTTGTGTACACCCTAACCCTAACCCTAACCCTGGTCAAACCCCTAGCCCTCCTTAACACTAACCTTATTTGTTACACTAAATACAAAAAATTAGTCTCTTCTTCCAATGGAATTACTACTATTCAAATAACGGTTTGAGGTTAGCTAATTCAGTAAACTCTTGGTTATTAATATTTTTTTTCTTTGAATTTTAAATTGGAAAAAAGGGAAAATTTATTTTAAAAATAGGGTTGGAGTTTTAGGGGTTGGGGTAGTGTAAGGGATAGGGTTAGGGTTATGCTTGGAGGCCACAGATAAGCTGAACAAGGATGTACTTTCTCATATTCACAATTATAAAATGTTCTGACATTAGGGTAGGGTAAGGGTTAGGACAGGTTAGGGTTAAGGTAGGGTTAGGGTAGGGTAAGAGTTAAAAAGGGTTAGTGATATGGATAAAAATGGGGTTCAATCGGAATCGTCCAAATCAGGCACGAATCTTGATGCTCAGGGGTAAAACGGTAATTTTACCTACCAATGGGTCTGAAGCGGGTACTAGTTCTCCTCCCCGAGAACCCGCTAACCCGCAAACGGATCCACCTCAATCGGGTGCGGGTTTCAACCAGCAGAAAGCCCGATCCAGAGGGATAGAATTAGGGTTTCTGATTAAATCCTAATCAACGGCCCTGATTCATGCCTATCCCTCCACTGGAAATTAGGGATTACATTCCTAATCTGTTTACAAGGAGAATATTCCTTATCAGATCACGGGGATTACATTCCTAATTCAGTCCCTAAGATGCCTATAAATACCCCCCATCCATCTCCATTAAAAGGTAATCAAACTTTCTCCAGTTTTCACGCTCTTTCATAATCTTTCCTGATTACTGACTTGAGCGTCGGAGGGTGCGTCGCCGGGAACAACCCCGGTGTCTCGCGCTTTTTGCAGGTGTACGGCGGGAGTCATCGTCAAACCCCGACGGAACAGGTATCCAGGTTTGCTATTCAGTTTTCCTAAGAATCCACAAATACTATCTGTTTGCCCCCACACCAGATTTAGCGGCAACAGATTGGTGCCGTCTGTGGGAAACATACGAATAGCAGCCTCCCCTCTTCCCGTTGGTCAGATCCTCTCCGACCATGCCTCCTAGGAAAGTCAGATCCAGAGGGTCCAACCGAGGACCCTACCCCGATCAGCAGCAAGAAATTCCCATCCAACCTACCCAACAGCAGGGGCAACTTCCTCCTCCAGCGGAAGACCCACTCCAACAGGACCTACCTCCTTCTCCTCCGAATCAGCCACCTCCTAAGGGTCCTAACCCTCAGAAACAACCTCTCCACCAGGACCATGTCTCAATCCACAATGCCTCTTTGGATTCTATGGCTTCCCATAATCCCCGAGCTTCTGACTTCCAACAAAAAGTCCCCAATCGGCCGAAAGATGTGGATCTTCGCCACCGTCTGGATGAGAAGCGGGCCCGAGAGGGAGCCTCCCGCCAACAACGTCCGGATGAGCGAAGCCCCCACCGCCGAGACTACAGAAGGTCCCCGATCAGGAGGGAGCGGAGAGAGTCTCCCGAACATCGCAGAAGAAGAACGCATTCCCCTGCCGGTCGGCAACACCCCCGGAACGATGAGGCACCCATCACCCGTGCCGAGTTCCAGCAGTTCCAAGCAACCGTCCTACAAGCTCTCAATCTCCGTCCCAACACCAATGCTCCCAAATCCCCTCTCCTCCTCCGGTCCGAAGTCCTCGCCGACGGTCCCCATCTCCTCCTCCAGCTCCCAGCAACTCCCGGCATGTACAAAGTCCTCGCCGCTCCAGGAGCTACCATCATCGTAGCCCCCGCTCTCCCTCGTACGAAGACGAGTCTAGAGGCTTGCCTGATTATCGACGAAGGAATGACGCTGTATACCGCCGTCTCCATGAGATGGAGAGGCGCTTGGGTCAATTAGACCGAGAAGAAGAGCTTAGAAGAAGGACTCTTCATCCTAGCAGACCTCCTTTTTCCCGAACCATAATGGATGCACCCGTACCAATCGGCTTCAAGCCTCCTCAATTTGAGACCTACTCCGGGGAGACTGACCCCGTCGATCACATCGAGAGCTTCAAGACCCTAATGCTCATCCATCAAGCCTCCGATGCTCTCCTCTGTAAAACCTTCCCCGCAACTCTCAAGGGTCCAGCTCGAGAATGGTACTCACGCCTTGCCCCATCCTCAATATTCTCCTTTGAGCAATTTGAAACCCTCTTTGTCACCCACTTTGTAAGTAGCCGTAGAACTGAGAAGACCAGCATCTCGCTACTATACCTCCACCAGAAGAAGGGTGAGAAGTTGAGAGACTATGTGAAGAGGTTCACAGCTGAAGCCAGGTCCATAGCATCCCTCGACCAGTCGGTCGCTGCAGCGGCATTTCAATCCAACGTCCTCAACTCCAGCCTCCGCTCCTCTCGCCAAGAAGCCCCCACAGAACTTTTCTGACCTCCTCCTCCGAAGTGAAAAGTATATTCGGGCCGAAGAAGCCGAGCATCGCCCTAACTTGGAGGGG
This sequence comes from Hemerocallis citrina, assembly GCA_017893485.1. Lineage (NCBI taxonomy): Eukaryota > Viridiplantae > Streptophyta > Magnoliopsida > Asparagales > Asphodelaceae > Hemerocallis > Hemerocallis citrina. Next base: position 109,238,079 of record CM030361.1, on the reverse strand, counting down.
TCTTCCTCCGGGTTTAAGAGAAAGGGAACAGAAGAAGAAGGAGCGAAGAAGCTCCAGAAGGATAATGCCGGCCAGCGCCGACCTCCCCCTAGGTTCGAGAAATTTACTCCTCTCACCACCAATGTTTCTACCATTTTGATGGAAGTCGAGAAGGAAGGGGTCATACCTCCTGCTCCAAAAATGAACACCCCTAGCAAAAGAAGGGATAAAGAGAAGTGGTGCCGCTATCACCGGGACCATGGCCACGACACCAATGACTGTCGGGCCTTGAAGAATGAGATAGAAGCCCTCATCTAGAGGGGGCAGCTGACCAGGTTTGTGAGAAAGGACCGAGCCGACCTTCCTCCCCCGCCTCGGGGGGCTAATAAGCGTCCGGAGAGCGATGAAATGCCCGACTTCGAAGAGGAGCGTGTCTTGCACCTCATTCATGGGGCCCAATGGGGGGCTCCTCAAACTCCTCTCGAAAGGCATTCATTAGAGAAGTCAATTCAGTCCGCGCCACCCCTCCTCCCAAAGGCCTCAAAGTGCCCATCACATTCTCAGACGAAGATCTTCAAGGTGTCCGCACCCCTCACTGTGACGCACTCGTCATCAACCTCCACATGGCAAACTTCAAGGTGGAGAGGATCCTAGTGGACAACGGCAGCTCCGTTAACATCCTCTTCCTCGCCGCTTTTAAAGGCCTCAAGCTGTCCAGAGAAAGACTTAAGCCCGCCGGCTATACACTCCATGGGTTCACGGGAGTGCCAGTGACTATTGAAGGGGTAATCACCCTCGATGTAACCACTGGCAAAATTCCTACTACCCGAACAGAGTCAATGGATTTTATGGTTGTGGATGTCCCCGCAGCTTACAATGTCATCCTAGGCCGACTCGGCCTAGCAGCTCTAGAAGCCGTTCCTTCGGCATACCATCTCAAGATGAAGTTTTCCACTCGGGCCGGAGTAGGGGAAGTAAGAGGCAATCAAGAAGCGGCCCGCAAGTGCTATATGACCTCCACCCTCGGTCCAGTCCTCTCCCTAGAAACTCTAGAAATTCCCCAAGATGCTGCCCGGCCAACGTCCGAGCCGGTGGACGAGTTGGAGGAAGTGCTCTTCTCTGAGCAGGATCCAAGCCAAAAGTTCTTTGTCAGCAAGACCCTCCCATCCGCCTTATGCTCAGACATAGTCCAGTGCATCCGAAGGAACCGAAACCTCTTTGCTTGGTCAGCTACAGACATACCCCGAATTTCCGAAGAGCTTTTAGTCCACCATCCCAGTGTTGCCCCGGGGTCCAAACTGGTTCAGCAGAAGAGGCGCAAGTTCGCCCCCGAGCGCCAGTTAGCTATAAAAGAGGAGGTGGACAAGCTCTTAAAGGCCCGATTCATACAGGAGGTAAACTATCCTGAGTGGTTGTCGAATGTAGTAATGGTGAAGAAGTCCAATGGGACATGGAGGATCTGCATCGACTTTACCGACCTCAACATGGCCTGCCCCAAGGATCCCTTCCCTCTTCCGAGTATTGACACTCTGATTAATACCACCTCGGGACATGAACTCCTCAGTTTCATGGACGCCTTCTCAGGCTACAACCAGATCTGGATGTTCCCCCCGGATATCCCGAAGACATCATTTATGACCGATCAGGGCCTCTATTGCTACAGGATCATGCCCTTCGATCTGAAGAATGCAGGCGCAACATATCAACGCCTCGTCAACAAGGTTTTCCAAGCCCAAATCGGTCGTAATATGGAGGTATACGTTGACGATATGCTTGTAAAAAGCATCCGAGGTGCCGATCATGTAATCGACCTCCAGGAAGCGTTTGATGTTCTGAGAAAGCATAACATGAGACTCAACCCAAACAAGTGTGCGTTCGGTGTCTCGTCATGGAAGTTCCTCGGCTTCATGGTCAGCCAACGAGGAATTGAAGCAAACCCTAAGAAGATCAAGGCCATACTAGACATGGCCCCTCCCAAGAATGTTAAGGAAGTCCAGAGGTTAACAGGCCGCCTAGCCGCCATAGGGTGCTTTCTCTCGAAGTTCGGGGAGAAATGCCTCCCCTTCTTCAAAGCCCTCAGGGGGGCTAAGGGTTTTGAATGGGGTCAACAGCAACAGGAATCCTTCGACCAGCTCAAGGCTTACCTCATCAATCCTCCCCTCCTCAGCAAACCAATCCCTGGCGAACCCCTCTACCTCTATCTGGCAGCCTCCGAGCAGACCCTCAGTGCCATTTTAGTAAGGGAATAAGACCGGGCTCAAAAGCCCATCTACTATGTGAGCAAGATACTTCGGGATGCCGAGCTTCTCTATCCGAGAATAGAAAAGATGGCTTATGCCCTGGTGATGGCCGCGAGGAAGCTCCGCCCGTATTTTCAGTCCCATTCGGTGGTCGTCCTTACCGACCAATCGCTGAAGCAGGTCCTCCACAAGCCAGAGACCTCGGGTCGCCTTATGAAGTGGTCAATCGAGCTGAGCCAGCATGATATAACCTATCAGCCTCGGACCGCGATCAAGGCTCAGGCCCTGGCAGAATTCATAGTTGAAAGTACGATCCCCGAGTTTAGCCAAGCAACGAAGGGGCCACCGGTCTGGTCAGTCTATGTGGACGGATCCTCCTGTAACGAGGGATGCAGAGTCGGGGTCATACTGGCAGGCTCAGATGACTTCATCCTCCAATACTCCCTCCGTATAACTTCAAGGCCTTGAACAATGAAGTAGAATACGAGGCACTCATAGCCGGTCTTAGAATGGCTCGAAATGCAGGGGCGTAGCGCCTCCGGATCTTTAGCGACTCTCAGCTAGTCGTAAATCAGGTTCTCGGCGAGTATGAAGCACGTGATGACAGGATGGTCAAATACTTGGCCAAGGTCAGGAGCCTCATGGCACTGTTTGAAGAAGCCCTCATCCAAAGAATACCCTGAGAAGAAAATGCTCAGGCCGACGCCCTCTCCAAACTAGCCTCCTCCTCCCTTCAAGGTCTCAAGCAGACCGTCTTAATAGAGGTTCTTCTGATGCCAAGTATTGAGAATGAAACTCCCGACTCTTTAGAGTCGCTGCTCGTCCTGCTTGAGGATAACTGGATGAAGCCCCTCGTCGAATTCTTAAGGGACGGACTCCTCCCCGAGGATCCCAAGGAAGCTCGAAGAGTCAGAACCCGAGCTGAGCGTTACACGCAATCGAAGGCATCTTATATAAACGCTCTTTCACACAGGTAGACGGCAGGCCGTACCTGAGATGCCTCTCCCCCGGACAAGCCGACTACGACCTGCAAGAACTTCATGAGGGCATCGACGGGGCACATTCAGGGTCCAGAGCTCTAGCCCGCAAAGTGTTGAATTACGGATATTTCTGGCCCACTCTCCTACGAGACGCCGAACGACACGTTCAGCAATGTAGCTCCTGCCAGAAATACTCCGACATCCGATGCCTCCCGCAAGCTCCACTCACTTCCCTATCGAGTCCAATCCCCTTTGCAATGTGGGGGATGGATTTACTACGGTCGTTCCCGCCAGCTCCCGGCCAGTTCAAATTCCTAGTCGTGGCGATCGACTATTTTTCAAAATGGATAGAGGCCGAGCCCTTGGCCACGATCACCGAAAAAAAGGTTGTTCAATTCTTTTGGAAGAGCGTGATCTGTCGATTCAGCGTCCCTCGGGTCCTAATAACAGATAACGGAACCCAGTTCATCGGGGCTGCTTTTCGAGCTCTATGCGAAGACCTTGCCATCCAACACCGGTTCTCCTCCATTTCTCATCCTCAGTCGAACGGTCAGGCCGTAAACACTAACCGACAGCTCCTCTCCGGCATTAAGAAGAGATTGGATAAATGTTCCAAAGGCTTGTGGGTCGATCAACTTCCCAACGTGCTATGGAACTACCGCACCACAAAGCGGACCCCCACAGGAGAGAGCCCATTTAATCTCACCTATGGGTCCGAGGCCGTCATCCCCCTAGAAGTCGGCATACCCTCTCCTCGTCTAACAGCTTATGAAGAAGAGCAAAATGCCAGAGAGCTCCGAGCAGAGCTAGACCTGATAGATGAGATCCGAGAAAGAGCGGCCATTCGTTAACAAAGCTACCGAAGAAGGATCGAGTTGGCATACAACAAAAGAGTCCGCCCCACCGACCTCAAGGAAAGGGACCTGGTACTCAGAAAGTTAGCCATCTCGTTCCCAAGCCAGAAGAGCAAATTGGCCCCAAATTAGGAAGGGCCTTACAAGATCACCAAAGTAGTCCGCCCCGGCACATACAGACTAGAAGATCTCGAAGGCAGGGAGATCCCCAGGACTTGGAATGCCGACCATCTCCTAAAATACCAAGAGAGAGCACCAACGCCTCTCTAAGTATTTCTAAGATGTCGAACCGTTCCTCTCCTATTACTTGTACTGTTCTTCTTATATTCTCTTTTGTAAATAACGGCTCGCAACTTTAGAAGCAGCCGACCATTAGTCAATAAAGAAAACTTTTTCATATCTTACTTGTAAAAACTGTTTACAACTCTCTACCTTTACTCTTCACTCTAACGATGGTTCGGAGTCCAACACTTGGCTCGATTCTACTTTGCAAGTTTGCTTCTAAGCGAGCTAGAAGTAGTTCGCCATTCGGAATTGCTCCCACAACTGTTGAACAAATCTAACGATGGTTCGGAGTCCAACACTTGGCTCGATTCTACTTTGCAAGTTCGCTTCTAAGCGAGCCAGAAGTAGTTCGCCATTCGGAATTGCTCCCACAACCGTTGAACTAATCTAACGATGGTTCGGAGTCCAACACTTGGCTCAATTCTACTTTGCAAGTTCGCTTCTAAGCGAGCCAGATGTAGTTCGCCATTCGGAATTGCTCCCACAACCGTTGAACAAATCTAACGATGATTTGGAGTCCAACACTTGGCTCGATTCTACTTTGCAAGTTCGCTTCTAAGCGAGCCAGAAGTAGTTCGCCATTCGGAATTGCTCCCACAACCATTGAACTGATCTAACGATGGTTCGGAGTCCAACACTTGGCTCGATTCTACTTTGCAAGTTCGCTTCTAAGCGAGCCAGAAGTAGTTCGCCATTCGGAATTGCTCCCACAACCGTTGAACAAATCTAACGATGGTTTGGAGTCCAACACTTGGCTTGATTCTACTTTGCAAGTTCGCTTCTAAGTGAGCCAGAAGTAGTTCGCCATTCAGAATTGCTCCCACAACTGTTGAACAAATCTAACGATGGTTCGGAGTCCAACACTTAGCTTGATTCTACTTTGCAAGTTCGCTTCTAAGCGAGCTAGAAGTAGTTCGCCATTCGGAATTGCTCCCACAACCGTTGAACTAATCTAACGATGGTTCGGAGTCCAACACTTGGCTCGATTCTACTTTGCAGGTTCGCTTCTAAGCGAGCTAGAAGTAGTTTGCCATTCGGAATTGCTCCCACAACCGTTGAACAAATCTAACGATGGTTCGGAGTCCAACACTTGGCTCGATTCTACTTTGCAAGTTTGCTTCTAAGCGAGCTAGAAGTGGTTCGCCAGTTCGCAAGATTGAGTGACCGAAGGGCAGTTCGGCACCACCGGCCGAACGCTCATGTCGCCGACTCCCACACGAGCGAAAGACTAACTCAGGGACCTCGGCACGACGAACACAGTCACAAACGAAACAACTATACAAAACTACAAGAAGCACGCGAGTTTGAGAAAGAAATATTATTAATAATTGGGATGCCGTACAAAGCGACTCTTCCATACAACAAAGATTACAAGGCGTTGAAAAGCGAAAGTTACAATGCCGACTTATTACACTTAGGCTAAATACAAAAGCTCCCAAAAACAAGGTCTTCAGCGCTTCCGTGGCACTGGGGCGTTCCGCTTCAAAGACACTCGAGGGCGGCGACGCTTATCCCCGGAGCTCGACCCCAATCCGGCAAATTGAGACGTGTCCTCGGCACCGCTCCGATGGATGCTCTGCTCGACAAAATGGCCACAACACTCTGCGCGTCCCCCGGACTAGGATGGCCGATGCGCTGACGGGTCGCGAGCTCATAAAACGTGATGCCTCGATCGCTCTCCGCGCGAGTACACGAAGTGCTCCTGATGTTGATTGGCCCCGAGCACGGTTTCAGGCGAGCGACCTCCGCCTCTAGCTCGGAAATCCGCTCCCTCAGAGAGTCATCTTTTACATCGACCTCGAAGCGAGGGGGTATTGCGGAGTCCAGCACACCAGAGCGACTGGCTATGAGACGGCAAAGGTGAGTGACTTCGGTGCTCTTGTCAACCGTAGCCCTCTTCAGTGCATCGACCTCGGTCATCAGCTCGTCCCATTCAGTCGTCAGCTTGGCCACCTCGGCCGTCAGCCCCTCTCCCTCCGTCCGAAGCTCCGTCTCTACAGCTTGCAGGTGGCGGATCTCAGAAAGCAGGTCGTCCCTCTCCGCCATTATTTTTTACAAATTGTGCCGAATGCACTGGATCCGAAGCCCGTTGCTAAAGGCGGTCGGCGAACCTTCGTCCTCTCCTAAGGGGGTCATCTCGGCGATCCTACTCTCCAGATGCCGGATCTCGATATCCCACCGACCTAGGATGAGTTGAAGATGGTTCCGCTCACTTTCAGCTCGGCGCAGTCCCAACTCGACTTCGTAGAGCCGCTCACGGCACCTCGCCAGGCACAGCCTCGTCGCCCCTAAGCCAGCCTCGCCACGAGCGTTGTCGTCCGAGCGAGTGGGCTCGACGGCTTGAGTTACCACTGCGAGCTGAAAAGAAGTCGAGACAAACAACAAAATTTCAAACATTGCCGAAGCCCAACACTTCAAGAATTTTCAAGAACTGGTGAGAAAAGACAGAAAGACACAGAGTCGAACCCAAATAGATGTAGTCTTTCATTCATTTCAAAACAGCGGTGGCCAGTCCGCGATTAGGCATTACAAAAATCGAAAAGAAAGAAAAAGAAGAACAGAAGTAACAGGGTCAAGGCGCGACCTCTTTCCCGGAGCGACGAGAGGGGGTCGGGGTCGACGTCTCCGAAGGGGGCACCACCGCCAGCGGAGTAACCGTGGTGTTCGGGACCTCGCCGGTGACTTCGACTTCGGTCTCGGGTTCGTCCTCCCCCTCTTCTTCTTCCCCCTCTGATTCGGGGTCGAAGCCCTCAACATGTCCCGGGAATAGTCTCCATCCTGAGCAGTCCACGTCGGGGTACATCTTCGTCACCTGAGCGATGGCTTGGGCATAAGCTTTGACCATGTTTTGGGCGAGGTAACCCTGTGCCTTCGCCAGGGTCGCGTCCTCTGCCCCTTCACTGCCGCAACCTTAGCCTCCTCAGCCTCGGCCAGTTGCTTGGTCGCCTCCTCCTTCTGATGAAGAAGGTCGCTCTCCAGCTTCACGACCTGCGCCTCGAGGTACTCGACCCTCGCCGACTTCGCCTCGAACCCGACCGTGAGCTTGTCGAGCTCATTTCCCATCCGGGCCTTCTCCTTCCGAGCCTGGTCGGACTCCTGCTTCAGCTCCTTCTCCAGAGCCACCAACCTTTCGGTGAGGTGTCCGAAGTGGACGATGATCTGCGACAAGGAAAGAAGAATTGAAAGAGTTAGAAAAAATTACAGCTAAAGAAGCTCAACGACGACAAAAATCCAATACTTACCGAGACGGCCGAGCGAGCGATCTCGATGACGTCGTCACCTTCTTGCCCAACCTCCATGGCGGCGCGATCCTTCGGCATCGCCAGATGCTTGATGGCCTGCATGCTCACCAAGGAGTTGCCGAGGAATCCATCATGCTTCCGAACTTGCCAGTCCGGAATATGGATCCTCTTGTGCTCCTCGGTCAGGAGCTCCTCGGCCGCCACTGTCAGCGGTGGCGTCGTCATCCCGAGGGCGGCGGCGATGGGAAACTCGCCGACCCCAGTAAATGTCGAGGCACCTGCACCGACGACGACAGGGCTATCGAGGGTCTCCACCTCCTCGACCGGAGCAGTCACTCGCGGAGTCTTCGGGGTCGGCAACTTGGTGGCCACCCTCTTGCGCTTCTTCGGCGCCTTACTGGCGAGGCCTGCCCTCAAAGCTAGCACCGCGTCGTAGTCCATCGTCTCTGCATTAAAGATAAAGTTCGTTAGTGCTGCATTAAAGACAAAATAAAATATGAAAAACAAAGCATAAAAGAAGCCGCGTACTGGGATCTACGCGGCAGAGCCCTCCCTTGAACAGGACGACCTCGGTTAGCTTCTTCCAATCGTACTTCGGCCGATCGAGAAGTGTCCGGACTGCCTCTTCTTCTTCAGGACGAAGCTTGGGCAGCGCCCTCGCCCGCTTCGGTACCCCTTCCACCCAACCAGAGAGGATCGGCCAGGCCTCCGGACTCTGCACTATCATGAACTTTTCATGCCAGTGCTTGATGGAGTCGGGGCATTTGACGAGCCTGCCGCCGTACCTCGGAGCCAAATAGTATCGGTACTCCGACTTGTTCCCTTGGTGTAGCCGATAGAGTGTCCGAAGCACGTTCAACTCCGGCTCGATCCCCGTGGCTTGGCAGTGTAGTACGAAGCCGTTTATCACTCTCCATGCGTTCGGCATGAGTTGGATGGGGCTGACCCCGAACCAACTCAGCACAGTGACAGCTAACAGATGGAGAGGCAGCCAAGCCCCGGCGATGAAGGCGTCGACCGGCCAGCAACACATGGTCACTGACAGCGGTGAGTTGGCCCTAACCCCGGGACCCGGCAACATGAGCTCATACTCATCCGGGATCTGGAAACAGTCCCGGATCACTCCCAAGTCCTATTCACGAAGGATCGACACCATCTCGTCCGCCTCCGTTGTCTCCCTTGCCGCATTCTCCTCGAAGGACCTCCCCCTCCCATGAACTATGCGTTCGGCGTGCTCCTCCGGAAGCTCCCAAACTCTGTGGAGACCCGTCAGCTGCCCCGGCAATCTGTCGAACTCCCCCATACGCTTCGGATCCTCCACGATCGTATCTTTGTGGAACACCTTCTTGCCCTTGTCTGGCCGACTCGGAGTACGGGCTTCCACAACTTCAAGGGAGGGCTCGGACCAAGAGGTCGATTCGGAGACAGAAGCAAGAGACATAGTTTATGAAATAAACTAAGTATAAGTTACCTTCAAAGATTAGCTGCCGGAAACTTCACCAGAAAACGAACGCCGACCACCGGAAACACTCGGTTAGCACAAAAGATCGCCTGAGCAAAAGAGAAGAGAAGTGAAAAATGAGAGAGGGGGGTGGGGTTTTATAGAGAGAGGCGCGACAAAAGAGGTTAATGGGCCTGTACTACTAGCCCACTCACACGAAATGACAAAAGCGACCTCAATCGTCGCCTTGTTCACCACGCCAAGCCGTACACTGCATTAATTACTGTCCCATCTTGCAGAAGCTCAGAGGTCACAACATTAAATGAGCATCTCATCCGTCAGAGCTGTCAGAGGTTCAGAAGCCATCACATTTAATGACTGCCACGTCTGCCAGCTGTGCAGAAGCCACCAACTCCGCAGTACATCCTACACCAAAAATGCCAAGTCTTGGGCTTCGATACCAGCTGCCGAGCGTTCTTGATACCGACCCCGTTACAGAGAAAAATTGGACCTTGGCACCAGCTGCCGAGCGCTCTTGACACCGACCCTGTTACGGGAAAAAATGGGGTTCGGCACCAGCTGCCGAGCGCTCTTGACACCGACCCCGTTACAGGAAAAAATTGGACCTCGGCACCAGCTGCCGAGCGCTCTTGACACCGACCCTGTTACGGGAAAAGTTGGGGTTCGATACCAGCTGCCGAGCGCTCTTGACACCGACCCCGTTACAGGGGAAAATTGGACCTCGGCACCAGCTGCCGAGCGCTCTTGACACCGACCCTGTTACGGGGGAAATTTGGGGGTCGGCACCAGCTGCCGAGCGCTCTTGACGCCGACCCCGTTACAGGGAAAAATTGGACCTCGGCACCAGCTGCCGAGCGCTCTTGACATCGACCCTGTTACGGAGGAAAATTAGGGTTCGGCACCAGCTGCCGAGCGCTCTTGACACCGACCCCGTTACAGGGGAAAATTGGACCTCGGCACCAGCTGCTGAGCGCTCTTGACACCGACCCTGTTATGGGAAAACTTGGGGTTCGGCACCAGCTACCGAGCGCTCTTGACACCGACCTTGTTACGGAGAAAAATTGGCGTTCGGCACCAGCTGCCGAGCGCTCTTGACACCGACCCCGTTACGGGGAAAAATTGGGGTTCGACACCAGCTGCCGAGCGCTCTTGACACCGACCCTGTTACGGGGAAAAATTGGCGTTCTGCACCAGCTGCCGAGCGCTCTTGACACCGACCCCGTTACGGGGAAAAATTGGAGTTCGGCACCAGCTGCCGAGCGCTCTTGAAACCGACCCCGTTACAAGAAAAAATTGGACCTCGGCACCAGCTGCCGAGCGCTCTTGACACCAACCCTGTTACGGGGAAAAATTGGTGTTCGGTACCAGCTGCCCAGCGCTCTTGGCACCGACCCCGTTACAGGGGAAAATTGGACCTCGACACCAGCTGCCGAGCGCTCTTGACACCGACCCTGTTACGGAGAAAAATTGGGGTTCGGCACTAGCTGCCGAGCGCTCTTGACACCGACCCCGTCACAGGAAAAAATTGGACCTCGGCACCAGCTGCCGCGCGCTCTTGACACCGACCCTGTTACGGGGAAAAATTGGGGTTCGACACCAGCTGCCGAGCACTTTTGACACCAACCCTGTTACGGGAAAAAATGGGACCTCGGCACCAGCTGCCGAGCGCTCTTGACACCGACCCTGTTACGGGAAAAAATTGGGGTTCGGCACCAGCTGCCGAGCGCTCTTGACACCAACCCCGTTACAGGGAAAAATTGGACCTCGGCACCAGCTGCCGAGCGCTCTTGACACCGACCCCGTTACCAGCTGCCGAGCGCTCTTGACACCGACCCCGTTACAGGGAAAAATTAGACCTCGGCACCAGCTGCCGAGCGCTCTTGACACCGACCCTGTTACGGGGAAAAATTGGGGTTCGGCACCAGCTGCCGAGCGCTCTTGACACCGACCCTGTTACGGGGAAAAATTGGAGTTCGACACCAGCTGCCGAGCGCTCTTGACACCGACCCTGTTACGGGGAAAAATTGGAGTTCGACACCAGCTGCCGAGCGCTCTTGACACTGACCCTGTTACGGGGAAAAATTGGGGTTCGGCACCAGCTGCCGAGCACTCTTGGCACCGACCCTATTACGTGGAAAGATTGGACCTCGGACTTTGCCGAACTCCCTCTCAGCACTCACAACCTAGCCGAGGTCCCTCTCCCCTTCGGAAAGAGGTGCCGAACCACCTACAGACCTCGGCCTCCTGGGCAGCGAGCACTGGAAGGGGTCGGAAGTGTGAAACAAACATGTAGGCCACACAACGGAGGAAAAAGGCCGAACTGTCCACCAAGAGACCGCAAAAAGAAAAAACAATTAAAAATTCGGAAAATTAAGGAAGAACTCCGGGAAAGCAATTGTAGAGGTGGGGAAGCATTTTCTAATCCCCAAACAAGCGATTATTGCCAAGAACAATCTTTAAAGACCCCCGAACGACGAATTGACACCTCGCTAAGTTAAAGGGATATTCCTACGAGAACACCATACGACCATGAGAGCTCAGGAGCGACTCAAAGTACAATCCACTTGAAAAATCACCGCACTACCTCCTTCAAGATTCAAAGCCTTCCATTTGGGCTCCGATACAATTCCACTAGCCATTAAAACAGTAAAACTACTCCTCAAAGGCTGATCAAGCTCAGTCTTCGGGAGTGGGGGGCTCGTGATATGGCTAAAAATGGGGTTCAATTGGAACCATCCAAATCAGGCATGAATCTTGATGCCCAGGGGTAAAACGGTAATTTCACCTACCAATGGGTCTGAAGCGGGTACTAGTTCTCCTCATCGAGAACCCGCTAACCTGCAAACAGATCCACCTCAATCGGGTGCGGGTTTCAACCAGCAGAAAGCCCAATCCAGAGGGATAGAATTAGGGTTTCTGATTAAATCCTAATCAACGGCCCTGATTCATGCCTATCCCTCCACTGGGAATTAGGGATTATATTCCTAATCTGTTTACTAGGAGAATATTCCTTATCAGATCACGGGGATTACATTCCTAATTCAGTCCCTAAGACGCCTATAAATACCCCCCCATCCATCTCCATTAAGAGGTAATCAAACTTTCTCCAGTTTTCACGCTCTTTCATAATCTTCCCTGATTACTGACTTGAGCGTCGGAGGGTGCGTCGCCGGGAACAACTCCGGTGTCTCGCGCTTTTTGCAGGTGTACGGCGGGAGTCATCGTCAAACCCCGACGGAACAGGTATCCAGATTTGCTATTCAGTTTTCCTAAAAATCCACATATACTATCTGTTTGCCCCCACACCAGATTTAGCGGCAACAGATAGGAAGGGTTAGGGTTAGGGTAGGGTAAGTGTGTACACAACGACCGCTAAACCAAAAATATGTAGCACTATTCATTTATTTTTTATACAACGGCCTAAGCTACACAACGGCCTAATCTCCTCTTGATATGGCTAAAAATAGGATTAAATCGGAACCGTTCAAATCATGCACAAATCTTAAAGCTCTTAGGGGGTAAAACGGTAATTTTATCTACAAACGGGTCCGAAATGAGAACTGGGTCTTTCTTCAAAGCCCGATAACCCCCAAAACGGATATGTCCTATTGGGTACGGGTAACGACTTGCTACAAACCAATTCAGATATTTAAAGAGTAATTCAAATTTGTGATTATCTCTAAGAGGCAGTTTAAACAGTCTCTCTTATCATGAAACTAGTTTAAACTCTATATCTTGTCCAAAAACACCGGGGCATAGAGATAATTGATTATCTCTAAACTGTCTCTTAAGGCGACTATGAATACCCCTCTCCCCCCACCGTAACAAGGTAATCAATCTTTTTCCACATAAAGCTCTTTCATAATCTTCCTGATTACTGACAAGAGCGTCGGAGGGTTCGTCGTTGGGATCCATCCCGGTGTATCAAACTTTTTGCAGGTTCACGGCAGCGATGAGAAACCAGTCAAACGCTGGTGAAAATCGATAGGTTTGCCTTATTCGTTTCCTCAAAGAATCCACAAATTCATCTTTTTGCTCCCATACCAAAATCAGCAGCAACAGATTGGCATCGTCTGTGGGAAACGAAAAAGAAATCCAGCCTTACTGCACCGGTGAAGTTGTTCCCAAGCTATGCCTTCGAAGAAGGGAAAGGCACCGGTCTCCAGCCGTAGAGCCACTCTCGTTCCTTCTCCTCCTCCCCTCCATGATGTCCTCCCTCAACCCGTCCAGCAATTCCAACAACCGCAGCCTGGACAACCTCTCCCTCAACCTTGTCTAGCAGCCTGACAGCCTCTTCCTCAACAACCTTACCGCCAGTAGGCCCCTCAAGGGCCTCTAAGGGCTGCCACGGGGGGCTCCTGTCGAAGTCGACAAAGGGCACCTCCTCTCCACGACCATGTTTTTGTAACACCCCTGCAAAATAAAATGATCTATTCTGAATTACTAAATAATATTATATTGGTAAAGTTGACTATTTTGACTATTTTCTTGAAATTGCAATTTTGCACGTGTAACACACGTGCAGAGTTAGGAAATTTTGAATTCTTAAAATTTTATGGTTAATGATTGATTTTTCTCATTTATTTATGATATTTTAATTTTCAGAATTATTTGAATTTATTTGACTATTTTATGAATTTCTCAATTTACACGTGCAAATCATGTGCAAATATTTTTTAGTACAAATCTCCAATTTTAAATTTCTGGATACATTCTCCTATTTATAATTAAGTATATCCTAAATTTTGGGATTTATCTGAGTAAAGAAACTATTTAATAAATACTTCGAAAGAGGGACTTTTATGTAAAAAGCCGTTTGGATCTCAAACAAATAATGAAAATTCGTTTTTACTGATTTTTGGGCTTTCCATGGTCATCATTGAAAATAAAATCTATTTAACTTTTATTTAGAGTTGATTTAGTAAAGATTTAAACAAATATAGTGTTTTTGCAAATATAGAATTTAAGTGGATCTTGTGCAAATGCTTTCTCGAAAAGTAAAAGTCAGAAATTTTAAATGTAAAATCTAATATGCATTAGTAGATATTATTTCTGAATTTTCTGGATTTTTACGATTATTATTTGACCTATTTACAAATATTATAAAAAGAGGAACTTTTGTGCAAAATTACCACTTGGAGTGAAAACTCCAGATTTTTGGATTTTTGGGCTAAGCATGATGCCTATTCAACTAAGAGGTAAAGATTTTACTTTTTGTTTCAATAAATTTGGTTTATTTTGCAAGTTTCGAGAAGGGTCTTTTTGCAAAATTACCACTTAGAGGGCAAAAAGTACAATTTCGCTTTTCCGAGTTTTACAACAGTGCCGGTCATATCTGGAGTGTTGGTTTTGTTTTTAAATAATCTAATTTTCAAGTATAAGAATTTATATATGTAAACATATATTTAAAAGAGATATTTTGCAAATTTATTCACAAACCCTAGATACTCTATTTCCGGCCTATTAAAGGTGAAGTGCAGTCGTATCCTTGCTGCACAACATAAAGGGATTTCTTTATTATTATTTTCTTGGAGTTTCAAAGTGAGGATCTTGGGTTTCTTGTGAAAGGAGGGATTTTCTTATTTTCTTTATTATCTTCAGTTGATTCTTCAATAAGGTGAGTGACATATCTTTATTGTTGTATTGTTCTAAGCATGTTGTATGCGATGATTTGTTTATTAGAAAGCAAGCTAGAGATTGTATGAAGATATGCTGAATTTGATGAGTAGACGAGTTAAAAATTGAATCTTTACTTGAAACTATGCTAATGATGAGTAAACTACACCTAGATGACTTGAGATTGTTAAAGAACCTAATAGAAATCATGGGTATGTTATTTTATATCATATGCTCGCTGATTTGATTGAGTTTAATAAGTTGTATGTTGGTTATTGCAAAGGAGTGAATAAAAACCTAGTTTTACTGTGTATGAATGCATATGGTCTCTTCTTGAAGTTTTGATGAGTATAACTTGATTAATACATGTCAAAAATTGCTTTTATTCATGAGTAAACTGATGTGAGTAGTTGTATATGTATTTAAGGAATTACAAGAATAGTTATTGGATCAAAAGAATCAAAATTTGAAGTAAAAGAGGAGATTGAGTTTTTGGGTCTGATTATATGCAGACCGAAAACTGGACTTTTGATGTTTTGATGTTTTTGATTAGATTTGAGTTGTTTTGGGTACTTAGATGGTTTTGAACTTCATACTACATATATATATATATATGGGTAAAAGGGATATGAGCAACCTGCTCATTTAGTAAATGAGCAATTGATTATGTGGCATGCATGTGATACATTGGACAACTAACTCATTTAATGATTTTTCAATCACATGTATGCCACATCATCAATTGCTTATTTACTAAATGAGCAAGTTGCTCATACCCCTTTTTCCCTATATATATATATATATATATATATATATATATATATACAATAAGTTCCTTGATGCTTAACTGATACAACTATGCACACATAACTCATATATATATGCTATACTCCTGTTATGAAGGATTTTGTGTGGTTTCAATTGGATCCTAATTGTTTTCATACTGAGATTGATTTAGATATTACCCTACTGTTATTTGATGAAATTTTGAGGCTTTAACTGATGCTTACATCTATGTGTGTGTGTGTGTGTACTATTTTGAAGAATTTATAAAGATTTACCCCTTTTATGATCTTGATGTGTTTTTGATTAATTTTATAAACTACTATATGTTATATAAGTTATATTAAATCATCTCAGGAATTTGGTTTTACAAATTTTCGTTTTTACAACGAGTTATTGATGTGTCAGTCGAAACATGCACAACTTCAAACCTGGCTGTATAGCAGGTCACGGTCGACCGACATATTTTTATTTTTGAGAATTCCCAATTGACAGTTGACTGCTCTGTTTTGTACACTATTTTGAGCGGTCGACCGTCAATAGCTTTATTGGCTGTTTTGATGAGTTTTCTTCGTTTCTTTAAACGGTTATTTCCTCGATATTATGGATTATTGATCTACCATTTTAGATGATATTTTACTACAGATTTCAGTATTTTACAGAAAGTTATATTTTGTTTATAATAGAATTTAAATTACATTCCTATGACTTTATAAAGAGAGATATTCGTAGTTTTCGAAGGAATTGATGTTTTGTGATATTCTACGATATTAGAATATGGTTTTCTGTTATTTAATGGATTTAATATTTTATTTGAATTTTGGAATTTTATGAGTACATTATATAGATTTGGATTTTTGTTAATTTAAGAAGTTTTCTTCATATAATTGTTTTGATGATGGATTTGTGAGTTTTATTGAAAGTTTTGGTATTGATGGTTGAGCTATGAGTCTTTAGAGATTAAGTGGGGCCCTAATTACCGGCGATTAAGCTTTTGGTTGTTGTTCAGTTGAGTTAAGCCCGGTAGGGTACACCAACTCTAAGAGATTCACAATCTATTAAATAACTAATTAACTTTACAAGATAAGGACAGGCACTAGATGGTGAGATGATGAAATAAGAGCAAACGTGGGTTATGGACTCCAGGATGATTCAAGAACTGAGATATTTCCCAGTATTCCGAGACGATGGACATAAGGGTCATAGAGTGATTCGCGGAGTGGGATTGATCTCTATTATTCCGAGGACTGAGAGCGACGCTCATGGGATGTTTGTGCAATGAGGGTTCCAGGATGACCGCGGAGTGAGGCAATTCCAAGTTTTCCAGGACGATGGATGTAAGGGCCACAGAATGATCTGCGCAGTGGGATTGGCCTCCAGTATTCCAAGGGTGAGAACCGATACTAGCAAAATGTCTAATTCTTGTAGTAGTCATCATAGTAGGATTAGTTGCATAACGAGGGATTAAACCCTATCAAGTGGAGAACGATAAGGGCTTGCACCGGATCTATGTAGAGTGGGATGCATAGAATCCGACAAGTATGCATTAGAGAGTCAGCATATAGTATTGGTATTTGCTTGACTTGATTTTATGCATGTTGTTTTCTGTTTTTCCTACACTTGACACTTAGTCTAGCTTCACTTGATGTTTTCATGTCTTATTTATTGTTATTTCTTTTTCCATTCGTTACTACTGTTAATATATGTTGTTTATGACTTTATCCTTTATGCTTTATTTATGTTGCATTTCTTTTGATGTCACTCACACCATTATGGCTGACCCCTGTAGTTTTGGGGGTTAGGGTTATCTCTAGCCTCATGTTTTACAGGTAGGTGCATATAGCTTGGGATTTGGTTGCTTGTGGTAGAATGATAATATGGCTTGGAAAAATTGTAAAAGAATGTGTTGTAATGGAAAGAAATTGTAATTCAAGGTGTTTTATTTTCCGCTGTGCTTTGTAAACAATTGATGTAATAAAAAGTTTTAATTTTCCCTGTATTTGGTTGTTATGTTTATGATTACATTGAAGTTGATTATGGAATTGTGCCATGTATTTCTGAGATATTATATTGGAAATTCGGGGTGCTACAGTTTCAGTACATAAACCCTCCTCCGACTCCATGGCCTCTCACAGTCCCCTAACGCCAAAGGATCTCCGACACGTTATTGTCAATAGGAAACATGGGATAGATCTCCGGACCCGTTTGAACGAAAGGCGGACCCATGATGGAATCCCTCGCCAAGAACACCAAAGGGGTCCTGCGATTTGGTCCCCTAGAGCCCGATCCCCCTCGTAGGCCAGACTGCAGAAGATCAAACTCTCCTAGGAGGCAGAGGGAATCACCCCCGCACCGTCCGAGGAGGAGCCGCACCCCGACCGGTCGATGCGCTACAAGGGACCACCGAGATCGGGAGGCACCTGTCACAAGGGTGGAGTTTTAGAATTTTCAAGATGCAGTTCTGCAGGGCCCTCAATGTTGCTCCTGACCATAGTCAACAGGGCGCCTAGCCCTCAACCTGCCCCAAGCCATCACCATCGCACTTCCCAGTCCTCTTCCGCAGGGAGGATGAGTCCTGGGGATCGGCAAGATATGACCAGAGGGAAGACTCGGTCTATCGCCATCTCCACGAGATGGAGAGGTACCTTGGCAGACTTGACAGAGAAGAGGAACAACGGGTGAGAATTTCTGCCCAAGTAGGCCTCGTTCTCCCAAACCATCATAGAAGCACCGGTTCCAGAGAACTTCAAACCCCCTCACTTTGAGTCATACAACGGGGAGTAAGACCCCGCTGACCACATCGAGTTTTAAAACTCTCATGATGAACCACCAAGCTTCGAATGTGCTTCTATGCAAAACCTTCCCGGCCATATTGAAGGGACTGACGAGGGAGTGGTATTCCTGACTCGCCCTAGCCTCCATCTTCTCCTTCGATCAGTTCGAAGGGCTCTTCCTTACCCATTTTGTAAGTAGCCGTCGTACCAAAAGACAAGCACATCCTTGCTGGCACTCAATCAAAGGAAGGTCGAGCGATTAAAAGACTATGTCAAGCGTTTCTCCATCGAGGCCCGGTCAATAGCTTCCTTAGACCAGTCGATAGCCTCTGTTGCTTTTCGGCACAACATCAACCACGCTGACTTGAAGGCATCTCTCGCTAAGAAGCCGCCTCTTGACTTCTCGGAACTCCTGCCGAGGAGCGAGAAATATATTAGGGCAGAGGAGGCCCTCCACTCACCTGAGCAGAAAGAGCCCATGTCCGGGAACAAATGGAGAGGCGCTAAAGATGAAGGAGCTAAGAAGCTCCAGAAAGACAATGTTGGACAGCGCCGCCCTCCTCCCCGCTTTGAGAAGTTTACTCCTCTTAATGCCAGTGTTTCAGCCATCCTGATGGAGGTCGGGAAAGAAGGGCTCCTCCCCCCACCACCGAAGATGAATACATCGGGCAAGAAGAGAAACATGGACAAATAGTGCCACTTCCATAGGGATCACGGCCACGACATGGATGATTATCCGGCCGTCAAAGATGAGATTGAAGCCCTCATCCAGAGGGGGAAACTTTCTAGGTTCGTAAGGAAGGACAGAGTAAATCCTCCTCCTCCCCCCAGAGGGGCTAATAAGCGAACTGAGCGACACACCGAGACCCCAGATTCCAAAGCTGAAGCTATCCTACATCTCATACACAGAGGCCCAATGGGGGGAGATTCGAACTCCTCCCGAAAAGCCTTCGTCCAAGAGGTGAACTCCGTGCAGAACCATCCTCCCCCCAAGGGCCTTGGGGTCCCTGTTACCTTTTCAGACAAGGATTTGGAAGGCGTCCGAATGTCCCATTGTGATGCTCTTGTAATCAACCTCCATATGGCCAACTTCGATGTACGCCGAGTCCTGGTCGACAACGGCAATTCGGTCAACATCCTTTTTCTAGAAGCCTTCCAGGGTCTTAAGCTATCCAGAAATCGACTCAAGCCCACCGATTATACACTCCACGGGTTCTCCGGGGTGCCAGTAACGATCGAGGGAATGATAACTCTCGACGGAACCACTGGAAAAACCTCGATCACCCGAACTGAGCCGATGGATTTTATGGTGGTAGATGTGAAGGCCGCTTACAATGTCATTCTGGGCCGACCCGGCCTAGCTGCTCTCCAGGCTGTACCCTTAGCCTACCATATGAAGATGAAATTCGCCACCGCAGCAGGAGTGGGAGAAGTGAGGGGGAGCCAGGAGACAACTCGCAAATGTTATATGACTTTAGTTGGAGGGCCGGTCCTCTCCCTTGAAGCCCTTGAACTCCTCCAAGGGAGTATCCAAGCCATCTCAGAGCCGGTCGACGAGTTGGAAGAAATAGCCTTCACAGAAGGAGATCCGACCAGGACATTCCAAATTAGTAAGGTCCTTCCCCCTTCCATCAAAACTGACATTATCCAATGTATAAGAGGAAATTGTGAACTATTCGCCTGGACCGCGATCGACATGCCTGGAATCTCCGAAGAACTTCTTATGCATCACCTTAGTGTTGCTTCTGGGGCCAAACCTGTCCAGCAAAAGCGACGCAAGTTCGCTCCCGAACGCCAGCAGGCAATCAAGGACGAAGTAGAGAAACTTTTGAATACCCGGTTCGTACAGGAGGTCAACTATCCTGAATGGTTGTCCAATGTTGTGATGGTCAAAAAGGCCAACGGGAGCTGGAGAATTTGCATTGATTTCACGGATCCGAACAAAGCTTGCCCAAAGGATCCATTCTCGCTCCCGAGCATTGATGCTCTGATTGATGCAACCTCCGGGCACGAACTCCTAAGTTTCATGGATGCCTTTTCTGGGTACAACCAGATCAGGATGTTCCTTCCCGATATTCCGAAGACCTCGTTTGTAACCGACCATAGCCTATATTGCTACCTAGTCATGCCCTTCGGGCTAAAGAATGTCGTGCCACTTATCAGTACCTTATTAACAGGGTCTTCAAAAAATAGATCGCCCGGAACATGGAGGTCTACATAGATGACATGTTGGTAAAAAGTATCAGCAAAATGGATCATGTCTCCGATCTTCAGGAAGCCTTTGATGTGTTGAAGAGACACAACATGAGACTAAACCCAAACAAGTGTGCCTTCGGCGTCTCATCCGGCAAATTTCTTGGATTCATGGTTAGCCAAAGGGGCACAGAGGCCAACCCGGAAAAGATTCAGGCCATACTGAACATGGCTCTCCCTTTAAGTGTCAAAGATGTATAGAGACTCACAGGACGCCTGGCGGCCATATGGCATTTTCTCTCTAAGTCAGGAGAAAAATGTCTCCCATTCTTCAAGGCCCTTAGAGGGGAAAAAGGCTTCTAGTGGGGGCAACAGCAGCAGGAGTCCTCTGATCAACTCAAGGCCTATTTGGTCATCCCCCTGCTCTTAAGGAAGTCCAAGCTCGGGGAAGTCCTCTGATCAACTCAAGGCTTATTTGGTCATCCCCCTGCTCTTAAGGAAGTCCAAGCTCGGGGAAGTCCTCTATATATACCTCGCCACTTCGGAATAGACACTTAGCACTGTTCTGGTAAGGGAAGAAGATAAGATGCAAAATCGAATCTACTATGTGAGTAAGGTCCTCAGGGACGCCAAACTTTGTTATGCAAAGCTAGAAAAGATGGCCTATGCTGTTAGTCGTGGCAGCCCGAAAGCTTCGCCCCTATTTCCAGTCCCACTCGGTGGTCATTCTTACCGACCAGCCACTCAAGCAAGTTCTCTACAAGCCCAAAACTTCGGAGCGCCTTATGAAGTGGTTTATAGAGCTGAGTCAATATGATATCAACTATCAGTCCCGAACCGCTATCAAGGCATAAGCTCTGGCGGAATTTATAGTAGAAAGCACTATCCCCGACCCCAGCAAGGTAATAGAGGAGCCCCCGATCTGGATCATCTATGTTGATCGGGTCCTCATGCGCCGACGGGAGAGGAGCTAGGGGTCATCTTAACTGGTCTCGATGACTTCGTTCTTTAATACTCACTCCGCATTAATTTTCGGGCATCAAACAACGAGGTTGAATATGAGGCTCTCATAGTCGATCTGTGTATGGCAAGCAAGGCCGAGGCCTGGCGCATTAAAATATTCAGTGACTCACAGCTGGTAGTGAACCAGGTATCAGGGGAGTATAAGGCAAGAGATTGTCGCATGGCCAAATATCTGGCCAAGGTCAAAGGGATGCTGGCCTCTTTCGAAGATGCACAGGCTCCAACAAATCCCCCGAGAGGAGAATGCGCAGGCAGATGCCCTCCCAAAGCTGGCCTCCTCTTCCCTCCAGGGAATAGAACATACCGTCTTGATAGAAGTCCTCTTGAGACCTAGCATCGAGGAAGACGGTCCCGAGCTAATGGAGACGCTTCCCCCGAACACTCGGGGAGAATTGGATAAGGCCCTTGCTCGAGTTTCTTAAAGATGGAGTCCTCCCTGCAGACCCCAAAGAGGCTAGAAGGATCAGAACTAGAGCCGAGAGATATACGCTCATCGAAGGGGTCATGTAAAAATGCTCTTACACTCAAGTGGATGGCAGACCCTTCTTGAGATGCCTCTCCCCCGAGAAGGCCCAGTATGCTCTAAAGGAGACACATGAAGGGATGTGTGGCGCTTTTTGGGAGCAAGGTCCTTCGCCCGCAAAATCTTAAATTATGGATACTTCTGGCCCACACTCCTCAGCGATGCCGAATAGCATGTTCACCAATGCGCCCCCTGTCAAAAGTTCTCAACAATTTGCCTGCCTACCACAAGCCTAACTCTCCTCCTTATCTGGTCCAACCCCTTTTGCAATGTGGGGAATGGACTTGCTCTGGCCGTTCCCTCTAGCGCCAGGGCCAGCTGAAGTTCCTTGTCGTTGCAATCGACTACTTCTCAAAATGGATTGAAGCCGAGCCTCTAGCGATGATCATTGAGAACAGAGTCCAGCATTTCTTTTGGAAGAACTTTGTCTACCGATTCGGTGTACCTCGAATCTTGGTAATGGACAATTGGACCCAATTTACAGGGCATCCTTTTGCAATTTTTGTACGGACCTTGGTATCCAGCAACGATTCTCCTCGATATCCCACCCGCAATCCAACGGTCAAGCAGAGAACGCCAATCGGCAAATTCTCTCTGGCCTGAAAAAGAGACAGGACAAGTCTGCATAGGGATTATGGGTCGAGCAACTCCCCAATGTGTTCTGGAGCTATCGCACTACTAAGAGGACCCCCACAGGAGAATCTCCCTTCAACCTCACTTACGGTTCCGAAGCTGTCATCCCACTCGATATCGGCCTACCTTCGCCTAGCTTGATTGCCTATAATGAGGAGCAAAATTCAAGCCAGCTTCGTGGCAATTTGGACCTCATTGACGAGATACGAGAAAGATCCTCCATCCGTCAGGAGATTTATCGACGTAGGATTGAGCAGTCCTACAACAAGAGAGTCAGTCCTACTAATCTTAAAGAAGGTGATTAGGTGCTTAGAAAGCTATCAATTTCTTTCCAGGCAAGAAAGGCAAGTTATCACCTAATTGGGAAGGGCCGTATAGGATCTCCAAAGTTCTCCACCTTGGCACTTATCAACTTGAAGACCCGGGGGGGCAAGAGAGTGCCAAGAACATGGAATGCAGAACACTTGATGAAGTATCAAGAGGGTGTTTGAACACCACTCCAAGCAACTTCTAATCTTAGAGCATTCCTAAGTTTGTTTTTCTTCTTGTTTAGTTGATTTTTCTAATGTAATAATGGCTTGCAACTCAGAAGCAGCCACTTAGTCATTTCTAATAAAAGCAGTTTACTTTCTCAGAAAACCTAGTCTAAATATTCTTGGTTGTCCGTACATTAACTGTTGAAACTCTCTTAACAAAAAGTTCAGAGTCCAACACTTGGTTCAATTCTACTTTAGATACTTGCAAACAAGCAAGCACGAAGTAGCTCACCATTCGAAATTGCTCTCACAACTGTTGAAACTCGCTTAACAACAAGTTCGTAGTCCATCACTTGGTTCGATGCTACTTTAGCTACTTGCAAATAAGCAAGCACGAAGTAGCTCACCATTCGAAATTGCTCCAACAACTGTTGAAACTCTCTTAACAACAAGTTCGGAGTCTAACACTTGGTTCGATGCTACTTTAGCTACTTGCAAACAAGCAAGTACAAAGTATCTCACTATTCAAAATTGCTCGCTACAACTGTTGAAACTCTCTTAACAACAAGTTTAGAATCCAACACTTGGTTCGATGCTACTTTAGCTACTTGCAAACAAGAAAGCACCAAGTAGCTCACCATTCGAAATTGCTCCCACAACTGTTGAAACTCTCTTAACAACAAGTTCGGAGTCCAATGCTTGCTTCGATGCTACTTTAGCTACTTGCAAAAAGCAAGTACGAAGTAGCTCACCATTCGAAATTGCTTCCACAACTGTTGAAACTCTCTTAACAACAAGTTCAGAGTCCAACACTTAGTTCGATGCTACTTTAGCTACTTGAAAACAAGCAAGTACGAAGTAGCTCACCATTCAAAATTGCTCCCAAAACTGTTGAAACTCTTTTAACAACTAGTTCGAATTCTAACACTTGGTTCGATGCTACTTTAGCTACTTGCGAACAAGCAAATACGAGGTGGCTCACCATTTGAAAGTACTCCCACAATACTTGAAATTCTCTTGCAAAAGTTATCAAAAGACTTAACATGATCGAAAGATGCGATATATTATTCCATCAAGATTGGGTATACAAGTCTTATTCAAGACCAAAAACTCATACAAGACATACTGCAAGATTATAAAAATTCGCACTAGCTCCTTCTAGGGAGGGGGACACTCCTATTCAGCGATACACGGAGACGGCGCTCCGTGTTGCTCTCTTCTTATCTCCATGGAAGTCTCTAGGCCAGCAAGCCGAGTCAAGCCATCAGCACCCAAGGGCCTGACTGTCGCCCCGACAAATGCCCCGATCAACGAGCCCACCACTCCACTTTGTGCGTCCCTTGGATTCCGTAGGGCAAGGGGCACACGGAGAGCTAACTCATGGAAGGATCTCCCCTGTGCATACTCCTCCCGTGGGCAAGAGGTGCTCCTCACATTACTATCTTCGGAGCATCGCTTTATAAGCGTAGGTTCTCCGCCTCTAATTCAACAAGTCGCTCCTTAAGAGAGTCGTCCGTGACTCTGAGCTTCAAGCGTGGTACCCTGCTCGTAATCCTCCCCTGAGATGGCTCTAAGATGGTCCTTCGCAGATGAGCCCCTGCAAAACTTTTCTTGAGCACCACATTCTTCAGCTCATCCCTTTCCTGAACACACTCTGAACAGTGAGTTCTTCAGCTCGTCCCTTTCTGCCCTTACTCTAGACAACGAACTCTTCAGCTTGTCCTTCTCAGTCTTGCCGCGTGCAAAGAATGTCAAAGGAACTTTAGCCTATAAGCCTTGTCGGCAGCCATCGAGGGGCCGACCTCTCCTCCCTCTGGGGGTACCTCTCGAAGAATCCCCTTGAAATGCCTCACCTAAATATTTCGAAGAGCCAGAGCCAATCTCACTTGGCAGAGCTCCAACTCCGCCCTGGAGAGCTTCTCTCGAGATTCTGCAAGTCCCAACCTAGTGACTCTAGTTTCGTGCGAAGACGCAGCTGATGAACACATTATTATTCACTTTTTAGAGCAATAATCTTAATATAATTAGACATTTAAAAGCTCTATATATGGTATTTAACTCTTATTCTCTCTTTTCCATAGGAAACAGCTTATAACAGCAAAACGAAGCAGATTCAGGACTTCAAGGACAATACACAGAGAACTGCAGAGGATAAGTCGACTGGTTCCTCAACCAGGCGACTGGACAGGAGAAGCTGATTTTCCACAACTCTCGTCACAGTCGACTTATTCCCAAGAGCAGTTGACTGACCTGATCAAAGATGAAATCTTCAGAAGTCTCGACTCAGTCGACTGGTTCGAAGACAAGTCGACTGGTCTGCGGCGGAGTAAACAGATAAGATCTTCAAAGATACACCTGCATCTAATTTCAAATCTATTTGAATCAAGATTTTATGCAGCGAATCAAATCTAAAGACAGGGTATTTCCAAGTGGACGTGGTGAACAGATAAGGAAGGAAAGGAGAAAAGAGAAAGATATTAATCATCAAATCAAATAAAGAAGGATCTTCCTGAAAAAGTGGAAACCCTAATTCTCAGCTGTGTTCTATAAATATCAGAATACCATCTCTTGAACGGTCTCTCGCATCTCCCCTCCACGACTCCATCCGGAATCATCAGATATATCTCTGGGAAGCGACTCAATCACCAAGTTCCTGAACAAGCATCGAGAGCATCACTCCATCAACATCGAAGAAGGAGAGAGAAGATCCAGCAACCAGAAGGCAGTCGACTGTGTGACAGCCAGTCGACCATATTGCCGGAATCCATTAGTTTATTTCTTCTTCTCTCTTTATTCTTTTATGTTGATCATGTATTCAAACTTGTTAAGCAATAAAGTCATTATTATGTGGAACTAATTTCATAGTTGGGTAGATCGAAACTGTAGTTATGTAATGCTATTTTCTTCTGAACTCTTCTATGGTACTTATTGATTGAATCTAATTGAATTGGTATAGGTTTATGATAGTCAAACTAGTTCTCAAGACCGAGAGCAGTCGACTGAGGTGAGAGCCAGTCGACTGACGTACAGAACTTGGGAAGCTCAAGTTTGGATGTCATTTATCTGAATCTGTTATATGAGCATATTGAGACGACCGAATCTCGTGCTCATAATTTGTAACAAAGGAATCTTTAAGGGTTCTTGGTTCAATCAACTTAGAGGATCTAGATCTGATACCAATTTCTAGAACTTTAAGTGTTTGTTCGTTTCCACTGTTCTTATGTTTTCTCTAAGTATAACTTAGTAGATACCATGCTAGATACTTAGGGGAAGAAACGAATTAGAGTAGATACCATGCCTAATTCTTGGTTTAGGGAAACAATACTTTAAGGAGTAGATACCATGCCCTTGAAGTGAACAACATGAGTAATTAGAAGTAAGTTCAGAAGGTAACTTAGCATTACTAACTATTGGTGGAGATCAACAACCCAACTATTCAAGAGATATTTGTGATTCAACACCTCTCATCTTAGTTTTAATCTTTTAGTTCTTTTAGAATATTATGACAACTCTTATTCACTTTTATTATTAGTTTTATTGATTAGTAAGTTGAAGTCTACAATCTCTGTGGGATCGACCCTTGCTATTACTACGATTCGATTCGTGCACTTGCGAGGTTTTATAATTTGTGTCTAGGTTTATCTATTTATTTAGGTAGCTAGATTAGCACAACAGCAGCGCCTCGTCAATCTGAGAATGTCGACCAAAAAGAGCATAAATTACTAAGTTAAAGAAGCCACATGATGGTGCTACGGCTAAACGAAGCTACTACGGGACAATCCGAAAGCAAAACAAGCCCACGACTATTTTGAAATTTCACAACACTGGCCATTTTTTTTCATTCAACTTCTACAAAAAAGTACAAGAAGCGGTGGCCAGTCCGCTATAAGGCATCTAAACAAGTGCATACGAGAAGAAAAAAGAGCGACTAAAAAATATGACGAAGATGCGATAAGGAATCAGGGGACCACCTTGGTAGGTGTCTCCAAAGGTGATGTGACCCTGCGACCGTCCTCCTCGGTTGTCTCCACGGCAATTGCATGAGGGTCCTCAGCAACGTCCTCCCCCTCGTCCTCTTCTTCTTCTTCTTCCTCTTCTTCAATCACCCCCTCGGTCGTCGGACCAGTCTCGCCTTCGAGGAGATCATACAGGTAGTACCCCGAGCCGTCAAAACTGGGGACGCACGCCTACACGTGCTTCAGTGCCCGAGCATAGGACTGCTCCATGTTCGTGCACATATGTAGCTTCGCTTCGGCCCTAATCGCCTCTACAGTTGCTTCCACTGCGACCCCACTCTCCCCCGTTGCGTCTTCAGCGGCCTTCACAGTTGTCTCCTTCCCTTTTTCAGCTTTCTCCACCTTTCTTCCGCCCTCTCTTTCTCAAGAGAGATCTTTTCGTTTGCCTTAGCCAAGGCGACCTCGAGGAGCTGGATCTGAGCCACCGAGACTCAGACAACCGTTTCTCTGCCTCAAAAATTTTCACAGCTTTGGCATGCTCTGACCTATCTCTATCGCTCGCCACCTTAAGCTCCTTCTCTTGTTCGGAGAACTGCTCCATCATGTGACTGAAATGGTAGGTGATCTACATAGACAAAAACGAGAGTTTTTAAGCAAGAAAATTACCCAAGAAGGGATAAGGGGGGAGCAAGACTAAACTCACCGACATGGTCGCCTTGGTGATATCGAGGACGTCGTCGGCGACCATCCCTGCTTTTAGCATAGAGCGATCCTTCGGGGTCGGCAAGTGCCGAACTGCCTGCATACAGCTGACGGCGTCCCCGAGGAAACCTTCGTGCCTCATCCCATGCCAGTCAGGGACGAAGAGCTTCTTGTGCTCCTTGGTAAGGATTGTCTCCAATGCCGCTGATAGAGGGGGGCTTCGAGCGCCAATACCTGCTCGATGGAAGTTCCTTCGGCGGTCAGAGTAGGGAAGGTAGGCAGGGCAGGTGACTCGGATTCCAAGTTAACCACCGGGGCCTTCACAACCTTGGCAGATGGTGGCCCTGAGGCCATCCTCTTCCTCTTCCTCCCATCGGGGGCCTTGTTGGCTACCCCCGTTCCGCCAAACAACATTGCCCTGAAATCCATACCCAGAGCCTGTGCGAAAAGAAAAAACGAGGAGATGGGCATGTGAAGGAGTTAAACTAAAACTAAAAAACGGAGAAAAAATATGAAGCATACTAGGATCGATCGGACTTAGACCCCCACCGAAGAGGACCTCCTCGGTTAACTCCTTCCAACCCAAAGGTTCACGAGCGAGGAGTTTGCCTACTATCTCATCCTCCTTCGGAGTCAGCGCCGGCTCGGCCTTTGCCCACTTCGGCACCTCCTCACTCCACCTCGTGGGAATATTCCATGGCCCGGCACCTCGGATTAGGAAATACTTCTCCTTCCAAAACTTGATAGAGTAAGGATTGTCCATCGGCTTCATACCTTGATGCGGTGATAAGTAGTACCGGTACTCCGTCCTACTCTTCTGATGGATGCGGTAGAGCCTTCGAAGAATGGTGAGTTGAGGTACGACCCCTATTGCTTGACACTGAAGGACAAACTCGTTGACATGCCGCCACATATTCGGCATATGCTGGACTGAGCTTAAGTCGTACCATTGCAGCACCTCGTCCACGAACAGGGGAATAGGCATGCGGAGACCGGCGAAGAATACGTTGAATGGGAAGACGCACGTGTCGGGGGAAGTCAGCGTACAAGCTCGGACACCTGCACCCAGAAGAAAGACAGTGAGTTCCTTCGGAATCTTGAATCTCTTTCGGATCTGAACCAGATCCTTCTCCATCAACATAGAGGGGATTTCGTTGACTTTAGAGTGCTCCCTCAGCCTGCTCTCCTCATACGAGGCCGACCTCCTGTACACCACCTTGGCTAGAAGGTCAGCGGAGTATTCTCGAACTCTGCTAAGATTCGATAAAGGGTCCGGGAGCCTACCCAACGCCCCTGCTCGCCTCTCCTTCTCCACAATCGTTACCGATGTTACCAACCCTACCAACCCCTTCCCATTGTCCAAGGTCGGAGCCACTACTAGCGGCAGATCCTCTTCGTGGTCGAATGTGGAGGTCTCGCTCCCCGAAGAAACCCTAGACATCTCGCAAAATATATAAAAGAGAATATATATTTACCTCGATGTGACAGCTACGGTCAGAACTTCGCCGGAAAAACAAGCGCTTGGCCGCGACCACTAGTTAAGCCACTCAAGAGTGAAAACAAAATTTCAAAGAGTGAAAGTGAAGAATGAGAAAATGGGGTGGGGGTGAAGACTTATAGTAATCGATGGGCTCCGCTTGGGCTCCTGAGGCATTTGGGCCCCCAAGAACGGTGAAAAGCCCAAGAAGCATTGAATACTAAGCGACATAAGGCGTAAAGGCAGAATTTCAAATGACGCCACAAACTTGCTGACCAGTCAAACATCTCAATATTCACGCCTGATCGAGATCCAACGGCCCTGATCTTTCCACGTCCCTCGGAGCCAAATCCGAGCAAACGTGTCACTAAACATGAAATTGGGGAAAACTCCGTCTCAATATTCATGCCTGATCGAGATCCAACAGCCCTGTTCTTACCACGTCCCTTGGAGCCAAATCCGAGCAAACGTGTCATCGAACGTGAAATTGGGGAAAACTCTGTCTCAATATTCATGCCTGATCGAGATCCAACAGCACTGATCTTGCCACATCCTTCGGAGCCAAATCCGAGCAAACGTGTCACCGAACATGAAATTGGCGAAAACTTCGCCTTAATATTCATGCCTGAATCCAACAACCCTGATATTGCCATGGCCCTTAGAGCCAAATCCGAGCAAACATGTCATCGAACATGAAATTGGGGAAAACTCCGTCTCAATATTCACACTCGATCAAGATCCAACGACCCCAATTAAGCCAAGTCCCTCGGAGTCGAATCCGAGCAAACGTGGTGCCGAGCATGAAATTGGGGAAAAATTTGCCTTAAAAAATGCGCTCGATCAAGATCCAATGGCTCAGATTGAGCCACGTCCCTCGAAGTCAAATCAGGGCAAATGTGGCGCTGAGCGTGAAATTGGGGAAAACATTACCTTAAAAAGCGCGCTCGATCAAGATCCAACTGCTCAGATTGAGCCACGTCCCTCGGAGTTAAATCCAAGCAAACGTGGCTTCGAGCATGAAAATGGGGGAAACGTTACCTAAAAAAGCGTGCACGATCAAGATCCTCCCTCAGAATGAAATCCGAGCAAACGTGGCTCCAAGCGTGAAAATAGGGAAAACGTTACCTCAAAAAGCGCGCTCGATCAAGATCCAACGGCTCAGATTGAGCTACGTCCCTCGGAGTCAAATCCGAGCAGACGTGGCTCCGAGCGTGAAGAAAGGGGAACGTCCCCCTCCCGATGCGCGCTCATGATCGTAAAGTCCAGATGCGGCCACGTCGACGAAGCTTTGATCAGCCATCAGATCATTTGAAAAACCGCGCCAGAGGCCTGATCAACGCTCCAGATCGCGCCACGTCGATATTTATCCGATTAATTCTTTTATTTATTTATTAATTCGAATTAATTATTTAAAATTTGTAAAAAATAATTAAAAATTTAAGAAAATTAATTAATAATTATAAAAAATAATTATGAATTCGGGAAAAATATTTCGGAACTCTTGGATAAATAATTATTAATTAGAACGATTGATTAATACTTTTTAAAAATAGATTATTACTTTGCAAAAATTGAATAAATAATTCAAAAAATAAGTAAAAAAGTTAGAAAAAGTCCAGAAAATTTAGAGAATAATTTTGGGCACTTAACAAGCTCAGATTGGCACCATTACACCTTGAGCAAGATTTGAACTCCCTCAAAAACTCCGAAAAATCCCGTATGCCGTTTAGAACAATAAAACTACTTCTCAAATGCTATTAAACTCAGTCTTCGGGAGTGGGAGGCTCGTGATATAACTAAAAATATGATTAAATCGGAACTGTTCAAATCGAGCACGAATCTTAAAGCTCTCAGGGGTAAAACGGTAATTTTACCTACAAACGGGTCCGAAATGGGAACTGGGTCTTTCTTCAAAGCCCAACCCCAAAAATGGATCTGTCCTATTGGGTACGGGTAACGACCCGCTACAAACCAATTCAGATATTTAAAGAGTAATTCAAATTCGTGATTTTCTCTAAGAGGCAGTTTAAATAGTCTCTCTTATCATGAAACGAGTTTAAACTTTATATCTTATCCAAAAACACCGGGACATAGAGATAATTGATTATCTCTAAATTGTCTCTTAAGGCGACTATAAATACCCATCTTCCCCCACTGTAACAAGGTAATCAATCTTTTTCCACATAAAGCTCTTTCATAATCTTTCTGATTACTCACAAGAGCGTAGGAAGGTTCGTTGCCGGGATCCATCTCGGTGTATCGAATTTTTTGCAAGTTCACGGCAGCGGCGAGAAACCAGTCAAACGCCGGTGAAAGTCAACAGGTTTGCCTTATTCGTTTCCTCAAAGAATCCACAAATTCATTTGTTTGCTTCCACACCAAAATCAGCAGCAACACCTCTCAAGTTAGAGAGCAAGTAAACTGGAAGAACAAATTTTATATCAACCTAGATCGTTGTTCGAAATAATGGCGAAGGTTATTGGAAAAATTTTTCAAAAACACCTTGGTAATCTCCTCTTAAGTCAGAGAGCAAGTCAACAGGAACAATAAATTTCATATCAACCTAGGCCGTTGTTCGAAATAACGGCCAATGTTGTTGGAATTTTTTTTCAAAAACACCTTAGTAATCTCCTCTCAAGTCAGAGAGCAAGTCAATAGGAACAACAAATTTCATATCAACCTAGGCCGTTGTTCGAAATAACGGCCAACGTTATTGGAAAAAAGTTTCAAAATCACCTTGGTAATCTCCTCTCAAGTCAGTGAGCAACTCAACAGGAACAACAAATGTCATATCAACTCAAAAATTTCAAATTCTAACAACGGCCAAGGTTATTGAATAAAAAATTCAAAACACCTTGGTAATCTCCTCTCAAGTCAGAGAGCAACTCATCTGGAACAACAAATTTCATATCAACCTAGGCCGTTGTTGCAAGGTTATTGAATAAAAAATTCAGAAAAACCTTGATAATCTCCTCTCAAGTCAGAGAGCAAGTCAAATATAACAAAAATTCCATATCAACTTAGTCCGTTGTTGGAAACAACGGTCAAGGTTATTGGGAAAAAAATTCTTCTTGGGCCTTAATCCGTTGTGTCCAACAACGGATTAGGTAATTTTTTTTAAACCAACAACTGATTCCACAACATTTTCTGTTCACTTCCTACTGTCAAATATTTCATACCCAATTTTATTCAACCTTTGTGTGGAATACTCGTACTCTGTCGACAAGAACATATTAAGGCTTATCATTCAACACAAAAAACATAAACATAATGAATATCAACTAAAATAACTAAAACATTATCAACAAACACACTACATCCACACATCCAACCACATTCGTTTGGAACATATATCATCAAACATATAAAAAACAATAAAGACACATAACTTTAATCGATTACATATAATTTTTTAATATGATGCAACATTAGACAAGGGAGCTTCCTTCAATAAATATCTGGAAGATTTATAAAATTCAAACAACAATGGAGATTAGTATTGTTAGTCTACAAAATTCAAATACTTCACCCCCATTATAATTTTACCTCACAACGATTCATCAAAATTATCGTCGGAATTCTCTTCATCGGTTGGAACAACTTCTTCTGGATTGGTTGCTCTAAAATAAATAACATGTTTAAGTTAGTGAACATTATATATATATATATATGCACAAAAAAATACAAATCAAGATTGAATATCTTCAATATAAGTTAACAAAAGTTACATACATATTACCCCTCAACTAGGGTAGGACAATTTTTTGAATCATGTCCGAGTACGAGCAAGCTGCAAGTTTTACACAGTCTAGGTTTTTTACCATGAAGTTCCTTTCTTATATGCTTCAATCTATTCCCTTTAGGCCTTCTCTTTGTAACAAATTGTCCTAGGTCCCTCACACGTGCACGTGCATGTCCACTGCCTTCAGCATGGGGTTGTGCATGTCCTTCTTCATGGGGTTGTGCATGTCTTTCTTCATGGGGTTGTGCACTATCTTCGGAATGTATTTGAAGACGAGAAACGCCGTCAATGCCTTTGAGCATAAGATCGAGCATGTATTTGTAACTAGAACGAAGGAACAGCCAAGATCAACTATTTGTTTTGCATGATGACTCAATTCACAATAGCGAGAACCAAATTTTTGGCTACTTCCTTCATGTAGAACAGATGTATAACTTCTTCTCATCACATCCTGGGTCCATCTTCTTTTAATATATATATTCGGTAGAGAAGTGTGATGACTGAACCGAAGAACGGCCAATATATGTTTGCAGGGAATTCCACTGAACTCGAACATGTCACAACCACAAGTAACAATTTGACGGAGTTTGCATAATTGAAGCAACCTCCCCGGTTCTGATTCTCCACAAAGCATCACATGTAAGGTTTAACTATCCGGTGTGTCAAGATTGGCAATGAAAGTCACATTATATAATAAGCTTTTGTAACTTCATCTTGGAATTTGTAGAATATTTTCAAAGTGTATATTTGTTCCATATGTTCTTCAATGCCCATTGGGTCTTCAATTTCGGTATCCTCTCACGGTTACGATGATTTTCTTTAAATTCATCGTGTCTTTGCTTTGCCAAAAATCTGTCAAAGATAACGACAAATTCATATAAGGAGTACTTCTTTTCTGTATGCTGCTTCAAGGAAGAATGCATAGACTCAACCCGTTGGCTACTCAACATGGCCAGGCCCAAAATGAATCTCTTGCATAAATGGGTGCTCATTTATCACGAATTTCAAATAGATCGTTCAACCATTTGTGTAACTTCTCGTAATTTCAAAGAGACTATAATATATAGTAGTATATATAATAATTAATTGAAATGATGTCCTATAGAAACTTCTATAGGAAGATGTATGGAGTTTCATGGATGGGGGGCCCCACTTGTGAAGTGCACATCACAGAAGGCATTGTGCCTTGCGATGACGTGGCGATGACATCATCTGGGCCCCACCTGGAGTTTGAAAGAGAGACAGTGCTGCTGTCTCTGGAATGGCTGACGTGGCACATAGGCCCCGTGTACGGGCTTGTGTGTGCTCGGGATAAGAGAAAGAGTATAGGTTTGAATAGTCCTGTATCGGGAATTGCACAAGAATATATAATAATAAATAATATAGCCTATGATCAAGAGTAACCAATCCGGTTAACCACCTTTTGAGAGGCAGCCTGTGGTGGGCAGTTGTACTATACTATAAATAATTTGTCTGATAAATTGTATAATTATTCTGATAAATTGTATAAATTGTCTGAGTCTGGGGCAGGGGCGTTACGAATGATATCAGGGCCGACTTCCGACACCGAGTGTAGCGCATGTCTATATAGTCAGGCGGTGGATTCGGGACTTTGGTGAACGAGCCCAGTCCGACGGTGGATTCCAGGGCTATGGTGAGCGACACAAGCCTCAATTAAATCCGAGACTATGATTGATCGGGCGGTGGATTTCGGGATCATGATTAGTCGGGCAGATAGGAGAGTAGATGCTCCACATCGGCTAGAAACTAAATCTTGCACTAGATTGTGCATGCTCCGTGCTCATTGAGGATGCTGATTTCTAAAGGGGGTGTGTGTGTAACACCCCGTAATTTCAAAGAGACTATAATATATAGTAGTATATATAATAATTAATTGAAATGGTGTCCTATAGAAAATTCTATAGGAAGATGTATGGAGTTTCATGGATGAGGGGCCCCACTTGTGAAGTGCATAGCACACAAGGCGTTGTGCCTTGCGATGACGTGGCGATGACATCATCTGGGCCCCACCTGGAGTTTGAAAGAGAGACAGTGCTGCTGTCTCAGGAACGGCTGACGTGGAACATGGGCCCGTGTACGGTCTTGTGTGTGCACGGGATAAGAGAAAGAGTATAGGTTTGAATAGTCCCATATCGGAAATTGCACAAGAAAATATAATAATAAATAATATAGCCTATGATCAAGAGTCACCAATCTGGTTAACCACCTTTTTAGAGGCAGCCTATGGTAGGCAGTTGTACTATACTATCAATAATTTGTCTGATAAATTGTATAAATTGTCTGAGTTTAGAGTAGGGGCGTTACAAATGGTATCAGAGCCGACTTTTGACACTAAGTGTGTGCGTTAGCACGGACTCCTCCTGAGCGGGCCCTACCATGCCACAACACACGCCACAGCTCAAAGAGCCCCCTCATTTACCCTGGGCCCCACTCCATCTCACTCCCACGTCATCTGCCATAGCACATTGGCCAACACTACTCTCATCTCATATTTTTAATTCCAAACCAGATTACTACCAATTTGCCGTTTCAACATATTTACTATTTTTATGCCATTGCCATATATATATATATATATATATATATATATATATATATATATATATATATATATATATACATACTAGGTTTGTCGTTGACGCATGCCTACGGCACATACGGCACGTCTTCGGAACGGTGCACCCGGTTTGATTATATAAA
The DNA here is from genome assembly GCA_017893485.1 of Hemerocallis citrina. NCBI lineage: Eukaryota > Viridiplantae > Streptophyta > Magnoliopsida > Asparagales > Asphodelaceae > Hemerocallis > Hemerocallis citrina. The sequence continues at coordinate 109,202,418 of CM030361.1, read as the reverse complement.
ATAGTTTTGGAGGTCCAGCAAATTAATTGAAGTAGCAAACATATTATATAAAGAAGCAATATATCTACATTTAAGCTCAACCATCGCCTTCTTAATCATTAGCTTGAACTTACCTGGAATGCATATAGTTTGTTAGAAACTCTGCAGAGAGTTTTTTTTAACTTCAGCATCACTTTTAGATGCTTGTAATAGTTATACAAGGACATTATCTTATAGGTTTTATAGAGCTTACTCTAATTCCATAACCACTATGAGCATGTCTAAATACAATGGTAACGCAAGTGCAGGTGTGAAGGTATCTACAATACCAATAATCTAAACATTTGTTTGTCTGAGACTCAGTTTGCAATTGAAATACCTCTTATTATTATTTCAACCAAAATGAAATACATGAAGTTCTCAAAACTCTAATCCAAGCAAATCATTTCTTTTATCTCCACTTGGTCTTCCCCATTTCACCTTTATAAAAAAAAATTCAAAATGGATAAATAACAAATTCACTTTAGCTGTCTTTCTTGAGTGGAGAGTTTGCACCCTTCACTGGTAAACTCCAGTCATCCCAATCCTATATATCCAAACATACACTAAAAGTTCTTATATGTTATATTATCCATGGTTTCTAGTAACCATTGAAGGGAACAATTCACGATAGTATTTTCTCTTGTAGTAAAGAAATTAATTGCATATTTGCCAAGTTATTTTAGGTTGCTGGTCAGTTTTCCTGTCCTGCTATGGTTTGGAAGCCTAAATTGAGGCCATCAAATAATTCATCTCTCAGTTGCGTACACCTTAAATCAAAACCAATAACAAACTCATCAAATAAATCACCAAATTAAAAAAATTTAAACCCAAAAAAAAAACAATCATACCCCTCTGAACTTAGATCCCATGCACACACAAAATTCGAGTCAGAATAAAACTGAGTAATCCCCTGCATGCACAAAATTACAAATTAGAATGAGAATTCGGTTAATGAGGTGAAATTAGAGTCATCGCATCGCATATAGAGGCTTTCGATTCGATGGAGGAGAGTCACCTATACGGAGTCTCTTAAAATTCGCACTCGATTTGGTGGAGGGGAGTCACTGATACGGAATCAGCAGCGGATTAGATATCGGCGACGACCTCTTGATTGGGGTTCGACATTGGATTTGGATTTGGATTTGCTTTGAGATTTTCAAATTTTCAAAATTTTCAAAATTTCAAAAATTCAAAATTTAAAATTTTAAAATTTTTAAAATTTTAAAATTTTAAAATTTTTAAAATTTTAAAATTTAAAATTTTTAAAATTTTTAAAATTTTAAAATTTTTAAAATTTTAAAATTTTTTGAAATTTAAATTTTTAAAATTTCGAATTTTTTTGAAATTTTAATTTTTAAAAATTTTTAGATTTTTTAAATTTTTTAAATTTTAAAATCTTAAAATTTTTAAATGTTTCTAAAAATTTCAAAAAAAAATTATTTTTCTAAAATTTTTAAAATTTTTAACATTTTAAATTTTTAATTTTGTAAACTTTTTTAATTTTAAAATTTTTTAATATATTTTTTTAAATTTTTATAATATTTTAAAAAAAATTTATAATTTTTTTATAAGGTTTTGATTTTTTTAAATTATTTTAAAAGTTTTTTATTTTTTTAGTTTTTTAATTTATATATTTTTTAAAATAAAACGGGAGAGAGAGAGAGAGAAATAATTAAATAAATAAAGGAGTTGTTTTGGGTGGGGAGGGGGGGGGGATTTGAATTTGAGGTTTGGGGGGGGGGGGGGGGGAATGAGTTTTGTGAGGTTAGATCTATGCCTTTGATTTTGGGGGATTAAAGGAGAGCCACCTGATGGCTTTCTTTGTGTTTTATTATATATATATATATATATATATATATATATATATATATATATATATATATATATATATATATATATATATAATAATAATAATAATAATAATAATCATAATAATAATAATAATAATAATAATAATAATAATAATAAATTACAAAGAAAGCTATCAAGTGGCTCTCCTTTAATCTTCCCTGAAACCAATGGTCCAGATTGATTCTCACAAAACATATTTTCCCGCCCAAAAATTTAAACCCCACAATTTCAAAACCCACTCCCTCTCTCTCTCTTTCCTAAAATACCCCCCTTCTCTCTCTCTCTTTCTCACTGTCTCTATCTCTTCCCGCTCGCTCCATCTCTCTCTCTCTTACTGTCTCCATCTCTCTCCCCGCTCTCTCTTTCTCATCGATCCTTTTCACCGTCTCTCTCTTCTTCGACCTACCAAACCCACCGAACCCACCCAACCACCGAACCCCTCACCGTCACCGATTTCAACATCCCGAGTACTGACTGGTTTTTGCCCATTTGAGTTGATCCCGACCATCAATTTCACCGTCTCTACATCTCAGGTATACTTAATTTTTTGGGTTTTCATGTTAGATTTGGGTTTTCATGTTAGATACTACATCTCAGGTATCTCAGGTACACTTAATTTCACCGTCTCTACATCCCGACCACCGATTTCACCCTAAATCCTAACCCACCAAAATTTCCACTGACTGCATTCGTTTTGTTGATCCTAACCACCGATCAAAGTTTGTTGGGTTTGTGTTAGATTGAGTTGATCCCGACCACCGATCCCGACCACTGACTGCAATCGTTTTGTTGAGTTTGTGTTAGATTTGGGTTTTCATGTGTTTCTTTTTTGATGTGTAACCTAATTCTCATCTAAAGATTGGATTGTAACCTAATTCTCATCTAAACAAAACTGACTGCATTCGTTTTGCTGACTACATTCGTTTTTGGTTAGTTACATCTAAAGATTGGATTTTTAGGTGCATTGTAGATTGGATTTTAGGTGAATTTCTTTTGGTTAGAACTGTTAGAATTTTAGTTGAATCGAATTGGTGAATCGAACTGTTAGAATTTTTAGTAGCTGATGGTTAGAACTGTTAGAATATATGCACCCTTGTTTCCTTCCAATTCCACCGATTGCACATTTATTATGAAAGCAAGTTTCGTTTGTGGTGTTTCTGGTGTTTGCAAGGTGGAATGAGAAGGTTGTGGCGAGGGAGAAAGGGGATGGGGCGTGGGAATTCTTGTGGAGGCAGGACAAGTGGGTGGGGCCTTATTTTGGGTTGGTGATTGTGACGATGATTTGGACGGTGGCGGCCATGGTGGAGGCGCAGGTGTATGTGATTAGCGGTACGATTGCGCAGTGGTATTTTTCGGAGGAGGAGGGGAGGAAGAAGCCGAAGAGGAGTATTAGGAGTTCTATGAGGTAGGTGATAATGTAAGTGTGCCTTATTTTCGAATTTTGTGGATTTTGAATGTAAATTGGCTCATGCTAGGTGAAGCCTCAATGACAAAGAAATAATTTTAGGTTTGGAAGGTTGTTAAGAGCCACTAGGGGTTATGTATCAGTTTTGAAGAGTTATGTAGGGAGACATAAGCAAGTGAACCAAGTCATGGGAGAATTTATTATACTCTTTATTGGCCTAGATGCAAGTAGTTGTCTTTGTCCTAGATGCAAGTAGTTAGTTTAGTGGTTGACATTTGTGATTATGCAGTTAAATCTAATTTTTTAGATGTATTTTGAGATAGATCTCTCTGTTCTGTCTCTCTCTCTCTGTGTTAAATTTTGAGACGAATGTTTCAGATCAATCTCTTGATTTTTTTAAGGTGTATTTTTGTTTGAGAAAGAGTATTGATTTGAGTCTAGGTTTGCCTGTATATGAAAACCTAAAAATTGCCATATCTGACAGAGCATGTGTAATTAGCATATGTAATTGATGAGGGTTTAGCATGTGCAATTAGCATGTATAATTAACAATTTGACAGGGCATGTCTCATATTTAACAAGAACACAATATAATTAACAATCTGACTAATTTGAAATGTTTCTAGCTTTCATTTCAGATTATTTCTAGCTTCATAACTTAGGATACAAAGGTTAGACTAATCTAAATTAATCTTCGCTTTTATAGTTTAATTTCTCTCTCAAGAAATTTTAAGTTTAGTCTTTACCTAAAGTTTAATCTTGGATGATAAAGTTTCTAACATTTCAAAATTTATAGGTATTTCTGCCATTGATTTCAGTGAGGGAGGATTCATGATTTTGCGAAGTCGCAGACTCGCAGGATTCTGAGGTATGTTGTTTCATGATTTTGAAATTGATTAGTTGAATGTTGATGAGTTAGATTTGGATTGTAAGTTTATTTCCTACTGTAAGTTGACCTTAGGAAAATTTTAGGGTTTCATTGTCAAATTTTAGGATTGTAAGTTTATTTCCTAGGTTTGTAATTTAATTTTATTTCCTAAGTTTATTTCCTAGGATTCTACTTACCAAACCAGATAATGTGAAATTAAGCAAGAAATTTATTATATGTCTAGAGTTCTACCCCTAGCCAGGTTAATTTCTTTATGAACTTTAAGGATTTTATGATTGTACCTCACCAAGTGTTAATTTGGATAGAATGAGAAACCTAAAGTAGTCCTCAAGATATATTTATTTGGATAAGTTCTGGTGAAAATCCAACCTGAATATTCTAATATGTGATATGGTCACTTTCTCATTAAAGTAGATCTACGGACAATGCAAATATTTGTTTTTCAATTTGAAACGAGAAAAGGGTGGTGGTGGTTTGGGGTGGGGGGGCAATTTTAATTTGTATTATTCCACCTTTTGAGAAGGGAAACAAGAACGATGCAGAGATTCAACCCCCAACAATTTGCGAAGGGTGTTCACTCAACCTATCCAAACATGACTGACAACTGAATCAATAAATTTTGTAGCTACAAGGGTTGTGAAATTTTAAAGAAAGAACAAAATAAAGAAATAGCTATACATGTGAAAATTGATAAAAGATAACAAAATTAAGAGATAGCTATATGAAAATTGATATATCTATCATTCCTCATGCTTCTGTGAGTGTAATTAAGCGTGATCCTTGAAAATTGATATATCTATCAGTCTGACATGTTGATTGTTCTTCAACACCCTCCTGTGTATACATTAGGTACCGGAAGTTTAAAGAAGTATCTGAATTTTGACATAAAAGATGCTCCTTATGATTTATACCGGACTGAACGTGGTGGGGAGGTGACATATCATGGACCTGGGCAGGTACTTCAACAATCTCTTGCATGTTTCTGTATACATTTCATTGTTAAGATGCTTCAAAATTGCCATGCAGATAGTTTTTCTTCCTAGTCTCCTCTTTATCCTTTTAAGGTTCATACATTATAGTTCTTGAGTTTGAATATTAGCTGACACTTTTTATCTTTATGCTGAAAGTTGTGAATCGAGCTACAAACTAAAATCTTTGGTCACGTTTGAATAGTTTAAAAACCTGAGATCACATTGACTTTACCTTTGATTGAATTTTCTTTTAATCTTTATTTAGTGTTGATATACATCTCGAAGCATATCAACAGTAACTTTTTGCTAATAACATTACTCGCATGTTCAATTTTATAAGTTTGTCTCAATCTTGATCTTTTTAATTGTGTTAGTTGGCTTGCCATTGTCTTTCATAATTTCATAAGTTTGTCTCACAAATGCAAAATAAATTGCACGGTCAATATAATCTAAATCCAGGTATCAAGGTATAATTGACTGCAGTGATTATGAGCACATAGGATCTTACGTAGAGCATTTAATAGTATTTTGAGAACCACTGTCAATATAGTCCCAAAGAAGGAGATATTTTCCGTACCACAGTTTGGGCAAGGACCCTAGGTATCAAATATAAGATCCTGATTTTCCGTACCACATTTTTCGTACTACAGATACCTAAATTATTAACTATAATCCTGATTGAGATCACACCTTTAAGATCAAAAAGTATTTGAGGATGGTATTAGTGAATGCTTGTGATGACCAAAATATGAGAGGCAATGCAGCAAACCATGTGAAGATGAAACTAAAAGGCTCTGGTAACTGCATTATAAATATAAAAATAAGTATGGAAAATGAAACCAAATTTCTTTTCTTACCGCATTTATTCAATATAATTCAATTTCATCAGATCTAGGCAACAGGAATTAAGAGTAGATTTCAGTATATCTGAACTTAGATCCCACTGCACAAATCATAATCAGGCACGAAACAATATCAAAACCTGAAAGTGATAAAGATAAATGATGGGTGGAAAATACCCAAGTTAATAAAAATGGACAGACAACAGAAGAAAGAAAACACACACACACACACACACACACACACACACACACACACACAAAGAGAGGATATCTGAAAGAAATCTAAATGCATGTATAATAGGAGAGAACATAACAAGAAACTATCAGGAAGAATTTCTGTAGAAGAACAGGGGATGCTTTTGAGGAATAAATGAAATGTATTCACTTTGGATAAATTAAGTAGCAGATGATCAAACCCATTAGTGGTCATATAAAAAGATGCCTATATTAGTTTTTAGAAAGTGGAAAGTGGAAAGTGGAAAGATGGAGAGAAAGCTTCAAAATTTGTACAAATTTATAATCAGAAGGATGAGAACATGATGAATGAGATAATTCAAATTACGAGAGAGAAATGGGTATAGAATGTGCCTACATTTGGAAGGAAGCATTGGAAGCCAGAGTTAGGTCATTGCATCTGTTACCGCTGAATCTGGTGTGGGGACAAACAGATAGTATTTGTGGATTCTTAGGGGAACTGGATAGTCAAACCTTAACTTCTTCTGCCGGAGTTGGACCGCTGACTCCCGCCGTTCACCTGCAAAAAGTGCGAAACACCGGGGTTGATCCCGGCGACGCACCCTCCGACGCTCAAGTCAGTAATCAGGAGAGATTATGAGAGAGCGTAAATTGGCAAAAGATTGATTACCTCTTAATGGTGGTGGATGGGGGGTATTTATAGCCGCCGTTGGGATTAGATTAGGAATGTAATCCCTGATTCCCAGTGAAGGATAGATATGAATCAAGGCCGTTGATTAGGATTAATCAGAAATCCTAATTCTATCCTGCTGGACCGGGTTTGCTGTGGGTTGAAAACAGCACCCAGTTGGGATGGATCCGTTTGTGGGTTACTGGGCTTTCGGTAAGAAGACCCAATATCCATTTTAGACCCGTTTGTAAGTGAAATTACCATGTTACCCCCGGCTTTAAGATTCGCGCCTGATTTGGACGGTTCTGATTTAACCCTATTTTTAGCCATATCACGAGCCCCCCACACCTGAAGACTGAGTTTGACCAGCCTTTGAGGAGTAGTTTAACTGTTTTAAATGGCTTGCGGGGTTGTATCGGAGTCCAAATTGGATGTGTCGAACCTTTGCACGAGGCAGTAAGGTGATTTTCCGTGTTAGTTGCGCGCTCTGGGTTGTTCTTGAGCCCCTCTGGTTTTTCGGTATTTTTCTTAACCTTTATCTATTTTTCGGTTCATTTACTTGATTTTGCGAAGTGTTGATTTGTCGTTTCGGGGATTTTAATCAATTATTCTAAGCAATAATTATTTGCTCAGGGGCTCGAAAATGTTTTCCTGAGTTTGTAATTATTTTTTAATAATTTTTAATCAATTTTCCCGATTTTTTAATCATTTTTTTTGCAATTTTTTAAATAAATAAAACGATTTTAATAAATAAAAATTAGTTTTTAATACCGAATTATGACGTGGCGAGATCTGGCCTGCCCATCTCGTACGGGCGTGAATTTCTGAAAGATCGGATGGTTAGAGTCGCTCGGTAATATTTTCTTCGCATGAGCAGCTTGGATGGCCAGTTGCTCAGAATTCGAGAAACGTAGCTCGGTGCCATTTTCTTCGTGTGTGCGGCTCGGATCGCCAGTTGCTCGAAGCACAGATTCCGAGCGACATGGGGTGATCTGGACCGCTCATCATGTAACGCCCCGAATTTCAAATAAGGATAAATTCGAGATTTCACAGGATCTTTACTTCACTTCGTACAATTTTACAAGGAATTTAAAACTTTTCATTCACAATACATCAGAGTTCCTTTACACTTGGTTTTTACACAGCGGAAGACTAAAAGATTACAACAATGAAATACAACTTGTATAACTTTAACATCATTTGCAACAACTTTAACTTCTGAACAGCAACAGCATATCCACTTTATAACTCCATGAATAGTCCATTACCTGCATGTCAATCTGTGGGCACGTCAGTTACTTACAACTGACGAAATATTATACACGGCTATCCTCTCTATGCCGGGAATAGTATAACGATCTCATACTTTAGCAAATCACAAAAGATTGAATGAACAAGTAAAGTGTCAAAAGTGATTATTATAAACATAAGTGTATGTCATGCCTTAATGCCTAATGCACACAATTCTACTCTAGGATGACACTAATGCACACTTGTTCGGATTCTATGCATCCCATACTACATAGGTCCGAGGGCAAGTGCCTACGTTCTTCACAATACAGGGCTCGATCCCTCGCCATGAAAACTACCCGGTAGCAAAACAAAGTTCAGACTATTCCACGAATGTGAATCCCAGCCTTGGAGTCCACCGCCAGCTGTTATAACAGATTCCACATCGTACGAACCGTCCCGTATGTGACCCTCTAGCCCAGTATATATATCTATACATTGGAAACGGTAAACACAAAAATCCATCCGTCCGACTACTCAAGATCCCGGAGTCCACCGCTGACCCGTCCTCATAGTCCCGGACTAAAATATAATAATCCGTCTCCCACAGGGCAACCTCAGTCCACCAACTGGGTCTATAGTCTTGGAGTCCACCGCCGACTATATAGAGCACCCCACTTACGTTTCCCTAAGTTTACTACATCTTCACTTATGTGCCTAAATTTTTCTTAAGTTCAAGACATGAATAATTTCCTTTCAAGAATTAGTTTTTCCTCCTACCGGACTTAATCAACAAAATGCGAGATAGCCCCATGGCCATATCTCCAAATCATATCTCAAATATTTCTTTCAATAATGCCGGTATCGAGGTCTTACTAACTCTAAATCATAAACTTTCATGTACAAGAAGCATGGGTATTCACACCCTTTAGTAAACATGTCTTAAACCTAGATATTTTCATCTTTCAACTTATTCACAAAATAAACATAGTCTCCACACTATCCATGATCTATTTATTGATTCATGTTCTTTTTAAACAAACATGCATTTCAAGAACACAAATTTCACCACATGAATTGTTATAACAAATCTAAGTTGTCACAATGTTTCAATTCATCATAAAAATTTCTTAAATAAGATACAAGAGTAATTTCTTTTAGAAGATCAATTCACAAAATACTACTTTCCTTTTCTTCACCACAAAGTGCTATTCTCAAAATTTTATTTCTTTTTATACTTCAAAAATATACAAGGAGACTATCTCTTAATATTTCCACATCATTGTATATTAATACTAAAGTTTAATTCCAATTAAAAATAAACATTCATGAGTAAAAACCAAAAAAAAAAAACAAATGTGAGGCATGGGTTTTGAACCCCAGACCTACGGCAACCATAGCCAGCACCTAACCCGAGCCCACTAGCCATTTAGTCCATATGGAATTTTGTCAAATATAGCAACCGAAATTCCTTTCATACATTAGTACAGATTTGGTAATTTAATTGAATGAAGGAAAAAAAATTATAAAAGATGGCTATCAAGATTTGAACCCAAGATCTATTATAAGAGGTGCTCACTGGCTAACCAATAAGTCCAAATGTGATTTCTGTCTAAGAGTTGTATTTGTATACTTTTGTTCATACTTTTCTGAAATTGTTTCTTTTTGACAAAACTTGTTTACCCAATAATCCAATCCTTTAGGATATTGGAATAAACTTCTCTTTGGACTAAAAGGAAATCTTAAATAATAATCAACAAGTCCAAACTTTTTTTTTTATAGCATATATCTCATTTAAAAAAAAATTATTTCCTTTCTTTACAAAATTTACATTTCTTTTCAAACTCGAAAATTAAAATCATGCTTTTCTAAAAACTAGTTTATGCCCAACATCCTACAAATAGAAATTTGTGTTAAGAATCAACATATCTTTTAATCGATTATGGATGTCTCAAAGGAATTCCTTTCATACAAAAGAAAATTGTATTTTTCGACATATGTCAACATACTTCATAAAAAAATTATTTCCTTCTCTTTTCTTTTTCATCATATCTCTAATCATATGTCGAAATATAGCATTCTTTAACAATTTCTCATACATACCTAGATTTACGAGTATTCTAACATCATAGTAATAATTCTTTAGTTAAACTCTTCTTTTCAATTTACACATAAACTTGCATTTCTCAAAACTTGAATAAAAATAAAAAAATTGTTTAATTTCTCTTATACAAATTGGGAATTTATAGCATGCCAACAAGTCTCAAATCATAAGAATTTTACAAAATCTCTTTCATGAACAAATTATTATTTTCCAAATGTAATAATAAAAAATATACATATGTCAATAATAACAAAATTTTACTTTCTTCTTTCTTAGTCAATAAATCACAAAGCATGTTTATCATATGATATTCATCACTAAAATTCCCACATACTCAACAAGTACAAAAATTGCAATCACATTAACATGATTCATGGTATAAAGAAATTCTTCTTTTTAATTAGCATGATATCACAACAAAATCATCCTCATTCAAAACATGATATACTAGCATAAATTTTATCTTATAATTCTCAAACAATATCTTCTTATACTACTCTTTTTTGTATGCATATCCTACACTAGAAAATAATGAAATCACCCACTAACACAATGTTAATCTATTTGTCAACATAGCATGATTCACTATCAATCTCACCACAATCATGGTATAGTTATTCTATTTTATCAAAACTACTCATTCACTTTTATTAGCTTGTACATTCAAAAAAATTAGAAAGTAGGAGAACACCCACCTTATTGAAGCTTGAACAATTGAAGAGAAGGATGGGACACTTCTTCTAGCTCCAAGACAAACTCCTAGCAATGGCTCCTCCTCCTAGCAAAGCTCCCTTTCCCTAGCAATGGCTTCCTCTCTCTAGCAATTCCTCCAAGCAAAAGGACCCTCACTCTCTTTCTTTCCTTTCTTTTGATAATGTTTTTGGTGCAAGATAAAGGTAGGAAATGGGGGCTCTATTTATAGGATTTTGGGAGGGTCTAAAGTGCAAAAATTCCACCCTAATAACTCTTCAAATTTATTCTACAACTCTCCACTTTCCTAACTCCTAAAACCCCCATCTCTTCATCTCCCCACTCTCCACTAACTTAACTCAAAAACCCTTCTCCTCCTCACTCCATGACCGGCCACCCCCTAGCCCACAAAATGGTCCAAATACATTTGTGTGTGCATGCACACATGCACAAACAAATATGAACACATTTCTATAACTCTAAATGTGTACTAATATTTGTAACTTGTCATGTATTAGTACATGTTTAACTAAAAATGTAATTTTAATAATGGGCTTGCTACATGGGCTCATTGCTAATTAATTTATTTAATTATCTAGTGGGCTTGCTACATGGGCTCATTTCTAATTAATTAATTTGATTATCTAGTGGGCTCCTCTTCTAATGGGCTAGATTTTATTCTATAGGTCCATGAATCAAAAGAAAGGCTAAATAAAACTAATGCATGTTAAAAATAGTAAAATGAGAGTAGCAAAATGAGAATAAAAATTTGCACGTGCACCATACGTGCAGAAAATCGAAAAATGCATTTTAATCAAAATAAGGGGAAAATGAATTTTCGTTTTATAAAAATAGATTTGTAAACATAAAATAAATAATTGGAACCTAGAAATTATCACCCGTAGCAGCGGAAAATATGTAATTAATATGTGTATTGAAAACATGTACAAAGCACGTAGAATACAAATATCGAAATATTATATTTTTGTTGATTCAAAATAGGGAAAAATCAATATTGAAAATAAATAAATAGTCGATAATCAAAATACGGGATGAAAACACGTTACAAAATACACGTGCATAACACACGAGGGCAAAATTGTAATTTCCAATTTTGCGGGGTGTTACACATCAGGTCGAAGTGCGATTTTTTAGGAGATCTGATGACTGTTATCGCTCGGCGTTCTTTTCTCCGTTTGAGCAGCTCGAATAGCTAGTTGATCGGTATCCGAGTTACGTAGCTCGGTACTATTTCTTTTGCATGAGCAGCTCGGATCGCTAGTCGCGCGGATCGGAATTCCGAAGGACGTGAAGCGATCAGAGCCGTTGGATCACGGTGCGGATCTCAAGGCAGGCGCGGTTCTCGAGAAAATACTATCTTGTCATTTTGTAGAGGTGGCACGATCTGAGCCGTCTGATCGAGATCTTGCACGAATTTTGGGGAGAAAGTCATTTTTCTCCAATTCGCAGCTCGGATTGGCAGTTGCTCGGTTTCCGAGCCTCTTCTATGTATGATCAGCTCGGATCGCTTGTCGCTCGAACTTTGGTTCCGAGGGACGTGGAGCGATCTGGGCCATTGGATCTTGGCGTGGATTTCGAGGTAGGCTCAGTTCTCGAGAAAATACTATCTTGTCATTTTGTGGAGGTGGCACGATCTGAGCCGTCTGATCGAGATCTTACACGAATTTTGGGGAGAAAGTCGTTTTTCTCCAATTCGCAGCTCGGATTGGCAGTTGCTCGATTTTCGAGCCTCTTCTATGTGTGATCAGCTCGGATCGCTTGTCGCTCGGGCTTTGGTTCCGAGGGACGTGGAGCGATCTGGGCCATTGGATCAAGGCGCAGATCTCGAGGTAGGCTTAGTTCTCAAAAAAACACTATCTTGTCATTTTTTGGAGGTGGCACGATCTGAGTCGTCTAATCGAGATCTTGCACGAATTTTGGGGAGAAAGTTGTTTTTCTCCGATTCGCAACTCGGATTGGCAGCTGCTCGGTTTTCGAGCCTCTTCTATGTGTGATCAGCTCGGATCGCTTGTCGCTCGGGCTTTGGTTCTGAGGGACGTGGAGCGATCTGGGCCATTGGATCATGGCGCGGATCTCGAGGTAGGCTCAGTTCTCAGAAAACACTATCTTTTCGTTTTGTGGAGGTGGCATGATCTGAGCCGTCTGATCGAGATCTTGCACGAATTTTGGGGAGAAATTCGTTTTTCTCCAATTCGCAGCTCGGATTGGCAGTTGCTCGATTTTTGAGCCTCTTCTATGTGTGATCAGCTCGGATCGCTTGTCGCTCGGGCTTTGGTTCCAAGGGACGTGGAGCGATTTGGGCCATTGGATCATGGCGTGGATCTCGAGGTAGGCTCAGTTCTCGAGAAAACACTATCTTGTCGTTTTGTGGAGGTGGCACGATCTGAGCCGTTTGATCGAGATCTTGCACGAATTTTGGGGAGAAAGTCATTTTTCTCCAATTTGCAGCTCGGATTGGCAGTTGCTCGGTTTTCGAGCCTCTTCTATGTGTGATCAGCTCGGATCGCCTGTCGCTTGGGCTTTGGTTCCGAGGGACATGGAGCGATCTGGGCCATTGGATCATGGCGCGGATCTCGAGGTAGGCTCAGTTCTCGAGAAAACACTATCTTGTCATTTTGTGGAGGTGGCACAATCTGAGTCGTCTGATCGAGATCTTGCATGAATTTTGGGGAGAAAGTCATTTTTCTCCAATTCGCAGCTCGGATTGGCAGTTGCTCGGTTTCTGAGGAATTGTGGTCCGATTTGAGTGCTTTTTGGTTGCTAAGTAGGGTGCATCGGCGACTTATGGCTTGAGGTGCAACCGAGCGGAGCGGCTCATACCGAACCGTCGTTACTTCTCGTGAACGGTCGCCGCTCTTCGCTACAGAGTCGTTTCTTTTACTATAAGTCTTCACCCCTCCTCACACTTTTCCTCATTCTTCACTTTCCATTTCTTACTTTCATTTTTACTTTCTACCTGCGGAGTTTTCGCTCTCGGGTGGCGCTACTAGCTGTCGCGGCAAGGCGCTTTCAGATTCCGGTGATCTTTTCCGGCAATTCACGTCACTTCAAGGTTAGTGTCTTGCCTTATCCTTAGAAAATGGTTAAGTTTTCTTTTGAGGATGAGACCCCCCCTCGGACTAAGACATCAGCCGAGCGGTGATGGTTAGGTCGAACAAGGGGAAGGAGGTCGCCGAGCCGATCGAGATGACAACGGTGAGGCTGAGCAAGGGGAAGGAGGTTGCCGAGCCGATCGGGGTGACGACGATAGTCAAACATCCGAAGACAACAGGTGAATTGGGTCGGCACCCATCTGTCTTATCTAGCATCGGGGGTGTGCGGAGTTACCCTGAAGACTTGTTGGAGAAGGTGACGCAGGGCACGGCTTCGTCATACGAGGAGAATGATCCGAGGGACCCTTTCGAGGTGGATCAGATCTCCTCAATCTTGACCGAGTCGGACCTGCATCGGATCAGGAGTGGGTTCCGAATCCCCAAAGAATACGTTCTTCTACTCCCCGGCCCCGGTGTCCGGGCATGCACATCTACTTCGGCCGATACTTGCATCTTCCCGTATGACGCACTAAACGCTGGACTTCGGTTGCCACTGCACCCTTTCGTAAACGAGGTGCTGCGGTGGTTAGGCCTGAGTCCCGCTCAGTTTATGCCGAACATGTGGCGACACGTGATCGCCTTCGTCCTTCAGTGCCAAGAGATTGGTGTGCAGTCGGAGATGGTCATACTTCGGAGCCTCTACCGCATCTGCCAGATGAGCAAGATGGAGGAGAGGTACTATCTGTCGCCGAGGAAGGGCGTGAAACTGATCGAGAATCCGGACTCGATCAAGCACTGGAAAGAGAAGTACTTTCTCATCTGTGCTCCCGAGCCGTGGGTCTTTCCGACGCAGTGGAAGATCGGAGTTCCGAAGCAGGCGAAGAAGGAGCCCGTGCTCACTAAAGAAGAGGAAGAGGTGGTGGAGAAGCTCCTCGGTCTTCCGACCCTTAGTTGGAAGGACATCACCGAGGAGGTCTTGTTTCGTGGGGGTCTCAGTCCGATCGACCCTAGTATGCTTTTCTTTTCTTTTCTTGCTTCAGCTTTATCTTTTGGTTAAATTTTCTAACTCCTTTCGCTCGTTTTTTTTTTACCAGAGACCCCCGGTATGGATTACAAAGGACTGATGGCCAAGGCTCGTGCGGCGAAGGAGCAGGAGTCGAGAAAGAGGAAGAGGACTGTGGCCGGGCCTCAGGGGGGTCGAGCCGCGAAGACCCCCTCGGCACCACCGACCGTTGTGGACCTGGTGGCCGAGGCGCCTTCGGGTGCACCTGACCTCACTCCCTCGAAGACGCCCGCCCAAGCTCCACCGAAGGCATCGGCTCAAGTCGATCAGGTTGACGCGCTCGAGTCATCGAGCGGAGCGTTCAACGTGAGCGTGGCCTTGGCTCTAGGGGTCCCCCCTCTCACCTCTGTGGCCGAGAAGATCCTTACCGAGGAGCATAAGCGCCTCATCGTCCCCGACTGGCGGGTGATGAAGGTAGACGGGTTCCTCGGAGACGGGGGCATCTGCATGCAGGCGGTGAAGCACCTGCCGACCCCCAAAGACCGAGCCACGCTGAAGGCGGGTGCCGTTGGCGACGACGCTATGTAGATCGCTCGGAACACCATGTCGGTGAGTACCAAAAACTTCTATAAAATTTTTCCAAGTTTTTTTGTTCAGGCCTAACAGTTTCTTGTGTCGCTTGCAGACCCTATGCCATTTCAACCACTTGCTCGAAGAGTTTGCGAGCAAGGAGAAGGAAATGACCGTGCTGAACGATCGGGACCAGTCAGAGCGTGCCAAGGCGGTCAAAATGCTCGAGGCCGAGCAGTTGCTTTTCGCTTCGCTCGCAGCCGAGGTAGCCAGTCTTGAGGCGAAGCTCGTCGAGGCACTGAAGCACTCGGCCGCCGAGGCTGCCAAGGTCGAAGCTTTGGAAAAGGAGACGGCTCGTCTCGAAGAGGAGTTGTCCAAGGCACTGAGGGCGTCGGAGGAGGCTCTGAGCAGCCACGCATCGAAGGTGGCGGCCGTGGAGCAGGAGGTTCGGGACGAGGCCGAGGCTCACATGTTGACAAACATGGAGGAGGCGTACGCACGAGCGCTGAAGCATATGGCAGCTCGCGTCCCCGAGTTCGACGGCTCCTCCTACTACTTCTACGACCCCATAGAGGGGGAGGAAGAACTACCTCTGGCCGAGCTCGCCCCCGGGCAGGAGGGCAAAGATGCCGAGGACGAGGTGGGCGCCGAGGGCACGATAGTCACCGTGCCGAGCGATGACGCTTTGGAACGACATCATGAGGTCGACCCCTGACTTAGTCACCTCTTCTCATCATTTTTTTATTGTTTTTTTTGTAACGCCTAACTGCGGACTGGCCACCGCTTTTGTGTAAATTTCGGATTTTTAATGAAACGACTTCCCTTTTGAAATCTTGGCCGAAAGTTTCGAGATTTCACAAAGTGTTCAACACTTTTTGTCACGCCCCGCTTCCCAAAACATGGAAATACGGGCGCGAGACTAAGGCCCAGTGAATGGTGCGAACACACCATTCATAAGCTGTACAAGTAAACGCAACAACAATATAACAGAATAATCCACGCAGGCATATAAATCACAATTTGATAATGAAAATTCATGACATAGTCCATAAAAATAACCAACAACTGGGAAATACAAATTATTACGGGTCAAACAAGCCCGAATTACAATAAATAGTTGCTAGAAATAAAATACAACTAAAGATAACATGAAAACGATAAACTAGAACACTTGGTCAGTGACACCTTCTGGTAACTCTCCATTAGGGCCTGCAAGTATATTATAACAACAGAAAAGAAAAGGGAAAACAAGAAGACCCGTTAATACAAGTTACGGGCCGCAAGGGGAGTACAAGCTAAGGGAAACAGGAACAAAAATAAAACAAAAGATAAACAGGAAAAGAGCAAGGAATCAAGAGTAAGGGAAATGCAATAAGTAACATGGTATGAACAAGTCAATATGAAACAAGTGGTGTGTAAAACAAGTAACAAGTAAACAAGTATCCAGTCAACATGAACATGTAACATATAATTGGATCATGCAAATGCACGTGTTAATCTTATGTCTAATGTCTTGATTCTATCTAGGTAGCACTTCATGCATCCCATATTTTTACTACATGGTTGCTACAGTCAATACAATTTCGTTTAGATTTAGTGGTGGGTTTTATAGGTCACGTACTCGGAAAAAACATGTACATTCAATATTGTATCGAGATACGTGCAAACTTGTAACGTAAAACATGTAGAGTGTAAACTTGTAACGTGAAACATGTAAATTTGTCATTCGCAATCTTGCAACTTGTAATTGCAACTTGCATCGGGAAACCACGAGCTCCCGTCCGAGTACGCTCTTCTATATTGCCCACTACTTAAATCTTTCTCTTATACCCCGGCTTGTTACTTTTAATAATTTTGTTAACACAATCATAATGCAATGAGGACAAGGTCAAGATATGGACATGGAACAACCAGGAATATGGCGTGCAATATGTTCTAAGTAAGGAGATGTGAAACATGTAGTTTAATGTCATAATTGGGTATAATTTATTAATACATATATGGGTCTATTTTATTATTTCATATATGGGTCCATAATATTTTAGGGTCATCTAAAATAACATTGCAACTATAAGTGACTAATTACATGTATAAAACTAAATCAGAAATTAAGGGATAATATAAACACTTAAACTATTAACAAGGGTAAAATAGTCATTCACACCAGTATGTATAATCCCTAAGATTTCATATATTTGTATTTATTTTTGGGTGTTCGTGTCATGCATAGGATAGCAAAGTATTCATGATCACATGTGAATACAAGATCGACGGATTAGGAATGAAAACGGGTATCAATTCGACTTATGAATGCGAATTGGAGTCAAAAATAATATACTTGCGGTATTTTTACAAGGGCTTGTACTGGAAAAACAAAGTTGTACAAGAGATACTTGCCTTTTTGACGAAAATTACGCGCGAAAATACGTGCAGGAAATCCAAGCAAAACAACACAGCAACTGAGCAAGAAATCCCCACAACAGATCGGCCAGAACAGCAAACACCAAATCGGGATAGAGTGCCCAGATCACCAAACGGCAAAACAAGCCAATGGGATACGTTCCTTACACCAGATTAGGGATATAACAGGGAACAACAAATTCAAATCCCACAATCCCAAACACCGAACAGCATAGACAGCCACTCCCGTCTCGCCTTCTTCCCCGAACGCGCTAGAGAGAGAGAGAGGGCGCGCGGATAAGGGGACAGCGACGAGGGTGTGCGAGGCGACCGGTGGATGCGAAGTGGGCAGGCGGCGGTGGCGCTGAGGTCGGGAGGCGACGCATCAGCGAAGATGGCGGCGATCGGGGGAAGCTCTGCTTTCGCGCTCAAAACAGGGGAGGCAAAAGCTGGCGACTCGAGGCTCAAACGGTGATGACGAGAGCGATGAGGGGGTTCGCCGGAGGTTGATGACGACGATGCGACGTGGGGGTTTTGCCGGAGGTTGTGGGGGTTCACGGAGTGGAGAAATGGCGGCGGTAAGCATCGGTTGGGCGGAGGCGCTCGAGGTTGAGGGTGAGCGACTCGATGGGGGTGCGGCAATGGAGATGGGTCGGGGTGAAGACGAAGTGGAGGTGGAGTAATGGTGGAGAGTCGAGAGTTCGGGAGTTGGGCGGTTTGAAGATCAAGGTGAAATGGGTTCTTCGGAGGTCTGAGGGATAGCGGAGAAGTGAGCGGGAGGTTGCGGAGATCGGGGGATGGCAGAGAGCGGTGTCGAGGTGGAGGGCAGGGTCGAGTGGGTTGCGAGGTTGGAGAGGACGGGAGTTTGGGTAATGGCGATGTGAGGCTGAGTTTGGAGGTGAGCGGGAGAAGGAGAAGAGTGTTTTGGGTTTGTTTTGTTTTGGCTGGTTTTGATTTGTTTTTGTTTTGGCTGGTTTGTTTGTTTGGTTTTAACAGAGAAGAAGAGAGAGAGTACGGGGGAGAGATATATATATATTACAATAATATAAAATCATGGAGTGGAGTGATTGTAGGGGAGGGGGTTACGGAGTCAATTAACTGATTGGAATGCAAATTAATAGGAATATTAATTGGGGGGTTACGGGAGAAGTTTAGGGATTAAATGTAGGATCTGGTCAACAATAGAATGTGGGTTTGGGTTAACGGATCAAGACCCAATAGGAGGCGGGTTTGGTCCATGGGCTCAAAACAATTTAATTATTTAAAAAAAAATAGAATTGGGCCCCAAAATAAATAATTTGGCAATTGGGTTTAATTCAAACAATTGGCTTGGGCTCATACAAAATAATTTAAATTATTGGGCTTATAATAGAATTTGGGTTCAAAAATATTTCACATAATAAAATAGTTGAATAATCAATTATTGGGCTCCACAAAAATAGTTTGAATAACATATTAAATTATAAGAGGATAGTTTAATTTAATTACGGGAAAAATACTTGAAAATATAATTTAGCGGAAACAGGGGTTACACTTTTTGCTCGTGTTGTGACCTCAAGTGTTGAAGACTTCTTTTGATATTCCATCACTTTTCAAGTCGAGTCGAGTTCAGCGGCTGAGGTTTCTCGCCTTCAAACTGAATTGAAAGCGGCGAAGCGGGCTCTCTCTCGCAGCCGAGAGTGCCTCTTCAAAATCATGTTAGATCTATCGGAGGTCAAGGCAATGGCGAAAGGCTATTTTTCCGAGCTAAAACAACTACGGAAGCGATCTCGCGAGGTTCGTCTTGAAGGCAAGGTGGAGTTGCTCCGAAAGGCGCTGTTTGACCTTACTCGAGCGGAAGGTGACCTTGTGGCGGAAGTTCAAGATTTGAAGATAGCTGAGGAAGAACTTTTGGCGGAGGAAGACGAGTTAACATTGGCAGTGGGTAAGTTGATGGCCGAGCGCGACGAGCTGAAGGCGAAGGTCGACGAGTTGAGGAGGGTTACGATCGACAGAAGTATCGAAGTGACCCACCTTCGTCGAACCATAGCCGATAGCTCTGGCACTGATGGCTCTGCTCGGCTTCCTCGCTTTAAGATATCTGTGAAGGACAACTCTTTGAGGGATCGAATTATCGAGCTCGAGGAGGAAGTCGCTCGACTCAAGCCTCATCCGGCAAGAATCAACGTTCGGAGCACGTCGTGTACGCGCGAAGAGAGTGAGAGGGGAATCTCTTTTTATGAGCTCGCGACTCATTCGCCTGTCGTTAGGCAGAGCCCGGCCGATGCTCAAAGCGGGGTGGCTGCCTCGTCTAGTGGCACTTCGGTTGGGGCTACGGTCAGAGGCAGCACCGAAGAGGCGTCTCGGTCGTTGGTCTACAGACGAGCTTCGAAGTCAGAAGACGCCGTTCCCGAGTGTCTTTGAACTGAAACATTCCCATTCCATAGAAGCGTTGAATAAGTTGTAATTATTCTTCTTTGAGTTTTTGTAGCGCCCCATCTCGGTCTTGTAATTTGGGTTCCTTTGCCGAACTTTTTAATGAAATAAAAGCTCGTTTTCTTTCTGATGCTTGTGTGTTGGATGTGCAAGTTCTTTTCTCCCATGTCTAGTTTAGTCGTGGACATTTCGCGTGCGTCGACGGTCGTGGGAGCAATTCCGACTGGCAGACCATTTCTAGCGAGATTCCGAAGCTGAGTCCAGCCAAGTGTTGGACTCCGAACTCATCGTTTGAGTTTGTTTCAGCGGTTGTGGGAGCAATTTCGAATGGCGACCTGCTCCTAGCTTGCTTAAGAGCGATCTTGCGAATCGGAGTTGAGCCAAGTGTTGGACTCCAAACTCGTCGTTTGAGTTTGTTTCAACGGTTGTGGGAGCAATTCCGAATGGCGACCTACTTCTAGCTTGCTTAAGAGCGAGCTTGCGAAGTGGAGTTAAGATAAGTGTTGGACTCCGAACTCGTCGTTTGAGTTTGTTTCAATGGTTGTGGGAGCAATTTTGAATGGCGACCTGCTTCTAGCTTGCTTAAGTGCGAGCTTGCGAAGCGGAGTCAAGCCAAGTGTTGGACTCCGAACTCGTCGTTTGAGTTTGTTTCAATAGTTGTGGGAGCAATTCCGAATGGCGACCTGCTCCTAGCTTGCTTAAGAGCGAGCTTGCGAAGCAAAGTCGAGCCAAGTGTTGGACCCTGAACTCGTCGTTTGAGTTTGTTTCAACGGTTGTGGGAGCAATTCCGAATGGCGACCTGCTTCTAGCTTGCTTAAGAGCGAGCTTGCGAAGCGGAGTCAAGCCAAGTGTTGGACTCCGAACTCATCATTTGAGTTTGTTTCAACGGTTGTGGGAGCAATACCGAATGGCAACCTGCTCCTAGCTTGCTTAAGGGCGAGCTTGCGAAGCAGAGTCGAGCCAAGTGTTGGACTCCGAACTCGTCGTTGGAGTATAAAGAAGGTAAAAGCAGAGAGATATAAGCAATTTCACAAGTAAAATATGAAGAAAAATGTTCTTTATTGAAAACTAATAGTCGTCTGTTTCTGAGTTGCGAACCGTTATTACATTGGAGAAATAAAGAAGCAAAAGTAAAATTACAGGTGGAGAGAACGGTTCGACATCTGACGGTACTCAGAGAGGCGTTCATGTGCTCTCTTGGTACTTTAAGAGATGGTCGGCATTCCAAGTCCTGGAAATCTCTCTTCCTTTGAGATCTTCTAGACGGTAAGTTCCGGACCGAACCATCTTGGTGATCTTGTAAGGTCCCTCCCAATTTGGAGCCAGCTTACTCTTCTGACTGGGGAATGAGATAGCTAACTTTCTGAGGACCAAGTCCCCTTCTTTGAGGTTGGTGGGACGGACTTTCTTATTGTAGGCTAGCTCGATCCTCCTTCAGTAGCTTTGTTGGCGAATCGAGGCTCTTTCCCGGAGCTCATCAATCAGATCCAGGTTTACTCGAAGTTCCCTAGCATTCTGCTCTTCTTCATAGGCAATGAGGCGAGGAGAGGTACACCGACTTCCAAGGGGATCACAGCTTCCGACCCATAGGTGAGATTAAATGGCGACTCTCCTGTAGGGGTCCGTTTGGTAGTGCGGTAATTCCACAGTACGTTTGGGAGCTGATCGACCCATAAGCCTTTAGCGGACTTATCTAGCCTCTTCTTAATACCGGAGAGGATTTTTCGGTTGGCATTTTCTACTTGACCATTTGACTGTGGGTGGAAGACGGAGGAGAAGCGTTGTTGGATGGCGAGGTCTTCACATAGAGCTCGGAATGCTGCCCCTGTAAATTGTGTTCCATTGTCGGTTATGAGGACCCGAGGGACACCGAACCTGCAGATGACGCTCTTCCAGAAGAACTGAAGGACTTTGTTCTCGGTAATTGTAGTCAAGGGTTCGGCCTCTATCCACATTAAAAAGTAGTCGATCGCCACGACTAAGAATTTGAGCTGTCCAGGAGCTGGGAGAACCGGCCCTAGTAAATCCATTCCCCACATTGCAAAGGGGATCATACTTGATAGGAAGATGAGATGAGCTTGAGGTAGGCGACGAATGTTGGAATGCTTTTGACAAGAGCTGCATTGTCGAACGTGTCGTTCGGCGTCTTGGAGAAGGGTAGACTAGAAGTATCCATAATTCAACACCTTTCGGGCAAGTGATATGGAACCTGAATGTGCTCCGCCTATGCCTTATTGAAGTTCTTGCAAGGCGTATGTGGCTTGTTCGGGGGAGAGGCACCTCAGATAAGGTTGGCCGTCAACTTGTGTGAAGGAGCGTTTGTACAAGACCCCCTCAACAATGGTGTACCGCTCCGCTCTGGTTCTGACTCGGCGAGCTTCCTTAGGGTCTTCGGGGAGGAGCCCATCCCTTAGGAATTCTACCAGGGGTTTCATCCAATTATCTTGAAGTTGAACAGGCAGCGACTCCATGGAGTCGGGAGTTTCTTCTTCTATGCTCGGCTTCAGGAGCACTTCAATCAAGACGGACTGCTCGAGACCTTGGAGGGAGGAAGAGGCTAACTTGGAGAGAGCATCTGCTTAGGCATTTTCCTCCCTGGGGATTCGCCGAATAAGTGCCTCTTCGAAGAGGGCCATGAGATTTTGGACCTTGGCTAGATACTTAGCCATTCGGTCATCTCGCGCTTCATACTCGCCCAAGACTTGATTCACGACCAGCTGAGAGTCACTAAATATGCGGAGGCATTATGCCCCTGCCTTGCGAGCCATTCCGAGATCAGCTATAAGGGCTTCATATTCTGCTTCATTGTTGGAGGCCTTGAAGTTGATGCGGAGGGAGTATTGGAGGACGAAGTCATCGGGGCCTGCTAGAATAACCCCGGCTCCGCTCCCTTCGGTACATGAGGACCCATCAACATATACCGTCCAAATAGGAGGTCCGTTTGCCGCTTGACTGACTTCGAAAATGGTGCTCTCAACTATGAATTCGGCTAAGACCTGAGCTTTTATTGCAGTCCGAGGCTGGTATGATATATCATGCTGGCTCAGTTCGATTGACCACTTCATGAGACGGTCAGAGGTCTCCGGCTTGTGCAGAACTTACTTCAGCGGTTGGTCGGTAAGAACGACCACCGAGTGAGACTGGAAATATGGGCAAAGCTTCCTAGCTGCCATAACCAAGGCATATGCCATCTTCTCTAGCCTTGGATAATGAAGCTCGACATCACGAAGTACCTTGCTTACATAATAGATGGGCTTCTGAGCCTTGTCTTCTTCCCTCACCAAGACAGCGCTGAGGGTTTGTTCGGAGGCAGCTAAGTAGAGGTAGAGTGTTTCCCCGAGGATAGGCTTACTGAGGAGAGGGGGGTTGACTAGGTAGGCTTTAAGCTGATTGAACGAGTCCTGCTGTTGTTGACCCCATTCGAAGCCCTTAGCTCCCCTAAGAGCTTTGAAGAAAGGAAGAAACTTCCCCCCTGACTTGGAAAGGAAGCGCCCTATAGCTGCGAGGCGCCCGGTTAGTTTTTGAACTTCTTTCACATTTTTGGGAGGAGCCATGTCCAGTATGGCTTTGATCTTCTCAGGGTTGGCTTCGATACCTCTTTGGCTGACCATGAAGCCTAGGAATTTCTCGGACGAGACTCCGAACGCACACTTGTTCGGATTGAGCCTCATATCGTGTTTCCTTAATACGTCGAACGCCTTCTGCAGATCGGTGATATGGTCGGCCCCACGGATGCTCTTCACAAGCATATCATCAACATACACCTCCATGTTGCGGTCGATCTGATTTTGGAAGACTTTGTTAACGAGGCGTTGATAGGTGGCGCCTGCATTCTTCAACCCGAAAGGCATCACCCTGTAGCAGTAGAGGCCCTGATCGGTAACAAAAGAGGTCTTCGGGATGTCCGGGTGGAACATGCATATTTGATTGTATCTGGAGAAAGCATCCATGAAGCTGAGAAGCTCATGGCCCGAAGTGGCATCAATCAGGGTGTCGATGCTTGGAAGAGGGAACGGATCTTTGGGGCATGCTTTATTCAGGTCGGTAAAATCGATGCAGATTCTCCAGCTCCCGTTGGCTTTTTTTACCATCACAACATTTGAAAGCCATTCGGGATAGTTGACCTCCTGTATGAACCGAGCCTTAAGGAGCTTGTCCACCTCTTCTTTTATAGCTTGTTGGCGCTCGGGAGAAAATTTGCGCCTCTTCTGTTGAACCGATCTGGACCCTGGTGTGTCACTCAGGTGGTGGACTAGGAGCTCTTCGGAAATTCCAGGCATGTCGGCGGCCAACCAGGCAAAGAGATCGTGGTTCTTTCTAATGCACCAGACTATGTCGGAGCATAGGGCAGATGGGAGGGTCTTACTGATAAGGAACTTGCGGCTCGGATCTTGCTCAGAGAAGAGCACTTCCTCCAATTCATCCACCGGCTCGGACATTTGTCGGACACTTTCCTGGGGGATTTCAAGTGTTTCGAGGGAGAGGACTAGACCCCCAGTAGAGGTCATGTAGTATTTGCAAGCCATCTACTGACTGCCTCTTACTTCCCCTACTCCTGCCCGGGTGGGAAACTTCATCTTGAGGTGATAAGCGGAAGGGATGGTTTCGAGGGCAGCTAGACCGGGTCGGCCTAGGATCACATTATAAGCAGCGAGGATATCGACGACCATGAAGTCCATCGGCTTCGTTCGGGTAGTAGGAGTTTTGCCAGCGGTTACGTCGAGGGTGATCACCCCTTCAATAGTCACTGGCACTCCCGTGAACCCGTAGAGTGTATAGCCGGCGGGCTTAAGTCTATCCCGGGATAGCTTGAGTCCTTTGAAAGTATCGAGGAAGAGGATGTTAATAGAGCTGCCATTGTCCACTAGCATCCTCTCCACTTTAAAATTCGCCATATGGAGGTTAATGACTAGTGCGTCACAATGGGGGGTTCGGACGCCTACCAGGTCTTCATCTGAGAATGTGATGGGTACTCTGAGGCCTTTAGGGGGAGGCATGCCATGTACTGAATTGACTTTCCTTATGAAAGCATTTCGAGAGGAGTTGGAGGAGCCCCCCATTGGGCCCTCATGAATGAGGTGTAGGACACGCTCCTCTTCGAATTCGGGTGTCTCACCGCATCGTTCAGAACGCTTGTTAGCCCCCCGAGGAGGAGGAGGAAGGTCGGTTTGGTCTTTTCTCACAAATTTGGCCAGCTGCCCCCTCTAGATAAGGGCCTCGATCTCGTTCTTCGGGGCCCGACAATTATTGGTGTCGTGGCCATGGTCCCGGTGATAGCGGCACCATTTCTCTTTGTCCCTTTTCTTGCCAGGGGTGTTCATCTTCGGGGCAGGAGGTATCACCCCTTCCTTCTTTACTTCCATGAGAATAGTGGAAATGTTGGTGTTAAGAGGAGTGAATTTCTCGAATCTGGGGGGAGGGCGGCACTGACTGCCATTATTCTTTTGGAGCTTCTTGGCTCCTTCTTCTTCTGTTCCCTTTCTCTTGGACCCGGAGGAAGGCCCCTCAAAGTTGGAGCGGTGATCAGCTTCCTCGGCCCGAATATACTTCTCGCTTTGGAGAAGGAGATTGGAGAAGTTCTGTGGGGGCTTCTTGGCAAGGGAGGAGCGGAGGCTGGAATTAAGGACGATTGATTAGAACGCTGCTGCAGCGACCGACTGGTCGAGGGAAGCAATAGACTTAGCTTCTGCGGTGAACCTTTTCACATAGTCTCTCATCTTCTCACCCTTCTTTTGGTTGAGGTAGAGTAGCGGAATGTTGGTCTTCTCAGTTCGGTGGCTACTCACGAAGTGGGTGATGAAGAGGGTCTCGAATTGCTCGAAGGAAAATATCGAAGATGGGACGAGGCGAGAGTACCATTCTCGGGCCGGACCCTTGAGGGTAGCGGGAAAGGTCTTACACAGCAGAGCATCGGAAGCTTGGTGGATGAGCATGAGGGTCTTAAAGCTTTCGATGTGGTCGACGGGGTCGGACTCCCCGGAATAAGTCTCGAATTGGGGAGGCTTGAAGCCTATTGGAACGGGTGCCTCCATGATGGTTCGAGAGAAAAGAGGTCGACTCGGGCGGAGGGTCCTTCCTCTAATCTCTTCTTCTTTGTCTAGCTGACCCAAGCGCCTCTCCATTTTGTGGAGATGACGGTAGACAGTGTCATCCCTTCGACGGTAATCAAACGAGCCTCTGGACTCGTCTTCGTACGAGGGAGAGCGGGGGCTACGATGACGGTAGCTCCTGGAGTGGCGAGGACTAGGATTGTGCTGGGGGTTGCTAGGAGTTGGGGGAGGAGTTAGGGACCGTTGGCGAGGACTTCGGACCGGAGGAGTGGGGACCCTCTGAGCATTGTTGTTGTTGGGTCGGAGATTGAGGGCTTGTAAGATGGTTGCTTGGAATTTCGGAACTCGGCACGGGTGATGGGTGCCTCATCATTGCTCGGGGGTTGCCGACCAGCAGGAGAATGGGGTCTTCTCATTTGGTGGCCTGGGGACTCTATCCGCCCTTTGCGAGGAGGGGACCTTCTGTATTTTCGGTGATGAGGAGATCGCTCATTTGGACGGTGTTGGTGGGAGGCTCCCTCTCGGGCCCGCCTTTCATCCAAACGGCGGTGAAGATCCTCTTCTTTGTGCCGATTGTCTAGAGTGTTGCGGAGGTCATCGGATGCTTGGGGATTGTGAGATGCCATGGAATCAATAAAGGGGTTGTGAACGGAGACGTGATCATGTTGGAGAGGTTTTTTCTAAGGATTGGGACGGGAGCCCCTCGCACCGGCATTCTGAGGCCCGGCTTGACCCCGAGGGGGTTAAAGATTCTGAGGAGGAGGTTGGTCTTGCTGCGGGGCCTGATTAGGCTGACGAGAGGGTCCCGTTGGCTGGACGGTTTGGAGTGGGATCTCCTGTTGTGGTTGAGGAGGAGTGGGTCCACGGTTGGACCCTCTAGATCTTAGTTTCCTTGGAGGCATGGCTGGAGGAGATCTGACCAACGGGAAGAGGAAGGATCGCTATTCGTGGGTTCCCACAGATGGCACCAATCTGTTACCGCTGAATCTGGTATGGGGGCAAACAGATAGTATTTGTGGATTCTTGGGGAAACTGAATAGTCAAATCTTAACTTCTTCCGCCGGAGTTGGACCGCTGACTCCCGCCGTTCACCTGCAAAAGTGCGAAACACCGGGGTTGATCCCGGCGACGCACCCTCCGACGCTCAAGTCAGTAATCAGGAGAGATTATGAGAGAGCATAAATTGGAAAAAGATTGATTACCTCTTAATGGTGGTGGATGGGGGGTATTTATAGCCATCGTTGGGATCAGATTAGGAATGTAATCCCTGATTTCCAGTGAAAGGATAGATATGAATCAAGGTCGTTGATTAGGATTAATCAGAAATCCTAATTCTATCCTGCTGGACCGGGTTTGCTGTGGGTTGAAACCCACACCCAGTTGGGATGGACCCGTTTGTGGGTTACTGGGCTTTCGGTAAGAAGACCCAATACCCACTTTAGACCCGTTTGTAAGTGAAATTACCATGTTACCCCCGGCTTTAAGATTCGCACCTGCACGAGATGGGCGGGCCAGATCTCGCCACGTCATAATTCGGTATTAAAAACTAATTTTTATTTATTAAAATTATTTTATTTATTTAAAAAATTGCTAAAAAATAATTAAAAAATCGGGAAAATTGATTAAAAATTCCAAAAATAATTACAAACTCAGGGAAACATTTTCGAGCCCCTGAGCAAATAATTATTGCTTAGAATAATTGATTAAAACCCCCGAACGACAAATCAACACTTTGGAAAATCAAGTAAATGAACCGAAAAATAGATAAAGGTTAAGAAAAATACCGGAAAACCAGAGGGGCTCAAGAACAACCCTGAGCGCGCAACTAACACGGAAAATCACCATACTGCCTCGTGCAAAGGTTCGACACATCCAATTTGGACTCCGATACAACCCCGCAAGCCATTTAAAACAGTTAAACTACTCCTCAAAGGCTGGTTAAACTCAGTCTTCGGGAGTCGGGGGCTCGTGATATGGCTAAAAATAGGGTTAAATCAGAACCGTCCAAATCAGGCACGAATCTTAAAGCCGAGGGGTAACATGGTAATTTCACTTACAAACGCTCTGGGTTGTTCTTGAGCCCCTCTGGTTTTCCGGTATTTTTCTTAACCTTTATCTATTTTTTGGTTCATTTACTTGATTTTGCAAAGTGTTGATTTGTCGTTCGGGGGTTTTAATCAATTATTCTAAGCAATAATTATTTGCTCAGGGGCTCGAAAATGTTTCCCTGAGTTTGTAATTATTTTTTTAGAATTTTTAATCAATTTTCCCGATTTTTAATCATTTTTTCGCAATTTTTTAAATAAATAAAACAATTTTAATAAATAAAAATTAGTTTTTAATACCGAATTATGACGTGGCGAGATCTGGCCCGCCCATCTCGTGCGGGTGCGAATCTTAAAGCCGGGGGGTAACATGGTAATTTCACTTACAAACGGGTCTAAAGTGGGTATTGGGTCTTCTT
Organism: Hemerocallis citrina; assembly: GCA_017893485.1. Classification (NCBI taxonomy): domain Eukaryota; kingdom Viridiplantae; phylum Streptophyta; class Magnoliopsida; order Asparagales; family Asphodelaceae; genus Hemerocallis; species Hemerocallis citrina. Next base: position 109,173,595 of record CM030361.1, on the reverse strand, counting down.
ACCGAAAGCCCAGTAACCCACAAACGGGTCCATCTCAACTGGGTGCGGGTTTCAACCCACAGCAAACCCAGTCCAGCAGAATAGAATTAGGGTTTCTGATTAATCCTAATCAACGGCCTTGATTCATATCTATCCTTTCACTGGGAATCAGGGATTACATTCCTAATCTGATCCCAACGGCGACTATAAATACCCCCCATCCACCACCATTAAGAGGTAATCAATCTTTTGCCAATTTACGCTCTCTCATAATCTCTCCTGATTACTGACTTGAGCGTCGGAGGGTGCGTCGCCGGGATCAACCCCGGTGTTTCGCACTTTTTCCAGGTGAACGGCGGGAGTCAGCAGTCCAACTCCGGCGAAAGAAGTTAAGGTTTGACTATTCAGTTTTCCCAAGAATTCACAAATACTATCTGTTTGCCCCCATACCAGATTCAGCGGTAACAGCATCGTTTGAAGAATTGTAAGACTAATAAATTTACGAGAAAATTAAATGAGTGACTGTAGGCTGGTCTACTCAGAGATAAGTTAAACTAATTCACGTTAACTGTCACAAATCACTCAAAGATAAAGACTAGAATCTTTGGTGATGCCTAACTAATCCAAGAATTATAACTGCAGATATTATTCATGTAACACCTGTTTCCGTTAATTTGTATTTTCAAATATTTTTCCGTATTTTAAATTAAACTATTCTCTTTTTAATTTAATATGTTATTTAAACTATTTTGTGAAGCCCAATATTTGATTATTCAACTATTTTATTGTGTGAAATATTTTGGAACCCAATTTTTGTTATAAGCCCAGTAATTTAAATTAAACCCAAAAGTCTAATTATTTATTTTGGGCCCAATTCTATATTTAAGTAATTAAATTTGTGTTGAGCCCATGGACCAAGCCCATCTCCTATTGGGTCTTGATCCGCTAACCCAAACCCAAACTCTATTGTTGACCAGATCCAACAATTAAACCCCTAAAATCTCTCCTACCTCCTGTAATCCCCAAATTAAATATCTCCCCATTAACATAGCAGTTATAACAATCCTAATCACCTTCAATTCTCCTCCACACATATTTGAATTTCATAACCCCCTCCCTTACAATCACTCTCCTCCTTAATCTTACACCATTATTATATTAACATTTCCCCTATTCTCTCTCCCCGTTTCCTTCTCTATCTCTCCCCCCCCCCCCTCTCTGTTCAAAACCCACAGAACCAAAACAAAAACAAAACCAGAACCAAACAAACAAAGCCACACAGAACAGAACAAAACCCATCTTCTTCACTCCATCTTCCCCTACCTCCCGCTCTCTCCTCTCCTCTGTTTCGAAGCAGAGAACCCAAGCCTCTCCATCTTCCCCCTCTCATTCCGCCATCACACCTACCCTCGTCATCCGCAAGTCGTCGCCTTCCCCGTTTGTCCACCCATGGTGAAGCTTCGCCACCCCTCGTCGAGACTCCGTTGCCTCAACACCACCGAGCTCCGCCAGTGTTCCCCTTCGCCATCACAGCCCACTGCAGAACCTCCGAACTCTGCTGCCGTCTTCACCCCCGCCGTCTTCACCCCCGCTCGAAGCTCCGCTCCCTCCATTGTTGCCGTCTCTGCTCTCTTCCTCCAGTCGTCGCTCTCGATCCCGTCGCTGCTCCTCTCCCGTCGCCGTCCAAGCTCGACCTCGCCAGCCACCCTCTGTGCGTTGCCTCCCTGAGCGCGCCACTGAAGATGCCGCCCTCAGTTCCCCGCTCACTTCTCTCCCGATCGCTTTCTCTCTCTCCCTTGTCGAAGGAAAGAGACGAAGAGCGATTGGTGGTAGTGGCTGTTCGGTGTTTTGTTGCGTGGGATTTGGATTTGCTGTTTTCTGTTCTATTTTTGATCCGGTGTAGGGAACGTATCCCATTGGCTGGTTTTGCCGTCTCGTGTTCTGGGCACACTAGTTTCTGGGTTGCTGATTGCTATTTGGATCTGATCCCGGTGCGGAGTTTGCTCTAGTTGCTGACTTTATTGCTTGGATTTCTTGCACATATTTTCGCGCGTGATTTTCGTCAAAAAGGCAAGTATCTCTTGTACAATTTTATTTTTCTAGTACAAGCCCTTTGTAAAAATACCGCAAGTATATTATTTCTTGATTCCAATTCGCATTCATAAGTCGAATTGATACCCGTTTCTATATCTAATCCGTCGATCCTGTATTCACATGAGATCGTGAATACTTTGTTATCCTATGCATGACATGAACACCAAAAATAAATACAAACATATGTAAATTTTAGGGGTTATACATATTGGTGTGAATGACTATTTTACCCTTGTTAATAATTTAAGTGTTGTATATTATTCCTTAATTTTTGACCTAGTTTTATACATGTAATCAGTCACTTTGTTGTTACAATATTATTTTATATGACCCTAAAATATTATGAACCCATATATGTAATAATCAATTAAACCTATATATGCAATAATAAATTAGACCCAAATATGACATTAGAACTACATGTTTTGCATCTCATGACTTAAGAACATATTTCTTACACAATTCCTAGATGTTCCCTATTCATATCTTGACATCGTTCTCATTGCATTATGATTGTGTTAACAAATTAATAAAAGTAACAAGCCGGGGTATAAGGAAAAGATTTAAGTAGTGGGCAATATAGAAGAGCGTACTCGGACGGGAGCTCGTGGTTTCCCGACGCAAGTTGCAACTTACAAGTTGCAAGATTGCAAATTACAGGTTTACATGTTTCACGTTACAAGTTTACACTCTACATGTTTCACGTTACAAGTTTGCACGGATCTCGATACAATATTGAATGTACATGTTTTTTCCGAGTACGTGACCTATAAAACCCACCACTAAATCTAAACGAAACTGACAGCAAGTAGCAACCATGTAGTAAAAAGATGGATGCATGAAGTGCTACCTAGATAGAATCAAAATACTAGACCTAAGATTTACACGTGCACTTGCATGACCAATTACATGTTACATGTTCATATTGACTTGATACTTGTTTACTTGTTTTACATGCCACTTGTTTCATAATGCCTTGTTCATACCATGTTTACATATTGTATTTCCCTTACTCTTGATTCCCTGCTCTTTTCCTGTTTTTCTTTTGTTTTATTGTTGTTCCTGTTTCCCTTAGCTTGTACCCCCTTGCGGCCCGTAACTTGTATTAACGGGTTTCCTTGTTCCCTTTTCTTTTCTTTTTGTTATAATATACTTGCAGGCCCAAACGGAGAATTACCAGAAGGTGTCGCTGACCAAGTGTTCTAGTTTAATATTATCGTGTTATATTTAGTTTGTGTTTTACTTCATTAAACTCTTTATTGTAATCCAGGCTTGTTTGACCCGTAATAATTTGTATTTCCCAGTTGTTGGTTATTTATGGACTATGTTATGAACTTTCATTATTACATTGTGATTTACATGCCTGCATGGATTGTTTTATTATCTTGTTGTTGAGTTTACTTGTACAGCTCATGAATGGTGTGTTCGCACCATTCGTTGGGCCTTAGTCTCGCGCCCGTATTTCTGTGTTTTGGGAAGCGGGACGTGAAAATTCAACATGTAGAGGTAGATGGAGCCACAAAAGTTTCAAAATTACAACCTATATCACTGAAACTGCTTATAAATGATATAAACACTTTGTACTGCCATTAAGCCCCATACAATGCACTAAGTTTGGCTCCAATGAAACAAAAAAAATCCTACATAAACTAGACTGTAGGATTGAACAATGGTGGGATAAAGGTTTACTGATGATTAAAGCCAAATAAAATGGCCTAACTAAAGGGACGAAAAAAATGATCCAGTACTAGTCAACCATCCCCAAAGACCTAAGTAGTTCAGTAAAAGGGGTTCATATACTTTCTTCAAAACAAAACAAAAAAAGGGCTCATATACAATGTACTTACTTCTCTGACAATGCTAGGAAATAAGCAAACTACTTGCAAGAAAGTAAAATATGATAAAGCTTTATTACTCTCAGTCACGCCTTTAACAGAAAGGAACAACACTCACCTCCAAGAGGTATGTGATTTCAAAGCCAGTCAAAGCATCTAGGAAGAAAATTTTGGTAGCAGAAAGCAAAGTGTAAGTGAGGGTATTCTTCGATAGAAAAGTGCTAAATATCAGAATTCAAGATACAACTGAGATGATCCTTTGGCCATGTAGAAGACAATCATAAGAACGTTTGACAGGTCACGTTTTCTTTAAACTTTTGACTGGGAAATGTGATTTCTATTTGGTTTTTATCCTTATATATAAAGACCTAAAAATTGCCAAATCATATTGAAAAAATATTTTCCATAGTAGATGAGGGTTTTGCATGTGTAATTATGCTATGCACATAGTAGATAATGGTTTTGCATAGTAGATGAGGGTTTTGCCAAATCATGCTATGCACATTTCTTGATCATTTAAAGTAAAGAAACAACTTAAAAGAAACAAATTTACATACTACCATTGATGTTATTCAGCAGAAGTCCAGTTAAACTTTAGAAATTCAGGTAACAATCCCTGAGAAAACCTAAACCTGTATCGACCCAGGTAACAACCCTTTGTTACCTGTATAAATACTATATCTATTAGCATTTTTAGCTCTGTTTATGTTGTTTCCAAGCGTACTGACCTCTGTTTATGTTGTTTATAAGCACTAGAAGACAACATCAGGTAGAGAGTTGAAATTTTTGAGCATGTATGAAAACTTTTATCTCCTCATCTCAAATACATAATACATCTCAGATGCATAATACAGATCATTCAAAATTATCTTCATACCAAAACACATACAAAGATTTTTGAAAAGAAGTATGTAATCCAAACAAATTTTTTCTATGAAGTAATGCAGATGTAGCTACAAAATGGACAATCTTAGGAACTGATGAATATGGAGGGGGGCAAGGCACAAAAGAATATAATGAGACCTGAGAAAGAACAGAGGAATGGAAGAGAGGGGAGAATTAAAACTATGATATGCAGAGGCTCAAGCGAGATTAATGGAGGGTGAATTAAATAAAAAGTGAATTAGAAAGTAAGGTGATGATAAGATTGAAAAAATCCTAAAACAATAGAAATGTGGATACTAAATAGAAAGCACATGGATAAGATGAGAAACAAGGCAAGTAAGGATCACCAACAAGAACAAAGAAGATTAAACATTTTTCCATCTTCATTCTTCTTTATTGGGAGTAAAATTATTCACAACCAATTACATAGATTTTGGGTTCTGTTTATGTTGTTTCCAGGTGTATTGAGCTTTGTTTATGTTGTTTATAAGCACATTTGGAGCTCTGTTTATGTGGTTTCCAAGCTTATTCAACTCTGTTTATGTTGTTTCTAAGACTTCTAAGCTATTCTTATGTTGTTTCCAGACATTTTGCACTATGTTTACAAGCAGTTGATCACACTATTATGCTTCACTATGAGATTACAATGTGATGATATTACACTAATTTTTTTTATGACTGTGTTGATATACACTACTAGGTTTATGAGCATTTTGAGCCATATATAGTGTTGTTTCCAGGTGTATTGAGCTCTGTTTATGTTGTTTATAAGCATTTTGAGCTCTGTTTATGTTGTTTCTAGGCTTATTGAGCTCTGTTTATGTTGTTCCTAAAAATTCTAATCTATTTTTATGTTGTTCCTGAAAATTCTAATCTATTTTTATGTTGTTTCCAGACATTTTTATGTTGTTTACAGGCATTTTGAGTTCTGTTGATGATGTTTTCATTGATAGTTTACTTTCATTTTGGGTGCTAATAGTAAGCTTTATTATGCAGATATGTTGGGTTTAAACCGTCGAGTTTAAAGGCAATCTCTTTTGTACATCATCCAATCTGAAAGGTACTGGTTTGAAAATAAATTTTCCTACATCCTCTTACTATTTGTTTTTTTAATTATCATTGGTTTTGATTGATTCTTGAAAAGCATTTACTGTTTGTTTAGGCTCACTATTTCGTCCCATATTGAAGACTCGAAACTGTGTTTGATCCCTATTGTAACAACCCTGTATTATTTTTTTTTTGTGGTAGAGTTGGTGGATGATGTATTAGTTGTATATTTTGTTCCCTTAAGTTATGTAGAATAAGGGATTATATAAATCTTTATAATATCTAGGATTTTGGGAGATTATGTAAGTATCTGTATAGGATGATGATATAATAGTGATGTTAAAATCCGTACCTGCAAAGTTATGAAGTATTGGGTTCTGTATGTTGTTTTTCAAAAGTTTTTCTAAAAATTCATTACGTTTTCAAACAAAATCTTGATTTTTATTTTGTATCTTGTATCATATGAAATTTTTTGCCCCCAGAGCCTTATATATATGATGCTTGTGTGATGTTACTTGGATTGGCCTTGGGAGGATTGATATTAACTGTATGTGATGATATATTTTTAATTGTTGACAGAATTCCGTAAGGAATTGCTGTAAAAGGGCTAATATTTTAGGGGAGGTTCTGTTGAAATTTTTGCTAAAATTCCTACAAATCCATTATGTTTTCAAACAAAATCTTGGTTTTTATTTTGTATCTTGCATCATATCAAGATTTTTTTCCTCAGAGCCTTATATATATGATGCATGTGTGATCTTGCTTGGATTGGCCTGGAGAGGATTGATATTAACTGCCTGCGATGTTATATTTTTTATTGTTATCAGAATTTTGTAAGGAATTGCTGTAAAAGGGCTAATATTTTTAGGAAGATTCTGTCGAAATTTTTACTAAAACTCATATTAGTATTCTACAACAAAAATGACCATTTGTTTTAACTTGATTGATTACTTTTTCATTATAATGATTTTTCATCCTTAATCGTGATTTTTGGCGGGTTTAGTCGTCAATCCATTTGCAATCTTCATGTTCTCTTAATGTTTGAAATGCATGATAGTTGGGCTTATGCGTTTTGTGTAAGAGATGATGTAAGTTATAGATTAAAAAAAAACATGTAAAATATCTCATACACTTAAATATATCAAAAATTGGGGCTAACAAGTCTGTTTCAGATCAAATTTGCAGTAGGCTCTCCAATATCTGGATACTAAATATATTAATATGGAGATGTAATTGTACTTGATCACATTTAACAAAAGGTCTTTACATGTACATCACAATATTTTCTCTCTCTCTCTCTCTCACTCACTCATTTTTAGCCTCTTTTAAAATCATACATGGTTAACTACATGAAAATATGACAACGGGAAATTAACTCATGCAATTTGAGGCGATAACTGCATTACCAATTAAATTGCTACTTATGGCATGCTACAAATCAAATATGAAGTAACACATAGCAACTAATTTCGATCCAGTACTCTTTTTCAATTCCGAGCTCTTGACAAATAATCCTGCAAGATATAAACCAATAAAGAACTTAATTCAGAATACAGAAATTTCTCAGTCAAATACACATCTATATAAATCATTCTTCACAGAAATTTCTTAGTCAAATACGCATCTATATTTAACTTCTTACATGCCTTTTTATATGCTGCATCGTTTACGGAAACGTGCCGTAGGCACGTGCCCACGGGCAAACCTAGTATATATATATATTTTGAAAAATATGCAAATAAATAATTGAAAGGGTGTTGAGAAGAAAATGAATTTTCTGAACCCACCAGATGTTTAAACAATCGAAACAAAACCCCAAAACCCGTGGAATCACACACAGAGATCCCAATTGCAGGTGTACATGGGGAAAGAAAAGGAAAAAAGTTGTAATTATATTAAGATCTTACGGGGTGTATCCATATATCACCATATCCTGTACTATACTATTTTGTTATAAATAAATAGGTAAATAATAATTAATTAATTAATTAATTAATTAAGAAAAGGGTTATTGAAGAAACAACAGAGCAGGCGATATATGAGCATGGTTATTGGTTACCATTAGGTAGATGCATGCACTTCAAACCCATCACTTTACTGGGCCCCACCTTCACGCCGCGCTTCACCTCTCTTATGTTGTACTTGTAGGGTCTTTCCCATATTAGTCCTTTACAAATTGCTACAAATTATTTGAGTAATTCTCGATCAATTAGAATCTCAGTTTTAGAAAAAAAAACTGATTCCTACAGTCTTTTTAAGCTTGCATTCTTATTCTCTTAGAGCATCCGCAGTCCGTTTACTATTTATGCATAATATATATATTTTAGCTTAAAAAGTGTTGTAATCGTTTATATATATTTTAGCTTAAAAAGTGTCGTAATCGTTTGCTATTTATGCATATTTTGACGATTTTGCGACAGTGAATTGCTATATATGAGAGCGGATATAGGAATTATGTATATTATACGGAAAAAATAATTTTTTAATTCGTCGGACGGACCTTGAAAGTCCGTCCCACCTTTTTTTTTAACTTTCAGAATAAAAAAATTTCACAAATAATGGGTTACCCTCTTGGACGGATCATGAAGATCCGTCCGTGGAGGGGCCCACCTTTTTTTTCCAATTAAAAATTGTTTTTTAATTATTAAAAAATCGCAAAAATTATTCAAAATTCCGTCTGACGCTTTGTTTTATTTATTTTTTTCTTCCGGCGGATCTCCAAGATCCGTCTAACGAATTTTTTATATTAAATAATCGATTTCATATACCTTTCGCTCTCCGACGGATCTCCAAAGTCCGTCTTTTATTTTTTTATTTTAAATTACTATAATATAGCATTTGCCGACTGCAACAAATACTATATATACTATATGTAAATATGCATTTTGTTATTTTTTGGCAATGAAGACTGTGGATGCTCTTATGGACCAACTTTACTTTTAAAATTTTCTCTTGAATTGGTTAAACATATCATAATTATGACTATTGCACTTTGATCTCAAACTTTGAACACTTTTCAAGTTGATCGGGCCGGGGACTAATATGAAAATAAAAATTTACAGGGGACTGATATGCAAATCAATCTTTGTTTGGGGACTATTGTAAAAAAAACTCTATTTTGTGTTGTGATTGCTTCTCCTCCTCCCTTTTGGAACCCACTGCATCCTAATGGCCCATACTCAACCAACTCACTTCCACAGTTCCACACCCCCACCTCAGCCCTAATCCAATTTAGAAGGACCCTCCCTTCATTGAATCTTCCTCTCATTTTCCACAACTTGCTTATGTGAATCTACCTCATTATATCTTTGAAATTATATATACTTGCTTATGATAAATTGTATTTGGTTTTGAAGAAAGCCAAGGATATAAATACAAAACAACAAAACAACAAAACATGAGGAAACGAATTGCCGACTGTTACTCTGTCTGCATATCTTTGTGTTTACGGTATACTCCTGGCAATGAAACCATCTGTTGATATAACAGACTTTGGCCTTAAACAAGAGAATGAAAAACAAGTCAAAATAATATATTATGGCGCCCTTGTAGAGATCCTACATGGTTGACTCTTCAAATTCCTATTAGCTAGGTTTCTCCGTGTTTACTTTACAAGTCGATTCATCCTAAATAACCTGCCGGCCGCCTGCTCCTTGAAATATATGTTGCTTTCTAATAACTGAAGTCAAGCTATTGAATATCCATAGAATTAACTTGGCACATTTGAACATTAAATTAACATAGAGAAGGTTTCGACACTATAGGATGATGATAAATACTAATTATAGGGTCCCCAACAGCTATATATACTTCTTCTGATCTCCATCTCTCTCAATATATACAACAAGAAAGAAAGCATAATTAGTTCTCAAGCATTAATTCTAGTATAAATTAGTCATATATATAATATATATTTTTTTCTGATATGACAATGAATATGAGGCTAATTCTTATAGTGTTTCTCATCTTTATGATTTCTATGGCCTCTGCCCTCCAAGTTGGATTCTACAGATCTACCTGCCCTCAAGCTGAGTCGATTGTCCTAGATGTGATCACAAAACACTTCACTACAGATCGTCAGTCAGTCACCGCTGCATTCCTGCGACTAACTTTCCATGATTGTTGGGTCAATGTAAGTTCCATCATTTACCTAGCTAGGGACTAGGGTTTATTGCTCTCCTAACTAGTCTTGCATGCTTGCATGTATTTTCATGTAGGATCTATTGGTCCATCCTATATACTTAACTTTTATTCGTGATATATATATATATTGTATATAGGGATGTGATGCCTCCATTCTGATAAACTCAACAACGGGCAACAAAGCTGAGAAAGATAACAGCGGCGTAAACCTAACAGTCCGCGGTTACAATATCGTTGAAGAAGCCAAGGCCAGGCTTGAAGCAGAGTGCCCATCCACAGTCTCATGTGCCGACATAATTGCCATTGCAACTCGCGACGGTGTGGCACTAGCAGGTGGCTTAAATTACACAGTTCCCACAGGAAGACGTGATGGGCTTGTGTCTCAGTTCGACCAGGCCATCATACCAGGTCCATCAATCAGTGTATCCTCTCTGACTGGCGTGTTCAGTGCAGTCCTAGGGCAAACATTCTCAATGCAGGATGTAGTAGTCCTGTTGGGCGCACACACTGTGGGTGTTGCGCATTGCAATGAATTTGAAAGCCGGCTTTCAGACAAAGAAACGCCAATGAATCCTACACTCAGGGGTAGACTCACCGGACTCTGCAATGCGACACTGAATAGTAGTAGCTTGGGACCAGGAGTACCTTTGGATCAAGGCACGCCATCTGTAGTGGACAACTCTTACTATGCCCAGATCGCTCAGCACAAAGGAATAATGCAGATTGACCAGGCCTTGGCATTGGATAAGACATCAGGACCAATTGTCGCTCGGTTGAGGAAAGATAAAGCGGTGTTCAATACGTTGTTTGCGGATGCATTGGTGAAGCTGGGGAATTCTTTAGTTCTTGAGGGGACTAAGGGGGAGATCAGAAAGCAATGCAGTTCAGTTAACTCATAGTCGTAATCGTAGATGCATGGAAGAGTACTGCACCTTTAGTACCAAAGATTTCTTTCCCATTGTGTTATTTAATTGAGGTTTCTTTCTAGCTAATTTATTAATTTGAACAAGTACGTATTTTCTTTGAATAAGAGAGGTTTGGACTATTATTTTGTATTATTTTTACTCAAAATTATAGATGTATTTTTTAATTGGACGTCGAGCATATCTTTTGTTTGTGACTGAAATTTTGAATAGAGATAATGAGTTTGTGGGTTTTATATGGAAATTTTTTTTCAATTTATTCGTATTTGTTTTCAATTATGATGTTTGCTCTGAGATTGGATTCCAAATCCGTATGGTATGGATAAAAAAAAGATGATGATACGGTTGAAACTGGGCACCTGCAGACATCTTAAAGCCAGAAGGGGTAGAAAAATAGTTCTTATATAAGTCAACTGGTCGGCTGGGTGAATTGGATTGTGCCAAAGCTCATTAACAAGATGAAACTCATAACTAAGGCTGCATATATATCTTTATTGAGATAAAAACACAAGGTCAAAAACTCCATGATGTTCAACTAAAAAGAACTTAATGGAACCATTCCAAGAAAAGAGAAACAAACGAGTTTGATAAAATCTCACAAACTTGACCCCTCAAAACCATGATAATAAATCTTCTTTGATCATAAACAAACAATTTCATACACAAAAATACCCAATGAACCAATCAAGTTTGACAAATACTTCACCACGATCTGTCAATTCAGTCTGACATAATGCCCTCGCTCTCCTTAGTTGAACTTACATTGATTGGTTTCCCTCAATTTAGAGCCTAATCTTTCATTGGCTTCGCCAACATCGACCTATTTGACCTGATTTAATGCCTAGCATCCTTAGCTACATCAGAATCAACCCCACTTGGTGCATGTCTAGCTTCGTTGATTTAACCAACATCGATTAAATAACCCCGACTTAGTGCATATGCCCTTCTTGGTTGCACCACATCGATCAATTTGACCCGATATATTTCTCTATCCCACTTGGTTGCATCAACATCGGCTAACTAATAATCATCCTTTTGGAAAAGTTCAATTGACAGCTTGAAATGCCTCCATTACCCTTTGTACATAAAATTGAAGCTCACAAACCGAAATATAACAACCACCTTAAAAACCATAGCTCGACTCAAATTATGATCAACATGGCGCCCCCAATGCAAAGACGAAAAATACTTTCCAAACCATTTCCAATATACATCGACTCGGCACCCTTCCCTTTTGGTTGTGTTGACAGTAATCACCAATACACCCCGACATTTGGAGGAACTAACGCCCAACCCTAAAAATACTTGAAGAAGGGGGTGTGAGGAATGCTTCCAACTCCACCGAGACCAAACAAGAACCCAACAACTTTTATTAGCATTGCTCGTTATCTCCTTACTGCTCCTACAAGCAAAAGGTGTAGATTCACATAATCATCGGCCTACGACTCTCCCTTCATTATATCTTTGAAATTAGGGTGTTACAATTTGTGGAACTCAACTCCGTAGTTCAGAAGCACTCATTTTCATTTCTCTTCGAAATCATGTACATATTCGGACTCATAGATGACAGTATTCAAATTATCCCTAAACTTATCGACATCATTAGACATATGCAGTTTTTGCGGTAACTTATCCAATATGTGTCAAATGCATTATCGATGCTGAGTCTCGGGAAAAACTACGATGACGATCCCACGATCTTGGTTCGTCACGATACCGGATGGAGCACGATCATTACTCCTAGCCACTTTTCAAAGGACCACACAAAAGAAGAGGCATTCTCATTTGGAATAAACCCATCTCCTAAGAATGTCGATTGCCAATGATGATTGATTCCGACAAATGGAACAAATAACATTCCATATCGGTTCGTATTGTATGTAGCATCAAAGCAAAGCGAATACCCAAATTTTTCATAGTTCATCCTAGAAGTACCATCCACCAATCTATGAGACAACCAGCCTTCGGGATCTACTTGAAAATCATAAAAAATTGAAGGATTCGTCAATTTTTTTCGATTCAAAAAAATCAATGAGAATGTTCCCATCGTGTCCTTTAATTGCTTCATGGGAGTCTCTAAGTAGATTTCTAGCATCTTTTTCGGTGAATCCTATTTTATCGTGACCACCACTAGCACTTTCGAAGAAGAGCATTTGTTTGCAAGTAGGGATATTAGCTTGGGTCATTTGATCCAATATTCTTCTATCGGTATTCGACATCGAATGGTTTCGGGGCAAAAGCGGGTGAAGTAAATACATGATTGTGTGGTTCATGAAATGAATATAACACCCATTTATTACTTTCTTCGTTTAGTTTTACACGAACGACAACTTTGCAACCGGTTCTAGAAGTAGTCCTCCGTCTACCTTCACTACATTAACTCGGTGAAGTACCTTCTTTATTACACAAAAAAGACTTATCCATGACTTGGCTTTCCTTGTATTTATTCTCACCCTTTCGCATTACGAAACCCCCCACATTTAGCATATGACGAATAAAAGTTCTCAGCATCATCTAAGGTATGAAACGTCATACCTACCTTTGGTTTGAGATGCTCTTCAACTTGTGGCATGCATTCATCACTTTGTAGTGCACACATAAAATTTTTGCCGGCAATAGAATATCCTTCACCACTGTCCATATCTAACATAAAGAATAATATAACCATGCATTATCAATACACTGATCTTATATAGACAATCACACTATGCATATATATATATAGTTACGAAAAATTACGTGAGAAAACTGTTGTGCGGAATACGAATCAAACAACCAATCACAGAGAGAAATAGCGAGAAAAACAGAAAACACACAAACACAAGGACACACAGATTTAATGTGGTTCGGCAAAACACATGCCTACATCCACGGGGCGGTTGAGGTTTCTTCTTCAAATTAATCACCAATGGGTGAAACAAACCCTTACAAGAGATGACGGCTACAAATCCGAATAGAGGTTTCTAATTTTCGTCACTACTTACAAAACCCTAACGGGTTGTATTTATAGGAAAACTATTGGGCCTTTCGAAATGGGCCTATTCTGGATTAAAAACCCGCCTACAGTCGACTGATCATCTTACCAGTCGACTGATAAATACTTCGGGACAGTCGACTGAACCCACATGCAGTCGACTGACTACTGCTGTATCCTTAGCCTTTGAAAACTCCTCTCTGGACAGTCGCCTGATCCTCCAATCCAGTCGACTGATGTACTGGAACTTTCGATCGCTGTAGATACAAACCAGAATCGAGCTATTATCCAACAATCTCCACCTTGGCGAGATCTTCCAAGTATCCAACAATCTTCACCTTGGCGAAATCTTCCAAGTAGCCCAAGCAATCTCCAAAAAATACTCCAAAACAAATGCTCATCACCAAATGTAACAAAACAAACTCCACCTTAGTATGATATCACATACTAACCAAACAAATAGCGAAGCACCATTCCAACCGCCCATGCCAAATCATCAAGCATGCAAAATATTAGCCAGGTTCATGCAATGCTTGAACTTGGCTGCCCCAACAACTTTGGTCAACATATCAGCAGGATTATCAGCTGTCCCAATCTTCACCAGAAGAATATCACCATCCTTTATCAAATCACGCACAAAGTGATAACGGACATCAATATGTTTGGTCCTCGAATGATGAACTTGGTTCTTCGCTAAATGAATAGCACTCTGACTGTCACAGTGTACCTCCACCTTCTCCCGATGAATTCCCAAGCTCTTCAAAAGTCCATGAATCCAAATAGCTTCCTTCATGGCCTCAGCAACCGCCATGTATTCAGCCTCAGTAGTAGACAACGCTACAGTGGACTGCAAATTGGACCTCCAACTTATAGGTGCTCTAGCCATAGTAAACAAATAGCCTGTAGTAGACCGCCTCTTATCTAGATCACCTGCATAGTCAGAATCAACATAACCCACCAATAACCTGCTAATATTGTCATCCCTTTCAAACTTCAAACCCACATCTGTGGTGCCACTTATGTACCTCAAAATCCATTTAGCTGCTCGCCAATGCTCTTTGCCTGGATCATGCATATATCGACTAACCATACTCACCGCCTGAGAGATGTCTGGTCGAGTACAAACCATGGCATACATCAAACTGCCAACCACACTAGTGTAAGGTACATTAGCCATATACTGTCTCTCTTCATCTGTACTTGGAGACTGAGAAGCACTAATTCTGAAATGAGTGGCTAAGGGTGTACTGACTGGTTTAGTTTTCTCATCTATACCAAACCGTTTCAGCACCTTCAAAAGATATTGCTTCTATGTCAAACTCACTATGCCCTTTGCCCTGTCTCTAGCTATCTCCATCCCAAGTATTTTCTTGGCTTCACCAAGATCCTTCATCTCGAATTCAGAACTCAGCTGATTCTTCAAATTTTGAATCTCCTTAGCATTTTTAGAGGCAATCAACATATCATCCACATATAATAACAGATATATGAAAGAGCTATCCTGCAATTTTCTGAAATAGACACAATGATCATACTCACTTCTGGAATATCCCTGCACTTTCATAAACTGATCAAACCTCAAATACCACTGCCTTGGAGATTGCTTCAACCCATAGAGAGACTTCTTCAACCTGCAAACACAATTTTCCTTCCCAGCAATCTTAAACCCATCTGGCTGCAACATATAAATTTCTTCATCTAGATCCCCATGTAAGAACGCAGTCTTCACATCCATCTGTGTCAACTCAAGATCAAACTGTGCTACCAATGCCAACAAAATCCTAATAGAAGGATGCTTCACAACTGGAGAGAACACTTCATTATAGTCAATTCCTTCCTTTTGAGCATACCCCTTTGCAACTAGTCTAGCCTTGAACCGAACACTGCCTTTTGGACCTTCTTTCTTCGTATACACCCACTTGCAACCGATAGCTTTCTTCCCCTTTGGCAATTGCACTAGATCCCAAGTCTTGTTCTTATGAAGAGAGTTCATCTCTTCATCCATAGCAACTTTCCAATCTGCATTTTTAGGATCTCTAGTAGCTTCTTTGAAGTTGGAGGGAACTTCATCATCAACAATAGGAAAAGCAAATGCAACTGTATCTGTAAAACGAGATGGTCGTTTGATATCTCGTCTTTGCCTTCTTGCTGCAATTGATTCTTCGTGCTGGGGAGGGTTAGGAACTTCTTCCTCATCCTCAGTATCAACCACATCATCTTCATTTTGGGCAGGATTTTCAACTGAAAGCTTTTCTAACTCCACCTGTTGGAGAACTCTCCCATTCTTCTGCTGCTGTAGATCACCAGTCGACTGCTCCTTTACACCAGTCGACTGTCCCGAGCTTCTACTGTTCACCTGTTGGAGAACTGTCCCACTCTTCTGCTGCTCACCAGTCGACTGTTCTCGTCCACCAGTCGACTGTCCCGAGCTGATCATGCTGGTCTCATCAAAGGTGACATCCCTGCTGATTACTAATTTTTTCTAAACTGGACACCACAACCTGTAACCTTTGACACCAGTACTAAAACCAACAAATATAGCCTTTTTGGCTCTTGCATCAAGTTTAGTTTCAGTTACATGAAAATAAGCAGGACAACCAAATATATGCAAAAAACTATAATCTGATGCAGGTTTACCACTCCATACCTCAATAGGCGTTTTGCCTTCAAGTGCTGCTGACGGTAAACGGTTGACAATGTGGCTTGCATATATAACAGCTTCTGCCCAAAATGTCTTCTTCAATCCAGACTGTGCTAGCATACATCTCACCTTCTCAAGTAAGGTTCTGTTCATCCTTTCTGCAACCCCATTTTGCTGTGGAGTCTTCCTAACTGTGAAGTGCCTCTGGATCCCTTCATCTTCACACAATTTCAGAAACGGATCGTTCTTGTATTCCCCTCCATTATCTGACCTCAGAACCTTAATCTTCCTACCAGTCTGATTTTCAACTTTCTTCTTCCAACTTGTGAACAATGTCAAAACTTCATCTTTGTGCTTCATGGTATATACCCAAACTCGTCTGGAGTAGTCATCAACAAATGTAACAAACCAGTGTCTACCACTCATAGAAGGTGTCTGCGTAGGGCCCCAAACATCTGTGTGCACATAATCGAGGATACCCTTTGTCTGATGTACAGCTGTACCAAATTTCACCCTAGTTTGCTTACCCAAAACACAATGTTCACAAAATTCCAACTTGCACCCTTTAGCATCTTTAAGCAATCCTTGCTTCACAAGCCCCTGCAAGGCCTTTTCTCCTGCATGCCCGAGTCGCATATGCCACAACCTAGTAGAGTCGGGAACAACCTGTTTAGGCCTTTCAGTTACACTGGCAGCCTGACCCAAATATGTTTTTCCCTGCAAGAAAAACAAGTTCCTTTTTTTTTGCCCTTTCATCACCACGAGTGATCCGCTAGTCACCTTCAGAATGCCACCTTCACTAGCAAATTTCAATCCATTGGCCTCCAAAGCACCAAGTGAAATCAAATTCTTTTTCAAATCTGGAACATACCATACATCTGAAAGCTCCCTAATAAGACCATCGTGCATTAGCAATTCAATCTTCCCGATTCCTACCTTCTTACAAGGTGCATCATTTCCCATTAAAACTACCCCACCATCCATATACTCTCAAGAAGTAAACCACTCCTTTCTCCAAGACATATGATAGGATGCTGCTGTATCAAGGAACCATACCTCTTGATAAAGTGAGGGACTAGTTGCAAGTGCATAAGAAAAAACATCATCACTATCTACATTATCAACAATCACATTTGCAGTCGAATTTCCCTTATTTCGTAGCTTAGGACAATCCTTTTTCCAATGCCCCCTTTCATGACAGAAAGCACATTCATCTTTGGCTGGTATCTTTCTATCCTTTGAAACTCCTCTCGATTTGGAACGAGATTTGTTTCCCTTTTTCCCAGATTTGGTCTCAGATCTGGTCTCAGTTCTATCCCTTACAATCAATGCCTCAGAAGTTTCTCTATCAACCATTTTATCCCTTCTCCTAGTTTCATTATTCAACAGAGCATTTGCAACATCTTCATATTTCACAGTATCCTTTCCATATATTAATGTTGTTGCTAAATGATCATAACTTTCAGGTAATGAATTCAACAGAATTAGGGCTTTATCTTCATCTTTAATTTGCTCATCCAAATTTAACAAATCAGCCAATAATTTATTAAATGATTCAACATGAGCGTTCATAGACATACCTTCAGTATAGGTGAAGCGAAAAAGCCTCTTCTTCAAATACAACCGATTCTCCAAACTTTTCCTTATGTATTTGTCTTCGAGTTTCTTCCACAACACCGCAGCAATGGTATCCCTCATCAAATCATACTTCTGAGCCTTTGCAATAAAGAGCCGAATAGTCCCACACGCAACTCGATTCAACTTCTTCCAATCTACATCGGACATATTCTTTGGTTTTTCTACCTCCAAAGCAACATCTTGTTCTTGTTGAACAAGAACATCCAACACCTCACACTGCCACATCCCGAAATTGTTTGTTCCATCAAATTTCTCAACTTCAAATTTTGCGTTGTGAATCGTTGTTCTGGATGAACTCGATCCCACACCATCCTTGTTTGCATCCGCATCACTCGCCATCTCCCTCTAGGTCGAACCGAAAGCTCTGATACCACTTGTGCGGAATACGAATCAAACAACCAATCACAGAGAGAAATTGCGAGAAAAACAGAAAACACACAAACACAAGGACACACAGATTTAATGTGGTTCGGCAAAACACATGCCTACATCCACGGGGCGGTTGGGGTTTCTTCTTCAAATTAATCACCAATGGGTGAAACAAACCCTTACAAGAGATGACGGCTACAAATCCGAATAGAGGTTTCTAATTTTCGTCACTACTTACAAAACCCTAACGGGTTGTATTTATAGGGAAACTATTGGGCCTTTCGAAATGGGCCTATTCTGGATTAAAAACCCGCCTACAGTCGACTGATCATCTTACCAGTCGACTGATAAATACTTCGGGACAGTCGACTGAACCCACATGCAGTCGACTGACTACTGCTGTATCCTTAGCCTTTGAAAACTCCTCTCTGGACAGTCGCCTGATCCTCCAATCCAGTCGACTGATGTACTGGAACTTTCGATCGCTGTAGATACAAACCAGAATCGAGCCATTATCCAACAAAAACTACACAAACAGCATCCAAAAACTCCGAAACTTTGCGAGTAGGTCAGATTTGCCACACACAAGCCAACGCAACTTGTAGAAGTGGGTTTGGACTCACGGTTTGCAAGATATGTCAATGTATCACATTCACTCATGAAAATGAATGAAAAGCGATACATTGCATTATCTCGCAAACCATGAGTCGAAACTCACTTCTACAAATTGTGTTGGCTTTTGTTTGCTGAGTCTGACCTACTCGCAAAATTTCGTATTTTTTGGATTTTGTTTGTGCGATTTTTTTGTGATAAGTCACTCAACAAATATCAAAGTATAATTGTTGTTGTCGTTGATATACGAGACAAATTCGCCCAAATGGCATCAAATTTTTTTGAAAGTTTGCGTGTAGATTGGACTCACCATTCTCGAGCCAATGCAACTTGTAGAATTGTGTTTCGACTCACGGTTTGTAATATATGGCAATGTATCGCTTTCACTTACAAAAAAGAGTCGAAAGAGAGACACGGCCGTATATTGCAAACTGCGAGTAGAAACTCACTACTGCAAGTTGTGTTTTCTTATGTGTGGTTAGTCTGACCTACTCGTAAAATTTCAAAATTTTTGGATCTCGTTTGTGCGCGTTTACAAAAAAAAAACGATATAATCTACAACTACAACTATAATTTGGAAAAAAAACTACTTCTACAATTCAACCATCTACAATTATTAATAAAATATATACAATACACATCAAACAACTAACTACGCATTACACAAAAAATGTAAACTAAAAAATTTAACAAAAAATTCAATCAACCAACATAGCTACATCTACTTGCTAGAATCGAGTGAATACCTTGCACAATGCAGGTCTTTGAGAAGGAGAGAGAGAATGTGGTTGCGCTACTGTAGACGGAGGAGGAGGACAAGGGTTTGGGAGAGCTCGTTAGGGTTAGAGTTTTTTGGGATCGGGCGACTCAAAGGCTTCGACAAGAGTTCGAGAAGAGGGAGAGAATGAGTTAGAGAGTCAAGTGACGGAGGATGGGTGGATTAGGTGAAGGAGGAGCTAAGGTTTCGAGTTTGGGTTCGGGAACGAGCAAGCAAGAGAGAGGGTAGTGTGAGAGTGAGAGATAAAATGTAGGAGGAAAGCAAAATTTGTATAAATATATTATTAAAACACATGTATAACCTAAGATGTTGTTCCACACAACGTCCTAGGCTATACATAGACCGTTGTGTGAAGCAACGACCAAGATTGGAAGATGGATTTCGCAGTACCTAGGCCGTTGTTGGGAACAACGACTTAGGTTAAAATTTGGCCAAAAAAATACAAGCTGATCAGCGTTGAGCATGAGAGAGAGAGAGCGAAATGCTAAGTGAAGAGTTATTTGGGGGCAAAATTCCAATTTTACCCCTCCGAAGTTAAGTGAGAGAGGAAGATGGGCGGGATCGATCCTGGCCACTGGATCATGATCGAAACGATCCAACGGCCACGAGCTCGATTTACAACGGGTCTGTGCAAACATACCCGTTTGCAACGGAGCATTTCCCATATTAAAATTTACTATGTGTATAGTTATTTTCGGGTAATTATGAGATTCTGAATTTCAATGTTTTGACACATTTTGTGGGCGATAATCCATCACTCTTTTATCGATTTTGGGAAATAAAAAGTTCTGATCTTTTGGCTAGTTTTGTGAGCTATATTCCATCGGCTTCGGTCGATATTTAGAAAATCATAATTTCAACTTTTTGGACAAAATTTTCAACATATTTCCGAAAATTTTAAGTTTTTACTATATTAGTTAAGATTTTGGGGGCTATAGTCCACCATCCTCAACAATTTTGAGAAATGCTGAATTTCACTATTTTGGTCAGATTTTGTGAGTATAGCCTGTTGTTTTCGAGAAATTCACTATTTTAGCAAGATTTTATGGGCTTGTAGTTTACTGTTTTCGTCTGATTTAGAAAAATTCTGAATTTAACATTTGTCGGTTATAAAATCACCTTTAATGTTGATTTTGAATAATTCTGAATTCCACTATGTTAGCCATATTTTTGAGCTATAGTCCACAATTTTTGACTGATTTTAACAAAATTTGAATTTCATTGTTTTAGCTTGCGGGCTATAATCCACTATTTTCGCCATATTTCGATAAAATTTAATTCACACGTTCAGCAAGATTGTGTGTTGTAATCCACCATTTTCCAAAATTGATGAAAACTGTGGACTATAGCTATCATAATCTAGCCAACACAATGAAATTCATAATTTCATTAAAGCGGTGGAAAATAGCCCATAAAATCGAACAAGAACAATGAATTTCAGAATATATAAAAATCATGATAAAATGGTGGACTATAGCTCAAAAACATGAAAATGGTGAAGTTGAAATTCATAAAAATTGGCCATCACACAATAATAACTGAAATTCAAAGTTGCACAAAAATTTACCGAAATAAGTGAAGTAGCCCACAAAATATGGGCAGAACAGTAAAATTAAATTTTTTTCACAAAACCTACCGAAAATGGAGGATTATAGCCAAAATAATGAGATGAAAATAGTGAAATTCGTATTATTATTTTTTCAAAACCAGGCATAAAATAGTGGATTATAGCCTACAAAAGAATAGAGAAATTCAAAAACTTTCAAACTCGGTTGAAAAATGTGGAATATAGTCCAAAAATTTGGAGCAAAACTTTCATATTGAGAATTTCTCAAAATTGCCGACAATGGGGGGACTCTAGCTCACTTAATCAGACGAAAATAGTGAAATCCAAAAAAATTTCTCAAAATCAACAGAAAACGACGGGCAACCCCACAAAATTTGGCCAAAGAAGTGAACCTTGAAATTTGTCAATATCGGCCGAAAAACAGTGGATTATAACCCATAAATCTGACCAAAATAATGAAATTTCAAATTTTCTCAAAATGGACGAAAACAGTGGACTTTAGCACATAAAATCATGCAAAAATAGTGAAATTCAGAATCTCTTAAAAGCTTCGGAAACCGTGAAGGGTCCAAATTATTGGTCTAAAGTAATGAAATTTAGAAAAATTTAGATTGGCTAACAACGATGGACAAATAACCCACAAAATCTGGCCAAAACAGTAAAATTTGGAATTTCGCAAAATTGACAAGAAACATTGGACTATAGCCTATAAAAGATGGATAGAATAGTGAAATTCATAATTTCACAAAACTGGACGACAATGATGGAGAATAGCGCCCAAAATCTGTACAAAATAGTGAAAATTGTAATTTATGAAATTTAGCCGACGAAATCAGACAAAAATAAGGAAATTCAAAATTTCCCAAAATTGGCTAAAATCCTTTTTTGTACAACTAACAAAATCTGCCAAAATAGTGAAATTTCTAATTTCACTAAATCGCCCAAAAAAATGGTGGATTATAGCTGACAAAGTTTGACCAAAACAGTTAAATTTGGAAATTTTCAAAATAGGACGTGAATGACACACACTCTTGTTGAAACAATGAAATTCCGAATTTCCTAAAATTTGGCCCAAAAATGGTGAATAATCCATAAAATCAGCCCATAACTGTCACATTAAGAATTTCTTTAAATATGGTGAAATTGTCAACTATGGACCACAAACTCTGCCAAACTAGTGAAATTTAATATTTATCAAAATTGGTCGAAACGATAAACTAACCCACAAAATCGTGAAATTGAAAATGATCACAGACTCGACTAAAAACAATGGAGAATACAAAATCTAGCCAAAATAGTGAATTTCTAAATTTCTCAAAATCAGCTAAAATCTTTAGACTAGATACCACAAAATATGGCCACCATAATGAAATTCATATTATCTCAAAATCGGACAAAAATGGTGGATTATATACTCAAAATCAGACCAAAATAGTGAAGTTCATAATTTATAGATTCCAGGCAACAATGGTGGACTATAGCCACAAAACCTGACAAAAATACAAAAATTGGTCAAATTTTGTGAAGTATAACCACCAAATCTAGCCAAAAGGTAAAATTCAAACTTTCATCGAATCAGTCGAAAATGTTACAATATTTTCGGCTCAAACCCGAAATTGCGAAGGATTTTTATAAGGAATTAGATCCCGCCCACCCCAGTTCAGGTTGGGCATTGGGCTGGATGAGCTGATTTTTCGGGTTTATATATATATAAAGAGAGAGAGAGAGAGAGAGAGAGAGAGAGAGAGAGAGCTTCCATTACAAACGGGTCTGTTTACACAGACCCATTGCAAACGGAAGCCCCGACCGTTGGATCAAGTTCATCTTGATCCATTGGCTGTGATCTTCCCCGCCCATCTCCGTTTCTTCACTTAAGTGAGGAGAGGGTATTTTTGGGGTTTTCACCCCCAAATAAATCTTCACCTCCTTCACTCTTTCACTCACTTTCTCCATCTTCTTCCTTTCTCTCTCTCTTCTGAGCTCTCTCCTGAAACCCAAATCCCAAACCCGACAGCCTTCACCCCCAAATAAAATCTTGCTCTATGATAAAAACCCAACAAAAGTCGTTGTTTCAAGCAACATCTTTTTATTATCTAGGTCGTTGTTTGAAACAACGGTTTAAGATTAATAAAATTTGAGGAGAAAATCTTGCTCACTGTTAAAAACTTTTCTTTTTGAACAAACAGAGGCCATTGTTTCAAACAATGACTTTTTATAACCTAGGTCGTTGTTTGAAACAACTGCTTAAACTTAACAAAATTTGAGGAAAAAATCTTGGTCTCAGATAAAACTTGTTTTTTTTATTCCATTGAAGTCGTTATTTCAAACAACGACTTCTTATAGCCTAGGTCGTTGTTTGAGGCAAATGCTTAAGGTTAAGCAAATTTGAGTGAAAACTCTTGTTCTTTGACATTAACTAGCCTTTAATTTTTTTTCATTTCTTTTTTCTACTTTTTTTGTGTGGGAGAAGGAGGGGGGATTTTCATGAAGAAGGTGAAGATTTTTTTTGTTTTTGTTTTTTTGTTTTTTTGTGTTTTGAATATTTTAAAAATGTTATGACATCTTATTTTATCAATTTTCAACTATAACTCTCTCTTCACTGTACTTATCTTCGCTTATTGTAGTCTTCAATAAAGGGTACTGGAGTTACTTACGCTATTGTCTCCAGTAAATCTGAGTCTTTTGGTTGAAGAATTCAAACAAATATTTGACCCTCCAACCCTAAGCCTAACCTTGCATCTAACCCTACCCTCCAACCCTAACCTCCATTTCCACTTACAAGTTCTATAAATAAAAATTAAAACTGAAAATAAAAATAGCCCGTAAACATAGAAAGGAACATAAGTTTTTTACAACACACAATTCCCCAAAAAAATCACAATTGGAAATATATTTGGACAAGAAGAATGTAATTAAGTAAGAAATTCAGTGCGCTTCAGAACGGAGAGTCATCAGATCCCACTGTGTGGTAAAAGCCACAACACGGTCAGTACGAAGATAATTTCATCTCACGTATGAAAATAAAGTCCTAAATTTAAAATGACTAATTTTAAATTTAGGACTTTACATGTGATTGCATCACGTATAAAAACCGATATTATAGTAAAATTAATTTTTAAAAAATCTTATTAAAATCAACCAAAAAAAGTAAAATAAAGTCTAAAGGAAAAAAAAATAAAAAATTAAAATGATTAAGCCATTGTCTTTTTGAACCAACTAGGTCATTGTTTGAGACAACAGTTTCAACTTAAGCAAATTTTTGGTAGTGAGCCTTGCTTTCTGACTTGAACTTTCCCTTTAGTTTTTCCTTTTTTTTGTTGTGGGTGGTGGTGGTGGGGGGGTATGAAGGAATATTTTGCTGTATTAGGCCACTTTTGAATCCCACTACACCATCAACCCACCCATAACAACTTCTTGAATTTTTAAGAAGTAATGGATGGAAATTCAAGTGAGAGCTCTGAGAAATGGGAGGAATACATCTTTTGGGATCATGTAAATCCTAAGGGAAAGCTGTTTTACAGGGTTATGCTGGATCAGGATGATTTCACCAACAACATGGTAACTTTGTCCTTTTGATTCACTTTGTCAAGCCAATTCATGCATCCGTGCATTAATTGTAGTTTGGATTTTGAATTCCAAAAAAAATGTAGGATTAGGGTCAGGGTAGGGTTATGGTTATATGTAGGGTTATGATTACTTGTTTGGGGGTGAAGTATCCGTTTGAATTCTTCAACCTAAAGACACTGATTTATATTATAGGTGACAACGGCTTAAGTGACTCCAACACCCATTATTGGAGACTACAATAAGCGAAGATAAGTACAGTGAAGAGAGAGTTATAGTTGAAAATTGATAAAATAAGATGTCATCACTTTTTTTAAATATTAAAAACACAAAAAAAAATATTTCTTCACCTTCTTCATGCCCCCCCCCCCCCCCCCCAAAGTACAAATAAAAAAAATTAAAATTTAAAGGCAAGTTAATGTCAAAGAACAACAGTTTTCGCTCAAATTTGCTTAACCTTAAGTAGTTGTTTCGAACAACGACCTAGGTTATAAGAAGTTGTTGTTTGAAACAATAGTTTCAGTGGGTTCAAAAGGACATGTTTTTATCAGAGAGTAAGATTTTTTGCTCAAATTTTGATAAGCTTAAGTCGTTGTTTCAAACAACGACCTAGGTTATAAAAAGTCATTGTTTCAAACAACGGCTTCTGTTGGTTCAAAACGGCAAGTTTTTATCACAAAGCAAATTTTTTTGCTCAAATTTGGGTTAAACAATGATTTAGGTTATAAAAATTCGTTATTTGAAACAACTGCTTCTGTTGGTTTAAAAAGACAAGTTTTTAACAGAGAACAATATTTTTTGCTCAAATTTTGTTAAGCTTAAGCTGTTGTTTCAAACAACAAACCTAAGTTAAAATTTAGAAGAAAAAAAAAACAACTTTATCAACAGCTCCCATACGAGAGTATCCAATCATCACATTCTTGTCTTACCTCATGGTGTTTCCAAAATCAACAATCATCACATTCTCAAGAACAAGTCCATAATTAACTCAACTCCACATAAAACTAACAACAAAATCAATATCAACAACAACAACAACAAAAACAACCACAACAAACTTCTTCCATCCGCACTCATCCATCCACATTCTTTCCTCATTGAATCTTCATATAACAACAATAACAACCAAAACAATACACAATATTACACCTGTTATCTCATTTACAATTCCCAAATAACAATATTAAAAAAAGCAATTACATATACATATATACACATTTATAATTATAAATTTCTTTGAAGATCACAATCAAGCTTCCTCCAATCAAAACCTGCGAAAATCTTAAATTTCAAACAAAGTAAATGAGAATTATTAGTCTCAAAACTTTAAAACATACACAATTAAAATTTATCCCACAACAGTTCATCAGAATTATCGTCGGAACTCTCTTCACTGGTTGGATCCAATTATTGTGCATTGGTAGCGAAATGACAAGATTGAGTTAGTCAACTTTTATCTATCCGCTTCAACCTAAATAAGCAAGATCGAGTGAGTCGATATTTTTTAACTAAAAAAGAGATATTTTACCTAGCAACTTTGTTTGGACAATTTCTTGAATTGTGCTTTTGTCCCCGCATACCGCAAACATTGCACCGTCTAGGTTTTCATTGAAATTGCTCTCTTATCAGCTTCAATATCTTCTCGCTAGGCCTTCCCTTTGTAATGCACTGTCGAGGGTCTCCCACGGCAACATGAGACATATCCATGTCTGATCCATATGCATGCCCATTACCTTCAACATGTTTTTCACTACTTTCGGGTTGTGCAATACCTTTAGGATGTCCACTCAATTCGGGTTGCATAAGATAAACTCCTTCAATGCTCTTGAGCATGTGTTCGAGCATGTATTTGTAACTTTCATCGGAAGAACAACCAAGATCGACCATCTATTTTGCGTGAAGGCTCAATTCACAATAGCAAGAAGCCAAATTCCCGCTAGTGCCTTCATGAACGGATGTATAGCTTCTTCTCATGACATCCCGGGTTCATCTTCTTGTAATATATTGCTCTGGTAGTACAGTGTGATTGGTGAACTAAAGAACCGCCAAAATATATTTGCAATGAATGCCTATGAATTCAAATAAGAAACAACCACAAGTAGTCATTTGACGGAATTTGCAAAATTGAACCGCCATTCCCAGTTCTAAATTTCCACAAAGCTTCACAAAGAAAGCTGCACTATCCGCTATGCCAAGTGGCAATGAAAGTTATATTATGTAATATGCTTTTCTGTATTTCATCTTGGAATTTGTAAAAAAGCTTCAATGTGTAGGCTCGTGCCATTTGTTCCTCTATAGGCCATCGGATCTTCAATTTTGGTCTCTTCTCATGATTACGATAATTTTCTTTAAGTTCCTCCTATCTTTGCCTTGCTAAGACTATCGAATATGACGATAAATTCATGTAAGGAGTACTTCTTTTGGGTGTGAAGCTTCAAGAAAGAATGCATAGACTCGATCCGTTGGCTACTTAACATGCCGACCCAAAATGACTCTTGCATAGACAGGGGTTCATTTCTCACAAATTTCAAATAGATTGTTCAACCATTTGTTATTCTCAACTTCGTATTGCAAAATTAATAATTTCCATTTTCCTTCAAAATCACCTATAAATTCATAATTATAGATGATACTCTGAAAAGCATCCCTAAACTTATCAGTTTCATTTGACATATGCACTTCCTGCGGTAACTTATCCAAAACATGCCAAATGCAATATTTATGTCGTGTTTGAGGGAAAACTCTCTATACTGCAACACTGATCCCACGATCTTGATCCATCACCATGCCGAATGGAGCACATCTAACTACTTTTCAAAAAACCACACAAATGAAGAGGGCTTCTCATTTGGAATGAACCCACAACCTAAGAAAGTTGATTGCTAATAATGATTTTATTCCAACAAATAGAACAAATAACATTCCATATCGGTTCGTGTTGTGCATTGCATCAAAGGAAACTACATCCCCAAATTCTTTATAATTCATCCTAGCAGTACCATCCGTCCAAATACAATGAGACAATCGGCCTTCGGCATCTAGTTGGAAATCATAAAAAAATAACGGATTTTTGCTCTTCAAAAAATTTAATCAACATTTGACCGTCGTGTCCTTTCATAGCTTCCCTCGAGTCTCTCTCGTGATTTCTAGCATCAGTCTCCACTAGCACTTTCAAAGAAAAGCATTTGCTTGCTAGTTCTTTTACCTGATTTCGACACACTACGATTTTGGGACAACAAATATCTTCTACCGGGTGAAGTAAATTCATGATTGTTTGGTTCATGAAATGAATAAAAAAAACCATGTATTACTTTCTTCGTTTGGTTTCACACGAACGAAAGTTTCTCAACTCGTTCTAGAAATAGTTCCCCGTCTAACATCATTAGACTTACTCGGTGACACCCCATATTTATTACATAGATATGACTTATCCACTACCTCGTTTTCTTTTAATTCATTCCCATCCTTACGCATTTGGAAACCCGCACATCTAGCATAACTTTTATAAAAATTATCTGCTTCCTCTAGAGTGTGAAACGTCATACCTATCTCTACTTTGAGGTGCTTGTCAACTTGTGACTGAGATTCACCTTCTTGTGCAGACACAAAATTGTCACCGGCAATAGAATTTTCTTCATCAAAATCCATATCTAACATAAAAGTTAATACAATATTTCTCATTACACTATTCAATAAACCGAATCACACTATTCTTCATATATATTTATACGAAATAACATACATGAAAAAACTGCACAAATTGTAACAAAAAATTACAAAACTTTGTGAGTAGGTCGGAATCACCACACACAAGCTAATGCAACTTGCAGAAGTAAGTTTCGACTCACGGTTTGCGAGATACGATCATGTATCAATTTTATTTTTTTGCTTATATGAAAGTGATACATTGCCGTATCTCGCAAACCGTGAGTCAAAACTCACTTCTACAAGTTGCATTAGCTTGTGTGCGGTGCGTCCGACCTACTTGCAAAGTTTCATAATTTTTTGTTGTCGTTTGTGTGGTTTTCTATGTTTCCGTACACAAAATAACCAAAATTATAGTTGTTTTTATTTGATACGTGAGAAAACTGCACAAACGAAAACCAAAATTTATGACAAAACTTTGCGAGTAGTTCGGATTCACCATACACAAGCTAACACAACTTGTAGAAGTGAGTTGTGAATCACGGTTTGCGAGATACGGCCATGTATCACTTTATTTTTTTTTTGTTGTTGTATGAAAGTGATACACGGCCGTATCTCGCAAATCGTGAGTCAAAACTCACTTCTAGAAGTTGTGTTAGCTTGTGTTGTGAATCCAACCTACTCGCATAGTTTCATTATTTTTTGTTGTCGTTTGTACAGTTTTACTAATATCAAACAACAACAACAACAACAACAACTACTACTACTACTACAAATACATCTATAAATTGAGTGAAGAACAACAACTACATCTACAATTATCAAAAAACTATATATAATATACATCAAACAACTACATCTACATAACTATACATCACAAAAATAAATTCAAAAAATTCAAAAACAACTACATCTACAGAACAACATTTATGAAGCTAGGATTCTCGATTACCTAGCACAAATACGAATTTGTAAAGTGTAAATGTTGTCGACGATGTGTACGGATTTAAACGGCGAAGTAGGGTTTCGAATTCCCGATTGGGTTTAGAAGATTGGAGGATGAGGAGGAGCGCGTTATCGGGGGAGTTTCGGGCTGACAAAAGAGAGAAGGAGGAGGAGAAGAGCACGTCGCCTTGGGACTATTGGGGTGGAGGAAGAGGAGGAGGAGGAGGAGGGGTATTATTGTTAGGGTGTTGGGTTTTGATTGAAAGAGAGCAACGGGGAGCATAAGAGACGAGAGAGCGTGTGAGAAAGAGAGGGAAGGAGGTGGGCGGTCGGGAGGAGGAGGAGGCCCCGACAGTCGGTGGAGGGTTTGGATTTGGGTGTTGGGGTTTTGGTGGGTTCAGGAATGTGAGAGAGAAAGAGAGTAGGGAGAGTGAGAGAGAATTGCGACGGAGTGAAGGGGTATTTTGGAGGTTAAATACCCAAAATAACCCCCCCCCCCCCCCCCCCCCCCCCCGGTTTTAGTGAAGAGGATAAGGGGTTTGGGCATGGAGAATCATGGCCGATGGATCATGATCAAGTTGATCCAATGGCCCAAGATCGGGTTTGCAACGGGTCTGTGCAAACATACCCATTTGCAATGGAAAGGGACTCATATATATATATATATATATATATATATATATATATATATATATATATATATATATATATATATAGTGAGTGAAAGAGAGAGAGAGAGAGAGAGAGAGAGAGAGAGAGAGAGAGAGAGAGAAATATTCCGTTGTGCACTAGGCCTCCGTGTGCACTCAGCCTTCCCACCTTCGTTTCGACGATCCTAACGTTCACATGGGATCTACACGTCTAAATTAGTCTAAATATGTAAAATCAAATAATTTGAAATTCATTTGCCCATCCATCATGTGACTATAAAAAACAACGATTTTTCAACCATACAATTTTGTAACGCTTCAATAGATGGGCAAATGAATTTTAGATGATTTTATTTTACATATTTAGACTTTAGATATGTAGATCAATGTGAACAGTTCGGATCATCGATACGTAGGCGGGAAGGCCGAGTGCACACGAGTGCACATAGAGGCCTAGTGCACAACGGAACATTACTCTCTCTCTCTCTCTCTCTCTCTCTCTCTCTCTTTCTATATATATATATATATATATATAGACACTTTTTTCCTCTCTAAAAATATAAATAAAATATATATGGGCTTATGTATCTATTTCTATTATAAAAGCAAGAATAAAGAATAAAATCTGTCCAGAGTCAATCACAACCCTTTGTTGATTTTGCTGATCAAACCGATCAGAGGCTATTATTGATTTGTGATAATTTATTTAGCTTTTATATTTAAACTAAATATAAATTATAATAAATATACCAAACTTTCCCCCTCTTCTCCTTCTCCCTCTCGTGTACGTCTTCCTTCTGATCGAAATCTCCAATCTTTCTCTAAACCCTAACCCTAACAACTTCCATCTCTCTCGAAACCCAAATCCTAACCCCAATTCCACTCCCGATCCCGACGCCTCTCCTCGAAACCCCCAATCCCTTCGATCCCCCCAATTCTAACATTTATCTCGTCCCGCCACTGCTTCCGTCGTCGTTCGCGCCATCCGTCCGTCCCCTTGGATCTCAGCCTCCTCCCCTCTTCTCCATGTCAGCCATCGCCACCTTCTTCCTCGCCACATCTGTCCATCTCGATTCTCATTAAAAAATGGCGAGTTTTTTTTTGTTCTGGGTTAATTTGATTGATAAATTTTTTATTATTCAGTGTATTTATTTGTTTATGTATAATTGTTACTACGATTGTAAGGTGAGGGCCCTAAATCTAAGATATCGCAACATACTTTGCTTGAGATAAATTTATAATTCAATTTAAGATTCTTTTTTGTTGGATTGGGTGTTCAAAAAGAGGGCATTGAAGCACAACATTTATGGAATCTATCACTACCCTCCTCCAATTCTGATTCTGGTTTATTTAGGCTTATACTGAGTTCGAGCAGAAAGGTATGATTTTTATTTCAATTGGTGCAATCGTTAATTTGTTTATTTTTTGTCTGTATTAATACATCAACATAAAATTTTTAAATTGCAAGAACCATGATAGTTTTACTTCGGACTCTCAGGTTTTTAAAGTACGCTTTGAATAGAGAAGAACAATATAAACTTGAAAACAGCTTATTTATATACTTGTTACATGAATTCCTTCAGACAATTTATGTGCAATTAATTTCATTTACATAGAAGAAAATTTGCAGTAAAAAATAAGGGAAAATATTTTCATCAAATAGTATCTAAAATATGCATAAACGGTGTTCTTGTTTGCATGAAAAAACTTTACCCATAATTTATGTGAATTAAATAAAATATATGAAGCAGGGGAAAGTCCATTGCATCTAAAAATTCTTTGATTGCAAGTAGGCAACTGTGCTCAAATTAATAGAATAATATGTATATTACATTCTCTTTATTTAAGGCTAGAAAATACAAGGTTTTAAGTTTTGTTAGCGTGATTTACTATTTTTTATGCCTATTGCTTAATTTGGAACTATTAGTTTACTCTTATATTACATCGTAGGGTTTGAAAGGAAATAATTTTTCTTGTGGACACTAGCAAATGATAGTATGATGATTTGAAAGGAAACAAATTTTGGTTGTATATTTTTGCTTATTCTACTAGGTCCCATAGTATCTCTTCATTTTTCTCAGTGCATGTTTTTCTTGTAGAACTGCATATACTTGAAGGATCTTTTGAGGACTCCAAAGAAAGAAAGAAAAAAAGCTTATTGTCAGTCAATATGTTTTATGTGATTAAAGTTATACTAGAATCTGATATCCACATAATTCACCTGTCTTCTTACAACATTGCTCTCCTCTCACATAGCCAAGTTATTGCATCAGGAAGGCATGAAGCTATGCAGATGTCCCACCCAGGTCTCGCTGGTACAGTTAATTCTTAGTACAATTTGAAGATTATTATCCACAGTGTTATTTTTTATAAAAATTTCTCCAGAGGCTTTCAGTCGGATGTCTCTCTGGAGTGATAGACACTTATTTTTGAACCTTTTAGCTACATATATAAAATAATCCCGTTCCTTAATAAAAGTTGATTTTTTCTTTAATGGTGTTAAAATTATATTATTATTATTATTTGTTTGAAATCCTGCATTCTTCTTCAATTTTTGTAAAAAGAAAATTTAAATTTCTCCTAGTCATTATAATTTGCTTGAACACTATGTTTATTGCAGGTAAAATTGTTGGGTCACACACTTTATTATCTATTGACAACCGGCTCAGGGTAGCAGACATTAGGAGAAGAATGTTGTGATATATCTCAAGTTTGTTTCTGTCAAAGCCTAATCCATTTTGCTCCCCCTAACTTCAATCATATCGATTTTCCAACTGAGGGCATTTTATCGATCTTTTGTATGCGTAAATACAATTTTAATCAATTCTCCCGCATTTTATCTTCAATTGGGGCAACCTCTACCTTTTTCCATATGCATTCATTTCATATTTTGTCCGTTAACGTGTTTCCATTCATCCACCTGTTAGGAATTGTGGCCTCAAATACACGTAGGGACGGGGTACTTGAAGTTGGAGAAGAAGAGGAGGAGACAAAGAAGCAAGAGAAGACAAGCAGCAAAGTAGAAGAAGTAGTCTGGAGGGTTGCGGTCGACTGACCTGGGAGTGCAGTCGACCGACCCTAGACTGAGAGTTCTTCGAGTGTATAAGTCCAACAGAGAATAGGACGGTCGACCGACCTAGGGGGTGCAATCAACCGGTCAGCTCTCTGGGTTGGTTCTACACGTTGCAGTCAACCGTCACTAGGGGTGCGGTCGACCGGCCACGTCGGCTGATTATTTTGGGCTTACGAGTTTAAAGGCCCAATTGCTATATTTGTGTTTATCTTTTAGAGTTTACTTGGGGGCTATATATATGGCCGTAAACTCTAGGGTTAGGATTAATTTGTGTATTGAGAGGTGGGTCGTTATTATTGTTCAACTTCAAGAGAGATTGTGCCAAGTGTTTCAAAGGTGAGAGAGAAAGAGATTGAGAGTTGTAATCTCTTTTGTAATCAATTTGTATTTCTTTGGGAATAAGAAGTATGGGTTATCTCTGTATATTGGTTGTGTTCGTGTGAGATCCATATATTGTGGTGGCTTGTTCTTGGTTCATTTAAGTCTTGTGAGTTTCTATTGCTTGTGGTGTGTTTCCGCTATTAGCACTACAAGTTGGGAGTATATTTCTCCGATAAGTGGTATCAGAGCAGTTGATTCAAGATGGCCGATAACAAGATGAAAATCGAGAGATTCGATGGGAGTGACTTTGCGATGTGGAAGATTCAGATGATAGCGTATCTTCGTCAGAAAGATCTTGATCATCCGTTGTTTGATGAAAAGTCGGTAGGTGCAGACAAGGATGCAATGGTCTTGGCGGAGTAAAATCGTTTGGACCAGAAGGCGTGGGGCGTGGGGCAGATTTAGTTGGGTCTAAGTAGGAAGACATTATTTCATATCTCGAAGGCAAAGACCACAAAGGAGGCTATGGAGATTCTTACGGATATGTATGAGAAATCGTCGGCATCTAAACAAATTCTTCATCTGAAGAAATTGGTTAATATGAAGTTGAAGGAAGGGGGTTCAGTAGCAGAACATGTGAACAATTACTGTATGGTTTACAACCAGATGGAAGCTGCAAGTTTGAAGTTTTTAGAGAGGAGGCAGTCATTGTTACTTCTATCTACTTTACCTGATAGTTATGGTACGGTGGAACAGACTATTACAGGCACTACGACAGATTTGACGACTTTACAGGATATGGTGAATAGCATTCTGAATGAAGAGGTGAGAAGGGTGAGAAACGGGAGATATCCATCATCATCTTCTAGAGATTCTGCTATGTACGTTGAGAAGAGACGTGGGAGACCTAAGAGCAGTTGAAGAAGAAAGGATCAGAGTAGTTCATCTGAGAGTGGGTCTGATAACAGCGATGAAGGACATGGGCCTGAGTGCTGGTATTTTCACAAAAAGGGTCACATGATGCGCAATTGTAAGGCTTATAAGAAGTAGGAGAAACTGAATAGAGATAAGCCAAAGGAAGTCCAAGGAGGGCTTGTTGAGGAGTTATGCTTATCAACTCGAGAGGAGTTAGGCACTCAAGATTGGTGTATTGATTCGGGAGCTTCTTTTCATTGTACTCCGAGGAGAGAGGTATTTGATGACTACGAGGAGGGTTCTTTTGGAGATGTGATCGTGGGGAATGGTCACCAGTGTCCTGTACATGGGATTGGTACTGTTCGCGTGAACTCCATTGATGATCAAAGTGTTGTCTTGCGAGAGACAAGGCATATTCCAGACTTGAAGGAAAATCTTATCTCGATTGGAAGGCTAGACAAGGAGGGGTTGTCTACTACAGTTGGTAGTGGGGAGTGGTGTATAGCTACGCTGCAGGTTCAAGGGTGATTGCAAAAGGGAAGCGTGAGGGAATGCTGTATTTGCTTAGAGACGTAAGGGGCGTTTCTCCTGTAGTTGACTCTCAGCCGGAATTGAGTAGTAGGTTGTGTGGGGTGCAACTGAGTTCTTTCAGTTGTGGAGGAGAGGTTACTAATTTAGTGAGAGTTGCTTGCCATAGAAGTGATCCTAGAGGGCAAGACGTTGCTGCGGAGAGGGTACTTTGCAAATTGGCAGTTGAAGCTTCAAGTCGCTCTTGTGTGATAGAGAGCACTGGTATCGATATGCGGAGTGATGTCGATGAAGGTAACCGAATGAGGACTGTAGGGGTTGAACAGTTTGCGAAGTTTGTGGAGGTGTCGTCCACGAAGGTTTCTAGTGTTGAGAGTGCATTGAGAGGCTTTGAACCATGTCCAGTGTTGATAGGGATCTTGCGAGTTGGGGAGTCTCATAACACAGAATCCGATACGGAAAATTGTTTCTTCGGTATTCGTGCTCTATGCAATTGGTGGAGCATATCCTTCATGAGGCGATGAGGGGTGGTTGGTGCACTCCACGTGGTGGAGTGGCGGAGGTGCTCTTCATGAGAGTGGGGAGTACTTGGGTCTTCTGTGAGAGTGGGAGATTGGCAGAGATAATGCGAGGAAAGATTGCAATAACTTTGAAGCGTGGTGTATTTGGTCCAAGTGGGAGACTGTTAGGAACTGTGGCCTCAAATACACGTAGGCACGGGGTACTTGAAGTTGGAGAAGAAGATGAGTAGACAAAGAAGCAAGAGAAGACAAGCAGCGAAGTAGAAGTAGTCTGGAGGGTTGCGGTTGACTGACTTGGGGGCGCAGTCGACCGACCCTAGACTGAGAGTTCTTCGAGTGTATAAGTCCAACAGAGGAGAGGACGGTCGACCGACCTAGGGGGTGCAGTCGACCGGTCAGCTCTTTGGGTTGGTTCTACACATTGCAGTCGACCGTCACTAGGGGTGCGGTCGACCGGCAACGTCGGCTGATTGTTTTGGGCTTATGAGTTTAAAGGCTCAATTGCTATATTTGTGTTTATCTTTTAGGGTTTACTTGGGGACTATATATATGGCCGTAAACTCTAGGGTTAGGATTAATTTGTGTATCAAGAGATGAGCCGTTATCATTGTTCAACTTCAAGAGAGATTGTGCTGAGTGTTTCAAAGGGGAGAGAGAGAGACTGAGAGTTGTAATCTCTTTTGTAATCTTTTTATTTCTTTGGGAATAAGAAGTATTGGTTATCTCTGCATATTGATTGTGTTCTTGTGAGATCCATATATTGTGGTGGCTTGTTCTTGGTTCACCTAAGTCTTCTGAGTTTCTATTGCCTGTGGTGTGTTTCCGCTATTAGCACTATAAGTTGGGAGTAGATTTCTCCGACACCACCTTAACATCCTCATTTCGGCTACACAAAATGAGGGTGTTAGGATGCATGAGTGGAAACACATCCAAAAAAGTGAGAAGTGGTTATCTATTGGTATGTAAAGAGAAAATGCAATGCATGCTAAAGTAAAGCAAACTTCCACCTCTGAAAAAACATCAACAGCTTGGTCATAATTAAACAAAAAAACAAAACAAGAGATAATCCTCAAGAACATAAATACAAAAATTCTATTGATTTATGAAGAGATTGGATGAGGCTGAGGGTTACGGAACATAGGATTAAAGTTAAATACACTGCAGTTTATGGGAAGAGAGAAATAACATTTGTTTTAAAAAAATTATTTGTGACAAAAAAACATACTATGATAAGAATTTCCAAGTTCATATCCTACTGGGCAGATGCAACAAGCTGAAATAAGAGAAAGTGTAAAGGATCTGTATTCACGAAGGGCAACTAACATGGTTGATGAAATGGTTATTTACTAGTAGGCAAAGAGAAAATGCAGTGCATACTAAAGTAAAGCAAAGTTGCACCTCTGAAGAAACTGTTAGATGATAGATTAGTTTAGTCCCACATTGAATAATGTATTGGTTTAGTATTCTCTTCTGTCCTATATATAGAAGACGTATTGTGCTATTGTACTCAGTTTAATCAATCAATAAATAATATTTTCCTATTCCTAATTCTAACATGGTATCAGAGCCTATTGTTCTATAAGGCCTATACTAATTTTATCCTCGTCGTCGAGGTGGAGTGGTTCTCGTCTTCATTGGAATCACTCCACCTCCCGACATCTCTCTTCCGTTCCCGCCAAAACCCTAATCTCCCCCAAAACCTCCCGTCAACCTTCTTCCTCTCCCAATCAAATTCTCCAAAATCTACAAAAAAATTTTTTCCAAACCCTAATTATTAATCCCAAACCTAGCTACTTAACCTTAATCCCCCCTCTTTTTTTCTCTCCCATTACTGTTCACCTCTCCAACACCCGCTCTCTCTGTTTCCTCCTCCAACCCGAACCCATCGCCCTCCGATCACCTTTGACCTTCGCTGCCACCACCATCCCCGTCTCCATCTCTCATCGTCCCTGTCCTTGTCAACTCCGAACCCATCGCTCGTCGCCCCTCCACCGCAACCCATCAATCTGCCTATCGCCATTAACCCAATCCCGTCGCTCTCCGCCATCCCCTCGCCATCACCCCCGTCTTGTCGCCCTCCATCATCGTCCTCATCATCTCATCCCTGTCGACTTCACCATTACTACCGTCGAAGTCGGGACGTCGTCTTCCCCTTTTTCGAGCGAAAACAGGGATTGCTCGTCGGAGTTTCGTCGAGGTCGCCGTCGTTGCGTTGCTTTCCAACCAGCGCCGCAGCTCGTCGCCGCCTCCAGTAGTCCCGAGCTCCTTGCCGACATTCGCTGCCGGTCACGTCGCTGAAGTCTCGCGCCAAGGTTGAAGACGAATTGTGGGTGGTTGAGGTTGCTGTTTGGTGTACGGGGAGAATGGATCTGCGATTGTTATTCTGTGTTTTGCCCTTGATTCGCTGTGTGGAGAGACCCTATTGGTCGCTTTGGCTATTTCGTGTTCGGCCGCATCAGATCTGATTTGTTGTCTGCTGTTTGGATCGGATCCGGTGTGGGGATCCGCTGCTCTAAGTGTTGCCGTTTTTCTTTTTTTTTTTCTTTTAAAAAAAAGTTCTTGTGCTTCTACATCCAGAACGTCAATGAACTTACTCCGGTTGATCGATCGTAAGTTTGAGAGGGGGTGTTATCAGCATCCAGTTCTCAGTTATCGACTATGTCTCAAGTCAGGGGAGAGATCCCATCAGTCTATTTCTCAGTTCAGGGGTGAGATCCCAGCATCGACTATGTCTCAAGTCAGGGGTAAGATCCCATCAGTCTATTTCTCAGTTCAGGGGTGAGATCCCAGTATCGACTATGTCTCAAGTCAGGGGTGAGATCCCATCAGTCTATTTCTCAGTTCAGGGGTGAGATCCTAGCATCGACTATGTCTCAAGTCAGGGGTGAGATCCCATCGGTCTACTTTTTAGTTTTCATCACATGCGACATCTAGCATCATTTTTGCATCACAGTTTGCCGTTTCTTCCATATCAGCATCGTCAGTATTCCAAACTCTTATTGCTTGAACCAACTTGAGTTTGAGAGGGGTGTTAGATGATAGATTAGTTTAGTCCCACATTGAATAATGTATTGGTTTAGTATTCTCTTCTCTCTTATATATAGGAGACGTATTGTACTCAGTTTAATCAATCAATAAATAATATTTTCCTATTCCTAATTCTAACAGAAACATCTAACAACTTGGTTATAATTAAATAAAAGCACAAAACAAGACATAATCCTCAAGAACATAAATACCATAATTCTATTGATTTATAAGGAGATTGGATGAGGCTGAGGATTACGGAACAGAATATGAATGACCGAGAATTGGAGTCAAATACACCGCAGTGTATGGGAAGAGAGAAATAACATTTGTTTTAAAACATTTGTTAGCGAGATAAAACATACTATGGTAAGAATTTCCATGTTCATATTGTAGGATAATGGCTCGATTCTGGTTCAGCTTGTTTATATCCATCGTATCTGCAGCGATCGAAATTTCCAGTACACCAGTCGACTGCATATGGGTCTCAGTCGACTGTCCCGAACGAAGTTTCAAAGGCTAAGGATACAGCAGCAGGGTACATCAGTCGACTGAATATGGGTCTCAGTCGACTGTCCCGAACTAATTACCAGTCAACTGATAAGTAGACCAGTCGACTGTAGGCAGGTTTGTAAACTAGAATAGGCCCATTTCGAAAGGCCCAGTAGTTTCCTTATAAATACACCCTTTAGGGTTTTGTAAGTGGAGGCACCTCTATTTGGATTTTGCACCCGTCATCTTTGTAAGAGTTTGTTTTTCGCCCATTGGTGATTATAGTGGAAGAAACCCCAACCGCCCTGTGGATGTAGGCATTTGTTTTTGCCGAACCACGTAAATCGTTGTGTTCTTGTGTTTGCTTGTTTCTGTTTTTCGCTATTTCCTTTTTTGATTGGTGGTTAATTCGTATTCCGCACAACAAGTGGTATCAGAGCATCGGGTTAGACCTAGAGGGAGATGACGAGTGAAGCAGATGCAACCAAGGATGTTGCGGGATCAAGTTCGTCCAGAACAACGATTCACAACGCAAAATTTGAAGTTGAAAAATTTGATGGAACCAATAATTTCGGGATGTGGCAGTGTGAGGTGTTGGATGTTCTGGTTCAACAAGAACAAGATGTTGCTTTGGAGGAAGAAAAACCAAAGAATATGTCCGAAGCAGATTGGAAGAAGTTGAACCGAGTTGCGTGTGGGACTATTCGGCTCTTTATTGCGAAGGCTCAGAAGTACGATTTGATGAGGGATACCATTGCTGCGGTGTTGTGGAAGAAACTCGAAGACAAATACATGAGGAAAAGTTTGGAGAATCGGCTGTATTTGAAGAAGAGACTTTTTCGCTTCACCTATACTGAAGGTATGTCTATGAACGCTCATGTTGAATCATTTAATAAATTATTGGCTGATTTGTTAAATTTGGATGAGCAAATTAAAGATGAAGATAAAGCCCTAATTCTGTTGAATTCATTACCCGAATGTTATGATCATTTAGCAACAACTTTAATATATGGAAAAGATACTGTTAAATATGAAGATGTTGCAAATGCTCTGTTGAATAATGAAACTAGGAGAAGGGATAAAATGGTTGATAGAGAAACTTCTGAAGCATTGATTGTAAGGGGCAGAACTGAGACCAGATCTGAGACCAAATCTGGGAATAAAGGAAACAAATCTCGTTTCAAATCGAGAGGAGTTTCAAAGGACAGAAAGATACCGGCCAGAGATGAATGTGCTTTCTGTCATGAAAAGGGGCATTGGAAAAAGGATTGTCCGAAGCTACGAAATAAGAAAAATTCGACTGCAAATGTGACTGTTGATAATTTAGATAGTGAAGATGATTTTTCCTTTGCACTTGCTGCTAGTCCCTCACTTTATCAAGAAGTATGGTTTCTTGATACAGCAGCCTCCTATCATATGTCTTGGAAAAAAGAGTGGTTTACTTCCTTAGAGTATATGGATGGTGGGGTAGTTTTGATGGGAAATGATGCGCCTTGTAAGAAGGTAGGAATCGGGAAGATTGAATTGCTAATGCACGATGGTCTTATTAGGGAGCTTTCAGATGTATGGTATGTTCCAGATTTGAAAAAGAACTTGATTTCACTTGGTGTTTTGGAGGCCAGTAGAATGAAATTTGCTAGTGAAGGTGGCATTCTGAAGGTGACTAACGGATCACTTGTGGTGATGAAAGGGCAAAGAAAAAGGAACTTGTTTTTCTTGCAGGGAAAAACGTATTTGGGTCAGGCTGCCAGTGTAACTGAAAAGCCTAAACAGGTTGTTCCCGACTCTACAAGATTGTGGCATATGCGACTCGGGCATGCAGGAGAAAAGGCCTTGCAGGGGCTTGTGAAGCAAGGGTTGCTCAAAGATGCTAAAGGTTGCAAGTTGGAATTTTGTGAACATTGTGTTTTAGGTAAGCAAACTAGGGTGAAATTTGGTACAGCTGTACATCAGACAAAGGGTATCCTCGATTATGTGCACACAGATGTTTGGGGCCCTACTCAAACACCTTATATGAGTGGTAGACACTGGTTTGTTACATTTGTTGATGACTACTCCAGACGAGTTTGGGTATATACCATGAAACACAAAGATGAAGTTTTGACCTTGTTCACAAGCTGGAAGAAGAAAGTTGAAAACCAGACTGGAAGGAAGATTAAGGTTCTGAGGTCAGATAATGGAGGGGAATACAAGAACGATCCGTTTCTGAAATTGTGTGAAGATGAAGGGATCCAGAGGCACTTCACAGTTAGGAGGACTCCACAGCAAAATGGGGTTGCAGAAAGGATGAACAGAACCTTACTTGAGAAGGTGAGATGTATGCTAGCACAGTCTGGATTGAAGAAGACATTTTGGGCAGAAGCTGTTATATATGCAAGCCACATTGTCAACCGTTTACCATCTGCAGCACTTGAAGGCAAAACGCCTATTGAGGTATGGAGTGGTAAACCTGCATCTGATTATAGTTTTTTGCATATATTTGGTTGTCCTGCTTATTTTCATGTAACTGAAACTAAACTTGATGCAAGAGCCAAAAAGGCTATATTTGTTGGTTTTAGTACTGGTGTCAAAGGTTACAGGTTGTGGTGTCCAGAACAAAAAAAATTAGTAATCAGCAGGGATGTTACCTTTGATGAGACCAGCATAATTAGCTCGGGACAGTCGACTGAGACCCATGGTCAGTCGACTGGTGATCAAAAGCAGCAGAAGATTGGGAGAGTTCTCCAACAGGTGGAGTTAGAAAAGCTTTCAGTTGAAAATCCTACTCCTGCCCAAAATGAAGATGATGTGGTTGATACTGAGAATGAGGAAGAAATTCCTATCCAAGACCCTCCCCAGTAGGAAGAATCAATTGCAGCAAGAAGGCAAAGAAGAGATATCAAACGACCATCTCGCTTTACAGAAACAGTTGCATTTGCTCTTCCCATTGTTGATGATGAAGTTCCCTCCAACTTCAAAGAAGCCACTAGAAGTTCTGAAAATGCAGATTGGAAAGTTGCTATGGATGAAGAGATGAACTCTCTTCATAAGAACAAGACTTGGGATCTA
Source organism: Hemerocallis citrina (assembly GCA_017893485.1). Lineage (NCBI taxonomy): Eukaryota > Viridiplantae > Streptophyta > Magnoliopsida > Asparagales > Asphodelaceae > Hemerocallis > Hemerocallis citrina. The sequence goes on along the minus strand of CM030361.1, from coordinate 109,131,381 downwards.
GTGCAATTACCAAAGGGGAAGAAAGCCATCGGTTGCAAGTGGGTGTATACGAAGAAAGAAGGTCCAAAAGACAGTGTTCGGTTCAAGGCTAGACTAGTTGCAAAGGGGTATGCTCAACAGGAAGGAATTGACTATAATGAAGTGTTCTCTCCGGTTGTGAAGCATCCTTCTATTCGGATTTTGTTGGCATTGGTAGCACAGTTTGATCTTGAATTGACACAGATGGATGTGAAGACTGCATTCTTACATGGGGACCTAGATGAAGAAATTTATATGTTGCAGCCAGATGGGTTTAAGACTGCTGGGAAGGAAAGTTCTGTTTGCAGGTTGAAAAAGTCTCTCTATGGGTTGAAGCAATCTCCAAGGCAGTGGTATTTGAGGTTTGATCAGTTTATGAAAGTGCAGAGATATTCCAGAAGTGAGTATGATCATTGTGTCTACTTCAAAAAATTGCAGGATAACTCTTTCATATATCTGTTATTATATGTGGATGACATGTTGATTGCCTCTAAAAATGCTATGGAGATTCAAAACTTGAAGAATCAGCTGAGTTCTGAATTCGAGATGAAGGATCTTGGTGAAGCCAAGAAGATACTTGGGATGGAGATAGCTAGAGACAGAGCAAAGGGCATAGTGAGTTTGACACAGAAGCAATATCTCTTGAAGGTGCTGAAACGGTTTGGTATAGATGAGAAAACTAAACCAGTCAGTACTCCCTTAGCCACTCATTTCAGAATTAGTTCTTCTCAGTCTCCAAGTACAGATGAAGAGAGACAGTATATGGCTAATGTACCTTACACTAGTGTGGTTGGCAGTTTGATGTATGCCATGGTTTGTACTCGACCAGACATCTCTCAGGCGGTGAGTATGGTCAGTCGATATATGCATGATCCAGGCAGAGAGCATTGGCAAGGGGCTAAGTGGATTTTGAGGTACATAAGTGGCACCATAGATGTGGGTTTGAAGTTTGAGAGGGATAACAATATTAGCAGGCTATTGGTGGGTTATGTTGATTCTGACTATGCAGGTGATCTAGATAAGAGGCGGTCTACTACAGGCTATTTGTTTACTATGGCTAGAGCACCTATAAGTTGGAGGTCCAATTTGCAGTCCACTGTAGCATTGTCTACTACTGAGGCTGAATACATGGCAGTTGCTGAGGCCATGAAGGAAGCCATTTGGATTCATGGACTTTTGAAGAGCTTGGGAATTCATCGGAAGAAGGTGGAGGTACACTGTGACAGTCAAAGTGCTATCCATTTAGCGAAGAACCAAGTTCATCATTCGAGGACCAAACATATTGATGTCCGTTATCATTTTGTGCGTGATTTGATAAAGGATGGTGATATTCTTCTGGTGAAGATTGGGACAGCTGATAATCCTGCTGATATGTTGACCAAAATTGTTGGGGCAGCCAAGTTCAAGCATTGCATGAACCTGGCTAATATTTTGCATGTTTGATGATTTGGAATGGGCGGTTGGGATGGTGCTTTGCTATTTGTTTGCTTAGTATGTGATATCATACTAAGGTGGAGTTTGGGCTTTTGTTGCGTTTGGTGATGAGCATTTGTTTTGGAGTATTTTTGGAGATTGCTTGGGCAACTTGGAAGATCTCGCCAAGGTGGAGATTGTAGGATAATGGCTCGATTCTGGTTCAGCTTGTTTATATCCGTCGTATCTGCAGCGATCGAAATTTTCAGTACACCAGTCGACTGCATATGGGTCTCAGTCGACTGTCCCGAACGAAGTTTCAAAGGCTAAGGATACAGCAGCAGGGTACATCAGTCGACTGAATATGGGTCTCAGTCGACTGTCCCGAACTAATTACCAGTCAACTGATAAGTAGACCAGTCGACTGTAGGCGGGTTTGTAAACTAGAATAGGCCCATTTCGAAAGGCCCAGTAGTTTCCTTATAAATACACCCTTTAGGATTTTGTAAGTGGAGGCACCTCTATTTGGATTTTGCAGCCGTCATCTTTGTAAGAGTTTGTTTTTCGCCCATTGGTGATTATAGTGGAAGAAACCCCAACCGCCCTGTGGATGTAGGCATTTGTTTTTGCCGAACCACGTAAATCGTTGTGTTCTTGTGTTTGCTTGTTTCTGTTTTTCGCTATTTCCTTTTTTGATTGGTGGTTAATTCGTATTCCGCACAACACATATCCTATTGAGCAGATGCAGCGAGCTGAAAGAGAGTATGAAAAGCGGCTTTATTCACGAAGGTCAACGAACAAGGTTGATTTTGAGGTACTAATAATACTACATGCAGGCGAAGCAATGACCACATATGCACTACAGGATTGTTTTTGCTTCATTTTTCTAGAATGGGTTTGCTTTTGGTACTAATAGAGAGGCTATAAACTAATGCTTAGTATGGTGAATGCAACATTTTGACATTGGAGGGAAGAAGTATTTTGCAAGGATGTAAAGTTAAGTGCTTATTTATGCTTCATTAAACATGCCCATCAATGAAACTTGAATGGAATATCTGCCAAATTTTCAATAAAAATGAATAATAATTAGTTTTTGTCGTTGCAAACAAGAAATCACTGGGTCTAAACAAATAGAAAAACCAAGCAGGAAATTAACATCCTCAAGAAACAATCAAATAGAGGTTTTTACTCAAAAAAACAATCTAATAGATAATACTTTAAGAACTTGCGAAAAAAGTTTAGAATTATGTCATTTGGTCCAAACACTTAACAGAAAGCTTGTCCACAGATACAATAAACTAAGTTGCAACCACCATTCTTTTCTCATATCTCAGGTTTGTATTGCTTCATATAGTTCCGTAATAAATTAAGCAGGAGCCATTTCAATTTTTTATTTTGTTAATCATGAATATCTTAAATTTAGCACTTTTATTAGAATGCTTATCATATTTGGCAATTTAATCTTTGATTTCTCCTACATCTCTGCAAATGAAGTTTGAGAAACCTGGGTCTCTTTCCAAATTAAAGGGAGATTATAAGAATTTTGTTAAATCTCCAAGAGTTTATTGTGAAACTAGAATAGAGGGTTGGTTAAGAAGGAAACTCTGGAAACGATGAATATGAGAACCAGATCTAAAAAGTGGTGCGTATTATACACAATAATCTGATCATAAAACTGTAGGGTACTGTTTGTATATTTAGTTGAGTAGAATATCCCTCTGCTTGTCTTTCTCTCTACTTTATCTTATTACAGTTCTCAAACCTCTCATCTTTCTGTTGTGCTACTGTCATTTTAACATGTTCATAAGATCGATTTTCATTTTTCTTTGTAAAAGATGACTCAAAATCACGATGCACACTGGCTTTGGCTGATTTAATATATCTTACCATGTGCATTATCAGTTTTCTTCATAATATGTCACCATTAAATTGCTAATGTTCCTTTCATTCTGATACATGTATATGCGTTGCTCAGGTTGCAAGTTCCTATGGGCTTCCACCTACACCAGCACGATGTGCTCTTTTCATTGTATACCAAACAACAATCCCTTATCTTGCAGAAATAATCAGGTTTTCCCTGTTCAAAACTATGTTTCTTTTATGTGCTCTGGTTCTCTACGATGGTTATATCGTGTTTCCTTGTAAGCACCGTCTTTTTTATGTTCTGTGCCTCATTAATGCATAGTTATTTGGCAGTTCGAGAATTAATTCTTAGTATGATGTTAGCTGACTCTCAATTTGATGAGATGCATGAAAGTGACCATCCCCGTAGAAACCAAGCAGAACCCTCCTTTACTGCTGAAAGCTCTTTGACAAGTGTACATATATCAGCTGTGTCAAGGTTGAGAGCTAGATTCTATGGTTTGTGGTTGTGGGCAGTTCTGAAGTGGCCTTCGGTAATATTAATACCTTCTCTGACCATGTTGTTGAATTTTTACATAATTTATAAATTATAATGTCAAGGCATCCTGCAAAGTTGTTTTCCTTTTTATTTAGTTCAATTTATTTCTAAATATGTAGTAGAGACTTTCATGAACTATCAATTGTTGAAAATTTATGATTTCCCTTAATATTTTATTTTAGATTTATGTGTGAGGTGATTGCAAGTATTTTACTATTTGTTTAAGTTGTTTTTCTTCTACATGATTCAGGTCCTTCCATTTGCTCGTGAAATTTTGCAGCTGGCTTTCCGTACAAACCTTATGTTCTTCTACTTTGAAGGCAATGCAGTATATTTGTTTCACACTAAGAAATATGTTTCTACTCTTGAAGTTCTGGAGTTAAAATTTTATTCTTTTGAAAACACTATATTTCTTCTGATATTGTGATATTTTATTGGCAGGTCTCTATTATCACTTATCAAAGTGTGCCTTAGGAATTCGTTATGTATTTATTGGGAAGGCACTAAATCACAGACCCACGTATGGAACAAGAAATGGGACTTAAGTTAACATCCAAATTTAGTTTCTGCAGTATAGCAGTTCACGTTAATAAGATTGTTTTATATTATAAAAATTTAGTAAAACTTTCTTTACAGTTCATGACTATGGTGACTTTTCCTTTGTTTATAATGATTAACCAGGACTTGTGCATAACTTGCTTTTATTTTTCCACTTATTTTGGGTACCATCTATGCAGTGCTTGATGCTTTGGATACATACATGGGAACAAAGAGAGTCTGATGTAGTTCATCTTATCGCCAATAGCTAATGAGCATGATTTGGATACAGAATTCAACATACTTGTAGTTCTAACAGAGAAGACAGAAAAAGGATTATCAGGTACTCTATAATTTATATTGTGCCATAATAGTTGTGAATCAAATTAACAAATTATCAGTTTAGTTATTGTTGCATTATACACGAGACCTAACATATGAATTAGCCTAAATTACTATAATGTGTATATCTGAGTGTGCGGTTTCCTCTTCGCATATTAGAGATACCCCCAGTATGTTCTCTTCTGGCAAGGGATAAAGAAAATCAGTTACAATTTGTTTGTTTTAGATGCATGTGAAAAATGAGATTTTCAGTTTTTTATCATGGACTCAATAATATGACATATTCTAGGGCAAGAATTGGGTTATATAAGTATATAGAGCATCAAAACTAAATGTGGGACGAAGTTTACTAATAGTGGGCTGACAAGTCTTTTGTCACTATTGGTTAATAATATAGTGGATAAATAGGTACTAACCCCCTTTTTTTTTCTGGAGACTAATGAATAACTATCAATTTAGAGTTTATTTATGATGTATATGTACTTAATGGTTTCTACTTAATTCAATAGACCAAGTATAAAACATGAATTGCTAGAAATTAATTTGACTTTTTTGGATTGGGCATTGAAATAAAAACTTCACATGCCTGGAATGGAGAAAACACATGAAAAGGGGTAGTACTTCAACAACTCAGTCTCTTGTTAGCTCTTGATGTTGATGATATCAGTATTTCATTCGATATACATCTCCAATTATATTATGAGCTGCTTCGGTGATATTGTTGCTTACTGGCTCACTGATTGTCATTAAATGTCTGTGCAAGTTGCCACTAAATTGCAGTTGGTAATGTTGCCTTGGTCACCACCTATAGTTGCTAAGTTTGTGAACTCCTTTTGTCCTCTTCATCTTTATCATATTTCAGTACTCTTTTATTTTATTTTATTTCATTGTTGTAATTGTTTATGGTTAATAGGACCTCATAATGAATATAATAGCAACCCTTCTTCGTATCATGGGTCTTTCATTTTATTTTTACAGGAATCAAATAGATGTCTAATCACCAAAGTTGGAACTTCCAGTCCCAGATTTTGAATTATCGGTTTTTATTTGATGCTTACTATTAGGTCATGAAGAGGCTAGCACACATGCTTATATTGAATGAAAGCAAAGCTTACTGGAGAACATGAATTCCTATTTTATGAATTGGGCCTCCAAGATTCAGATGCAAGTCATGGATTCAGTGAATTTCGCATCTTCTCATGGAATATTTCTAAGAAAGTAGGATAAGCTCCTATTCTAGTATGGTAGAGGCAACCTTGTTTTCCGTAACAGTCGATCCAAGGGAGTTAATATGATCTTCAAGGTGGAGTCTCCTGTTGTTTCCTTCATATAAGATGTTGTTATGGTTGGGATAAGCAAAAAAACATATATGAAGATTGCATGAGATGAAGATGCTAAAACTATTGCATCCTTCTAACACTTGAAAAGAAGCAACACAGAAGGCAGAACACGAAGTAGCTAAATAGATGAAGAATAGCAAGGAATGTTCTTCCATCTATTTTCGAGTTGATTTTTTCCAGTATTGAATTGCAAGTATTTGTTCAGTTAAATTGATCGATCAGTTAGATAATTGAAAGTCTCTAACATGAGTTATGATTGAGAATTGGAAGCTCGGTGTAAACCTGTTATATTTGAAGCATGTTATATCTTAAATTTGGTATAATAGGACATTATTTACTGCGATAATTTTATAATAGGCTAAATTTGAAAAAAATCTCCTTAAACTATCCTCTTTATGCGGAAACCTCACCAAACTTTTTTTGCGCATAAAACAAAACTCAAGTATAGTTGTAAAAAATCCACTTCGACGATGTGAGCTTTCTACTAAAATTGGCTGAGGTTTTTTGACAATAATGAGAAAGATGAATTATATTTTCTGGACAAACTTGCAAAGACGAATGATTACGATTTTGAAAATTGGGATTTTTGTAAAGTTTATGAAAGATTTGATTGGTGTATGAACTGAGTTGGTTTGGCCAAGATGCACTTATTTTATTACATATCATTACTATATGCAAACGTGTATTTAAAGATTTGAACATACATCATATTTGAACATACATCAGTTTGAGAGAATCTGCAAATTTCGATGGTTGAAATTCATGGTTTGCCTTTTAAGATGATTGACTTAGTCGAATTTGTAGGTTGAAGAATATGGGTGTGCTAAATGCAAGTATAGATAAAAAATTTAACATTTATATGCACCAAGTCACGTGCACTTGGTACACGGTAAATTTCAACTAGTATTAAAAAAATGTGCATCCAGTGCCTAAAATAACTTACAATAAGAATGATACTTATCTCGTTACTTTTCTTTAACCACATATGATTCAAATATACTATACAATGTAACCAACAAAACCAATTTGCCAAATTAGCTTATCAATTTGTTAAATTATCTTGGTTTCTAAGCATATTATGTTTTAAAAAAATGACATACACATATACTATCATAACAAATATTGTGTCCTAAAAATACATTTAGGTATACCTAGAATAGGTATGCACATTTTTGGCGGGTTAAGGTTGGTCGGGTTTAGGGTAGGTTTGAGGAATAATAAAACTCGTCCTCTTTGAATTTGAGCGGGTTTTCTAACACTCCAAAATCCTATCTTTCGGTTGGGATTGGGTGGGTTCGGGTTTGAGCTTGCCCAATGAACACCCCTGAGATAGATTATTGCTGGAAAAATATGACGAAAGTAGTGACTTTCAGAAAATTTCAAATTCGGCAGAAAAGGGAGGATTGCTGAAAACAGTGGCCTATAGGCCATAAAATCGGAGCAGAAGTGTCAAATTCATATTTTGCCCATAAAATTCTGTAAAAAAAATAGTGAAATTCGGAATATCTCAAAATTGATATAAAATAACTGTGAGCTATATAGCCCATAAAGCAGACTAAAACTGTGAAATTCTAAAATTGATTGACAACTATGGACAACGCCCATAAAATTTAAGAGAAATGTTGCTTTTCGTAATATCTCAAAATTGACTGAATTCAGGAAAGTAGCACACAAAATGGCATAAACAGAGAAATTAAAATTTTCCCAAAACCGGCCGAAAATAGTGGATTAACATCAAGAAAGAAAAAATAAAAAGAAGACCCACAAATCTGGCCAAAATCATGAAATTCTTGATTTTTGATAATCGGCTGAAAAGGTGGGCTAGCCCACAGAATCTCATGAAATTCAAATTTGGCTGAAATTCTTAATTTTTATCAAAATTGTTCCACAGTTGTCAGCTATGGCTTATAAAATATGGTTTAAAAAAAAGTAATCAGAATTTCGCAAAGTTGTCTAAAACATTGGGCTTATAGCCCACAAAATTTGGTAAAAGTAATGAAATCCAAATTTGTCAAACCCTGACTGAAAGCAGCGAACATATCCCACAAAATTGGGCTAAGATAGTGAAATTTTGATTTTTTCTAAATTGACGAAAACAATGGTCTATTGTCCAGTGTTACCAGGTTTACAGCACATTTTGGTTCGTGGTTTGGATACACGATCACTATTGGTCACCTTGAGCAATTCATGGTATGGTGGGAGTAGGATGAGTTGGAATATTAATTTCAGAAATATATATGCATATGTGTTTGTGTGGTGTGCGCATGAAGAAATTGCGACTGAGATAAAATTAATATATAAAAGTATTAATTACTTGCATTGGTAAATATAAGAGTAATAATCTAATCAAACTCCATGTGGAATTGTGGAGAGTTTGAAGAGAAGTTATTGGTTTAATGAATAAATGTGTTCATTTTGAAGATATGGAGAAAATCGTACGCGAATCTCTAAGGTTTAACAGATACGGATTAAGAACCCACCATAAATCGGGGCATGAGATCCAGATGGTGGATTGAAGGGGGGTTGGGAAAACCTGGTCACACTGCTATAGTCCACAAAATTTTGCAAAAAATAGTTAAATTCAGAATTTCTAAAAATTTGTGGAAATCTTTGGACTACAGCCAGCTAAATCTGACCAAGATAATGAAATTCAAAATTTCACAGGAGAAATAAACCACAAAATCTAGCTAAAAAGTTAAATTTTGAATTTCTCAAAATTACTGAAAATTGTGCACAAATTGGACTAACACAATAATATTCAGAATTTATAAAAGTCAACGATAACAATGGACAATGGACAGCTTCTTGCCAAAATAGTGAAATCTTAGAAAATGGTGGAACATATAATCCACTGTTTTTGACTGATTTTAACAAATTCTGAATTTTAGCCAACCAAATCTCGACACAATAGTGAAATTTCAAATTTGTCAAAATTAGTCGTCCACTACTTCTGGTCAAAAATGGAAAACATAGCTTACAAAATCTGGTTAAAATAGTGAAATTCCAAATTTTTCATAATCAACCGAAAACAACAGACGGTTGATTTTGAAAAATTCAAAATTGTACTATTTCAACCAAATTTGGTTGGCTATAGTCCACTGTTTTCGACTAGATTTTGACAAATTCTGAATTTAACGATTTTGGCTCGATTTTGTAAGCTATGGTCCACTGTTTTCAATTGCTGCAGAGAAATTATATATTCTGCTATTTTAGCCAGATGTTGTCCAAAATTCTAGATTTTGTGGGTTTTATAGTCCATTATTTAAGCTAATTTTGTGATATTCTGAATTTCATTTTTTTCTCCAGATTTTGTAGGACTATATTCAAATTTTTTTTTTATATCAATAGTGAGAAAATAAGAATATTTATGTTTTGACTAGATTTTATGGGCTATATACTCCACCATTTTCGCTAAATTTTGAGAAATCTTATATTTCACTATTTTAGCTCGATTTTGTGGGGGTAGTCCATCATTTTCAGCCAACTTTGAGAAACAATAAATTTTGCCGCTTTGACCACATTTTCAAGGCTATATACTTTAATGTTTTCTACATATATCGAGAAAATTAAATTTCTTTATAGGCTAGTTCACCGTTTTCGTCAACTTGGAGAAAATTTTAATTTTTACTATTTTGACTAGATTTTATAAGCTATACTCCACCATTTTCGTCCAATTTAAGAAAGTGTAAATTTCATTGTTTTTGGCGAATTGAGGAAACTTTACTTCCATAAAGAGTAGATGGGATTGGAGAAACTAGTGGAATGGTTCATCCTTCCACTGGTCATGTGGTACCAAGGACTTGGCAGTAGCAACACCTCTTGTTGTAGCTAATTTATTGTTTTGATTACTGACTGAAGAGCATAGGTTTCTAGGCTGCGAGCTTTCAGCTGAGGTTAGAAAGGATCTTTGGTCTATTGAGAAGATATGCAACGGATGCAGTGAAAGAAATTGTTTGTTCCTGTCGTATTTCCTAGAATTTGCACGGTTGTGTGCTCATACTTGCTCCAACGCCTTTGATTGCCCGACTTAAGAGGCTGACTATATGGCTCAGAATATCAGGACCCCATGGATCAGTCGGACCATCTTAGATTATCAGGAGAACCCCATGGATCAGCGAAGCAAAAGCTGCTCGAATAGTATAAAGAAACAAGAGCTGATATCTACATCCTCTTTGCTAATGACTACGCACTACTCCACACAGGACTCGAAACAAAGCCAAAGCGACAATAAGTTGTGAAACTCTATGAAAGTAGTACCGCTTGTTAGTGAACTTTGAGCTTTTCAGCAATTGTCCATGTTGGTTTTAAGAAATAACACATCAGGGTTGCTTTTGCTGTTGACCAATCTGAAGTGGTTGCAAGTTCACCAATACAACTCACACTAGTTCTTTTGGAAACCTGTACAGGACAATCTAGACAGCAAAAAATTATAATACTGCGGTTACCAACCGAATCTACAATGCGCATCCAAACCAAAAAGGAAAGAAACCACCATAACTATAATGAAGTCGTTCTTGATCTTACTCCATATGCAGGATAATTATGCAAGTAACATTTTCGAAAAGGGCAATTATAACTACGGATTGAGTTTTCGATCAATGAGTTCTAGCTTGTTTCTGGACCCAAGACAGTAAATAAACAGCTGTGCGACAAAACAATAAGCACACAAACATAAGAACTAACTATGACCTTCAGTATACATTCATATACATAATCCAGAGAGAAACCAATCACTTTCCCTAATTTCCTTTCCCCATCATCCACTATAACTCTTCCTTTCTTTCAAACCTTCACCACACATAACCAGAAAGAACAGAGAAAAAAAAATTGAAAAAAAAAATGAAAAATGAAAAAAGAACCCGGACCCAACCAGCTGCTACACCTTCTGATCCTCCACAAGAATACTTTCCCCCCTTTTCACTTCTAAAAACCGAAGCAATTCAACAAACATTATTGCTTAATAATCACCCAGTCCCCCATATAAGCTTTAGGCCTCAGCTCGACTTGCTTGGATGCAGCAGAACCATTTTCTCTGAAGATTTTGTAAAGAAAATGGTAATATGAGAATGAGAAATTATCATAACAAGAAGAACCAACTGAAGTTTGCAAACACAAAAGAACAGTTTCAAATTCTACATTTACTCACAGAATTAGACTTAGCAGCATAAGGCCCGTGCTTAAAAGCTGTTCCGTCCTTTGCTGGAGAGTCAGGGCCTGGAGTGTTGCCGCCTGTCTTTCTCTCATCTCTGGCTTTGTTGAAGATCACAGTAAATCCTTCCGCAGAGGCAGGATCATTAACATCCCACTCTCCGAATTTTGGCAATGGTCGGCCCTTTTCCATCTGGAAAAATCAAGAAATATGTGGTGTTCACCACATGTTTACAGAAATTATAACTCTCGGCAGGAAGCAAATAAGAAGAAAAAAGAAAGGAGGAAAAAAGAAAAAGAATCACTAGTATGGGAACCTAAGATCATTCGGAGAAAGCTAAGTGGTCAGCAGACACGAGAATAGTCTTGTCACAAATATTTATGTGTCTATGAATGATAATAGGTGACCAACAGACAAGTCTCTCTCAACTTGGCCAGAAAAAGATGAGCCTATCCAAAACAGTACGAAGAATATGGTAGATATAAGTAAATAGTGAAATAATCCCTTTGAAAGATCATCCATAGCTTGCATGCTAAAGACCTGCTCAGTGTTGGTAATAACTGTGCAGAATGTCAGCTCATAACTTCAGGTCATATATTTGAATTTTCTTCAACAAATCTCTACTACTATAATGGGAGAAGGCCTTAGTGTAATTTGTCCATCTACCAACCCGTACATCACACGTGCATAATTATTGTAAATGAGGTTTTAGATCAAATCTAGATGACATCTGAATTTTTACTTTTAAAAAAAACTATATTTATTAAGACGTGCATCGCATGTGTAAACTACTAGTATAACTTAATGCTAATGCACACGTATACATACCTGTACAGGAATTTCAATCTGAAAAAAGAGTAACAAAGCAGCAGCCAAACAGATATGACTGCAAAACCAGAAAGCAAGGATGGGATTCGAGTTTGGCTGGGTTTTTTTTGTTCTGTTAACCCCAGAAAATTAAGAAGATAAGGTAAACTAAACCATCAACAATTTGTTCACATGGCATCAAAATAATGACATCTATGTGTACAAAAACAACAAAGTTAAGAGCCATTATTCGGTGCTCCAAATGATTATTGTGCAGAGGAAATTTTAAAGCAATCCAACGAACAGATCTCATCCCAACTAGCTTAACCGCTAAAGCACAAACACAGATAGCAGTATAGCACAGTATCCAGTATCAGAGCTACATACAAAACCCAAAGATGATGCAATCATTTGCCCTTGATTTTTGAGAGATGACAACACACAAAATTCATATTTAAAATACTTATGAAAAGATCTCTATCTTCTTTCTCAAATTCTAGTCCAATCCAAATATGTTAGTTCTACCAACGGAAGATCATAAAAGAGACAACGAGAATATAGCAATTAGAACGGTGGCAAGCAAATCCATTTATGATCTCGAGTTTCCAGATATCATACTTCTGCTTTGCCAAGTATGTGGAAGATCATAGTCCACCTTTTAAGGCTGATCTCCAAGTATTTTGAAGTCAGTGTTTTGTGTTTTGGTCAACTGATGTGGGGAATTCACACTAATTTAGCCAATTTCAAGATATTCGGACGTATATTATTAGCCAGCTTTTGTTGGCTATAGTCCACGATATTTTGCCAAATTAAAAAATTACTGGACTTCACTATTTTGGCCAACTACCGGATTTCACTATTTTGGCCAAATTTTGTGGTCGACAATCCACCGTTGTCTGCAGATTTCGAGAAACTTGACCTGGGCTTCAAGTCTAATTTTGACTAATTTAGAAGATTTTGAATTTCATTGTTTAGCCAACTTTTGTGAGCACCAGACTACCGGTCAACTATTTTATCCAGTTTTTACAAATTCTGAATTTCACTACTCAAGCTAGCTTTTGTGGGCTATATACTCCCATCAATTTTCCTTGGATTCGAGAAATTTCGAGTTTTACCTTAGTCAAAATTCATTGGTGTCACTGTTTTTAGTTGATTTTAGGAAATTCGGAATTTCACCGTTTTAACCAACTTTAATAAGTCACCACCAAGAAATAATGAATTTCAATGCTTTGACCAACTTTGGTTGGATAAAGTACAAATATTCACTCTATTTTTGCCAATTTCAAGAAATTCAAATTTTCACTATTTTAGCTAATCTGTGGGCTATATTTCACTCTCTTTTGTTGATTTCGACTTTTTTTAGAAATTCACTATTTTAGCAAATATGTGAGCTATAGTCGACTGTTTGTTGCCCGAGAACTTCTAAATTTCAATGTTTTGGAAGTTTAGAATGCTCATATCAGTTCTTCTACACAGAAAAGATCATGAAAGAGGCAATCTGAATGGTCCCCAAATCAATTTATCATCCATGTCTCCAGAGGCAATCTAAATTGCCTACAGTTATTTGTAGATTTTAAAATATTTTGAATTTCAATGTTGCAGCCAACTTGTGTGTTATATATATAGTTCACCTTTTTTCCTAATTTCAAGAACTTCTAAATTTACCATCTGTAGCCAACTTTTTTTTGGGGGTGATAGTCCACTGTTTTAATCAATTTTGAAAAATTCTAAATTGCAATAATCCAGGATACTTGTGGTTATAGTCAAATTTTGGCTATTTTTAAGAGTTTTGAATTCTGTTTTAACCAACTTTGGTGAGCTAGTCCACCGATGTGCCTGATGTCAAAAAATTCTAATTCCAACTGTTTAACAAAAAATTATCGGTTATTATAATCCATTGCTTTCAGTTGATTTCTAAAATATATTACCTTTTTTTTAACACTTTCATAGGTTTGTCCACTGTATTTTTCAAATTCCAACTACCAAATTTCAGTGTTTTGGCCAAGTTTTGTGGGTGACAGTCGACTATTTTTTGTAGATTTTAAGAAACTTTGAATACAACCTATTCCATGAATTTATGTATACTACTATTCCATGTATTTATGTACTTAAATTCCACCATTTTGGTTGATTTCTTAAGATTTTAAGTTTAACTGTTTTAGCCAACTTTTGTGAGCACCCGTTGACCAATTTCGGCAAATTTCTAGGAATTCTAAAGTTCACTATCCACCGATTTTGCTTCATTTCAAGAAATTTTCAATTTCAACTTGCAATAAATATTTGTGGGTATTCATCATTTCTAGAGATTTAAAAAAAGGGGGAATACACCTTTTTTAAAACCAACTTTAATAGGTTATATCCATTTTTGGCCGATTTTGATAAATAATGAATTTTAGAGTTTTGATCAACTTTGTTGGGCTACAGTTCACTCTCATTTTAAAGATTTCGAGAAGTACACAAGTTCACTATTTTAGCAAACCAGTTGTTTATAGCCACAAGTTTGTTACCAATTTCGATAACTGCTCAACTTCAACGTTTTCGAAGTTGACGACTCACAATAGTTCTCTCACGCATAGAAAAGATAATGAAAAAGGCCATCAATATGTTACCTGAATCAATTTATGATCCCAAGTTCCAGACACATCCACTTTTGCTTGACTAAGTCTGTGTGCTACTAATTTCGAGGTAATATGAACTTTAATGATTTGGCCAACCTTTATGGGTTTTTAGTTCACTATTTTTTGCTAATTTCAAAAAAAATAAAAAATTCACTATTTTAACTAGCTTTTATGAGCTATACCATTTTCTTCCATTTTAAAGATTTCGAGAAGTACACAAGTTCACTATTTTAGCCAACCAGTTGTTTATAGCCCCACAAGTTTGTTACTAATTTTTTGTTACTAATTTCGATAACTGCTCAACTTCAACATTTTCGAAGTTGACGGTTTCGAAGTTGACGACTCACAATCTCACGCATAGAAAAGATTATGAAAAGGGCCATCAATATGTTACGTGAATCAATTTATGACCCCAAGTTCCAGACACATCCACTTTTGCTTGACTAAGTCTATGGGCTTCTAATTTCGAGGTAAAATGAATTTCAATGATTTGGCCAACCTTTATGGGTTTTTTAGTTCACTATTTTTTGCTAATTTCAAAAAAATAAAAAATCACTATTTTAACTAGCTTTTATGAGCTGTACCATTTTCATCCGTTTCAAGTACTTCAAAATTTTGCAATTTCACTGATTTTAAGAGTTGTGAATTTCACAATTTTAGCCAAATTTGGTGAGCAACAATGCACCGATTTTGCTTGATTTTGAGAAATTAAAATTTTCACTTTTCAAACCAAAAGTTATGGATCCACTGTTTTAAGTGATTTTTAAAATTAAAATAATCTAAATTTCACCATTTTTAACAAACGAATTAGTCCATTACTTTTGCCAGCTTCAAATACTATTTGACTTTCATTGTTTTAGGCCTTTTGGCCAAGGCTAGCAGGTGATAGTCCACCGTTTTTGCCAATCTGAGAAACTTCTTACTTTATCGTGATCTTTGTCATTTAAGTCCAATTTATGGCGGATTCTAGGAGATTTTGAATTTCACTATTCTAGCCTACTTTTGTGACCACCAATCCACCATTTTTCCCGATTTCGAGAGATCATTATTTTCGCTAGCTTTTGTGATAGTCCATCAATTTGGCTCGATTTAAAGAATTTCTACGCCAAAAGTTATGGGTGTCCACCATTTCTCATTGATTTTGAGAAATTTAAAATTTCATCTTTTTGCAACTTTCATTTTAGGTCCAATTTTGACAGATTTCGATTTTGAATTTCGTTGTTTTGGCCAACTTTGGTTATATTACAATTTCGAGAAATACAAAAAATCCCTATCTCAACCAATTTGTGGTTATATTCCAATTTTGAGAACTATTGTATTTCACTAATTCTGAAGTTTTCTACCCATAAACTAGATCGTGGAAGAGGGTATCAAAATGGTACTCGAATCAATTTATAATCCCAAGTTTCTAGACACATCCACACTTCTGCATCGCCAACTCTGTGGACTATAGTCCACTGTTTTCGTTGATTATGAGATATTTTATAATAGTCCACAATTTATACTTATAGTTTGCAATCAACAATAAAGTGTGGACTATTATAAACCGTGGACTATTATAGATGATTGCAAAAAGAAATCTAAAATTTACCTTTTAAACCAACTTTGATAGGTTATAGTCCATTTTTGTTGATTCTGAAATTTTGATTAATTTTTTGGTAATTTTTTGTGTTAGTCTCTTGTTTTTTGCCTGACTTCGAGAAATTCGAAAATTCAATATTTTAGCTAAATTTGGCCTAGTATATAGCCCACCAATTTTTCAAATTTCAAGAGCTTCTAAATTTCACTATTTTGGCAAAGATTATAGCCTTCTACGTTGTAAGGTAGCCCACTAACTGCCGACTCATCAACCCAGAAGTGAGGGCTCCTATTGGTGCTACCCTTATTTTTCACTAAAACATTGAAAAAGTGAGATATGAAAAGCTTGTAAGCTCATGAGATTTCTATCCATAGGCATCATTTTTTACCAATGGTTGCAAAACTATATGAAGGGATGTGATTGATTGTTTGATACCAGCCACTTCAGATGCAGGGCAATTTTCATCTGACATACGCATTGTTGCAAAACGCAGGTAAGACAAACGCTCAGGGCCAAGGCAAAAGTTTGGCCACCAAGCCTATTTGAGCGGACAGGTACAATGGACTTTTTATTAGTCATTTTTGCAAGAGATTTTTGTTCTAAATGTGTTGGCATCAATGATATGTCACCCTGTGTTGACCGCTCTTCTGCAATTCTTCTATTGGGAGAACCCTTAACGCCTGCATCATGCTAACTGGTCACTTGCTCCTTGGCAAACCATCGGTTCGGCCAAGTGAGCAACTACCATGCGAGTGCGGGCACAATTGCGCGTCAGTGGTTTCAATTCGCATGTACGATAGGCCCCCTTGCCTGTATGTAGCCAACCGTCGGTAGTCCTTTCATTTATGTCGCTTCAAGGACCGTTCGAGGATCGTTCAGGTTACTATGCATCGCCTTGTTGCCTATTCATGATACTTATTTTCTATGGCAAAATGTCTCGAGCCTCAACCATGTGTTGTACCTTTCCAAACTTACCTCGCGGCAGTGAAGGTTGACACTTTGAGGCGGCCCTTCGGTTCCCCTGATCATCAACCACGGACATCCATGCTTGATGGGGCACCCAAAGGCTTGCAGATGCGGAGCATCGAAAGATTATGAGGGTTGCCTCCATTGCGAAGATTCTTCCCGAGATGCATAAGCACATATAAAAGATTTGCATGTTCTAATTTAATTTCCACATTAATCAACCTTTAAAATCCTACCTTTTGTCTCAAACACCAAACACCATTCTAAACAAAACATACTTAAAAATGAAAAAGAGTGCAGGATTTACCTAGAAGTAATTGTTGTATCCCCCCAATGACCACGTTTCAGCTAATTATTATTCAAAAAGAAACAGAAGAAATTTTATAATTGCGCGAACTTTTAAGCCAGCTGATTCTCCACAACGGTTGAGTAAATTTATAAAATCTGTTCTATGTATAACACCAAACACACCCACTTAACTCCTCAATCTCACTTTCTCTAAAGTTTCTCTCTGTGGAAAAATCAAGGAAAACCTCTTAGTGACTACAATCTGCATGAGTTTGATGTGCACAATGTGTTTGGTGAGGGACCAAACTAAAATTTCTAATTTTTGGTGAGAATATTTCAGAAAATCCCTCATTGCCCCTAGACTCTACCACCAACACTGCCTCAACCTTGGAACACCAGCATGGCACCACACCCACCAACACCCTCATGCCATTTCTCCTATTTTCTCTTTCAAATCATCCATCATCCCTTAGGTATCTCTGCCTCTTCCTCGCATTGCTCCCTTCTTCAAGCTCCTCCCCTCGACATAATTTCCACCTGATTCTTTCGAGCTCTTCCATTATCCCTCATGTCATTTCTCCTATTTTCTCTTTCAAATCATCCATCATCCCTTAGGCATCTCCGCCTCTTCCTCGCATTGCTCCCTTCTTCAAGCTCCTCCCATCAACATAATTTCCACTTGATTCTTTCGAGCTCTTCCATTACCCCAATAGCTGAAGTCCTAAGTAAATTTTATTTTCAATCTTTAACTCACTGATTTAAGAATTCATCTGAGAGATAAACGGTATTTTTTCTCCTAAAAGAATCCTAAAACTCATTTCTAAATTCATCCTTGAAATTAATACTATCTATCCACATCCCAGTCTTGATATCAACTCACAATTTCTCTAATAAATTCATGGGGTAAAATTACGAAACCCCCACCGCTAAACTCTACTCGTTTTACCCCCTACAGTTAATTATCACGTATCTGTTATCAATCCCCACTTACGCAATGATAAAATTGCCCTTACATACTCTTTTAAATTTCCTCCAACCGTTTCACCTTCCTTTATTTAATCTATTTTTCCTTACTTTTAAACCCAAATCCAAATCTTCAAGTTGGTACAAGAAGTTTCGGGTTCGGATCAAGGGCTTTCGCTTGGGTTTAAGAGGATAGGAGAAGAGAACGCAACCAAAGTGGGATTAGTTTATTCAAATGTAGCACGATGAAGATTTGGGTTAGAGAGGAGGCAATGAACTTGAAAAATTAAGAATATGAACAAAAAAGGTGCAGAGGTTGCAAGGACGTTTAAAGTGAAAAATATAGGCATTTCATCATTTTGCAATGGGATTTAACAACATATATTAAGATAACGGAGATAAGGAGTAAACTAAGTAGAATTTCACGGCGGGGGATTTCTTAATTTTCGACTCAACTGTTAGCGGGTTTCATGACTTAAGCAATTCATTCATTCCACAATAAAGAATCATTATTTGTTACAAGATTCATATAACACGAGTTTGATATTTAATTGAGCTAACAAGTACAACTAATTGAAGGATGAAATTACAGCATATACATCATTTAAAGATGGAAAATCATAGATTTTTGGTTGGTGGGAATGGAAGGAATTTTAGAGGCAACAGTGTCGTCAGTGACAATGATTGTGACGGGAGAGGAGCTAGTGGTGTTTTTTCATGACGATGTAGGCCGAGGTGGAACTGGCAGCGATGGTAGAAAAATGGTAGGTTGACCGGCTAAGATGAGGAGGGTTGCAATGGTTTTCGCTAAAAAAGAGGATTGGGATTAGAGAGAGAGAGAGTTTTGTTTAAATATTATTTTTTTTTTTGCCTTGTGTGATGTCAACTCAAAGGCCAAGGTTACATGATTACATCATCTTGGGTTCTGTGCGGAGTTTTGATAATGGTTATTATGTTGCCCGTGTAGTTATGCTTCTTCTTTACAAATTGGGCTGGTTTAAGCCAGTTTGCACAAGATCCATCCAATTCCTGAATAAAATAATCTTTTGGAGTATCGGACTCAGAATATAAATCATCTTAATCAGTTCAAAGGTAAAGCTGATTAGCCGCCATTAATTAGCACTATTATCTGAGTCGGGCTGGGTAGTGAGGTACCTGGGACCCTACCCTATGGAAACGGGTTCAGGTCCATATCTAATTCATTTTTTCTAGATCCGAGTTTTAACAGGACTAATAATAAACGACGTTCATTTTAATTTTCAAAGTTTAATAAAGATTTCAATATCAAAACTACAGTCTACAACATATATTTATTCTAGAGGACCATAATTAGCTACATATTAGCAAAACTGAAAGTAAAGAATTAATATGTAAATGAACATAGTTAAGTTGGTTCTACAAAATAAAGAATATGACATACAAATTAGGGTTTTGGGAAGAAAACAAAAAGATTGCAGCCCCTTTATCAAGCTATTAGAACAACGCATTTCATTATTTTGCATTCACATATTGAACTTTAGTTTCAAAAAAAAATTGAATTTTGACATACAAACAATAAGGATCAACTGTCTTGTAATATATCAATATGAAGTTATCAGCCTACCACCGGATCAACGTCGGGTCGGGTCCAAAATAATAGAACCCTGATCCTACACATATAGAACCAGACTGGATCATGTCCAGTATAGGGTCCAAGTCGAGTTCAGGTAATGGATAAATTTGACAGTGCTACCATTTACCTTTTAAAATCAAATATTGCTAAAATCAACTGAGGCCAAGAATTTAATTCAATTTATTGGTTCAATGGTAAGACATTGTTGGACCAAAATAAAGTCAAAGATGGCCTTCAAGAGTTCAGATTTTAGACGGGGTCACGAGAATTGGTTTAAATCCGACTCAACGTTGCTTTACATACTCGGCACTGATCTTCTACTAAGCCAATTACCTCTCATTTTTAGTTCATTTCACGAGTTTGGAAGTTGAAAGAAATGGTAATGATCATGTGCACTATAAACCCCATAAAGTTTTTTTTTTTTAAAACTATTTGCAATTGTAGGATAATTAAGGATGCCTCAATATTTTTTAAAAAAGCTAGACTTAATTAGGGATACTAAATCAAAATAGTTTGTAACTATGCAACAGAGACCAATACCATAACAGCATGAGCGATAGGAATGGATTCAGGCAATCAAGAAAGATATCGACAGGCATTAACTGAGAGAAGAGCTGACCCTTGAAAGACTTGAAGGGAGAAAATTGATTCATGTAACCAACCAATTGTTGTTCTAGTGGCAGTAATTAAAAGGATGATAAATAATGTTAAACTTCCATAAAAGCATATGATGAGAATTAACTTTTCCTATAAAGATCAATAATTTTACGGTTTCAATATTTCAATCCTAACCTAAGTATCACGAACACAACCTACCTATCTAGACTCTTGTTTGGGTTAACACATCATCAAAACACCAAGTCACAACAAAAAAAATACTGAGTATACTCTCATCTGAAATTCATTTGCTTTCTTCAACACTCATTTAACTAGTAAAGACATCATATATATTGCACTTTCTATAAAAAAAAATTGATTATCATACTAAGAAAAACATAGACATTTAAATAGAAATTAATTCTAGAACCATAATTTAAATCTCCAGTTATGATAAGTACCACCACTATATTGAGTTATTTCACTTTCTTTTTCTGGCAGACCCAAGTTTCAAATAATCCATATTTGAGCCTGGAAATGAACATCCATATTTGAGCCTGGAAATGAACCATGCTTACAAAATATTCTATCTATTGTGAGACTGGAGCATGTTACGGCTTGACCTTACAAATTTACAAGTACTAACAAACTCAGTCTTATTATATGATATCTCTCTTTGAGTTAAAAAACATCTCTTCTAACAAAAACACTATAAATGAATGCAGAAATGCAGCATACACAATACAACTAGTAAAATAATCTCCAATGACAAAAATCGGAAGATGTGTTTTGTATTAAAGATAAACACAACTGCAAGTACTACCAAAACCTGTATTTCTAACCATTAAAAAGAATCATCGAAACATCCAATTCTATTAAAATTATCGTGTTCTTATTTTTATTTTTAAGCATTCAAATCCTAGTTCTACTGCTAACAACAATTACTCCACACCCAACCACCCATTATGATATTAAAAAAAAGGCCTATACGAGGGTCGAAGTCCAAAACCTCCACTTTTGCATGCTCATCTTGTTTTTACAACAAAATTATATTTTGATCATGCGAATAGCCTATATCAATAAGCAACAACTCCTCATAAACCATGTCACACAGCAAAGATAAACCTACCATAAAAAATGAAATTAATAACCCAAAACAATCCACATACTCCCACAAAATCAAACCTTTAGGACAAATCCTACTTACCAACAAAACAAATTAATGTAACAACTTATCAAAACCCGAAAAACCCAAAGACCCCTAAAACCCGCAAACCCATCATCAATCGTCTAAAACCCTAAGATCAACACCAAAATGAAATCAACAAAATTGGGCATTCAAATTAGGAACAAAAGCACAAAACTTGAAAGAGATTTCGCGCTTACCGACATGAATTCCCCGACGCGACGAGAGAGAAAGAGGGCGGAAATTGATAAAAATATGAATTTTTTTGGTACTAAAAGAGAAAGAAGAAAGAGAGAACGGGAATTTGGGGCGACTCTAATAGCTGTAAGAGTTGGGACGGCCGTCAGAGTTAACGGCAGGAAGGGATCAAAGGACAGGCTGGCGTGCGTGACCCGTCACTTGGCCGGGGCCATTAAGTTGGATGTAGCATTGGTATAAATACCTGAAACTCGGATCCGACCCGTATCCAGCATTGGACCGGAACCGATCCGACCTATCCGGGTCCAAGTTCGGGTCCTAAAATGAGATCCGTTGTACTTTCGGGTCCGGGTCCGCTCAAAAGATACCGGATCCGGACCCGGACCCGGACCCGGACCCGGACCCGGACCCGTTAAAAAAATCCCAGAAAATCAACATAAAAATAAATATTCTATCAACATCACACCCCTCCTTCCTCCTCAATTCTAAATATTCCTCTTCCAAACTCAAAACTTATGCATTTTTTTCTTTTTTCCTCTATTCTAAATCCTTCACTTGCCATCTCCGCTTGCGGCTCACACTCCCGCTCCTACCCGAATGGGTAGGAATATTTTAATAGGACTCGGACCCGGTCCTCACTGGTCCGGGTCCAGGTCCGGGTCCAATTTTTGGACCCGTAGAGGATCGGGTCCGGGTCCGGATATTGAAGGACCCGACCCGACTCGATACCAATGCTAGTTGGATGGCATGGGGGTTTGAATTGTTCGTGAGTTGGAATGATCGGACGGTTGGAATTTGATTTGTAGAGGGGTTTCTGAGAGCATTTGTAGTCGTTGGCTATCTTCCTATATATCCAAAAAATGGATATTTGGATAGAATCGATCTGTAGTCGTCGTTTATATATTCATATTTTGGGTTTTGCATGAACAGGAGTCGACCAAATTTGTGTGAGAGTTTAGCTTTTTCCATATTTTGAAAATCGGAACATGATCTACCATTTATACTTCATACGGTAGATGATATGTCGTCGGAGATTTTTTTTTTGAAATTGTCGGGCGGGCGAATTAAATTTTTTTTTTTTTAAGGGAAATCATCTACCGTTTCAACCCCAAAAAAATAATAATAAATAATTTGTGTCTGGACGGGATATGATATCCCATCCTTCACACACACACACACACACACACACACACATATAAGTGGACACCGGATATCAGTCTTTCACCATTTTTTAAAATCGGATTTTAACGAAAATCTTCAAATGGTATATGATATCTCGTTTCGTCCAAAAGAATCCAATTTATGAGTAACGACGACTGCAGTGTGTTTCGCTATTTTTTATTTCTAAATTGCCAAATACCCATTTTTTAACAAAACAACTACATGCTCTAGTGTGGGTTTTTTCCATACTGACCCACTTTGTGAACATATTCACCAAATTGACTCACTTTCAAAAATAATTATCTAACTGATCCAATTTGGAAAGGTCAACATAAAACATCATTGACAATAAACAACTTTCAAAAATAATTACTCAACCGACTAAGTTTTGGACAAGTTAGCATAAAACGTTATTGACAATAATAGTATATATTATTTTGATTTTGTTGTTGCCAACAACGGCACTTGTAAAAAAAACACACATATATAAGTGGACACCGGATATCAGTCTTTCACCATTTTTTAAAATCGGATTTTAACGAAAATCTTCAAATGGTATATGATATCTCGTTTCGTCCAAAAGAATCCAATTTATGAGTAACGACGACTGCAGTGTGTTTCGCTATTTTTTATTTCTAAATTGCCAAATACCCATTTTTTAACAAAACAACTACATGATCTAGTGTGGGTTTTTTCCGTACTGACCCACTTTGTGAACATATTCACCAAATTGACTCACTTTCAAAAATAATTATCTAACTGATCCAATTTGGAAAGGTCAACATAAAACATCATTGACAATAAACAACTTTCAAAAATAATTACTCAACCGACTAAGTTTTGGACAAGTTAGCATAAAACGTTATTGACAATAATAGTATATATTATTTTGATTTTGTTGTTGCCAACAACGGCACTTGTAAAAAAAAAATTCATTGCCACTATTGAAAGTAACGACATCAATATATCTCGCATTTATTTAGAAACTCTCTAACTTGAAAAATAAATAGTAAAAAAAAATATCTTATAACTGATGTCGGTATTCCAAATAACGACGTCATTAGAAATAGCACCATCAGTATTATCCACAGTACTCCAAAATTTATTTCTCCTCTTCTTCTTATTCTTCTTCTTCATTCCCATCAGTATAATCCGCTGGTGTTGACATCGTGGTGTATGAAAGCTATGTGTGGTGGATGTACCAACCTCTCATCAACGCCACGTTAGTTGACACCTCTATCTTTTTATGGCTATCATTTCTGTCACCGATTGTTGAACTTTCAGGTTGAATTTCTTATAAAACGGTGTTTAGGAATGGATCCCTTGCTATACAAGAATATGATGTGCCCGCCCACTGCATACAAGATGGCTTTGAAGACATTGGCTAAATGGGTTCATTCCTCATTCAACCCCCAAACTCAGAAAGCCTTCTTCATGAGCTTATCACCTACTCATCTATGGTAAAACTATCCTGCTCAACCTTCAAGACATGAATTTGTTTCAGGCTCTCCATTTAACCCCAAATTTCGTAAAATCACTTGACTTTGTTTGGTTTACGCAAACTTTTTCAGATGAAGGGTATCCCCAACTAAAATTAACTGTTTCGGTTGAACTAATTAATTAATTCCGAATTTAATCTAAAAGAAAACATCATTTATAAGAAAATACAGGAGCTGGGAATGGAGAGGAAGAAGAGAGAAAATTTGGAGTACTTTAGATTATACTGATGCCACTATTGTCAATAGCGGCATCAGACTAATGATACCGTTATTGGGAACAACGGCATCAGTTATAAGATGTTTTCTCTTACAATTATTTTATCAAGTCAGAGCTTCTAAGTGAATGTGAGATATATTAATGTCATTACTCTCAATAGTGAGAACGAATTTTTTTTACATGTGCCGTTATTGACAAAAACGATATCAAAATAATATATGTCGTTATTGTTAATAGCATTTTATGCTAACTTATCCAAAACAGTGTCAATTGGGTAAATATTTCTGAAAATGGGTCAGTTTGATCAATATTTTCAAAATTGGGTCAGTACGGAAAAAGTTCTCGAATGTACTTTATTTTATTTTTTTTTATTTTTTAGAAATAATTATGGAACTTAATGGATTGCTCTAATGGTTGTCTTTTACCCTTTGCTCTAAATTTATTTTCCGATTCATTGTAAGAAGAATAAAGGGCTCTAGGTATATTACCGGATGAATAATGTTTAATACCTAATCCTACAGTCCTGTGAAATAGAGATGGCAAAGTTGCTGTACTCACTTCTTCTGTATCTGCTAAGTCCCTTTGGTAGGAAATATCAGTTACGTGAGTTAATTGGTAATCTATTACTTCTTGTTCGTCTATTAGTTTTCCAATTCGAATATTTCTTTCATGGTCATAATATAAGTATTCCTCTGCTGTGATGGTCTTGTTTCGATAGTGAGCATCTTCTAATTCAAACAATTCCTTTTTGTTTAAATCTGTTATTCCTAATTCTTTGGGATATAGTATTTTATCTTTTTCTGATACCAAAGTTTCTATGTATTCTGTGTGAACTAAATCTGTATCTAAGTCCATTTCGATGTTACTAATATTCCTATTTACTTGGGGAACATAATCTGTAAATCTGACAATAGTTTTTCCTTTAGCATTAGTATATATGAGTGAGTCTTGTGGTACGATGGTTGTTATTGGGTCTATAAACCTATCTAAATTCCAATCTAACCCTTCTAGTCTTGTTGAGTCATACTCTAATGGTTTAATCATTTTAATCCCTTTACTACTTAGTAAATCAACTACTTCTTTTATATTTATTTTATTTACTTTAGAGTTGGTTGTTATCCTTCCTAGGAATGCTATATGCACTAATAAGTTGTCACCTGTATTTACTTCTTCATACCCTTTGGTTTGTGTACCTATATGTATATGTTTACTAAAGTCTTTTATTGTTATCATGAAATCTGGGCTGCAGTAAAATATTCCTGAATTACTATTCATATCTACTTCTATGCTTTCTGTCATCCCCTTTGTCATATTATTCCATCTATCATCATATAGTGTTATTAAAACTTTACATCCTAAATTTTTTCTCATTAATCCTTTAATACCAATGATTATTAGTCTTATATGCATAAATCTATAATTGTTCCTAGCTTGCCTTAGTTCACTACTTGCAGCCTGGCTAATCAAAGGTAGACTTATTGTTTGGTTTCCAAGACAGCTAACTGCTTGTTCTCTATTATGCCTAAAGAATTCTGCTCTGAACTCAAATCTTTATATTTGGTATAATGTTCTAGGATTGAGTATAGTTAGTCATTCTCTTTGAAATCTATCATAGTCTTGTTCAAAATCTATTAATTCATCTAATTGAACTTCATGATTATTAGCATGTCTGCTAAATAGTCTTTCTAGTAAAGGTCTTGAATTATTGACTGAAAGTCTGTTGGTTGAACCTTGTTCTGTAGATCTAAGAGTTCTAGAGGGTCCCACAAAAGTTTGCATAGTTTTATTATTTATTCTATTTTTTGAGTGGGAAACTGAAATACTGGTTTTGGTTTTCTAGTTATTTTTTCTTTACCTGTGGTTTCTAAGGATATTTTTGATATATTATTTGTTAACTTAGTTATTTCTTCCTGAATTCCCGTGGTAGTAGGCTTTTGAATATTGTCTAATTTTTTATGAAGCCCTACTAATAATTTTATAATAATTTTATTTTGTTTAACTACTAACCGATCAGAGTGGACTTCTGGAGTGCAAATTTCTATTTCTTGTAATATTTCGCTATAATTAAAATCTGTCATTAACTAAGGACAATTCTTTTTATTTCTTCTAATAACTGTTTATTTTCTCTCGATTTTTCTTGTAAAGATTCTAATTTTTCTTCTAGTACTTTTGGTTTGTCTACTTGTGTTGGGTGGCTTTTAAATGTACTAAGTTTTTCAAGACTAATGCTATTTTGATGTTTAATATAATCAATTTTGTTTGATATATCTTTCAATATCTGATTCTTTTCTCTAAGCGTAGTAATAATTACTTCTAAATAATGAATTATTTTGCTTAAGTCTTCTACTGGTCCTATATGTACAGATTTTGAAGGATCTATTTTATGAGCTCTGATACCAAAAGAGCTCGTAAAATAGATCCTTTGGTATCAGAGCTCATAAAATAGATCCTTTTTTATGAAGTCCCTTATTCTTCTTACAATGAATCAGAAAATAAATTTAGAGCAAAGGGTAAAAGACAACCATTAGAGCAACCCATTAAGTTCCAAACTAAAGCTGAACCCCAGATCTTAAATTTACCAGCACATGACCTCCAATATTGGTCTAACATAATCGACGTATGGAAATATACCTTATTAGGAGATTATTATAGATCAACCCTAGAAATGGATGCAACAGAAATGTATAGATATTTAGAAACATTCCTTGGAGAAGGTACACGAGCTTTGTGGGAATCTTATAAAGAAATAAATGCTAATGACTACAATGGGCTACTTTCATTCGGCGCAAACCCATATAATTTTGTAAACACAATTCAGAGTCTGGACACTGGACAAGATCCCAATTCGGGCCACCTAGGAGTACAAATAGATGCAATTAGAAGTTTAGAACAATTAAGTATATACAAATGGAAATACATAAAGAAATTCCTTAATGATTATTACTATTATGTTTGTATTTCCGGGAACGCCTTTAACCAAGAGTTAGGAGAAAAGTTATTTAGGAAATTACCCGGAGCCTTAGGGTTAGAAATTGCAGAACGATGGAAGAATGAAGCAGGAGTAAAAGCAGAACCAAATATACTTTGGCCAATAGGTCATCGTGTCCAACATGTATTAAAAATCCTAAAAGAAAAATGTACTGCAATACAGATACAGAAACAGCTAAAAACTCAGATTACAATTTCTGTAAAGAAATATATACAACTCAAACATATGGTATAAATGATAAAGAACCAAGACAATATAAAAGGACTTATAAGAAACAAAATTACTATAACAAGAAAAAATATTATTTAAGAAAATCCAATAGATGAAAGCCATATTTAGATCCACAAAAGCATGTAAGTAAATTCAAAGCAAACAGATTATATAATAATAGACTAGAATGTTTTACATGCGACAGCCCAGAGCATATGAGTAGAACTTGTCCAAAAAGGATAAATAAACATGATAAAAACAACACCTTAATAGAATGCACTAATGAATATCTTATTAATATAGACGAAACTGTTTTTGACACAAAATCCATTTATTAAATAATTTCTATAGCAGAACCTAATGAACTGCGAATAACTCAAGATGAGGAAGAAAATAATGAATTCATAGAAAACATTGCGTCCCCTATAGACATGTCTGACTTAGATTATTCTGATTTAGATATGATGAATATAGAGGAAGAATCCTGTAAGCATAACTGGCAAATAAACTTAGGAACAGATAGTATCCCCTGTTATTTTTGTAAATGGTATCCTAGCAGAGACAAGAGAACAAAATGCTAAAAATGCTGTAAAGAAGGATGCATAAAATGTATTGAAAAAATTTTTAAACAAAGTTTTGCCTCTGAAATAATTAGACTAATGATACACACAGACAAATTAAAAATATTACGAAAAAGAATAGAAAATATTGAAGACACGCAAAAACTACTATATACAAAAATAGAAGACGAGGAAGTAACTAGAAAAATAATAAATGATAAAATAGAAGCAATTAATAAAAAATTAGAAAAAGGAAAAACTATAATGGAACACCAGTCAGAACCTTATTCAGAATCTTATTATGAAATAACTGACCTAGTTCAGATATGTAATAGCGAAAACCTAAACTATTTAAAAGTTAAATATATAGTAAGAATAAGACAATATAAAATAAAATGTTTAGCCCTAATCGATACAGGCTGCACAAACTGCATTATCAATAAGGATGTAATTCCTCAAGAATATATAGTCAAAGCATCAAAACCCATAGGAGCCCAACAAATGGATGGAGGAATATATATGTATGAAGATCTTTTAATACCTAATAGCAAGATTAGATTCGAAACTAATTGCGGCGAAAGCACAGAATATACATTATCTAAAGAAAGCACATGGGTTAGACCATTAAATTTGAAAGAAGACTTAATTCTAGGATTAAGTTCCCTATTAAAAGATAATGGAAGCATACTCATAAGCAAAGACTATTTACAATTACAAAAACATACTTTATTTACACCAGAACTAATACACAATGAATCTACCATAACCAGACAAATAATAGAACCCAGTGTAGAGAAAGAATGTTCTTGCCCTATGGAAGGACAATGTCAATTAAAAGAAATTACTAATGACGAAATTAATGAAGAATATGAAATAGAAGTACAAACAGAGTTTATTAATTTAGAACAACTATATTATACCCTAATAAGTGAGCAAGATATAGAACACTTAATATCTAAAATAGAAAAACTAGGCATTTTAGGAGAAGATATACTAAAATATTGGGAAAAGGATAAAATACAATGTACCTTGAATATAATTAATCCTAAATACAAAATCAGGACTGCCAAAATAAATGCCACAAATTAGGACATGGAAGAATTTAGAATGCATATCTCCGATCTCCTTAAATTAGGAGTAATAAGAAGATCTGATAGCCCCCACAGATCAGTAGCCTTTATAGTACGAAAACATAGTGAAATAGTTCGAGGAAAAAGTAGAACGGTAATCAATTATAAGAGGCTAAATGATAACACAGTAGATGATGGCTATGATATCCCAGATAAAACTAAACTCATTAATCAGATTCAAGGATGTATAATATTCAGCAAGTTTGATCTAAAGTCAGGATTTTGGCAGATCAAAATGCATCCTGATAGTATCAAGTGGGCATCCTTCACTTGCCCAGAAGGCCATTTTGAATGGTTAGTTATGCCATTTGGCCTTAAGAATGGACCATCCGTTTTTCAAAAAAAAATGGATGACATCTTTATCAAACATAAAAACTTTGTTGTAGCTTATATTGATGACATTCTCGTCTTCAGTAAAACCAGACAAGAACATAGAGGACATTTACAGATAATTATTTCCGAATTTATTAATCATGGCTTAATTATCAGTAAAAAGAAACTACAATTGTTTAAACCTCAGATAGAATTCCTTGGTGTAACTATTGGACAAGGCAAGATAAAATTACAATCACACATCGCCCAGAATGCTTTGAACTTCCCAGATAAATTAGAAAACTTAAAACAAATTCAACAATTTCTTGGTCTTGTAAACTATGCCCGACCGTTTATAAAAGACTTAGGTAAAATAGCAGGACCCTTATATGCAAAGACATCCCAAAAGGGGCAGAGACATTTCAATCAAGAAGATATTAAGTTAGTCCAACAAATAAAAACCCTAGTCAAACAATTCCCTGAATTAAATCTACCTTTAGACTCTGATTATTTGGTTATCGAAACAGATGGTTGTAATACAGGGTGGGGAGCTACTCTTATTGCTAAACCAAATAAATACTCAGACAAGAATACTGAAAGAATATGTAGATATGCCAGTGGCAAATATAAAGAAAAATGAAACATCAGCAGCATTGACGCAGAACTACTAGCCATTTCTTATTCCCTAGACAGCTTCGAGCATTTCATCATTTCTAAAAAGGAGATTACTCTTCGTACAGATTGTGAAGCCATAGTCTTTTTCCATAACAAGATGAATTTAGACTCTAGACGCAGCTCCAGACGATGCTGGCTCAATTTTGTTGACAGATGCTCCCACTTAGGAACCCACATTAATTTTGCTCATATTAAAGGATCATCAAACACTCTTCCTGACACACTTAGCCGCCTTCTCCATCAGACCGCACTCGAAAGTATGGTAGACTTACCCACAGAAAATCCTCATCTTACCTTAATAGACCTAAGTGATTCCCCGATGTCCTTTAATGTCACCACTTATGATCAAGAGTTACTTGAATTAATTTTCTTTTTAGAACATTGCTCTATAAAAGAATTTCAAACAATAATAAATATAGTCCCTGATACACGAACTTTGTCAGAATTATTAGAATATTTTTGGACCAATGAAGAATATGCTACCATAATCAATCGCAAGTTACAAGAAATATATTATAAATCTATGTACACACAACCAAAGATAAGGCCAACTGAATATAACACCAATATAGAAACCTATGAATTGGTAGATGAAGAATTTCCATTATTCCAATTTCTCCAGATATGCTCCATAGAACCATTCAGCCAAAGCATTAATACTCTAACAGATAGGAATTTTTTGTATAATTTAGCACAAGTATTTGATCTTTATACCCAAGAAGGATTCATACGAAGATTACTTATATTTCGTAGAATAAAAGATCTTACACCTAAAAGAATTTCTTCTAAACAATTACCTAATATAGAACTTGCTCATGGTTTTATGCAGATGGCTAGGCCACCTCCACAGCCTGGTATCTCTCATGAAAGATTACCAGATCAAAGTATATATAGCCAGAATATAAGGCCACAATTAGCAGATCAGACTATGAATAATCAGAATACCAGACCGAAAATGTGGCAAGAAAGTATCCGATTCGGTAACCAAGAATTAGGAGTATTCCCACATAGTAATCTAACGTTTAAGATTTTTCCACATATTTCTACTACTAAAGAGCAGCAATGTATTCTAGATAATTTATGGATGTCTTTTAACAGAAAAGATTAGAGACATTTTTTAGCAGCAATGAACTCTTTATCAGAAGTTTTTACCCAGAATCAAAAAGGGTATAAATTTTATGCAGTCTTACAAGGTAACTTAGTTGGAGTTTTTCACAGCTGGATCGAAGTAGTAGACAGCATAAAAGACTTCAGGAATCCAATTTACAAAGGATTTAATAATCTTTCAGAAGCTTTAGATGTAGCAAGAAAACATTTAGGACCTAACTATTATTTGTCTCCTTCTTTAAGAACAGCACAAGAAGCCCCACTAGAATATTCCGTTACCAGAGACATACAAGGTAAATAATTTTTTGTGACCACTGTGAAGCACTGGCCAGAACCACAAGGAAACTTAATGAGAATATCAACTGCCTTATTTTTGAAAAACAAAAGCTATACCAACAAATTTCAGAATTGGAGAAACAATTATTCCAGGCAAAATTACCCCCAAAGACTGCTCCCACAGTCCAAAATCAAAGGGATGAGAAAGGTTTGCATTCCCATCTAAATGCAGGAACGGATACTATTGAGTCCATAACTTCAATAGCTAGTCTGGAGCAAACGGCTACCGATAACGACTTATCAAATCCGTTCATGGCTATGACTTTGCCAAAAAGTCAGCACAAAGACATCATTGGGTTTAATCCAATGGCTAGTCTGGCTTAAACGGCAGCCAGTAAAAACATATCAAGTCCATTAATGGGTGTGGCTTTCCCAAAAAGCCAAGACAAGGGCAAAGCCATTTTAGAAGAAGATCAGACATATTCTCAGATTACCCAGATACTACAACAGATCGAAGGTCTCCAACAAACACCACAAAAATCGAAGAAGAAAAAGAAAAGAGAAAGTTTACTGGTTATCATAGCAGATTAGATAGCACATGCAGTAAAAAATGCATTGGCAACCACAACAAGCCAAGTAACAGACATTAAAGAAATTTTAGAGGACAGTACACAAAGGAAGATGGATAACTCAGACGCAGACGTCAGCAGTGACAACGAACCTATGACACCTATGTCCCTAGATTCCATTGCACAACATAATTTAGATACCTGATTCAGAAACCTCCAGAAAAACAGAAAAGACAGAAGAGCTACAGGAACTTCCACTACTAAACGCTACAGGAAGATCCACTCAGAAAAGGCACACTCAGAAAAGGTGCACTGGAAAAAGAAGCACTCATAAAAGCCGCACTAGAAAAAGTAGAAAGCTTGGACAAGCTGCCTCCACGTAGCCAGAAGAAAACCCTAGAACATCTCCTATTGCCTATAAAAAGACTCCCATCTCACTTTGAAGGACATCTCGCAAGCAACTCCCTTCCATCCTTCTGAATTATCTTCCAATGTATTCTTATCTCCTCTAAAAATCTTGTATGATAAAAGGAACATGCCCTTTAGAGCTTGAGCTACTTTCTCTGTAAGTTTTAGCTTTTATCTTTTCGGGGATTCCTGAAAGGGAAAACCCCAAGTTATGTACTGCTTATGTCCCCTATGTGTATTAAAGTCATGATTAAGCTTGTTTTCTTTTTCATGTTCAGAAAAAACCTTTTATGCATCTCATAATAGCATAATTAGACCCTTTAACCACTAGTGACCTTATAGACTTATAACGGCCGATGAGCAAAGGCTGTCGTAAGGGATGTCATAAGGAGAAAATGGTTAAGTCACAGAGGGCTTAATTCACCTTGAGCTATCATTAAAAAAATAATAAAAGTAAATTAAAAAAAAAGTACCAGGGACATAAAAAATACATATACAAGGGGGAAGTACCGACTAGGGGTTTTACAACGTCTGAAAAAATTCATCCTATTTTTACCATAATCTTGTTAGCCATTTTAAAAATTTCACTTTGGTATGGCGACGTAGCTGATTACTTAAGAACAAAAACGATATCATTAGAAGAATTAATAAACATATTAAGACAAGAAGAAGAAGAAATCTATAACTCCTTAGAAGAATATTTTCCTAATAGCAATATTAGGAATCTGAAATCTTTTAAAAGAAGAAAATTTTAGATAAAAGGAACAAGCCCCTTCCATACTTTCTTTTGGTATCAGAGCTCATAAAATAGATCCTTCAAAATCTGTACATATAGGACCAGTAAAAGACTTAAGCAAAATAATTCATTATTTAGAAGTAATTATTACTACGCTTAGAGAAAAGAATCAGATTGAAAGATATATCAAACAAAATAGATTATATTAAACACCAAAATAGCATTAGTCTTGAAAAACTTAGTACATTTAAAAGCCACCCCACACAAGTAGACAAACCAAAAGTACTAGAAGAAAATTAGAATCTTTACAAGAAAAATCGAGAGAAACAGTTATTAGAAGAAATAAAAAGAATTGTCCTTAGTTAATGACAGATTTTAATTATAGCGAAACATTACAAGAAATAGAAAGTTGCACTCCAGAAGTCCACTCTGATCGGTTAGTAGTTAAACAAAATAAAATTATTAGTAGGGCTTCAAAAAAAATTTGACAATATTCAAAAGCCTACTACCACGGGAATTCAGGAAGAAATAACTAAGTTAACAAATAATATATTAAAAATATCCTTAGAACCCACAGGTAAAGAAAAAATAACTAGAATTGATTGTGCGTCGTTTGGGGGGGGGGGGGGGGGACGGTTCCAATTTCCAAATTGATTGTGTTGATTTTATGTACAATTCATGATCTCGCATATTGTCCTAACTTGATCTTTTTGGAACATAGGTATTAGTTTCATGATTTCTTTTCTTTTTTTTGTGAATGTTGTAGGCACAGGCACGCATGCAAGCATGGCCGACCCTGAGGTAGAGACGAGAGAGGCGGCTATCTCGGGTCCCTGACATTTGCACATTTTTTGGAGCCCTCAATTTTTTTTCCTTATACCTATATATATGTATTTTGTGCATCAAGTCAAATTACAATTTGTGCAATTATTTTTAGGGGCTCCCAAATTATTTTTGGCCCTATATATATTTTTAAAATTACTTGGGTCGGCCATTGATTGATTTATTTAGGTTTTTTTTTTTATTTTGATTGATTTATTTCTCTTCAAATCCCCATTCTATTTCTCCCCACCCGAATACCGGGACACCTGACGGATGCAAGGACCCGAACCCGAATCCGAACACTCTTCCTCTAGGCTGTAACCCGAACCTGGTCCTAGTTTCCATCTCCATTTTATTTCTCTTTAAATCTAATCCTCAATCCCTAATTCTAAATCCCAAATTCATTCCCTGCTGCCTCCATCTTCGACAGCCTGACAGTCACTCCGACTCCAAGTCCAATTACCTATCTCCGAGACTTTGATAGCCCTACTCCCAACTCCCGAACTCCGAACTCCTAAGTCCCAAGTCCAACTCTCATTCTCCAATCTCCATCCTCCATTACTCCTTTCTCCAATCTCCATACAAACCCAAGTAGTGTGAACCTCGTCGATGTCCTCCCGAACCCGACTCCCATCTTGTAACCACTTGCTATTGTTGTTCCCATTTGCTGTCACTATTGTAGCTTTGTAGTCGCTTGTTGTTGTTGTTGGCCAGTTGCTTGTTGACTATTGAAGCTGCTTGCTTGCTTGTTGTTACTTTGCTTAGTAGCTGTTGGCCCGACCACTAAGAATTGACCAACTGATAGCTATTTCTTTGTCTCTTTTATTTTTCATGATTGATTAGTAGTCTTGTAGAACAATACAACTGTAGAAGCTAGGGTTTTGTCGTTCGAATTGATTGATTGATTGATTGATTGTTGCCAGTCTCAAGCTAGCGTTTCGTCATTTCGAATTAATGTTTTATTTCATGATTAGTATTTTTAAGGCTTAATATGGTAGATTAGGGATTAATTGAATAGATTAGTATTTCTGTAAGTTGAATTTGATAGGTTAGGGCCTAATTAGATTTTTTGTTTCTTTTGCTAGTTTTATCATGCTTAGATAGTATGAATCTGGAGCGTCAAAAAGAAAGAAGAAACAAGAGGAATATAAATTTATACAATCTCAATCGGGGCCTTTGATAAGTTTCTTACCAACAAACATGTAGAGAATGATAATGCTAATAAAGAAGAACAAGTTCAAGAACATGTAGATTTGAATGTAGGTGATCAAAATGCAGAACCAAATAAATTTGCAAGTGAGAATGTTAACTTGAATGTGGGCGATCAAAATGCAGAAGCAAATTAATTTGCAAGCGAGAATGTTAATTTGAATGTGGGTGATCAAAATGCAGAATCAAAACAAAATGAACAATACATACCTGTAAATATTTATGATCCAGTGAATTGGGAGAAGATTGATGAAAAAAATTAAGAGATTTATCAGCTGAAAGAGGGCCTGTTAAAGATGATATTGATTTTCCAAAGGATGATGAAGGTTGACATTTTTCTTGTGTACACTACACTCAATTGCTGTTAAATGGGAAAAAAGTATGATAGGAGATGGCTTGTCTGTTCGATTAGTTTGGATAAGGTATTTTGTTGTTGTTGAAAGTTGTTTAAGAAATAAGAGAAAAATGATCAATTGGCTAGTGAATGATTTATATATTGACATAATATTAATATTAGTCAGATGCTTTAAAGTCATGAAAAGAGCACATTAGTTGCATTACCAGTTGGCTTGAATTGAAAATACAATTGCAAAAGCGAGCAGTCATTGACAAATGTGTGGAATAATTAATATAAATGAAAGAGAACATTGGATACAATCTTGCTAAGGATCATTGATGTTGTTAAAACACTTGCAAAAACTGTGTT
The DNA here is from genome assembly GCA_017893485.1 of Hemerocallis citrina. Taxonomy (NCBI): domain Eukaryota; kingdom Viridiplantae; phylum Streptophyta; class Magnoliopsida; order Asparagales; family Asphodelaceae; genus Hemerocallis; species Hemerocallis citrina. The sequence goes on along the minus strand of CM030361.1, from coordinate 109,094,781 downwards.
GGCATTTCTGATGACAATGAGAAGATCTGTGAAGAGGACAACGGAAATTTCTTAAGCAAGATTGAAATGAATGCCGAATTCAATCCAATAATGGAACAACACATCATGAATTTCCAAAGTGGTAAATCTCGTAAGCATTATTGTAGCCACAAAATCCAAAATAAGTTGATAGAAATCAAAGAAGCAAAGTATTATTTAGTAATACTCAATTGTATTCCATATGCAAGTCATGAGGAACATATGTCTCTAGTCATATGGTGTATTGATGTTTCAAAAAGTCTGATAAAGGTGGAAGAATTTTTTTTAGAATTTTTAGTGGTTGTTGATACATCCGGGTTGGCACTTTTTAATGTGCTTGAAGTTGTTCTAAGGGTTTTGGGGAATGATATTTTTGATGTGAGAGAACAATGTTATGATAATGGTTCCAATAAGAAGGAAAAACAAAGGTGTGCAAAACATGCTAATTAATGTTAATCCTAGAGCTTTTTACCCATCATGTGGTTGTCACAGTCTTAATCTTACAATTTGTGATATGACCAACTGTTGTAATAAAGTTGTATCTTTTTTTGTAGTTGTATAACGTCTGTCACGCCCCGCTTCCCAAAAAGAAATACAGAATATGAGTACGCGACACAAGTCCAGCAAATGGCTTTCACCATTCATAAGTTGTAAGGATCTTTACAACATATACAAGAATAAACAAGAGATATGCAAGAGAAATAATCAATCATGCATGAATAACTAAATCAATATAGTCAACAAGATTACTGAATATCAAATAATCAAGTCTGTAACAAAACACATGTCTGGGACAAAACACCCACTACAAATATCCATGTAACAAATTACAATTATTCATGACAAGAAACAAGAATAAATAAATATAGCAAGAATCCAGCCAACTAGAATCTTTGATCACCTACTCCATCGGGCAGCTGGTCACCAAAGTCTGCAATTTAACAAATTGCAGGAAAAAGAAAGAGAAACAAAATGCTCGTCAATGTAAGTTACGGGCCGCTTGTATTGCAGACAACAAGTACAGGAAAGAGAAATAGACAAGAATAGAGTAACAGCGGAAGCAAGTATAGCATGAAGATGTAATAGCAAAATAGAGCAACTAACTCTAAGTCAAGAACAGAACAAATAGCATGACAAGATAAACGGGTGGAAGTGGCATGTAACAAGTTTCAAGTATCATGTAAACGAGCAACAAGTAATAAGTGTCAAGTATCAAGTATCATGTACAAGTAACAAGTAGCAAGTGTCAAGTGATCATGTAACCCATGTTTTTCGTTTTTCGTATTTTTGATGTATTTTTCTTTCTTCTTGAATATTTGTACTCTCTTGTATTTTTTGGGACCGTATATTGGAGTTGTTTTTAATATATATTCATTTTTGGCTCAATCTTGATCTTTTGTGATTTATTTTTGGTTCCTTGATTTGTTCTTGATCATTGTTGTTATTTTCAGTCTTCATTTGTGTCTTGCTCTCTTTATTTGTATCTTTGGGTGCTCATGGTGATTTGGTTGCTCATCCTATTTCCAATCCTATTGTTTGATCCCTAATTGATTACCAATGCCAAATTAAATCCACAATCCTATTTGAAATCCTATACACATTGATCCTAATCAAATCCTATTAGACTAATCCTACTACTCCTCCTAATCTACCCACAACCCATTAACCTAATACCCATCTCATACTGAACCCTAAACTCAAACCTTATATAAACTCATCTCATTAAAACCTTAATCCTACTTCAATAGCCCAGCCTCCTCCCTCTCTTCCTTGCCCTTGCGCCGCACACCCCGACACCCCTAACCTGCCCTCCTACCGCTTGCACCCCAATCCTGACACCAACCATCAGCACCGACCACCCCTATCCATTGCCGACTCCACCCTAGCCGACCTCCATTACAACCGAGCACCTCCATCTTCCATCACCTATCTCTCTCTGTCCTTCCGTCATCGACCAACAGCGGCAACCGAAGCGCCAGTGGCCAGCCGACGCCCCGACCCCCATTGCTCTCTCTCTCTCTCTCTCTTGCTTTGCGAGTTTATACGTGTTGGAGTTTTGCACGTGCAATTTGTTCGCTGATTCGTGGATTTTTGTTCGTGGGATTGTTCGTTGTCGAGATCCATTTCCGTTATTCTATGTGTTCATTTCGTCTTCGGTTAAGTCAAGTAACTTGTACTCAAATTCTTTTGTATGATATAAGTCAAAAAATATCACTTATAGTGTAGTTGGGTTCTAGAGACAACTCGTGTGTGTGTTATCTTTGATGAGTTTTGTCTCTATTGTGCTATTTGACCATAGTTTCCTCACGACACAAAAATCGATATGAAAACAACTAGGTTTGACCGTTCTTGATCTATTCATATATGTGAGATAATTAGGTAAAATTATGTGTTTGATGAGATCCATGTGATATGATGGTTGTGAATATGTTCTATACTCTATTTCATGATGTTTGGACACTTAGTAGACTCTATATCATGTTTGATTGTGATTGGAACGAGTTTCGTGTGGTTTATGTTGGTTTTGTTTTCAAGGGAAAATCTGTATTTTTCGATGATCAGTTTTGATTTGTATTTTAGATCCCATTAAGGTCAGAATTCCTTATTTTTGTATTTGACATGAATTGTAGAGAAATCTGTCTTCTTTCCAAAACTCTCTGACCTTGATCAATTTCGTTTTTGTATGAGTGAGTTATGACTATTTTACTACAGATGTGTATTCTATTTCCAGATTTTGTTTCTTGATGATTTTGATGATTAAACTATTTTGATACTAGTTCTAATTATATTATTTTGATATGAACCTTTGCACAGTATTTCTATATCTATTTAGGGATTACCCAGAATTTTTGTGGATTTTATTGATGAGTTTTATACGCCTTTTCATGCTTGTTTATGAAAGCTATACTTGCTGTATTTTGCTCGCTATTCTGTAAAGAATCGTATTTTCACCCTATTTCCTTTTACTGTTTGGAAAGTATTTATGAAATATGAAAGTTGTCTTATTTTGTCTATTTTCATCTCCCTTTGACAGATTTGGATTTCGTTTCACGGTTTGCGATATATTACAGTTTTCGTACAACAGTGTTGGGAATTCCAGATTTGCCAAACTATCATTTCTTGATGTTTTCTTATTTTCGTTGACTGAACTAATTTTACTGGAATATTATGAAACATTATATTCCAATACTAGACATATAGGGGATTACCCCAGATTTTTCATGGATTTATTTGAGAAGTTTTAATGTTGTTTTCCTATCAATGAATACGATTTACTGATTTCTGGTTGAACGTGTTTTCTGGATTCAAATCAGTTTTGAGTTATGATTTTGTGAAATACTATATGGCTTATATATAATTGCTGGATTCGTGTGAAAGTCTATTTTCCAGATTCTTTGACGGATTCAGATTTGAATTTCTGTAGTGACGGAAATTACTGTTTTAGTATTGTACTGTCATGCTGTCCTGAATATGAACATACACTGTTTTGCTCGTTTATGTGACCGTATATCATCTATGCATGTTGATTTGTTTCCCTGAACCTAATACTGATTGTATCATGTTAGTTTGAAACTATTTCATGCACTATAATGTCTGTTGATAACCATCATAAAAGTGATCAAGCCGGGGTTTCTTTAGAGAAGATCTAGTAGTGGAAAATATGGAAACGTATACTTGGATGAAAACTAGTGTCCCATATTGTTACTATTACTGTTACTGCTACTGTTACTGTTATTTTTACTGCTACTGCTACTGTTACTGATACCTGAGTACATTGTCCCATTATGGTCCACTATGAAATCTAAAAGCGGAACTGTTTGTTGTAGCAACCATGTGTTATATTTTGGGACGTATGAAGTGATACCTAGCTAGTAATACACACAAGACTGTAAGAACATAAGACTGATACTGTTAGACTGATACTATTAGAATGATACTGTTGGACTGATACTGTTATACTATTACCCTGATATAATGAGTTTACTATTACTGGACACTGTTAGTTGCCATATGACACTATACTTGACACATTCATTTGTTCTGTTCGTATACCATGCTAGTTAACTTTGTTTTACTGATTCATGCTAGTCATTACTGTTGATGCATTATTCCAAGCTATTTGTTTACCTTTCCCATGTACTGTATCCTACATTATAAGTGGCTCGTAACTTGCATTGATGGGTACTTGTTTTCTCTTTCCTTCTCCTACAATTATTAATTGCAGATCAAGATGGTCAGCTGTCTAACGGCCTTGGCGAAATGAGATATTAGTGCTGAATTTCTTGCTTATTAGTGTTACTATTATTGTTGCTTTGAATAATGAGTACTTGGATGATTACTTTATATTTTGGGCGATGTGACCCAGGATTTTGTCTTGTCCAGATTCTGATTTATTTGAGCTTAATGTGTTATGTTCCAAGTAAATTCTGCTGGTTTATTAATTCAATTATGCATGTATGGTTGACTTTCGACTCTGATTATATTGTGAGATGTTGTAAAGATTCCTGAACAACTTATGGATGATGCAAATTATTCGCTAGGTTGAGTCGCGTATCCGTATTCCGTATTCTTTTTGGAAAGCGGGGCGTGACAGATCATGTTGTTTCAAGTCTTGTATCTAGTCCTATCTAGGTAGCACTTCATGCGTCCCAAATTTTTACCACATGGTTGCTACATTCAAATAAGTTATGTTTTAGATTTCATAGTGGATCATAGAGGTCAGTGTACTCAGGGACAAGTATCAAGCTCTAAGTATCAAGTATCCCGTGTCAAGTGTGCAAGTGTCAAGTAATCACGTGTCAAGTGTCATGTAGCATGTATCAAACTCCACATGTCAAGTAATCAAGTGTGCAAGTGTCAAGTAATCACATGTCAAGTGTCAAGCTCCAAGTGTCAAGTATCAAGCTCCAAGTACCAAGTAGGATCTATGGATCCTCTTTCGAGTACACGTTTCTGTATTCTCCGCTATTAGATCTTTCCCTTTAAACCCCGGCTTAGTTTCTTGTTATTATTATTTAAAGCAAGCATGGACATGCACAAACAAGTCAAGAAATATGGTAAGATGTCAAGGGACAAGTACAAGTTGAATAAAGGACACGAACGGGTGATGAATGACTCAAAGTAGACTAAGACAACGAAAATTCTAGTTCTGGACATCAAGACAACTCTGCACCAAATATGGGAATCTCGTTGCCACGGACATGCAAATCTGGATCAGTCAGAAAATCTAGAAAATAGACTTCGGCCGAATCTAGAAAATATATACAAGTCATATAAGAATCACAGAAACAATGCTCAAAACAGAATTATATCCAGAAAACATGTTCAGCTAGAAATCACAAGGTTGTGTTCATAAAGAGGAAAACGGCATAAAAACTTACTGATTAAATCCAAGAAAAATCTGGGGTATTCCCTAGTATGTCTAGTATCAGCAAATATAGTTTCATAATATTCCAACATGGATAGTATGGTCAAATTAAATTAGAAGACAGCATGATGTAGCGAATTTGTAAATCTGAAACTCTTAACACAGCAGTACTAAACCAGCAATAGATTACAAAATATAAATTCAAATCCAAATCCGTCAATAGGGTGATAAAATAGATACAATAGGCTACATTTCATATTCACAAGGTTTTTATCAACAACAACTAGAACCATGTTGAAATTAAGGTTCTTTACAGAACAACATGAAAATTCTGAAAATATAGTAGTTGTTTGCAAGCATAGAATAGTTTTTAGATTTCATCAAATAAATCCACAAAAATTTGGGGTTAATACCAATCAAGTCTAGTTATACTCAGCAAAATATTAGATCCAAATTTTATGTTTAACATCAGTTTTGAAAATAAATAACTCTACAGAATTTGCATAAAACCAAATTTGGAATTTTCTACACCTCTATAGTAAAACAGTCAAAACTTGCAGCTCATAAATCGAAACTGAGATTTGTCAGAAATTCTGAAAAATAGATAGGGAGATCTACAATTTATATTCACAAATTAATTTGATTTACTGACCTCAACAGGGTCTAAAATACTGAACAAAAACGTGGAAGCAGCAAAAACAGAAATCTTTTCATGTATTAAATCAAATAGTTCATATGCAACAAATCCAAATCAAAACGAAACACAAGCATGGTATAATAGATGTCCAAAACAATATGGTATGGGGTATTTAATAAGCCTACAACGAGAATGCTACGACTAACACATCATGCATGCAAGATTCATACAACATGTAATGGATCACAAACAACATACATATATGCAACAAGAATTAATTATTTCTAAGTTGTTTCATGTCGTGTGTGTAACGAGAAACGACTACGGATGGATCAACAAATAGAGACAAGATCTACAAGGGTTTTCCATGAGAATGAATCTAGACACAAAAGCCAAACTACATGAGGTATTTAGTACTTGTATGTACAAAAAAAAGAATACAAGTTACTTGCCTCGAAATTGATGACGGATACGACGAAAAAAGAATAACAGGAACAGATCCCAGACAACGAACACAAACACACGGATCTGGATGAGATGATCACGATCACGATCGGATTGAACGGCCAAGATTCACTTGATGATGATGATCAAGGTAGATCCGACGGTTGATTCTCACCTGGTCAAAACTCGATCAAACAGTAAGCACACAAGGAAAGGCAGACGGGATCAAGTGAGTGCACTGCGAGGCGGACGAAGGCGAATAGGATGGCGCGCTGGACAAGGGACGGCGACTGACTGACACTGTTGTCGCTGGTGTTGGCTTCGGGAGGAGAAAAAGGAGGCGTGACTGGGGAGTCACCGGAGGAGGTAGGGCAATAGGGGGGTGCTGGCATCGGGAGTGGGACAGCGATGAGGGGTTACTGTCGCGGGTGCTGTTGTTGCTACTGACTGGCTACTGTGGCACTCGGGAGGAGGGCAACACAGCGGGGATGTCGAGGCAGGGCGTGGCACAGGGGGCACCAGAGGGTGGTTGGGAGAGAGCACGGGGGTGCACATAGGGGAAGAGGGAGAGATGAGTTTGGGAGTGCAGGAGGTAGGGAAAACGGGATAGCAGCTAGGGTTTGCGGCAAGGCACTGCGACGTCGTTCGGGTCGAAGTGGGTTCTGGCAATTGCGATGTGGGTGTTGGATGCAGGGGCGAAGGGGGTTCGGGAGATGAAGATGGCAAAGTGGGTTAGCTATGAGGGTGGTGGCGACTCAACGAAGGGGGGTCAAGGAGAGGAGGAAACGAGGAATTGGAGGGGATGATGGAGCAGGGTGGGTCTCGGCTGGGGAAAACGAGGGGAAGAAGATGAATAGGCTTAGGGGGTCTGGATAATTAGGCAGCCGGATAAGGAGAGGGCAATGATTAGGGTTAATGATTGATTAGGGTTTCGTGTTAAACCGGTATATATAGGCTATTAGGAATGTGGGTTAACGGGTAGTGGGTTGCGGGTTAAGACCCAATAAGAAGGGGTTTTAGGGTTTAGGGTTTTAAATCCAATTGAAAATAATTTTAAAGATATTAGATAAATTAGAGTATGTTCAGGCTTAAAATAAAACAATAATAATGATAATATTAACAATAAAATTAATAATAATTCAAATAATAACACTAACAAAAATAATACTGATAATAGTAATAATAGTAACAATAATAATAATATCAATAACAATATTAATAATTAGAATAATGATAAAATAATGATAGTAATAATAATAATAATAATAATAATAATAATAATAATAATAATAATAATAATAATAATAATGATATAAATATCAAAATATAATTTGAGTCTAACAAATTCATTAAAATCCAAATAGTAATAACATATTAGATGACGGTCTAAAATATAAATAGTCGATCAATTATGAATATAAAATAAAATTAAAATACATAGTTATTCGAAATAAATATAATTTTCGAATAATAAAATGAAATAGAAAATTTCTTAGAAACCAAAACAATATTTTGTTAAAATCCGATCAATTGAAAATGTAATTGTTGAAAAAGAATTTAAAAGCGAGAAGAAAGTTATAAAAACTTTAAATACAGAAAATACACGGAAAAATACATATATACGGGAACAAGGGTTACAACGTCTATACACATTGTTTTCATCTTCTACTAAGTTGCGTGATAGTTTGAAAAGACATGTGTTAAATCTCATGCTTAAGTCATTGTTAGAAACTCGTTGGGAAAATAATGTTGAAAGTGTTAGAGCAATAAGATTCCAACCCTTGGAGATATGAGATGCATTAATTCACTTGGCAAACAGTGATATAGATCACAAAATTAAGAGTGAAGCTAGATCCTCAGCAACAAATGAGATGGAGAACTTTGAGTTTTTGCTAGACATAATTATTTGGCACATTAAAAGGGTGAAAAACTAATCGAATCACGGCCACATGATTGTGGAATGAATCTCAAATCTTCTAACGACAGAATGGTAACTTTATAGTGAAAACAGGTCTGTATGAAGAACATGGGCCATTTCCAGGTCCATCAACTCAAAACAGACCTACAAGCAAGAAGTATGGGGTGAATTTATAGGAGAAGGAAGGTGGTGCGGGTTGTTTAGACTCCTTCGACCATTGGGCTCCAGCCGTTAGGCTCCCAACGGTCAGGGAAGCCCAACCACTCCAAATTCAAAAAAAATAAAAAAGATTAAAAAAGTTGCCACATCGGTGCCACGAAGGTGCCCCATTAAATGCCACGTTGACACCACGCAAGTGCCACATCATTGCCAACTTCGCGCCACGTTTGCATCTTAAGCACTAGACAACAAAAAGTGTACAGGACATACCTCCTCGAGAGAACGGGTTCCAACCAGAACGACAAAAACATCGTTTTTTGGCCATTAGATCTTTCCACAACACGCGCCCACCAAGATGAATGAACCAGATCACCTCAAAAATTGCACAACACTGAGTAGAACCCCTTTTCGGTGGCGCACACCGTGCAGAAGGGGCACCAATGCGCCTTGCGTTTGAGCGCACAGTCGGGTCACCCGATCTCCTTAAAACTCGCATCCACCTGATTAAGCGTGCAAGAGAGTGGCACCGAGGAGCCCCCCCTCCCCAGTGGTGCTAATTGGGCAGAAGGGCATCAGTGCGCTCTGCACTTGAGCATATCCACGGGTCGCCCGATCTCCTCAAGAAACACGCCTATCCAATCCAATGGTGTCAGGTTTGATTCTAAGATTAAATTCCTTTTAATAATTATTAATTTGGATAAATTATTTAAAATTTTAGAAAAATAATTCAAAATTTGGAAATTTTAATTAAAATTCTAAAAAAATTATAATTTTGGGAAAATAATTGAAATATTCCCATAAAAATTATGAGTTTAGAAAAATTAATTGTAAATTTGGAAATTTGATTTTAAAATTTTAAAAAATCAACAATTCTAGAAATATCGGGAAAAATTCCTGAATGTTCTACAATGTTTCCACTGCTCCAGAAGCTTTGAATGAGGTCCCCCCCCCCCCCACCTCCCCGCGTGCGTCATCCCTGAAAGATAAATAACTCATCAAATCATCTGAAACTAGCCAAACCACTCCTTGAAGGCTGCGATACCCAACCTTCAGGAGTGGGGGGCTTATGATGTGGGTGAAAATCTAATCGAATCAGGGTCACATTATTATGGCATGATTCTCAAAGCTTTTAAGGGCAGAACAGTAATGTTATAATGAAAATAGGCATGTATGAAGAACATGGACCATTTTTAGACCCATCAACTCAAAATAGGCCTATAAGCAAGAAGTAAGTTGCAACCCAAGAAGAGTAGTCATGTTTAATTAAAAGCTCTTGACCAAATCCTTAATCCAAAGGAAAGTTACCAACTAACTCTATCTTCTAACCATGAGAATCAATATTTTATACATAAAAGATACCATTTTCAAGCTAATCTTTTGTAACTAACTAATAGTCTATAAATACCCTTCACCTTCTTCATAATCAGGTAATCAACTTTTGCCACATAAAACTCCACATTTTTTATGTTCTGACTTGAGCGTCAAAGGGTCTTTCATCGAGGAACACGCCGGTATTTAGACCTCTTGCAAGTTTGGTGGGGCATTCTTGGCCATCCAAACCAGATCCAAGTGTCCACAATCGTCAGAAATTATATTATGGAGCAATTAACAGCGATCAATTCCGATCAAAGTAAATGTTAGATCTTGATAATTTTTCATTAAATAATTCACATCATTTGTTTGCTCCGACACAGAAAATAGCAGCAACAACACAATATATAATTTGTTGTTAATTATGTCAACAAATTCTTGCAAGAGGAAAACATGCGGATTGTTGTTGTTATACTTGAATTGAAAGCGCTCATTTTATTTTTTGAAGAGTATAAAGAAACTGGTTTCTGGAGGCTATGAATGAAGCTACAAATGTTGCACAAAAAATGTAACACCCCGAATTCCAAATAAGACCGAATTCGAAGTTCCACAGGATCTTTACACTTATCTTCGTACAATTTTACAAGTAATTTAAAAACTTTTATTACATCAAAGTTACATTTAAACAGCGGAAGCAAATTACAACAATTACATGAAAGAAATAAACAACACTTGAATAATTCTTTAAGCATCAATCCTCTTTAGTCATTTTCATTCACTTTATCCTGCATAGAAACTGTGGGCACGTCAGTTCATTCAACTGACGCTAGGATATAATACATCAATTTCTCTTACTTAGAAAGCACATACATGTCACAAAGCAAACTAAAGGGGACTACCCTAGTGATTTCGTGTGTGAATGTGCACTTAATCCTTAATGCAGTTATTTATGTTACATGATACAAATGCGAACTTGTTCGGATTCCATGCATCCCATACTACATAGGTCCGAGGGCAAGCCCTTAATCGTTCTTCATCTTGTAGGGTTCAATCCCTCGCTATGACTTAAACTACTACAGTAACTACGGTAAGTATCCTAGGTATTCTTTGAGGTACGAGCCCACGTCCAGACATCCTGGAGAGAATCCCACGACTGACACATGACTCATCATGCAGGCATCCTGTGGTCAATTCACCTCCGCCATGGACCATGGCACCACCCGTAGTCACCAAATACCCCACAAGCATCACCACCCGGACGGTACTCTCGACTAGTATCCATGCCCTAATCATGACGCATCATGAGGACATCCTGTGAACACTCTCACGCCGTCAATTCAATGGCCCTCATACTCATATTTTTCTCTTACTTTCTGTCATGCCCCGCTTCCCAAAAATACGAAATACGAGTGTGTGACAAAGCCCAGCGAATGATTTTCATCATTCATGAGCTATTGGATCGACTCAGCATCATAACAAGAATATAACAAAATGTACACAACCACGCATGCATGAATAATTTATTAAGCAACAGAAAATAATTGAAACAAATAATAATATCCCAAATAGTTTTCAACTCTGGATCAAAAGATAAAAACTCGGGAACATAAGCTCGTTACAAGTTCTTAAGTAGCAAGAAATAAATAACTCAAGAAAACAAAATATTTAAGCAAGTCCTTGCTCCAAACGAAGCCTAGAATGTCTACTCACCAATTCCAGCAGGCAATTTGTCTCCAAAGTCTGTATATATAAATATAAAAAGAAAAAAAGAATAGAGAAAACAAGACAACGCCCTTAGTGCAAGTTAGGACCACAATAGTAAAATAAGTACAAAAAATATGGAACAGGATTTAGAATCAAGAATGTAATAGGGAGGCAACAAGTAGTGGGGATTCAAAAAATTAGCTAGCAAGAAAGACAACTCGACTGACAAGATTGGATATCAAATACTAGTAGTAGAACAAGTTGCTAGTGAACATGTAATGGTATCAAGCATCAAGTAACAAGTATCACGTACGAATGTCGAGTAACAAGTAACAAGTCTCAAGTGTCAAGTACAAGTATCAACTAGCGAGTGTCAAGTATTATGTTCAAGTATCAAGTCTAATGTATCATGTAATTGATGAACACAATATTATTCACTTTCTAGAGCAATAATCTTGTTATAATTAGACATTTAAAAGCTCTATATGTGGTATTTAACTCCTATTTTCTCTTTTCCACAGGAAACAGCTTATAACAGCAAAACAAAGCAGATTCAGGACTTCAAGGATAATACACAGCAAACTGCAGAGGATCAGTCGACTGGTTCCCCAACACAGGCGACTGGACAAGAGAAGCTGATTTTCCACAACTCTCGCCACAGTCGACTTACTCCCAAAAGACAGTCGACTGGTATGATCAAATAGGAAATCTTCAGGAGTCTCGACTCAGTCGACTGGTTCGAAGATAAGTTGACTGGTCTGCGGCGGAGTAAACAGATAAGATATTCGAAGATTCACCCAAATCTAATTCCGAATCTATTTGAAACCAGATCTTATGCAACGAATCAAATCTAGAGACTGGAAATTGGCAAAAGCACGTGGTGAACAGATAAGGAAGGAAAGAAGAAAAGAGAAAGACATAAATCATCAAATCAAGAAGATTTTTCCCTAAAAAAAGGGGAAACCCTAATTCTCAGCCGTACTCTATAAATATCAGAAAAGATCATCTGTATCAGGGGACACATCTCTTGGACGCAACCTAATCTCAGAGTTCCCAATCATCAAGTCATCAACCAGTGCTTCATTCCATCAACATCCAAGAAGGAGAAAGAAGACCCAGCAACCAGAAGGCAGTCGACTGTGTGACAGCCAGTCGACCATATTGCCGGAATCCATTAGTTTATTTCTTCTCTCTTTATTCTTTGATGTTGATCATGTATTTGAACTTGTTAAGCAATAAAAGTATTATTATGTGGAACTAATTTCATAGTTGGGTAGATCGAAGCCGTAGTTATGTAGTGCTATGTTCTTTTGAATCCTTCTATTTTACTTATTGATTGAATCTAATTGAATTGATATAGATTGATAACAGTCAAACTTGTTCAGGAGTTATAAGTACAGTCGACTGAAGGTGAGAGCCAGTCGACTGCCATACAGAATCTGATATTATCAAGTTTGTGAGTTAGAAATCTGAATCTGTTATATGAGCATATTGAGACGACCCGTATCTCGTGTTCGTAATTTGTAACAAGGGAATCTTTAGGATTCTTGGTTCAATCAACTTAAAGGATCTAGATCTGATACCAATTTCTAGAACTTTAAGTGTTTGTTCGTTTCCACTGTTCTTACGCTTTTGTTAAGTATAACTTAGTAGATACCATGCTAAAATACTTAGGAGAAGAAACGAATTAGAGTAGATACCATGCCTAATTCTTGGCTTAGGGAAACAATACTTTACGGAGTAGATACCATGCCCTTGAAGTGAACAAACATGAGTAATTAGAAGTAAATTCAGAAGGCAACTTAGCATTACCAACTATTGGTGGAGATCAACAACCCAACTATTCAAGAGATATTTGTGATTCAACACCTCTCATCTTAGTTTTAATCTTTTAGTTCTTTTAGACCTTTAGAACAACTCTTTATGATTTTTATTACTTTCTATTGACTAGTTAGTTAAAGTCTACAATCTCTGTGGGATCGACCCTTGCTATTGCTACGCTTTTCTAACGATTCGTGCACTTGCGAGGTTTATAATTTGTGTCTAGTTTTATCTATTTATTTAGGTGACTAGATTTGCACAACAAGTTTTTGGCGCCGTTGCCGGGGATTGTTTAGTATTTTAACTTACAAGTCAGTAGAATTTTTATTAGTTTTTCTTTTCTTTTATTAATAATTTTTCTCTTAGGTTACAGGACTTCGGTGAATGCATGGTAGACGATCACTTCATCCAGAGCTACTACCTATTGACGCAGAAACAGAACGAACTTTGCACAGGCTAGGTAAGCTTCTCACAGCCAGCCAGTCGACTGCTGTACGGACCCAGTCGACTGCATAGAGACAAATTTCACAGGAAAGAATAGCTGAAGAAATACAAAATCGAGTGCCAATGCAGGACAAATTCACTCCTAAGAATATTGAGCAACCTTCCTGCATTGCTTTTCAACCTAATGCTACAGGGAACATGCACCTATCTCCTCATTTACTTAGTATGGTTCCCCACTTTAGTGGCAAACCAGATGAAGAGCCTCATCTTCACTTGCAAGACTTTTTCGATCTTTGCAGGACACAAAGCGTCCAAGGGCTTACCGCTGAACAAATCAGGTTAATCTTGTTTCCTTTTTCTTTAAAACTTAATGCTAAGTTGTGGTATAATTCTTTGGAACCAGGATCAATTAATTCATGGGAGCAATTGGCAACGAAATTTTTGAAAGAATTCTTTCCAGCCCAAAAGACCAAACAGCTGAAAAGGGAGATTCAACTCTTCCAACAAAAGGATGGAGATTTATTTTTCGAAGCATGGAAGGATTTCAAGAGCAAGCTTCTCAAGTGTCCTACTCACAATCTGCCTAAGGATGATCAGGTACAAGCTTTTTATGAAGGTTTAAATGACACTAACAAGGCAATTGTTGATGCAGCTTGCAATGGAATTTTGATGCGGAAAAGTGGAGAAGAAGCCATTGAACTTTTTGAAGAACTCAGCGAGAACTCCCAACAATTCTCAACAAGAAGGGGACCTACGAAAAAACAGGGAGTTTACGAAATCTCTAATAATAATAACATTCAATTAGAAATGGCAAACATGAATAAGAAAATTGATATGCTTGTTAATGCAATATCGACGATGGGTGGAGTTAAAAATCAAACAAATGAAATGTGTGCAATTTGTTCTCATTTAGATCACACAACTGATACATGTCCCATGTCTACTTTCACAGATCAGGAGCATGCGAACTATGTGGGTCGAGGAGTATTTCCACCAAAGAACAATCCATACTCGAACACATATAACCCAGGATGGAGGAATCATCCAAACTTCTCATGGAGCAATAATCAAATTAATCAAGGGAATCAATTCACACAAGGACATACAAGGAACCCTCAGATGGGAAGTGGGTTTGATCGACCAGCTCCAGAACAGAAGAAGTTGGATTTTGAGTCCACCGTTCTTCAATTGCTCCAACAACAACATCAAACAAGCAACCAACAAGGACAAGCGATTCAGAAGTTAGAAACACAAATTGGTCAGATTGCAAAAGAATTGAGCGAACGAAAGGCAGGAGAACTCCCTTCACAAACCATACCAAACCCTGGAGGTCAAGAACAGCTCCAAGCAGTCACAACCCTAAGAAATGGTAAGATAATTGACAACATGATTGGAACACATACAGACAAACCAGATACACAACCATCAAAAGCTTTGGGTTCAAATAAGGTAAGTGAAAAAGTAGGGACAGTTCCACCACCATTCCCTCAAAGGTTAGTCAATAAAAAGAAAGAACAACATTTATTTGACGTCTTTGAAACTCTCAAAAAGGTAGAAATTAATATTCCCCTACTTGATGCTATTAAACAAATTCCTTCTTATGCCAAATTTTTGAAAGACTGTTGTACTCACAAAAGAACATTTCAGGTTAAGGAGGATGTGGCCTTGACAGAAGAAGTGAGTGCTGTTTTATTAAGAAAATTACCACCTAAACTGAAACATCCAGGTAGTTTTACCATTCCTTGCAAGGTTGGTGAGCACTTCTTTGAAAAGGCACTGCTAGACTTGGGGGCAAGCATCAACCTTCTTCCTTATTCTGTTTACGAAAAGCTTGGATTGGGGGAACTCAAGCCAACATCCATCACTTTGCAATTGGCTGATCGTAGCATAAAAAGACCTAGAGGTATATTAGAAGATGTCCTAGTTCAGGTAAATGATTTTATTTTGCCTGCTGATTTTGTTGTGTTAGATATGGAGGAATCTTCAATGTCATCATCTCTACCGATCATATTAGGTAGGCCCTTTATGAGTACAGCTGATATCAAAATTTGTGTTAAAAAGGGCATCATAAGTATGAAGATAAACGGAGAAAAAGTGGAATTTAAAATGTTTGATACACTAAAATTACCACAAGATGATCATGAATGCTATAATATTGATATGGTGCAGGAGATTGTTGATCAAACATTTCAGGTACATAGCGTTGAACCACTTCAAGCCACAATCACTGAATCTCTAACTTTATCTCATGTTGAACAGGAATACGATGACTGGAGGATTGCAGAGACAGTACATCACCTTGAAACTCCACAGTCATATTCAGGTAAGCCTGCACCTTTATTTGAAAAATTGGTGTCTGATAAAAATTGTTCTTCTACAGATCAGGCGACTGATGAACAGAGTAAGTCGACTGGTGTTCTAACCAGTCGACCAAACCCAGCCATCCAGAACAAGTCGACTGCTGACATGGACCAGTCGACTGTACAGAAGCGTCCAGACATAGAACTCAAGCAGCTGCCCGACCATTTGAAGTATGCATTTTTGGGCGAGAACCAGACGCTACCAGTAATAATTGCTGCGAACTTGAGTGCACAGGAAGAATATAAGTTGCTGAAGGTATTACGAGAACACAAGAGTGCAATAGGATGGACCATTGCAGACATCAAGGGAATAAGTCCATCCAAGTGCATGCATAGAATACTCCTTGAGAACGATGCAAAACCTAGTAGAGAGGCACAGAGAAGGCTCAACCCCAACATGAAGGAAGTGGTAAGAGCAGAAATTTTGAAGCTACTAGATGTTGGCATCATCTATCCTATCTCAGATAGCAAATGGGTAAGTCCTATACATGTAGTTCCTAAGAAAAGTGGAGTTACAGTGGTAACAAATGAAGAGAATGAACTTATCCCAACAAGAGTAACCACAGGATGGAGGGTATGCATTGACTATAGGAAGTTGAATAATGAAACCAGGAAAGATCACTTCCCTCTTCCTTTTATTGATCAAATATTAGAAAGATTAGCAGGATATAGTCATTATTGTTTTTTAGATGGTTATAATGGCTATAATCAAATTGCTATTGCTCCAGAAGATCAAGAAAAGACCACTTTTACATGTCCTTTTGGTACTTTTGCTTACAGGAGGATGCCCTTTGGATTGTGCAATGCTCCAGCTACATTTCAACGATGCATGATGAGTATATTTTCAGATATGGTGGAAATGTTCATTGAGGTATTTATGGATGATTTTAGTGTTTTTGGATCTTGTTTTGATGAATGCCTTAACTATTTGCAGCTTGTGCTTAAAAGATGTGAAGAATGCAATTTAGTGCTGAATTGGGAAAAGTGCCATTTCATGGTACAACAAGGTATTGTGTTGGGACATGTAGTGTCAAAAAGGGGAATAGAGGTAGACAAGGCAAAAATTGATATAATATCGAAACTACCCTCTCCCACTACAGTTAAGGGTGTTAGGAGTTTTCTAGGACATGCAGGGTTCTATAGAAGATTCATAAAAGATTTTTCAAAAATCTCCAAACCCCTTTGTGACTTGTTGGCTAAGGATGTTGAGTTTGTTTGGACAGAAGAATGTACAAATGCTTTTAATACATTGAAAAATTTTCTGATTTCTGCACCTATTGTCATGGCACCAGATTGGAGCCATCCTTTCGAGCTTATGTGTGATGCAAGTGATTATGCTTTAGGGGCTGTTTTAGGTCAACGAATCAATAAGAAACCTCATGTTATTTACTATGCTTCTCGAACTTTAAACGATGCACAGCTAAATTATTCCACTACTGAAAAAGAAATGTTAGCTGTTATTTTTGCTGTAGAGAAGTTTAGATCATATTTAATTGGTGCTAAAGTTATTGTTTTTACTGACCATGCTGCCTTGAAATATTTGTTTGCTAAAAAGGATGCTAAGCCTAGATTAATCAGATGGGTGCTGTTGCTTCAAGAATTCGATCTTGAGATTAGAGACAAGAAAGGAAGCGACAATGTTGTGGCAGATCACATGTCCAGATTACTGCACGAGGAAGAGAGAAATGTGCCCCCGCTGAATGAAAATTTCCCAGATGAACAACTATTTGAAATCAATGTGAAATCTCTCGGGGCAGTCGACTGGTCCTTAAACCAGTCGACTTGTCTCTCTGACCAGCTTCCCTGGTTTGCTGATATTGTTAATTTTCTAACTGCTCATGTTTTCCCTCCAGGTATGACACATCAAGAAAGAAAAAGATTGGTGGCTCTGTGCAAACACTTTTATTGGGATGACCCTTATCTATTCAAATTCTGCCCTGATCAAATTATACGAAGATGTGTGGCAGACGAAGAACAATTGAGTATTATACAACACTGCCACCAATATGCCTGTGGAGGACATTTTGGACCAAAAAGAACAGCACTAAAGGTATTGCAATCTGGTTTTTATTGGCCTAACGTATTCAAAGATGCTTTTTCTTTTTGCAGGACTTGCGACAAATGCCAAAGGACAGGCAACATCTCTTCTAGAAATCAGATGCCACTGCACAACATACAAGTAATCGAGCTTTTCGATGTTTGGGGAATCGACTTCATGGGTCCATTTCCTAACTCATTTGGTTATTATATATACTTGTTGGTGTGGATTATGTGTCTAAATGGGTCGAGGCTGTCCCCTCAAGAACTAATGATCACAAAGTTGTTGTCAAGTTTTTGCAGGAGAACATTTTCACTAGGTTTGGTACACCACGAGCAATAATTAGTGATGGAGGGAGCCACTTCAATAACTTCCCATTTGCTTCTTTGATGAAGAAATATGGGATTACACATAGAGTGGGCACCCCATATCATCCCCAAACTAGTGGGCAGGTGGAGATTAGCAATAGAGAGATCAAGAGCATCTTGGAAAAGACAGTCAATACAAGCAGAAAGGATTGGTCACTACGCTTGAACGATGCCTTATGGGCCTACAGAACCGCTTTCAAGACACCCATTGGCATGTCACCATACTGTTTGGTCTTTGGAAAAGCATGTCATCTGCCGGTAGAATTGGAACACAAAGCTTATTGGGCTATCAAAAAGTTCAATTTTGATATGAAACAGGCAGGTGACAAAAGGCGATTGCAACTAAATGAGCTTGAAGAGTTGAGGCACGAGGCTTATGATAATGCAAAATTGTACAAGGAAAGAACCAAGTTGTACCATGACAAACAGCTAGCAAGGAAGGAGTTTTATGAAGGACAAAAGGTATTGGTCTACAACTCAAGATTAAGACTCTTTCCAGGCAAGCTTAAGTCACGATGGTATGGACCATATATTGTCACAAAAGTCTTTCCACATGGTGCATTGGAAGTTCACAGTGAAGAAAAAAATCAAACATTCAAGGTGAACGGGCATAGAGCGAAACCATACATAGAGATGAGTCTAGAACTGCAAGAGGAAGATGTGAATCTTCAACCCATTCCGTACATCACATGAACTCATCATGTCTAGCTGAAGACAGAAAACACAGCGCTTGTTGGGAGGCAACCCAATTTTTCAGGGGAGTATTTACACTTTCCCTTCAGTTTTTTTTTCAGTTATTTATTATTCTTTTTTTTTTGAGTTATTTTTATTTTCAGTATCTCCTTACTAGATGGTGACATATGCCTATTTTTACATTTTCTTTCAAACATTGAGGACAATGTTCCATCTAAGTTTGGGGGTATTAGGGTTATTTATATTTTAATTTTTTTAGAATACACAATTTCTTATAAAGTAAGAAGAAGGATACTTATTTACTTTAGAATTGTTGATTTTCATAATTCCTTACGAAGTTACAAAAGCCATGCGATTATACATAATAAACAAATGTGATGCTTTTTCTGATGATTATTCCCTTTAGATCTAGTCCTAAATTGAGTTTAAGTAAATAGAGAAATAAAAATAAAAAAATTGAATAAAGTCAATCTACTCCAATGTTTTGAGTGCTTAGTAACTAGGGGTATTCATCACCAATGTTTACCTTTACGTCAAACGGCAACTTGAAATATGAGTATACAAAGCACTTTAAAGTTTGTGACCTGCTGAGTAACCGGGTGGATCCATCACAAATGTTTCGCATTCGCGTCAAAAGGCAAGTGACATCTTTAGAGAAGAGACCAAAAAAAAAAAAAAAAAAAAAAACTCTAGTTTGCTACTCGGTTTGTAGTAGAGAAAAAGGGATAATCACAGATGGAGTTGTTGCATACTTTAATTAAATTAATTGCATGACAAATATGATTAAGTTTGGGGATTATGACTAAACAATTACACTAGAGAAAGTGAGTATGTTTAATTTTACTTTGTCTGAAATTGTGTATACCTTTCTATGCTGATGTCCACATAATAAGAAATCTTGGTGGTTGAGTCCATTGTTATTATTAGTCTCCTTATTCATAATTCTAGTTTGCTTGAGGACAAGCAAAAATCTAAGTTTGGGGGTATTTGATGAACACAATATTATTCACTTTCTAGAGCAATAATCTTGTTATAATTAGACATTTAAAAGCTCTATATGTGGTATTTAACTCCTATTTTCTCTTTTCCACAGGAAACAGCTTATAACAGCAAAACAAAGCAGATTCAGGACTTCAAGGATAATACACAGCAAACTGCAGAGGATCAGTCGACTGGTTCCCCAACACAGGCGACTGGACAAGAGAAGCTGATTTTCCACAACTCTCGCCACAGTCGACTTACTCCCAAAAGACAGTCGACTGGTATGATCAAATAGGAAATCTTCAGGAGTCTCGACTCAGTCGACTAGTTCGAAGATAAGTTGACTGGTCTGCGGCGGAGTAAACAGATAAGATATTCGAAGATTCACCCAAATCTAATTCCGAATCTATTTGAAACCAGATCTTATGCAACGAATCAAATCTAGAGACTGGAAATTGGCAAAAGCACGTGGTGAACAGATAAGGAAGGAAAGAAGAAAAGAGAAAGACATAAATCATCAAATCAAGAAGATTTTTCCCTAAAAAAAGGGGAAACCCTAATTCTCAGCCGTACTCTATAAATATCAGAAAAGATCATCTGTATCAGGGGACACATCTCTTGGACGCAACCTAATCTCAGAGTTCCCAATCATCAAGTCATCAACCAGTGCTTCATTCCATCAACATCCAAGAAGGAGAAAGAAGACCCAGCAACCAGAAGGCAGTCGACTGTGTGACAGCCAGTCGACCATATTGCCGGAATCCATTAGTTTATTTCTTCTCTCTTTATTCTTTGATGTTGATCATGTATTTGAACTTGTTAAGCAATAAAAGTATTATTATGTGGAACTAATTTCATAGTTGGGTAGATCGAAGCCGTAGTTATGTAGTGCTATGTTCTTTTGAATCCTTCTATTTTACTTATTGATTGAATCTAATTGAATTGATATAGATTGATAACAGTCAAACTTGTTCAGGAGTTATAAGTACAGTCGACTGAAGGTGAGAGCCAGTCGACTGCCATACAGAATCTGATATTATCAAGTTTGTGAGTTAGAAATCTGAATCTGTTATATGAGCATATTGAGACGACCCGTATCTCGTGTTCGTAATTTGTAACAAGGGAATCTTTAGGATTCTTGGTTCAATCAACTTAAAGGATCTAGATCTGATACCAATTTCTAGAACTTTAAGTGTTTGTTCGTTTCCACTGTTCTTACGCTTTTGTTAAGTATAACTTAGTAGATACCATGCTAAAATACTTAGGAGAAGAAACGAATTAGAGTAGATACCATGCCTAATTCTTGGCTTAGGGAAACAATACTTTACGGAGTAGATACCATGCCCTTGAAGTGAACAAACATGAGTAATTAGAAGTAAATTCAGAAGGCAACTTAGCATTACCAACTATTGGTGGAGATCAACAACCCAACTATTCAAGAGATATTTGTGATTCAACACCTCTCATCTTAGTTTTAATTTTTTAGTTCTTTTAGACCTTTAGAACAATTCTTTATGATTTTTATTACTTTCTATTGACTAGTTAGTTAAAGTCTACAATCTCTGTGGGATCGACCCTTGCTATTGCTACGCTTTTCTAACGATTCGTGCACTTGCGAGGTTTATAATTTGTGTCTAGTTTTATCTATTTATTTAGGTGACTAGATTTGCACAACAGTAATCAAGTATCAAGTAAGCATATATCATGTTCAAGTATCATGTCTCACGTGTCATGTAATCAAGCATCAAGTAAGCATATATCATGTTTAAGTTTCATGTATCAAGTCTTGTAGTTATTACTATCTAGTTAGCACTTCATGTGTCATCCTTTTATCACATAGTTGCTACAGTCAATGCAATTTCGTTTAGGCCTAGCAATGGAGTTTATAAGGCGGTGTACTCAGGTATCAAGTATCAAGTATCAAGCAAGCCATGCTCATAAATCGGGTAATCATATAACTAGTTTATGTGTCAAGTCATAACAAAACAAGTCATGAATCATATATATACTAGTTCATGAATCAAATAATATACTAGTTCATGAATCGATTAATAATATACTAGTTCATGAATCAAATAATATACTAGTTCATGAATCGAATAACAATGTGCTAGTTCATGAGGCATGTATCAAGTGGGAAATACGGGCTCCCTTCCGAGTACACTTATCTATATTGTCCACTACTATAGTCTTTTCCTTAAACCCCAGCTTATTATTTATTAATATCATCAAGTAAGCATGAAAGTATGCGAAATAAGTCAAGTAAACATAATCAAGAACATGGAACAAGTCTAGGATAGGTAGGATACAAGTTCGAGGGTCAAAACAAATCAAAATATCAAGAACAACGAGAATCTTAAATCTGGACAGCATGACGTTACTGCACCAAAACTGCGATTTCCGTTGCTACAAGATAGCAACAGTGGATCCGTCGGAAGGTCTAGAAACTAGACTCCTGCCCGGTTCCAATGCATATAATTAAGACATATAAAAGTTGTGGTAACATGTGTCAAAACAGCAAACTATACAGCATTTGTGTTCAGCCAAAATTTGTGAATCTGAGTTTATACATATGAAACAGGATTGAAACATCATTAATTAATTCTAAAATTAGAAAATGTTCTCTAGGGTGTCCAGTATCAGCATGAAAAATTTCAAGTCATTTACTTACTGGTAGCATAGTTAAAATAATTGTAAACCAAAGTGGTGAAGCAGTTTTTGTGAATCTGCGACTACCGACACAACAGCAGTAAAACTGCAATATCTCCTAGACCGTAACTCGGAATTCAAAAATTCTAGATGTTATTGACAACTAGACACTTAGGGCTACATTTCATATTCAGGACTCAAGTTTAGATTTTGGTTTTATCGGGGTCGAAACAGCAAGTAAAGACAAGAACAACAGAAAGTGTGTAAATTTCGTTAATATACAAGTTGCATGATAAATGACTATTATGAGTCTAGATTAGTGTGTGATACAATACGAATGCATTGGGGATCAAATCAGCAAGTCACATGTATTTCTCAACTCAAAAGAATGTAAGATCATCACAATACATCATACGACACACGTCTACAAGTCAAGGGGTTCATGTTCAAGTAATTTGAAGATAAAAAGGGTCCAACTAGTTTTGTAAATGTATCAAAAAAAGGGTTGTGACTCTTAAGATTATGGAATCGATGAGAAATAATTTAAAATCAACAAACGATGAGACAAGGAGGAGTCACAACTAAGATCTATTTGTAGTATTTTCAATTAAACGCTTGTACTAGAACAATAATTTGTACAAGAAGAATACTTGCCTTAGGTGTGTAGACGACGAATCCGATGGAGGAATAACGGAGATGGATCCCGGCACGAATCTCGATAATGATCAAGGTCAAGATGAAGATCAAGCGAATCCAACGATCGAGATAAAAAATAAAACATACAAGAATTAGAAGAGTAGCAAAAGAGTAACTATACCATGATTGACAATTGATTAATAAGAACAAAAGTGGATCAAATGTTTAACTCACCAAGTAGAAGACGATCGAGACGATCAAGGGCCGAGATCAAGTGCGATCGATCGATCGGACGACTGAGATCGAAGATCAAGATCAAGATTAAGATGATGATCACGATGGCGATGATCAAAAGAGATCCGACTGTCGAGATCAAGATCTTGATGATGATGGAGACGATGATCACGATCGCGATGATCAACAATCGGATGGCCTAGATCCAATGGCTGAGATCAATCAATCACGATCAAAGACGATCGACGGCTCAGAATCACTTGATGAAGATCATAAGGATCCGACGACCCACGATCCAAGTGATCAAAACTCAGATGATCAACAGGGGCTCGGCCATGGATGGCGACGGAGTCGATGATCGGCGGGGACAGCGATGTCAGCCAGGAGGAAGCAGGGATGCGCACACTGCTGGTCGCGACGGAACGACAGGAGAAGGGGAGACATGGGAGTCGGTTGCAACTCTGGCTGTCGAGGGGGCGTCGGGGCTGCGGTGCGTCGCCGGGAGGAAGGGAGCAGCACAGGGCGGCGCAACTGGCTGCCGCTGTAGGAGGAGGGCATGGCGGCTGATGTCGTCGCAGGGAGGCAGGGAAGAGGAAGCACCGGGGTGAGCGGGGATGGCAACTAAGCGCTGGCTGCAGGGCGACGCTGGGCACCGAGGTGAGGCAAGGAGATCTGGAAGGACGGCAAAGAGGGTGCAAGTGCTGCGATGCTGTAGCAGGGTGGGGAGGAGCATAGGGTCGAGGGCGAGACGACGGAGAGGAGACGGGGGAAGGATCTGCAGTGGATGGTCGGGAGGCTAGGGGGCTATCGGGGGAAGGTGAACAGTCGCACGAAGATGAAGGGACATGGGTGGCGGGGGTGGAGAGAGAGGCTGGGGATGAAGTTGAAGGGTTGGACGGCTGGTGAATAAACAGTAGGGGGTAGGGTTAGGTTAGGTTTAAGGTGAGTATTTATATAATAGGGTTGTGGGTAAACGGGTTTTGGGTTTAGGTAAAAATAGGTTTGGGTATTAGGCTATAAACCGGGTTAGGGTGGTAAACGGGTGTGGGTATAATCTTTTTTTTAAAAAATGGGTTTTGAGTATTTCCTTTAAAATTCAATAAGGAAAATAGGGTTTTAAATTAAAATAATAAATCAATAATACCATGGTATACATAAATCCAATAGTATATAAAATTCAATATAAAGATAAAATAACTAATACAAAGTAGGATTATATAACAAAAATATATTTGTTCTACAATATGAAAAGTTATTTGAATACTACAATACAATTATCGATAGAGATAGGTTTTAAATTAAAAATCAAGGGTAAAAGATAATAATAATAATAATAATCATAAACTTAATTATAATAATCAAAGTAATAATAAAAGATTTGTATTATAACAAAATATCATTGGGAACTAGTTATAAATAAAACTATTGATTAAAAATAGATTTTTAATATGAGATTCAAGAATACATTTTATCAAAAAAGAATTTGAAAGCGGAAAAATAATTTACAAAAATTTTAAATACCAAAAATACACAGAAAATACGGATTTTGGGAAACAGGGCTTACAAATCCTACCCACCTTACAACAAAAATTTCGTCATCGAAATTTGCTTAGGCGGTACATAGGACAAGGTAAAACAAACTGGGGGAGGGTAACAAAACAAAGGGTTAATAGGGAAGGAACAACAGAATAAGGAAGAAGTGGATAACAATGATGTCAAATGGAATGCATGAAAGAGCATAAACAGTATCAAAAGGAACGAAATAACACAAGATAACAAATATTATAAAGGAGTAGGCATAACTGTAATCAAGGAGAGAAAAGACAGGGAAGGATTGAATCAAATAATGAATGTGTGCATGATGGCAAAATAGAATGCAAGACGGAAGTAACCAGTATCAAAAATGAAGAAGAAACAACACAAGACTTGCAAAATAATAATGCAAGGAGATGAAGAAATAGATAGAGCTGGAATCGAAGAAGGGATGGACAAGGAAAAGACGAACCAAGCAATGAGTCAACGGATGAGGACAAATGCAAGAGATAGGGGATAGCAAACAATGCAAGGAAAGAGAAGCAACAATAGATCCTGGGACCTGTGGGTTATGGGACCCGCCACGCTTCCGCTGCGACACTCTGATGGTGACGTTCCAAGCTCTAGACATGTCGTTGTAGACCACGTGACACCAAGCGACGATCAGAGCAGGAAAGAAAAGAATGACGCACCAAAATCAAAGAGAATATAGGTAGGAGAATTTGGGTTGGGCTCAAGTGAGATATTAATAAATACTTCAATCAAGGAAAATAAAATTGGGCTTTAGATAAGGGCTTTAATTTAAATAATTAGGTAAAAACTAATGGGCGTTAACAAAAATAATATTAATAATAAAAAAATTCAACACATATTAATAATAAAATAATAATAACAAAAATAATAAAAATAATAATAACAGTAATAATCATCATAATCATACCGGTAAAAATAATAATAATAATAATAATAATATTAACAATACCGGTAAGGATAATAATGCAAGACAGGATATAATTTGGGGTTCATCATTTTTGTGAATGTAATTCAATATTAACAACAATAATAAAATAGTAAAATAATAATAATAATAATAATAATAATACAATAATAATAATAGTAATAGTAATAACAATAATAATAATAATACTAATAATAATAAGGAAAACAATAATAATAATAGTAGAAATTCTTTGATGTGGGTTCGCCTCATTTATATTCATCTGTAGACTTGCCTTCTCGACATCAAGTTGCAGGTTTGCCTCAACGACATCAGGTTGTAGGTTGCCATCTGGATATTCGGTTGCACATTTTGCCTCCCCAATATCCAGTTGCAATTTGCCTCCATTGACGTCTAGTTGCATGTTTGTCATCTCGACATCCAGTTGCAACAAAACGATGAACGAGATGATGTCATCTCCCACACGTACTTAGATATTGATTGCTCAATTTAAGTTCGAAGTTACGTTTTGAAATTTGTGATATTAAATACACAGTTATTCGAAATAACAAGATTTTCGTTTTAAAAAATAATTTTATAGAAGATCCAAAATATAACAAATAATAATCGAAATACATAAAATATTCAAAAAAATATATATATATAAAGAAAATATAGGCAGGAGAAGAATGAATTTTATACTCAATAAAGAGTCAACAAAGGAGGACGACTATAAGGGACGAAAGAAAATAAGAAATCAAAGAATTGAATATGAAGGAAGAGGAACGAGAGGGCACAAGCAGAATTTGAAGAGAATATGGCTGGGAAGAAATAACTAGCACGATACTCAAAATGAGTCGATAATGAAGATAAATGTAAGGCATGGAAAGCAATGAATGACACACGAGTTGAAATAAGAAGGAATCAACGAGGCAAGCAGAAATAAGAGATTACTTGTACCGGAATCAGAAGAACATGGGTATGGAAAGAATAAATTTATACCCAATAAGGAATCAACAAATCAGGACGACTGTAAGAGATGGAAGGAAACAAGGAATCAAAGAATTGAATATGAAGGGATTAAAATGAATGGGATAAGACTAGTGTCCAGATTGAGTTGATTATCAAATTGTTCATGTGATTGAATGACCTGTTTAATGTTGAGTTAATCCTGACTGAGTCAAGCATGTCTAATGTATTAGTCAAACTAACATATTAGCCAAACCTAGCTCTGATACCACTAAAAATTGTCACGCCCCGCTTTCCAAAAACACGGAACACGAGCGCGTGACAAAGCCCAGCGAATAGTTTTCATCATTCGTGAGCTGTAGGATCGACTCAGCATCATAACAAGAATATAACAAAATGTACACAACCACGCATGCATGAATAATTTATTAAGCAACAGAAAACAATTGAATCAAATAATAATATCCCAAATAGTTTTCAATTCTGGATCAAAAGATAAAAACTCAGGAGCATAAGCCCGTTACAAGTTTTTAAGTAGCAAGAAATAAATAACTCAAGAAAACAAAATATTTAAGCAAGTCTTTGCTCCAAGCGAAGCCTAGAATTTCTGCTCACCAATTCCAGCAGGCAATTCATCTCTAAAGTCTGTATATATAAATATAAAAAGGAAAAAAGAATAGAGAAAACAAGACAACGCCCTCAGTGCAAGTTAGGGCCGCAAATAGTAAAACTAGTACAAAAAATATAGAACAAGATTTGGAATCAAGAATGTAATAGGAGGCAACAAGTAGTGGAGATTCAAGAAATTAGCTAGCAAGAAAGACAACTTGAGTGACAAGATTGGGTATCAAATACTAGTAGTAGAACAAGTAGCTAGTGAATATGTAATGGTATCAAGCATCAAGTAACAAGTATCATGTACGAATGCCGAATAACAAGTAACAAGTCTCAAGTGTCAAGTACAAGTATCAAGTAGCGAGTGTCAAGTATTATGTTCAAGTATCAAGTCTAATGTATCATGTAATCAAGTATCAAGTAAGCATATATCATGTTCAAGTATCAAGTCTCATGTATCATATAATCAAGTATCAAGTAAGCATATATCATGTTCAAGTATCATGTCCCATGTGTCATGTAATCAAGTATCAAGTAAGCATATATCATGTTCAAGTATCATATCTCATGTGTCATGTAATCAAGCATCAAGTAAGCATATATCATGTTCAAGTATCATGTATCAAATTTTGTAGTTATTACTATCTAAGTAGCACTTCATGTGTTATCCTTTTATCACATGGTTGCTACAGTCAATGCAATTCCGTTTAGGCCTAGTAATGGAGTTTATAGGACGGTGTACTTAGGTATCAAGTATCAAACAAGCCATGCTCATGAATCGGGTAATCATATAACTAGTTCATGTGTCAAGTCATAACAAGACAAGTCATGAATCATATATATACTAGTTCATGAATCAAATATTATACTAGTTCATGAATCGATTAATAATATACTAGTTCATGAATCAAATAATATACTAGTTCATGAATCAAATAACAATATGCCAGTTCATGAGGCATGTATCAAGTGGGAAACACGGGCCCCCTTCTGAGTACACTTACCTATATTGTCCACTACTATGGTCTTTCCCTTAACCCCCGACTTATTATTAATTATTATCATCAAGCATGCATGAAAGTGTGCAAAACAAGTCAAGTAAACATAATCAGGAACATGGAACAAGTCTAGGCTAGGTAGGATGTAACACCCCTAATTCCAAATAAGGCCGAATTCGAGATTTCACAGGATCTTTACTTCACTTCGTACAATTTTATAAGGAAATTTAAACTTTTTCAATAGTATATCAGAGTTACATTACACTTTGTTTGCACAACGGAAGAGTAAAAAGATTACAATATTGAAAACAATATAACTTGTACAACTTTATCAAATAAAACATCGATTGCATCATACTATCTTTATCCCTTCAGGAATAGTCCATTACCTGCATGTAAGACTGTGGGGCATGTCAGTTGATTACAACCGACGAAATATTATACACAGCTATCCTCTCTATGCCAGGAATAGTATAACGATCTCCATACTTTAACAAAACACAAACTTGAATGAAATAAAGTGTAGAAATGTGACTACGCTAAATATGTAAGTGTATGTCATGCCTTAATGCCTAATGAACACATTTTATACTAGGATGATACTAATGCACACTTGTTCGGATTCTATGCATCCCATACTACATAGGTCCGAGGGCAAGCGCTTACGTACTCCACAATAAAAGGCTCGATCTCTCGCCATATAACTACCCGGTAATAAAATAAGATTTAGATCATTCCACAAATATGGGTCCCGGCCCGACGGCTATTATAACGGTTCCCTCATCGTGCGAATCATCCCGTAAGTGCCCTCCAGCCCCGGTATACGTATATACATTAAAGACAGCAAACTATCTGCCCGACTTCGCCAAGTCCCGGATTTAAATATAAAAACTCGTCTCTCACAGAGCAACCTCAATCCGCCGACTGGGTCTATAGCCACGGAGATCCACCGCCGACTATATAGAGGCAACCCACTTA
Source organism: Hemerocallis citrina (assembly GCA_017893485.1). Classification (NCBI taxonomy): domain Eukaryota; kingdom Viridiplantae; phylum Streptophyta; class Magnoliopsida; order Asparagales; family Asphodelaceae; genus Hemerocallis; species Hemerocallis citrina. The sequence continues at coordinate 109,064,968 of CM030361.1, read as the reverse complement.
CGTTTGCCCAAGTTTACTACATCTTCACTTATGTGCCTAGTTATTTAGCTAAAGACATGAATAAGTTATCATCCCTAGAATCAGTTTTACCTCCTACCGGACTTGTTCACAAAATACGAGATCGCCCGACGGCAATATCTCGAAATCATATCTCAAAAATCTTTCTTTCAATATTGCCGGTAACCGAGGTCTTACTAATTTCTTAATCATAAGCTTTCATGTACAAGAAACATGGGTACACATACCCTTTAATAATCATGTCTTAAACCTAGTTAGTTTCATCTTTAACTTATCCACAAATGATTAATGTCTCATCTTAACTTTTATTCCTGATTCCCTCATTCATCCATAATTCATTCATAAAAAAATAATTCTTTTCACAAACATGATTTGATCACTTGCATTCTTATTTGCAAATTAAGTACATATAATAATCAAGTATTCAACATAAATGAATAATCCCATCGAAGACAATTAATTCACATATCAACATTTTACTTTTCTTCTAATGATATAAATCATGCTCTTAAATGATTTATTATTATTTTTTTTTTGAAGACAAATCTCATTCTATCTCAAAGTCACTTTTATTTTCTCCAAGATTTCTAAAACTATATTTTTAAATAATTCCATTTCATTTTATATGAATTAGGATTTATTCTCAAATTTTAATTTGCTCAAAACTCCATAAAAATAAACAAAAAAAAAACTCACAATGGGTTTTGAACCCGTGAGCTCTCACAGTCAACGCCCAAAGGCCACGCCCTCTAGCCACTAAGTTCTCTATGGACTAGTGTTTAAATCCTCTTTTCGAAGTTTCTTGTACACACTTTCGGGTGTGGGTTTATTTAAAAGAAAAATAAAAACCCAAAAGAATGTTTGGGCTTACTGAGATTCGAACCCAGACCAAACGGCAAGACAACGCAACACCAGCCCACGGGGCCAGTTGTGCCCAACGGTTTAAAATACACTTCTATTGCTTTTGTCTCATTTTTTGCTATCTTTCTTATTTCATAAATCTCGATTCTCTAATGTGATTGAATCTTTATTTGACTGAAAATAAACTTATAAAAACTGAGATTAATCTCTAAAAGTAACTCATATGTTTCTAATCCATATTTTAGATGATTGATCTAACTTTCAATATTTCTTCTTATTAGAAAACATAAAGTTGCATCTATTCATTTTTATTATTGGAACCTATTGTTTCTTTTATAACCAAAAATGAGTTCATTAGTATCCAAATAACTCAAAAGAAAATTATACTTGCTATCAAGAGAAGTATTCTCAACCTTTTTCATACAATCTATTCTTTTCTTTTGTTCATGCATGGCAAAATAATCAACCATTACTTTTTCTCATTTTCTATTTACATGATTTACTACTAATTTTCATCATATACAAGAGTATATATTGTTCTACTTTTTACATCAAAATTTCATTAAAAAAATATACATTTACTAAATATGAAGTTTTATAAGTATTTTAACATGAATCATGGTATCAACTCTTACATCACAACCTCTTATTATTTGCTTAATCGCACCCATATTATTCATAGCATGTTATATTAGCATGAAATTTATCTACATATCAATATTATCCTATAATACCAACTCATAATTGCTAGCATGACATCTCTACAATTAGAAAGTGAGAAACCACCCACCTTATTGAATGAAGCTTGAACAATTGAAAGAAGGAGAACACCACTTCTAGCTTCAAGGACTCCTAGTTCTTCCTCTCCCAGCAATAGTCTCCAAGAACACTACTCTCTTACTCTCTTTCTTTCTTTTCTTTTTGATAATGTTTTTGGTGACATGAGAAAGAAAAAATAGGGCTCTATTTATAAAATTTTGTGAGGGTCTATTTTGCATAATTTCACACCTAATAACTCTCCTAAAAATATGATCAAAAAAAAAAAAAGAACTCTCCTAATTAACTCTTACAACCCTTCAAGTTCTAACTCCTAAAACCTACAAATCTTCGTCTCCCCACTACTCTAAACCTTAATTCACATCTCTCTCTTCCAAAAACCGAAACCGGCCATCTCTCCACTATTCCTGCCACGTCAAAGCTTGGCTGACCAATTCAACTATGGCTTTGAAAAGAATCCAAAGCAGCATTTCCATTTACCGTGGGCCCCCAATCACACAATTCATACACTTAACCATCCAATTCTCCAACAGCACAAAGCTTTCTTCTCCTCTTTTACCTTGGGCCCTTACCCAAAACACTATTCACACATTTTTGCTTTTACCAAAATCTGAACATATAATCTTATATATGCTATATATACTAATACAATTTACTTTAAACATAATGCTATCAAGCCAACTCATTTCAATATATATATATATATATATATATATATATATATATATATATATATATATATATATATATATATATATTATTTTAGAAATTATGGGGTGTCACACTCACTTCGAAATTTATTTTGAAAATGAATATGCCCAATACGTTTACCAAAAACACGTAAAATATCAAAATGCGAAATTGACTTTATTAACGGAAAACTATTAAAATATAATCGAAAACAATATAAGGAAAATATATTTATTAATTTTATATATTCCACGACGTAATCACTACGTACGTAGAAAACACGTGCATTATACGTATAATAATATTTTAATCAAAATAACGAAAATGTATAGATAGTCAGAAATCAAATTGCGTAATGAAAACACGTTACAAATATTACTAGTAACGGTACAAAATATACGTGCATAACACACGAGGGCAAAATTATCATTTCCAATTTTGCGGGGAGTTACACTCTCTCCCCCTTAGAGTAGTTCCGTCCCCGGAACTCGCTAGGGTAAAGGTTGTATTTTATACACGCCAAAGAAAATATTATTATTGTACTTAGAAAACTGCAAATAACAAGGAAATAAATGTAGTATGAAAATATGCAACAAGGAAAATAAGACAACTCTTTATAAGAAAACTATGAGTATCAAAATTTTATAAGAACAAAATGAGAAAACTCGAAAAAATAACATAAGGAAATAAATATGATCATAAAAGATAGGATAGATTGAATACAGAAAAATAAACTTTGTCATTAATTTTGAATAGTTCGAAACAACACAATAAAGAAAACATAGTCAATAGATAATTTGTAATTAGGTTTAGTAGTCAAAATCTTTCAATGTAATAAGCGGTAGAAAATCACAAAATGAATTAGCAATTTAAAAGAAGACTATTGGATAAGAGTTTGAAAAATAAACGAGAATGAAATTTAGTTAAAAATATAGACAACATAAACTTGACTTTGTATACCAATTAACAAAATAGTTTGTAAAGTAGCTATAATCATTATACATACATATATTTAATATTTTTGAATTGTTAAGTAGAGCCAGAAAATCAATATACAAAAGTATATGCGTATATAGGCATCAAAATCATAAGGGTGAAACAAATAATGTTATGATACGAAAATTGTAAACGGTTTGTAGGAATAAAAGCAAAATATCATAGTTGTAAAAGTAATAACATATTATTGAAATAGTGCGAAAACCAATCATATAGAAATAACTTACAAATTGAAGAAAAAGTATAAATACCAAATTTTACTTTTTGTTTGGTGAGTAAACACCAAAATCTAAGATAAGTTAGTAGCAAAATAAAATACGACAAAGCAGTATGAAATGCTAAAGACTCAAAATACTAGGAAAAAGATAGTTGATATTGAGTAGTAATACACAAGTAGTATAGAAATCAGTTTAAATAATGTAATGCTAGGTTGCAAGATATTATAAAATAGTATAAGGTAGTACAAAAATAGTGTAGTGGCAAGTAAATATTATAGAAAACAAAATAGGAGTTATCTAAGTAGAAAATCTCCTTCTGGTGTAGGTTTGTCTCGTTAGTGTCCAACTGCAAACTTACCTCTATGATTTCAAGTTGCAGAATTGCCTCTACGACATCCGATTGCAGTTTGCCTTCTGGACATTGGGTTACAGACTTTGCCTCTCCGACGTCCAGTTGCAGTTTGCCTCCATTGACGTCTGAAATCAATCACGATCAAAGACGATCAATGACCCAGAATCACTTGATGAAGATCATGAGGATCCGACGGCCCATGATCCAAGTGATCAAAACTCAGATGATCAATAGGGGCTCGGCCATGGATGGCGATGGAGTCGATGACCGGCGGGGACAGCGATGTTGGCCAGGAGGAGGCCGGGATGTGCGTTTACTGAAGGCGCTGCTGGCCGCGACGGAACGACAGGAGGAGGGGAGACATGGGGGTCGACTGCAACTCTGGCTGTCGAGGGGGTGTCGGGGCAGCGGTGCATCGCCGGGAGGAGGGGAGCAGTACAGGGCAGCGCAACTGGCTGCCGCTGCAGGAGGAGGGCATGGCGGCTGCTATCGTCGCAGGGAGGCAGGGAGGAGCCCGGGGTGAGTGGGGCTGGCGACTGAGTGCTGGCTACAAGGCGGCGCTGGGGCTGCAAAGCGGCGTCGAGGTGAGGCAAGGAGATCGGGAGGGACGGCGAAGAGGGTGCAGGTGCTGCGATGCTGCGGCAGGGTGGGAGGAGCACAGGGCCGAGGGTGAGACGACTGAGAGGAGACGGGGGAAGGAGCTGCGATGGATGGTCGGGAGGCTAGGGGGCTGTAGAGGGAAGGTGAACAGTCGCACGGAGATGAAGGGACATGGGTGGCGGGGGTGGAGAGAGAGGTCGAGGATGAAGTTGAAAGGTTGGGCAACTGGTGAATAAACAGTAGGGGGGGTAGGGTTAGCGGTTAGGTTAGGTTTAGGGTGAGTATTTATATAATAGGGTTGTGGGTAAACGAGTTTCGGGTTTAGGTAAAAATAGGTTTGGGTATTAGGCTATAAACCGGGTTAGGGTGGTAAACGGGTGTGGGTATAATCTTTTTTTTAAAAAATGGGTTTGGGGTATTTCCTTTAAAATCCAATAAGGGAAATAGGGTTTTAAATTAAAATAATAAGTAAATAATAAATCAATAATACCATGGTATACATAAATCCAATAATATATAGAATCCAATAAGGAGATAAAATAACTAATACAAAGTAGGATTATATAACAAAAATATATTTGTTCTACAATATAAAAATTATTTGAATACTACAATACAATTATCGATAGAGATAGGTTTTAAATTAAGAATCAAGGGTAAAAGATAATAATGATAATAATAATCATAAACTTAAACATAATAATCAAAGTAATAATAAAAAAATTTGTATTATAACAAAATATCATTGGGAACTAGTTATAAATAAAACTATTGATTAAAAATAGATTTTTAATATGAGATCCAAGATTACATTTTATCAAAAAAGAATTTGAAAGTGGAAAAATGATTTACAAAAATTTTAAATACCAAAAATACACAGAAAATACGGATTTGGGGAAACAAGGCTTACACTTTCATCAATATCCATTATGTATCTAAATCCTTAGGTAATTGAATCATGAATAAAAGTCAACATTCTAGAATTTAGCGTTACTCCTACATCGGTCTTAAAATATCAATTATTATCCACGACCCAAACTTGGTCACATCACATTTTCTTTTCAAAACTTTTATTCCTGCCGATGTGAGGACTTAGCTAAGGTTCTAATCTCAATTCTCTTTTCATGTTCATTGTACTTGTTCACAAATTCCACAGTTCATCATATTTCCTTTCAATCAATTTTCCATGCACAATTTGCATATTCTTAGACAATTTCACATTAAATTCTACTCAATAATTTATAAGTCAAAATCTCATTTTGAGCTCTTCACTATTTTCTTTATGTTAAAAAAATCATTATATTTTTATATTGATTTTCAAAGAATCATATCCAAGGATTTTATTAATTCTTATTCTCAAATTTCACTTCTATTTCTCATTATAATAATCCAAATATTTTTAAAAAATAATTTTATGAAGTTTATGTAATTTCAGAGAATTTTCCAGTATTTTCCTCAATTTTTAAAACATTAAAACCCTTTAAAAATCAAAATCCCAAAATTATTGGCCACAGCCGGTTTCAAACCAGGCACAACAGGCCCACAGGTGAACAGTAACGCCACTAACCAGAATGACCAAAGTGTCTAACTGTTTAAAGAAGTGGTTATGGTCTAGTTGAATTTGGGCTCTCGGGTTTGGTGAAAAAATTCGGATTTTTAAAAAAAGAGAGTCTCTGCCGAGACTCGAACCCAAGCACAACAGGCCACCGAGCTACAGTAACGAATTGTGGCGAACCCCCTAGCCAGTAAGGTCACAATGAATAACTGATATGAGATGAGTTGATTTAAACTTAATTCGACTCTATGTTTATTAATAATTCTTCATATTTCAAAAGTTCTTAAACTCTTTTCTTCTAAATTAATTCATGAAACTTTCCAGAATACTGATTTTATAGATTAACAACACAACAATATTTAAAAAATATTATTTTGGCATAAAAATGTGAATTTTACTTCTAATTTGCGTTTTAGGTCTATAAATTCGACATTGCTATTTATCAAGATCACTACCAAATTCTAGTATTACAAACATCACAAAATTATTGTCTTTTACTTTTTGTTCTTTTATTTCTACAATACTCTTTAACATGGTCTCATTCATCATACTAGTGTCACAATGAATTTAATAAGCACAATTTCAATCATTTCTATTACTAGCCATTCACAAGCATATTCTACATCTAGCATGGTTCCAAATTTACAACTCCATAGCAACATGATAATTCTACTACAATAACCATAATTTATATCAATTAACTTACAATTCATCAAGCATTCATTTTATTATCTAACTAGTTCCTTTTTAGAGCCAACACATGGTTAATTTATTAGTTTCTTTAGCAATTTCATCAATCAAACTCCTAGCATGATGTCTAAGTTAGAAGTAGAGAAACCACCCACCTATTTGAAGAAACAAATGAAAATAACTCCTAGAAATCTCATTGAACACACGAGCGGTCCTTCTCCTCCTAGATTGTGTCACCACAAGAGCCTTCTCCTCCTTGTACTAGTGAAACCGGAGCTCCCCTCTCCTCCTTGATGAATAGTCGGCCTCCAAGAAAGCCAGAACACACAACTAGAACTTCTCTCAATCTTTTTAACTCACTCTTGTTTCTTTTTCTCACAACTAGAGTTTCTTTCTCTTTCTTTTTCTTTTACAAGTTTTCTAATGTGTGTGTGTGTGTGTGTGTGTGTGTGTGTGTGCGTGGGGGGGGGGGGGGGGGGGGGGGGGGACATTTTTCAAGGTGGGATGGAGGGCCAAGATTGAATTAAATAGTTGTAGATTAGGGGCTAGGATGAGTTAGGGAGTTAGAGTAACCCCCCATGAACACAATCCACCTCTCCACTAAACCACTCTCCCACTCTCTCTTTGACTCCATCCGGCCTACCCTATTGCACACCCAAGACACGTGCTAGTGCAATGTACGTGTCTCCCATAGCACCCCTAGTAATAATTGTACATATATTTGTTAGTTGATTTGTTACAAAAATGAGTCTACCCTACAAGTTGTCTCATTTAAATGAGAATAAACTAGTGGGCTCAATTAGTGGGCTTAAGAACCCAAAGGCTTAAATAATTAAAAATAATCAATTTAATTAGGGTGGGATAAATTCAAACAATTAGGCTTGGGCTTTAAAATAGGCTTTGAATAAAAGGAGAAAATAAGAATACTTGTTCATGTTTATAAAAATAAATAATTTACTTGGTGAAAAAAATGCATATGAATTTGTACGTGCAAAACACTTAAAAATCAACAAACTTATATTAAAATATTTCAGGATGTTACAACACTCCCTCCTTAGAATAGTTCTGTCTCCGGAACTACACTTTAAGAGTGAGCAAACACAACAAGAAGAAAGAAAAACAAATACAAATCAAACAAAGAGCTCAGGATGATCCTTCATCATCCTCTCCTCAGATTCCCAAGTAGCCTCCTCAACCAACTGGTTTCTCCAGACTACTTTGACCATCGGTATCGTCTTTTTCCTCAAGAATTTCTCCCGACGATCTACAATCTCAACTGGTAGCTCAATGTAACTCAGATCCAACTGCAAACCCTCCGGCACTTCGGGCAAATGGTGTAGCGCCCCGAATTTCAAGATGAATAACATCGAAATACGTGGCACATTCCCAGTGATCCACTTCAATACAACAATAAACATAACCAAACACCACTAAAATTTTCATCTTTTATTACAACCAAACATTTACAAATCACAGCGGAAGTCTAAACAACTCAAACAATAATTTCTTTTGTTTTCAACTCCAAATCATCTTAATAAGACTTTACAAATTTTACACCAAACGCTAAATAGTCCATTTAACCCAAAAGCTAACTCAAGCATCCAATCTCCAGCTCTAAGCAATAACCTGCATCATGTGAGGCTAGAGTTGAACCCTAACCCCCAAACTAAAGGGGTTAGCCATAAATGGTGTGAGTGGCATAAAAACAAACAAGCAACATAAATGAACATAAATCATGATATTCTCAACAAAGGTAGTAAACCAAATATACCAAAATAAGAAGTAACAAGAAGTGAAAACAGGTGATACGAAAACCAAATGTCAAGTGTGGAAATCAGCAAAACCAAATGCATGAAAATGAGTCAAGAAAACACAAATGCTATATGCAGACAATGATGATTACTAAGAGATAAAGATAGACTATGAGGATTAGCCCATGCCCGATAATTCCGTGATTGATCCCACATCTCAAGTAACCACTTGGATAATTCCGGAGATCATCTCACATCTAGACATAAATACATCATCACATGAATACCCTACAAGCGTCGCCTTGACTTCGATAATTCCGGAGATCAATCCTGCATCTCAAGATAATTACTTGGATAATTCAGGAGATATATCTCACACCTCAGGTTGTCTACCTGGATAATTCCGGAGATAAATCCCACATCTCAAGTTAACTACTTGGATAATTCAGGGGATTAAGTCCCACATCTAAAGCCTTACTGAGGTGCATAACTCATGTTCCCCTTCGTCATGACACTACTAGTGCAAGTCCTTATTGTTTTTAGTTACTGAACAAATCTCCTAGAGTAGTGTACCCCACCGGCCTAAACAAAATATCTGAATAACTGAAAATTCGCCACACTGGGCCTCAACAAATAACTCAACACCGGTATACTAGGGTCACATACCTCTAGAGACTCAAAATCAAATATCTAAACAAATTCCCACTAAACAAGTGGCTCAACTGAATATCTCAAATCATGTTCTTAACTGAACATCTCAAAATCAAATACTGAACAAATATCTCAAAATCAAATACTGAACAAATGTCTCAAAATCGAATACACAGATCCCTCAGTACCAGTCGACTTATGCTGAGGTAAGTCGACTGTCCAGAGGACAATTCTCCAGAATTTTACAAAAATAATCTAAGGCATATCAGTCGACTTGGGAAGTCATCAGTCGACTCAACCGAGACAAACATCAATAATTCTCAAGAAAATAATCTAAGTATATAAGTCGACTGAAAGGTTCATAGGTCGACTGTCCCGAAAGGACTGAATAAGTTAACAATCAGCAGACCAGTCGACTGACATAGTCTAAGTCGACTGTCCCGAACAATTCAAAAAGGCTGAAGATAAACAGTAGGGTCGTACCAGTCGACTGCACAGTAGGCCAGTCGACTGTCAGCCTACAGTTTTCAAGAACAGATCTGAATACAAAATCAAACTGAAGTTCTCTAAAGAATCATTGTTTATTGTTTATCAAACAACAGTTCGTACACAAGCCAATGACAATCCCAAATAATCTCCAATACGGATACATACTCGATCATTCACTTCCTCAAAATTCAATTCTCATGATCTAAATTACCAATCTTCTATTAGGGTTTCTCAAACTAAATTTCTTCCTCAACTCATAATCAAATTCTGATTTATAATCACGGATCCAGATATTTATCATCCGATCACTACCAAATCAATTCTCAACATGCGATCCAACAACACGATCCCATAAATCATTATTCCCTCAACAAATCTTAATGTTTTTCTCATACATGGTCCAAATATCAACAAGTGTTCACATCGTCCATATCAAAATAAAAGATCCATATCATGCATACAATGAGACTAACAAATCATTATCTTATCTTTCACAAACAAGCAAAATAAAGATCTTACGTCATTCACGAATCCCAATAAACAAAACAAAACAAAACAAAACAAACCACTCACATTGATTTGAAGAAAAATCCATGGAAAAGCTTTCTTCTTGCTAGATCCAAAGTTCTCCCTTTTGCTCTTCAAAACCGATCTCAAAAATCTGTATATTTTGTAAATGACGGCTGGGAAAGAAATCCCTTAAATATCCGGGATCAATATTAGGGTTTAACCCACCTTTTGCAAAATAATCCTTTCAAGAATACAACTTTAGGGCAAAAGCCAAAGTACCCCCCCAACGTTTGGCCCGAGTACAAAATGTCCATACAACGTTTGAAAAAATACAATAAACCCATTCTTCCGTTAACTTAACCCTTTCCGTTAAGTTATAATTATTATATTACTTTTTTACCCTTACCATTTCATATTCAATCTCTTTCTTCCCTTTCTTCATTCTTTTTTTCTTCCTTAATTTTGTATGGGTTTTGTACTATACTCAATTGATGGCATGATTGACGATGGCATGTTTGATGGCATGTTTGACGGATGGAAAACAACCAACTGAAGGCATGTTTGACGAAGAATCGAGTTTGAGGGAGAGGGTATGCAACAATTTTCCCACTACAGTATTGAATGTTGTGGATCACACTCTTCTAAGAGATCTTTCCAATAAAGAAGAAACATCGCAAAAAGTAGCAACTATCCATCATTGTGTGTCAAATGTCATTGAGTTGGGTTTGTTGTGTTCAAGCTACTCACCAAAAGAAAGAATTCAGATGACTGATGTTGTTGTAAGACTGCAAAAGATAAAAATGCAATATCTGTCAACATAGCTTGTTCTTGTGCTACAGCTCTATGTTTAGATGGCAAGTACTCCGAATATTTGTCACTTAGCTTCGGCAAACCTTCGATCTCGTATTAGTTTGGGATACAAAAATAAGACTTCATGCACAATATTCGCAAGCTTTAAGAACAACTGAGCACTTTGAAAATGAAAACATCATCTCTAAAGAACAGAAGGAATTGAAATTTGCTTTTCTCAGATTTTGGAATACGACAAATTAAATCCTTACATATATTTACATCAACATGAGGGATTAGTATAACATTGACTAGATTCCTTTCACCAAAAGGATAAACAGATCAATCTAATAAACACCATTGTGAAAATTTTGAAGAGGTGGTGCTACAAAACAATTAGTGATAGCTAAACAAATCCATAGGACATGCTCTCTCTTACAGCTCAAACTTACAAACAATCTTTGCCATTTTATCAGTCCTCAATATTCCACCTTGCTGAAATCTACCATTTTGTTGCCAAAGAAATCATGAATGAAGAAAAAAGGAATAAAGGGAAGAACAAGAAAAAAATGAGGAAGAAAAAAGGAATGAAGAAAGGGAAGAAAGAGATTGAATATGAAAAGGTAAGGGTAAAAAAGTAATTTAATAATTATAAGTTAACGGAAATAGTTAAGTTAACGGAAGAATGGGTTTATTGTACTTTTTCAAACGTTGTATGGGCATTTTGTACTCGGGCCAAACGTTGGGGGGGTACTTTGGCTTTTGCCCTACAACTTTATATACATAGGTTTAGTCTTGAAAAGTTAATCAAATATCATTTAGATTAGGATTTATTAGAAAATACACTTCTAAATCTCAGCCAACACTGATCGGAATGTCCAGAAAGTATAATTTGCAATTCAATCCTTTAAAATGGCAAACTTGCAAAAAGATCCTTCTTCTCTCCAAATTTGCAAATGGTACCAATTAATTTCAGAAAAATCTAGAAAAATACTACATAAATCCCAAATAATAAATAATGGTTTTTCATAAGGAAATCTAAATTTTCCAAACTTCTCAAAAGTCATTTGCACGTGTTTTGCACGTGTACAAAAGATAAATTTCTTAGAAAATATCAATTAAATCCTCAAAAATCATTTAAATTCATTTTCAAATAATTAAAATAGTATTTGAAAATATGGGGTTCTACAAATGGTGACTCGGATCTGGAATGTAACCTCTCAGCATAGACACATGGAAGACATTGTGCACCTGAGACAACTCTTCCGGTAACTCCAATCGGTAAGCAATTTTCCCAATCCATTTCAATATCTTATACGGGCCTATGAACCTTGGGGCTAACTTTCCCCTCTGCCGAAACGGTTCACACCTTTACTAGGTGATACCTTCAGAAAGACAAAGTCACCGACCTCGAACTCAAGGTCCCTTCTCCGGTTGTCTGCATAGCTCTTCTGCCTACTCTGAGCATCCACTAACATCTTCCTGATCAAAATAATCTTTTTAGAGGTCTGCTGCATGATCTCAGGCCTAAACATCTGCCGCTCTCCAACTTCAAACCAGTAAACAGGTGTTCTGCACTTCCTGCCATACAGAGCTTCGTACAGCGCCATCCTGATACTAGTCTGAAAACTGTTGTTGTAGGCAAACTCCACCAGAGCTAGATGCCTTTCCCAACTGCCTCCAAAATCTAGAACACAACACCGATGCATATCCTCAAGAACTCAATTGAATCTCTCAGTCTGTCCATCATTCTGAGGATGGAAGACAGTGTTGAAATCCGTTTTGGTATCCAAAGCTGTCTGAAGATTCCTCCAGAAATGCGAAGTAAACTGCGCATCTCGATCAGACACAATGGTTAACGGAACACCACGAAGCCTGATAATCTTTCCAACATACAACTCGGCCAATTTGTCCATAGACGAATTGAGTTTCAATGTCAAGAAGTAAGCGGACTTGGTTAGTCGATCGACTATGACCCAAATCGCATCATTACCCTTCGAACTTATGGGTAAACCCGTGATAAAATCCATGCTGTTGTTATCTCATTTCCACACCGGAATAGGTAATGGTTGCAATAAACCTTCGAGCTTTTAATTCTTGGCTTTGACCTTCTGATAGATCTCACACTTCGCCACGAACTCAGCCACATCCCGCTTCAAACCTGACCACCAGAAATGTTGCTTGATGTCCTTATACATCTTGGTACTCCCAGGATGTACAGATAAAAGGATAGCATGTGCCTCCTAAAGAATACTCTCGTTCAATTTTTCTTGATCTGGAACACACAGCCTCTCTCCAAACCACAACACTTCATCCCTGATCTGGAACTCTGACAACCTGCCAGCACTAACCTACTCCTTCATCTTCTGAATCTCTGCAACTTCCTTCTGACTTGCTATAATCCTTTCATTTAGCGTAGGCTGAAGCCTCAACTGAGCTATGGATGATCCCAAGCCCTGCAGAACAACTTCAATACCAGCCCGATCTAACTCTTCTGCAAGATGCCTCTAAGTTGTAATCAAACTAGCCAGACTACTCTTACGGCTAAGTGAATCAGCAACAACATTGGCCTTCCCAGGATGGTACTTAATCTCAGGATGAATGTCCTCAAGTACCTCCAGCCATCTCCGTTGCCTCAGATTCAGGTCCTTCTGCTGATAGATGTACTTCAAGCTTTTTTGGTCCGTGTACATGTTCAATTTCTCACCGTACACGTAATGTCTCCATTGCTTCAAGGCGAAGATAATCGCAGCCAACTCCAGACCATGAGTCGGATAATTCTTCTCATGCGGTCTCAGTTGCCTAGATCCATAAGCGATCACTTTCCCTTCTTGCATTAAGACACAACCAAGCTCACGATGTGAAGCATCGCTGTAAACATCATATTCAATACCTGCTCTAGGCAAATCTAAAATGAGAGCAGTAGTCAGCTTCTCTTTCAACTCCTGAAAGCTTGCCTCGCACTGCTCGGTCCACTTGAAGTTCACATTCTTCTTGGTCAGATCAGTGAGCGGCACGGCTATCTGAGCATAGCCTTGGATAAACCTTATGTAGTATCCAGTTAGCCCAAGAAAACTCCTGATTTCCTTCACTGTAGTAGGCCTTGCCCAATCCTTCACTGCCTCTATCTTTTGCAGATCAATTGTCACTCCCTCCTTAGAAAGGATGTGACCCAGGAATGTCACTTCAGACTTTTAGAAATTGCACTTGGATAACTTGGCATACAACTCATGCTCCTGAAGCTTCTTCAGAACCTCGGCCAGATGCTCAGTGTGCTCCTCCTCTGACTTGGAGTACACGAGAATATCGTCGATAAACACCATGACGAAAGAATCAATAAACGACCTCAGAATTCTATTCATCATGTCTATGAAGATTGTAGGTGCATTCGTCACTCCAAATGGCATAACTAAGAATTCGTAATGCCCATGTCGAGTTCTGAATGCAGTCTTATGCACATCTTCAGTCTTCACTCGAACTGATGGTATCCTGATCAAAGATCTATTTTGGAGAAAAGAGCTGCTCCTTGTAGACGATCGAATAGGTCATCAATTCGGAGAATATGATATTTGTTTTGAACAGTAACCTTATTCAGCTCTCGGTAATCGATGCACATCCTCATCGAACCATCCTTCTTTTTTACCAACAGCACCGGTGCTCCCCAAGGCAACGCACTCGGTTGAATAAAGTCTTTCTCCAATAATTTCTCAATCTGCCATTTGATCTCATCCTGCTCCACAGGCGCCATCCTATACGGTGCCTTGGAAATGGGTACACTCCCTGGCTGAATAGTGATGCTGAACTCTACATCACGATGCGGAGTAACCCGGGCAAATCTTCCAAGAATACAGTCGGGTATTCCCCAACCACTGTAATTTGTTGCACCTCTACAGGAACCTTCTTCTTGCTGATAGCTGCCACCAAAACTAAACATCTCTTCTTCTCCTGAAAAGTGACTTCAGGACCCCTGAAGAACAATTAGATAATTTGACTAGGAAAAAAAGTCAACACTCAAACCATGCTAGTTATTTTGGCTAGCTACTGATATTTTAAAGCCCAAAATTAAATTAAAATAAAATACAAAGCCCAAGCTAAAAAAAATATTAAAAAAATACAAAGCCCAAGCCAAAAAAAGCCCAATCTAAATGAAAAAAACTTCCTCGCAATCTTGCGTGATGTCGCACAGTTCGCTTTCGTGATCGCGATTTCGCGAGCTCGCGATCGGGTGTTCGCTCGCGAAGTTCACGACGATCGCGAAGTTCGTGATCATATTTTGACTTGGTTTGGATTTTTATGTGGGTTTTAAGAGGCAGAAAGAACAAAAGAAAAGTTTGGCGAGCGATACAACTTTGCCAGATCTGACGAGTAAATCTACGAAATCTATTTTGGCGAGTCCCGTTGGAGCGTATTTTTCTCTCTAAATTTGTTATTTTGGCTAAATTTGAGAGATGGTTAGCGTGGTTGGAGATGATCTTAGTGATTTGTTCGACTTCAAAATGAATATGAAAAGAGTGGAGTCAAAGATCAAAGGAAAATGTTAAATATACTAATTTTTATTTGCTAATTTGGTGGTAGGAGCCCGTATGAAAAAACTTTTGCCATAATAGTTTGTGTGCTCCATCGCTATGAAAGTAGTAGTACCAAAATAGTAAAGAAATAGTAGTATAATTAGCATTGTCCAAGAGTAAACTTTGAATTATAATTCAGTTTTTATGTGGTACATTTGTTCCCCATTCAATCCACTTCCCAACTCCTCCAACTCCCAAATGCAACCTTCAATTCATCAAGATTAAAATTAAGGGTTTTGTACCCCTATAAAACTTAGATATTTTTATATAACCCCTCAAATTTTTTCTAATTCTATATAACTCCCAACAAAATATTAAGTTACTTCAAAAATCTCCCAAAACCTAAAAATAATTTTTCAATACCTAAGGTATCACTCTCTCTTTCATCTTTCCAACTAAAACAATCATATTCAATTCAATTTACCCCTCACTTTCCATTCTCCTCCGTCCATCATTCTCCTTTTGAGTAGCCTGGTTAACGTTTTTTTCTTCTTTTCCAAATTCGTAAATGAAGTTTAAAAATATTAAAGATCCTAATTTTCTCAAAATTTCAGATAAGATCATAACTTGTTGGATTTAACGGATCAAGATTGAAGATGGAATTGATCCGATAAAAAAATGGGAATCTATCTATGTGGGAGTTTGGTGAGAGGGGAGGGGGTGGGGTGGTGGTGGAGGGGATTTAGGATGGATTTTATTAGAATTGGTTGGACAGGTAAGGCAATAAGCGAGATGAGAAACACATTTAGAGATAACATATTTAAGCATTCAAGTAAACGAGAACAAGAAGCAGAGGAGGTGATTAAGGCAGAAAGGAAGAAGAAGAGATAAAGAAAGGAGGAGAAATGGAAAGAGGGGAGGATTGAGTTAGAATAAGAGTATTTTAATTAGGAAGGTGAAAGAGAGGGTGATCTAGGAAATTTTTGAAATTACTTAATATTTTGTTCGGAATTATATAAAATTACAAAGTTTGTTGGGAATTATATGGAAAGACCTATGTTTCAAGGAGGTAATATATAAAAACCCCTAAAATTAAATAAACTTAAAACCCACAACAACAAAAACCCCTTAAAAATCCTTCCTTCATTTTATTCAACTCCATATATTAGGTGAGGAATAGGACATCTTTGATGGTGTAATATCCCGGACGGATATTACATTGTATAAATTTATTTTATTACTATTTTATTATTATTTTTGGAATTTAATTATTTTTATACGAATTATGCGAAGATTTGCAGTATACGCATATATACGTACATATGCGCGTTATAGCAAATTGTGCATTGTGTAAATTAGGTGTATGTTTGGACAAAGTGCTTATCTTTGTCATGACCAATTTAAGTTAATTATTAGGATTTTAGGAGGATTAAACTAGGGTTAAGAATGCATGAGAAGATTAAGGGAAAATTCTTCTAGAAACTATCTCTCTTCCACATCACCCTCCACCTCACATAGCACCATACCCACATCCTACCTCCACCTCTCCACCTCCTCCCTTAGAAAAACCGGCCCCAATATGTGAGAGGGTTTTTGTGCATTTGTGTGTGCAAATTTGCACTCCCCACCCTTTTCTCCACCTATAAATATCCCCCTCCCTTCACCTTAGTCTCATTTTTAGAAAGACAAAAGAAGGAAAGGAAAAGAAAGAGTGAACTCCTAACTTGAGAGTTTTCTTTTGTAGGTTGTAGAAGCTTTCATAGGAGCTTAGGGGAAGGAGAAGTCTAGCTAGCAAGACCTTCCATCAAGGAATATTAGGTGGGGGTTTCTCCACTTGTTTCTTTGTTTGTTTGAGTTGTTGTTTTGATGCTTCTTCTTCTCATCCTCCTTGTTTTGTTTCTTTTTGTTTTGGGTGCTTTCTTGAGATATTGGTGTATGTTGTTGTGGCATAAGTTCTAGTTTTTGGATGGTAAAAGAAATGTGATAAGTAGTAGTAAAGAACAAAAAGATTAAATCTTGTAGTAGTAGTTGTTGTTCTTGTGTTTATTAATTGGACTAAAATACACATATGCATATGGATTTTGTACATACAACCATTTGGGGTTGTAGGACTTGAATGTGGACTCATACATAAGCACATGGACTTGTGTACAACCATTTTGGGTTGTAGGACATACATTGAACTTTGGACTAAAAAGAAAGCATATGTTGGTTGAACCAAAATGGAGGATTCTTACTTTATTTTATTTTGCTTAGTTCCTTTCATTAATATTAAGTAAAAAGAACCCATCTTTAGATGCTAATTCTAGTGTGAAAAAGATCTAAGTTAGAATGATTAAAAAGATCTCTTTTATGTTTGACTAGTAATAAATAAGAAATAAATGCTTATGAAGTAGTAGTAGATGTTATGTTTATGTAAAGTTGTAGTAGGTGCTTATGTTTAAAATAAGTAGTAATAGTAGATGTTTATGTTTTAAATAAAGTAGTTGTAATAGATGTTTATGTTGAAGTAAAGTTGTAATGGATAGTTATGTTATGTTGAAGTGGTAAATGACATTTGCTTTAGAAGTATGCCCATTGTAGTAGATATCCATGGTTAACTAGTTATAGGTTGATGTTTATGTGGTGTTTATATTTTTGTAGAAAGTCCATGTTTGATGTCTACCATGTGGTGAGTTAATGGAACCATGTTTATGATAGGTATCATGTTGTAGGAAAAATATACATGCTTATATTGTTGTAGGAAGTATGATACCATGCTTAGAATTTAGTAGGAACCCTTATACATGCATAGATTGATGTAGGAATGCTTAGATTGTTGTAGGAATTATTGTTCATGCTTAAGTTAGTAAATATTCATGCTTAGTTGATGGATAATGATATTCATGTTTAGATCATTGTAGGAAAAATTGTATGCCATGATAGATTCATATTCATGCTTAAGATTAAGTAGATGTTCATGCTAAATCATCATTCATGCCAAGTTAGTAGATGACCATGCTTAAGTATTGTTTATGCTAAGTTAGTAGATGACCATGCTTAATTATTATTCATGCTAAGTTAGTAGATGACCATGCTTAAGGGTGTGTTTGGTTGGAGGGAAATGGAGGGGAGGGGAGGGGTTTTTTAAATATTTCTTGTTTGGTACAGTTTTTTAGGTGGGGAGGGAAGGGGAATGGAGGGGTGCATAATTCCTCCTAAGCCACTTTTGGCTCCCCTCCAATATTGGGGGGATTTGGAGGGGTGAGAAATTTGTCTAAGTGATTGGACTAAATTGTCCTTATCATATCCCTATAAATCTAAACCAAATATGCTTATAAATCTATATATACTTGTACAATACTTTCATCATGATACCCGCAGCTTACAAAAATGGATCATCATATATACTTGTACAATTTCGCATTTTTAACTTGTACTTCATCTGTTCCTTATATACCGTACTCCTTCAGATTGTTTGCAAATGAAACAGGTGATGATCTTAGCCATAGATTTTTCTGAAACCCTAGTGCTCAAGTTTTTTTTTTTTGTTATTTTTTTCGCTTCGTCTCCTTTCATTGTAGCTATTTGCAGTGTTGGGAAAACCGGGTTCCAAGAAATGGTGCTATCATCACTGTCAATACATGAATAAAATAAAATAGCTGTTTGGTTTTAGTAGAACTATCATCACTGTTAAGAACATTTCAAGAAATGGTGATATCAGCAGTCTATTTCGCAATAGAGTATGCAAAAATAATTCATTTTAATATCATATAAAATAATATATATATTTTAAAATTTTTAAAAAAATCCTACAAGAATTTATTATTATAAAATGCTTTGACATGCCCCATTCCACATTCATGCTGATAAAAGGATATAAAAGTAATTTTATTAAAAAATCTCTTCCCTCCCCTTCTGAACCAAACAAGAGATAATTATTTTCCCTCCCATCTCCTCCTTTGAACCAAACAGAGTCTTGATTAAAATCCTTCCCCTCCCTTTCCCTCCCCTCCCCTCCCCTCCATTAAAATCCCTCCCCTCCCCTCCCCTCCTTTGAACCAAACAGACCCTAAGTATTGTTTATGCTAAGTTAGTAGATGACCATGCTTAATTATTATTCATGCTAAGTTAGTAGATGACCATGCTTAAGTATTGTTTATGCTAAGTTAGTAGATGACCATGCTTAATTATTGTTCATGCTAAGTTAGTAGATGATCATGCTTAGATGATATCCATGCTTAAATAGTGTATGTTCATGCCTAAATATTGTTCAAGATTGAGTTAGAAGATATTCATGTTTAATTAATACCATGTTTAGATTATGGTAGGAATTATCAACCATGCTTATGATATGTATCATGTTGAAAGAAACTCATTCTTGAAGTGGATACCATGTTGTAGGATTAATGTTTAAATTAATCTACCATACTTAGGAATGTTGTAGGTTAATGCTAAGTAAATATCCATGCTTATATTGTTCTAGGATTAATGTGGAATTAATCTACCATGTTTAGGAATGTTGTAGATTGATGCTAAGTACATATACATGCTTATATTGTTGTAGGAACCCATGCCATGTTGTAGATCATGCTCACCTTGTTGTAGGACAAATTGTAATATCCATGTGTAGATGTACCAATTATCCATGCATAATGGTAGCAATTTCTATGCATAAGTAGTTAGTAGTTATCCATGCTTAGATGATCTTCATGCTTAGATGGAAAATGCCATGCTTGAATGTTGTTCATACTTGAGTTAATAGATATTCATGCTTAATGCCATTTATGCTTAGTTAATGGATAACGATATTCATGCTTCAGTAGTTAGTAGATATTCATGCTCAATGACATTCACGCTTAGTTGATGGATAATGATATTCATGCTTAAGTAGTTAGTAGATATTCATGCTAGATGATACCCATGTTTAAGGTGACAAATCTATGCTAATTTGTTGTAGTTAAGGTAAGAAAGTATCATACCATGCTTGATTCGTTGTAGAAAAAAATATATGCCATGCTAGACTATGGTAGGAAACTCCTAAACCATGTATGATGTGTACCATGTTGTAGGCTAATGGAACCATGCTCATGATGTGTGCCATGTTGTAGGAACCATGCTTATGTTGTGTACATGTTGTAAGGAGTTCATGCTAAATTGTAGTAAAGCTTCATATTTAGATTGTAGTAACTCTTCATGCTTAAAATTGTTATAAGTGCATGCTTAAATCGTATTCATGCTTAAGAGTGTCGTGGGTTGATGACTATGTTATATACCCTGAGTGGATTGTCGTGAGATGGTGGTCATGTTATATACCATGACTAGTTGTTGTAGGTTGATGCTTACAATTGTATACCATGCTTAAATTTCTATAGGTTAAGTAATAGGAAAGAATCATGTTGTAATTGTAGTGATAACTACCTTGTTGTAGTTAATGTTAGTAAGGAGTCATACATACTTGAAGGGTATAGGGTGACATCCTAGTTAAATAAGCAAGCGGGCGTATGTTCTAGGTTGTTCTGGTCAACTTCGAAAAGAACCCATGGACTCTAGTTGTGTGAAATCCTAATTGGAATTAGACCCTATCATGGGGGCATTCCTCATTGTTACCGCTGATTCTGGTGTGGGGGTAAACAGATGAAATTTGTGGGTTCGTGGAAAAACCTGAATAGCAGATCCGAACCTGTTCGTCTGAGTTGGGCAGTTGAGCTCCCACCGTGCACCTGCAAGAAAAGTGTGAAACACCGGGGTTGATCCCGGCGACGCACCCTCCGACGCTCTTGTCAGTAACCAGTGATGATTAAAAAAGAGCTTAAGTTGGCAAAAAGTGATTAACCTGTAACAGTGGTAGGTGAGGGGTATTTATAGTCGCCGTTGGGATCAGATTAGGAATGTGATTCCTGTGATCTGATAAGGCATAAAATCCTCGTAATCAGATTAGGAATGTAATCCCTTAATTCCCGGTGAGAGGATAGTCGCGAATCAGGCCCGTTGATTTGGTTCAATCAGATACCCTAATTCTATCCTGTCGGACTGGGTTTGTATCGGGTCGGGACCCGTACCCAGTTGAGGTGGATCCGTCCGCGGGTTATTGGATCTGTGAGAAGGAGACCCAGTACCCGCTTCGGACCCGTTAGTAGGTGAAATTACCGTTTTACCCCGGAGCTTTAAGATTCGCCTCCGATGTGAACGGTCCCGATTTAATCCTATTTTTAGCCATATCACGAGCCCCCCACTCCTAGAGACTGAGTTTTTCAGTCTTTAAGGAGTAGTTTTACTGTTCTAATGGCGTACGAGATTTTATCGGCGTTCTTAAGGGAGTTTTGGATCTAGCTTGGGGTGTAACGGTGTTATTCTGGGCTTGTAAAATGTCCAAAAATATTCTCAAAATTTTCTGGATTTTTGGTGATTTTTCCAGATTTTTCTGAATTTTTTCTCATTTTTTTGAATTTTTTATTCATTTTCCGAATTAAATAATTAATTATCGAAAATATTAATTAATTATTCTAATTTAATAATTATTTTTCCAGAATTTTAAAATAATTTTTCTGAATTAATAATTATTTTTAGAATTTTTAATTAATTTTTTCGATTTTTTAAATATTTTTTCGGATTTTTTAAATAAAAAAACAATTAAATAAATAAATTAATTAAATTAAAT
This sequence comes from Hemerocallis citrina, assembly GCA_017893485.1. NCBI lineage: Eukaryota > Viridiplantae > Streptophyta > Magnoliopsida > Asparagales > Asphodelaceae > Hemerocallis > Hemerocallis citrina. The sequence goes on along the minus strand of CM030361.1, from coordinate 109,042,873 downwards.
AATACCTGACACGTGGCGCGATCTGCGCCGTCGGATCCCGGCACGAATCTCGAGGAGGCGCAGTTCCCAAAAAATCGTTATTTTGTCGTTTTGTGCAGACGTGGCGCGATCTGAGCCATTCATCAATTTTTGCGCGATTTTCGCGAAGATCCAACGGTTGGAGTTGCTCGGTGGCTTTTTTCTCCGTTTGCAGGATCGGAAAGGGACTTGTTCGGCAGCTGACCGAGCGACTGTGGCGAATTTTGCGCAGCGGATCCGAGCCCCAAAACGACCAATGAGGTGAAGCCACGTGGCTCGCCACGTGGCATAAAAAAAATTATTTATATATTTATATTTTTTTCTTTCTTTTTCCTTTCTCTTCTCCTTCTCTGTTCTTCTCTTCCGTCCCGCCTTCGCTTCTTTCGTTCGACCAAGCCCTCGACTTCGACCATGCCCCTCCACGTCTGCGTGCCGGAGCTCGGAGCTCGGCGGAGGGGAGAGAGGGGCTCGGAGGCATTCGACGAAGGCGGTCGATGTACTGGAGCTTGGAGCTTCGGCGAGGAAGTGGAGCTTGACGACGGGTGAGCTGCTCGGAGCGGTGCTGCGTTTGGAGTTGGGTTCGGCTCTCCGACGGCGAGCGAGGCGAGAGTGAGAGCTCGAAGGTGGTCGTTGGAGGTGGAGCTAGGCAGCGGGGCTCGGGGCTTCGAGCTTCGGAGTATGGCGAGATCGAGCTCGTGTGAAGTGGAGTTCGGAGCTGAGACGGAGGCGGAGCTCGACATGGCGAACGACCTCGTCGAGCGGAGTGGAGCTAGCCGTTGGAGGAGGTGCTCGGCGAAGCTTGAGGGAAGTCGGAGTTTGTTGATGTGGTGGTGGAGCTCGACAGTTGGGAGAGCTCGACAGCTATGAAGGATTTGGAGCTCGACGAGAATGGGGGCAGTCGAGGTCGGAGCATGTCCATGGCGGAGCTCGGTGCTCGACTCTGGGTTGGAGCTCGGCTCCGTCTTTGGATCCATGGAGATGGAGCTCTGAGAGGCGAGCCTGATGAAGCACTTGACATCGACGGTGAAGCTTCGTGAAGGATGGAGTTCGTCGACGGAGCTAGAAGACGGAAGAGGCTCGTCGGAAGTTGATGGGGTCGGCCATGGCGGAGCTCGGAGACAGGTCTGGTGAAGCTCGGCGCTTCGGAGCTCGTGGAAGTGGAGTGGAGTTCGACGGAGCTCGCTGGCGGAGGAGTTGGATTCGGCAATGAAGATGGAGCTTGTCGACGTGTTGGGTGACGAACTGTGCTTTTGGACGGCGTCGGAAGGGGATGGGGCCAAGCTTGGTGACGGTGCTCAAGGCCATGGCGAGGCCCGGCGACGAAGCGGGAGCTCGGCGCAGTGCGCTCGGTTGAAGATGACGAGCTGGTTTTCGCTTGGGTTTGGCGCCAAAATGCTGAAGAAGGAGATGGGAAGGGGTTCGGGTTGGATCCCCTTAACGGGTCCGAACCCGGCCCCTTGTGCCCCCTTTTTTTTTGTTCGGCGAATCCGGGCGCGAATTTTGAGGCAATTTTTTGGTCATTTTGCAGCTCGGTAGGGCAGTAGCTCGGATGGTAGATCCGAGCTACGTGGCTCGATCTGGGCCGTTGGATGGTGGCACGAATCTCGAGACGGGCTCAATTCCCAAGAAAACGCTATCTTGTCGTGTAGTGGTGCTGGCATGATCTGAGCCGTCTGATTGAGATCTTACATGAATGTTGAGGAGAAAGTGAGTTTTCTCCGTTTTGACGCTCGGATGGGCACTTGCTCGGTTAGCCGACCGGGCTCTTTGATGTTGGGGCTCGGATGGGAAGAGCTCGGATTCTTGCTCGGGTTCGGCTCGGATTTCTCCCTCGCGCGAGTGGCTCGGCTCGGATTCCCGAGCTATTCGGCACAGCTGCATTGAGATCCACTTTCCCGGTACTACGGAGGTCCGATCGGGGAGTGCGACCCCTCGTTTCGAAGCTAGTTCGAAGATCTACAACTTCTCTTTAGGAATGGGATGAAGATTCTCCCTCCTTCATGGTCAGAATAGCCCAGCAACATGCTTGTCTTCATGAAGTTGATAAGTACTTTAGTCTTGGGGATTTTGGAAGAGGAGTTCCACTCCTAGGGGCGGAGAAGATGTGCTAGGAGGACCCTTGTGCTTGGAAGACCCTTGGGCTAGGAAGACCCTTGTAAGGTGTGCTAGGAAGACCCTTGTGCTTGGAAGACCCTTGGGCTAGGAAGACCCTTGGGGCGAAGAAAAGGCGCGAGTGGGTCGGATCGCTAGTCGCTCGGCTAGGAATACTGAGCGACATGGAGCGATCTGAGCCGCTGGATCTCAGCGCGGATCTCGAGGCGGGCACAGTTTCCAAGAAAACACTATCTTATCGTTTAGCGATGCTGGCAAGATCTGGGCCGTTGGATGATGGCACGAATCTCGAGACGACTCAGTTCCCAAGAAAACACTATCTTGTCGTTTAGCGACGCTGGCAAGATCTGGGCCGTCTGATCGAGATCTTGCACGAATGTTGAGGAGAAAGTGGGTTTTCTCCGTTTGCAGGATCGGAAAGGCACTTGCTCGGCAGCCGATCGGGCTCTTTGATGTTGGGGTCGGATCGGCACTTGCTCGGCATTCGAGCGGATGGCAGAGCTCGGCTCTGGAAGAGAGCCATTTAGGAGACGAGTTTGAGGAGCAACTCTAGGAAAGAGTTGTGAGCTCCGAACTCGTTGAGAGGAGGTCCGAGCGGAGCGAAGAGCTCGGCTCTGGAAGAGAGCCATTTGGGAGTTGAGTTTGAGGAGCAACTCTAGGAGAGAGTTGTGAGATCCGAACTCGTTGAGAAGAGGTCCCCTTCGGCGGCGAGCGGAGGGAAGAGCTCGGCTCTGGAAGGGAGCCATTTGTGAGATGAGTTTGAGGAGCAACTCTTGGAGAGAGTTTTGAGCTCCGAACTCGTTGAGAAGAGGTCCGCTTCGGGGATGAGCGGAGCGAAGAGCTCAGCTCTGGAAGAGAGCTATTTGTGAGACGAGTGTGAGGAGGGACTCTATGAGAGAGTTGTGCTCCAAACTCGTGGAGAAGAGGTCCGCTTCGGAGGCGAGCAGAGTGAAGAGCTCGGCTCTGGAAGAGAGCTATTTGTGAGACGAGTGTGAGGAGGGACTCTATGAGAGAGTTGTGAGCTCCGAACTCGTTGAGAAGAGGTCCGCTTCGGGGATGAGCGGAGCGAAGAGCTCAGCTCTGGAAGAGAGCTATTTGTGAGACGAGTTTGAGGAGCAACTCTAGGAGAGAGTTGTGAGCTCCGAACTCGTTGAGAAGAGGTCCGCTTCGGCGGCGAGCGGAGGGAAGAGCTCAGCTCTGGAAGAAAGCTATTTGTGAGATGAGTTTGAGGAGCAACTCTAGGAGAGAGTTGTGATCTCCGAACTAGTTGAGAGGAGGTCCGAGCGGAGCGAAGAGCTCGGCTCTGGAAGAGAGCTATTTGTGAGATGAATTTGAGGAGCAACTCTAGGAGAGAGTTCTGAGCTCCGAACTCGTTGAGAGGAGGTCCGAGCGGAGCGAAAAGCTCGGCTCTAGAAGAGAGCCATTTGGGAGATGAGTTTGAGGAGCAACTCTAGGAGAGAGTTGTGAGCTCCGAACTCGTTGAGAAGAGGTTCGCTTCGGCGGCGAGCGGAGGGAAGAGCTCGGCTCTGGAAGAGAGCCATTTGTGAGATGAATTTGAGGAGCAACTCTTGGAGAGAGTTATTTGTGAGACGAGTGTGAGGAGGGACTCTATGAGAGAGTTGTGCTCCAAACTCGTGGAGAAGAGGTCCGCTTCGGAGGCGAGCAGAGTGAAGAGCTCGGCTCTGGAAGAGAGCTATTTGAGAGACGAGTGTGAGGAGGGACTCTATGAGAGAGTTGTGCTCCAAACTCGTGGAGAAGAGGTCCGCTTCGGAGGCGAGCGGAGTGAAGAGCTCGGCTCTGGAAGAGAGCTATTTGTGAGACGAGTGTGAGGAGGGACTCTATGAGAGAGTTGTGAGCTCCGAACTCGTTGAGAAGAGGTCCGCTTTGGGGATGAGCGGAGCGAATAGCTCAGCTCTGGAAGAGAGCTATTTGTGAGACGAGTTTGAGGAGCAACTCTAGGAGAGAGTTGTGAGCTCCGAACTCGTCGAGAAGAGGTCCGCTTCGGCGGCGAGCGGAGGGAAGAGCTCGGCTCTGGAAGAGAGCCATTTGTGAGATGAGTTTGAGGAGCAACTCTTGGAGAGAGTTTTAAGCTCCGAACTCGTTGAGAAGAGGTCCGCTTCGGGGATGAGCGGAGCGAAGAGCTCAGCTCTGGAAGAGAGCTATTTGTGAGACGAGTTTGAGGAGCAACTCTAGGAGAGAGTTGTGAGCTCCGAACTCGTTGAGAAGAGGTCCGCTTCGGCGGCGAGCGGAGGGAAAAGCTCGGCTCTGGAAGAGAGCTATTTGTGAGATGAGTTTGAGGAGCAACTCTTGGAGAGAGTTTTGAGCTCCGAACTCGTTGAGAAGAGATCCGCTTCGGGGATGAGCGGAGCGAAGAGCTCAGCTCTGGAAGAGAGCTATTTGTGAGACGAGTGTGAGGAGCAACTCTTGGAGAGAGTTTTGAGCTCCGAACTCGTTGAGAAGAGGTCCGCTTCGGGGATGAGCGGAGCGAAGAGCTCAGCTCTGGAAGAGAGCTATTTGTGAGACGAGTGTGAGGTGGGACTCTATGAGAGAGTTGTGCTCCAAACTCATGGAGAAGAGGTCCGCTTCGGAGGTGAGCGGAGTGAAGAGCTCGGCTCTGGAAGAGAGCCATTTGTGAGGCAAGTGTGAGGAGCAACTCTAAGGGGAGAGCTGTAGCTCCGAACTCGCTGCTTATGTGAGAGAGTCAACGGTTGTGGGAGCAATTTCGAATGGCGAACCACTTCTAACCCGCTGAAGAGCAGGTTATTTGAAGAGGAATTGAGCCAAGTGTTGGACTCCGAACCATCGGTAGAGGTAGTCAACAGTTGTGGGAGCAATTCCGAATGGCGAACCACTTCTAACCCGCTGAAGAGCAGGTTATTTGAAGAGGAATCGAGCCAAGTGTTGGACTCCGAACCATCGGTAGAGGTAGTCAACGGTTGTGGGAGCAATTCCGAATGGCGAACCACTTCTAACCCGCTGAAGAGCAGGTTATTTGAAGAGGAATCGAGCCAAGTGTTGGACTCCGAACCATCGGTAGAGGTAGTCAACGGTTGTGGGAGCAATTCCGAATGGCGAACCACTTCTAACCCGCTGAAGAGCAAGTTATTTGAAGCAGAATCGAGCCAAGTGTTGGACTCCGAACTCGTTGGGAAGAGCTTAGTAAGTTGCAGGAGCAGCCATGTAGAAGAGGCTGGACTCCGAACTCACCCTTCAGCGAGTCACGACTCGGAGAGGTAGAGATGAAGCAAGAGCAACAATTTCCAATGAAAAAACGTAAAGTTTTATTGAAATAAACTAAATGGCTACTTCAATATGGCGAGCCCTTATTACATGCTATTGGCCGAATTACAAGCATCGGCCTTATTAAAAATCAAGATCCTGCTTCTATGATAAAGTGAAGACCTCTTGGGAAGAGCCGGGAGGTTCTGAGTCTTAAAGCTCGGCGGGCCCTTCAGTTCGTTTGTTGGCTCCTCAGGGGGGAAGCTCGGCCCCCTCTTTTTGGACGAACTTGGTCAGGTGCCCCCGCTGTATGAGTTCTTCGATCTCCTCCTTCAGAGCCCGACAATCTTCCGTGTTGTGGCCGTGGTCCCTGTGAAAGCGGCACTACTTATCCTTGTTCCTCTTCTTGCCAGGTGTATTCATCATCGGGGGAGCGCGGAGGAGCCCTTCCTTGTCCACCTCCATAAGAACTTCTGATATATTGGCAACGAGGGGGGTGAACTTCTCAAACCGAGGAGTCGGGCGGCACTGGCCATTGCCGTCCTTCTGAAGCTTCTTAGCCTCTTCTTCTTTGGTCAGCTTTCGTTTCGTCCCTGAGGTAGACCCTCCGAAGCTTGGAAGGTAGGCGGCCTCTTCGGCACGAATGTACTTGTCACACCTGAGAAGGAGGTCAGCAAAGTTCCGTGGAGGTTTCTTAGCAAGAGAGGAGCGGAGGCTGGAATTGAAGACGTTGGATTGGAAGGCGGCTGTTGCGACGGATTGGTCGAGGGAGGCTATGGACCTGACCTCCGCAGTGAACCTCTTCACATAGTCTCTCAACTTCTCCCCCTTCTCCTGGCGGAGCTAGAGTAACGAGATGTTAGTCTTCTTCGTGCGTCTGCTACTCACAAAATGAGTGATGAAGAGGCTCTCGAATTGCTCGAAGGAGAATATGGAAGATGAGGCGAGGCGGGAGTACCACTCCCGAGCCGAACCCTTAAGAGTGGCGGGGAAGGTTTTGCACAGCAAAGCATCGGAAGCTTGGTGGATTAGCATGAGGGTCTTAAAGCTATCGATGTGGTCCACGGGATCCGACTCCCTCGAGTAAGTTTCGAACTTCGGGGGTTCGAAACCTCTTGGGATAGGAGCTTCCATGATGGTCCGGGAGAAGGGGGGTCTGCTCGGACAGATGGTTCTGTTGTTCGACCCCTCCCCCTCGTCTATCCGACCGATTCGTCTCTCCACCTCATGGAGACGGCGGTATAGGGCATCGTCCCTCCTGCGGTAGTCGAACGAGCCTCTGGACTCGTCTTCGTAGGAGGGAGAGCCGGGGCTACGACGATGGTCGTCCCGGGAGCGACGAGGGCTAAGATCATGCTGCCGGTGGTTAGGAGCCGGCGGAGGAGAGGCGGACCTACGGCGAGGACTGGGAACCCGTTGGGGCGAAGGAACCCTTTGGGCCTCATTGTTGTTGGGTCGGAGGTTAAGAGCCTGCAACACCGTTGCTTGAAACTGCAGGAACTCGGCGCGAGTGATGGGCACCTCATTGTTCCTCGGCTGATGCCGACCGGTAGGAGAGTGGCGCCTCCTCCTGTAATGCCCGGGTGACTCTCTCCGCCCTCTCCTGGTAGGAGACCTTCTACGCTCGCGGTGGTGAGGATTCCGCTCATCTGGACGTTGTAGGAGGGAGGCTCCCTCGCGGGACCGCTTTTCGTCCAGATGGTGGTGGAGATCCTCATCCTTCTGCCGGTTGAGGATAGTATTTTGAAGGTCAGGGGCCTGAGGACTATGGGAGGCGTAAGAGTCTGTAGAGGCGTTGTGTACCGATATGTGGTCTTGATGGAGAGGTTGTTTTTGCTCCCGTGGATCGGGACCGTTTGGGGGTTGCTGGTTCGGAAGAGGAGGTGGGTCCTGCTGGACACGGTCCTCGGCGGGCGGAGGGAGCCGCCCCAGTTGTTGAGAGGGGTTGACAGGGACTTCTTGCTGGTCCGCGGGGTTGGGTGCACGATTGGACCCTCTAGATCTGACCTTTCTGGGAGGCATGGCTGGAGATCTGATCGACGAGGAAGAGGCAGAGGCTATTCGTATGGTTTTCCCACAGACGGCGCCAATCTGTTATCGCTGATTCTGGTGTGGGGGTAAACAGATGAAATTTGTGGGTTCGTGGAAAAACCTGAATAGCATATCCGAACCTGTTCGTCTGAGTTGGGCAGTTGAGCTCCCACCGTGCACCTGCAAGAAAAGTGCGAAACACCGGGGTTGATCCCGGCGACGCACCCTCCGACAAAAAACTCAGTCTCTAGGAGTGGGGGGCTCGTGATATGGCTAAAAATAGGATTAAATCGGGACCGTTCACATCGGAGACGAATCTTAAAGCTCAGGGGTAAAACGGTAATTTCACCTACTAACGGGTCCGAAGCGGGTACTGGGTCTCCTTCTCAGAGATCCAACAACCCGCGAACGGATCCACCTCAACTGGGTACGGGTCCCGACCCGATACAAACCCAGACCAGCGAGAGGAGATCAGGGTCACTGATTTGACTAAATCAACGGGCCTGATTTGCAGTTATCCTCTCACCGGGAATTAAGGGATTACATTCCTAATCTGATTACGAGGATTTTACGCCTTATCAGATCACAGGAATCACATTCCTAATCTGATCCCAACGGCGACTATAAATACCCCCCACCTACCACTGTTACAGGTTAATCACTCTTTTTCCAACTTAAGCTCTTTTTTAATCATCACTGGTTACTGACAAGAGCGCCGGAGGGTGCGTCGCCGGGATCAACCCCGGTGTTTCGCACTTTCCTTGCAGGTATTCGGCGGGAATCGGCATCCCAACTCCGACGAACAGGTTCGGACTCGCTATTCAGGTTTTTCCATGAACCCACAAATTCTATCTGTTTACCCCCACACCAGAATTAGCGGTAACACTCATCCTTATGGGTAATAAGGGTTGGGAGAGTCACTAGTAATAGTTTGTTCGATAAAAGTTGTTATGTCGCCTTCGGCTTTTTGTTGGTAGAATGCCTACCATAGACTATTAGTAGATTCTTCTGTTGCTTCTAGTGATAGAAGATCAAGTTGCTAGTAAGCACGTTTGGTTACTTCTAGGTTTGATTACCTGTATGGTTGTTTGCATATAGTTGTCTCGTATGCGGCCCGACCGGCCCGTGCGTAGCTGTTGGTCTCATACGCGGCATATTTGGCCGGTATGTACGTTGTTATCTCATACGAGGCCCGCCTGGCTCCTAGGGAGTGGTTGGTTCATACATAGCTTATTGGCTCGTATGTGGTTAGCTTACTCGTATATAGCTTGTTAGCTAGTACGCAGTTTTTGTTGTGCTCGTCTAGGGTGATACTATTACCCTAGGGGCTATCGACCATCAAGACATATATTTTCTTACCCCTAAGGAACTGTGGAGGAGTCACTCCTTGTGTACCGTCGGATCTTAACCAGTATAGGTTGATCGAGGACCAGAGTATAGACGGAATCCAAGTTCAGGGTAGTGGCGTGCAGGTATGTTCACATGGCCGAGGTCTTGGATCGATGGGCCAGGAACCGGATCCTGAGGGATTCGGGTAAGTCTAGGTTGAGCAGCCTAATAGAGTTATCTTGCGAAATCTAGTTAAAAAGATAGCATGCTGTGTTTGTAATATTGTCATTCCTAGGATTGTTCAGGGCTAGGGACATCATTAGGGTAGTGACTTATAAAGATCATTTACTTAGACCCTTTGCCGGAAGGAGAGGAGCAGGTTGTAGGGGATACCTCACGACCTACTTGTCCCTTGGGGCAGGCCTTAGGTGGTGTTATTGGGTTGTACCTTCCCATCAAAGGGATACGTATGGTGGCATCTCACGAGTTGGGAGCACGGGTTGCGTATCTCACGCTGTTAATTCCTGAAATATCGTGGCTTGGGGTGCCACAGGATGCATTGTGCAGTCCTGCGCTTGCGAGACCCCAGGGGTGCCATAGGGTAGGCTTCGCGCTACCCTGCGCTTGCGAGACCCTATGATTTTGGATTTGGAATGAGGTCCGGTTAGCCGGGTAGTAGTGGCAAACATAGACACCACGAGCGGACTGCATTAGTGGGGCATGGACACCATGAGCATACTGCCTTGGTAGGACTTGACCACGTCTGCAACCTCATCAGTCATGTTGTATCTGTCAGGAACAGGTTGTGTACAATTAGAATTCATAACGCGGGTTCAAATCCCTATATATGGAGAAAATGGCTTGAGATGGGGCGCATGTAGTATGGGCTGCATGTTGCTTCGGAGACTTGCTGACATTAGAATAAGAGCATCCTAGCTTTAGTTAATATTGCGTTAGATTCTAGTCATAGCACTCACGAACACTTAAACTACACCAACACAAATTGCCATGTTTCTGTATGTTGTTTTGGGAGATTCGCTGCTATGTTATCAGCCTTAAAGCGTCAGTGAATACTGATGTCCCCACTTCAATAGGACTGGATCGCAGAAGTACAAGTGCGAGATTCATGAGGACTCAAGGCAAGGAAAGCGAGGAGTCAATGTCATATTTAGTTCCGCTGTAACATGTATGCGGATTGTCTATTAGTTGAGAAGTACTCAAGTTAGAGTTACCAAGTGTTGTTCTTCATTCTTTGTACTCTGATGTAATTTGTTAAAGGTTGTAATACTTGGGATTGTAAAGATATTATTGTAACACTATTGTAATGTATTGCAGTTGTATGATATTTAGACTTGTAATACATTGGGTGTTGAATAAAAAGTTTTAAATTCTCATTTTTTCTGTGTATTGTGACTAATTGAAGAAAAGGTCCTGGCTCGTGTCTCATTTTTCCAGTATATGGAAATCGGGGCGCTACAGATGGACCGGCACAACACAATCTTCGACCACACCAACGACAATAACAAAGTGGAAGAGAAGAAAGAAGGTTTCTTGTCTGCCACAAGCTGTGGCAGCGGCGATGTGGGGGTGTTCGACTCCGACAAGATGTTGGATCGAAGGATGAAGGAACGAAGGCGGAGAAAGGAGAAACCAATTGTTTTTCAACACAGGGGGGAGGAGAGCAGTGTGGACTTGCTTAACAAAGCCGACCCTATGGAGAGCTGAGAGGGCGGCCGCCTCGGGCTCCCGATTTTTGGCCATTTTTTGGGGCCCCAAATTATTATTATTTTACCTATATATGTTGGCTTTTTCAAAACTTTAGTAACAATGCCCATTTAATATGTCATCATGAGTGTTTATAACTGATATAAAAGGGTAGAAAAAACCAGCATTTTCCACGCCTCTAGAAGCTCATAACATAACAAGGTTAAAATAAATACAATTATAAATATAAAAATTTGTGGGCCCCCTTACTTTCTCTCTCATATTCACGCTTCTGTGGAGAATGAAGTATATGGTTTTTTTTTATGGGTAAAAGGGATATGAGCAACTTGCTCATTTAGTAAATAAGCAATTGATGATGTGGCATACATGTGATTGGAAAAGCCTTAAAAGGGTTCGTTGTCCAATATATCACATGCATGCCACATAATTAATTGCTCATTTACTAAATGAGCAAGTTGCTCATACCCCTTTTACCCTTTTTTTATATTTGCTCAAATTATGTATGGAGGCCCCATTTTCGAGTTCGCCTCAAACTCCGCTAAGCTCAGGGCCGGGCTGTTGATGAAGAATGTACTTTTTGCAAATTAAACCCTACATCCTTCATAAATTGTATCCAGATACAATATATCTAAGGTGTTTAATTCATAGCCGTTGGGTGTTATCCAACGGCCGCAAGTAAAAGTATGGCTCCTCTGTCATAGTTTTACTATTTTTACTACTAGTATTATACACGTGCTGTGCACGTAGAGGAAATTTGTGGGGAATGAAAAGGGCAAAAAAAAAAAATTTACCTGCATGTGCACTGTACTGGTTGGGTTATGGACAAAGACCTTCTCCCATTATAGTAGTAGAGATGTCTCAGAGGATCCGAATCCCTTTGATGGAGTAGTATGATTTTTTTTCTTTCTTTGCTATTGTCGTACTTTGACTGCATATTATAGATTGAAATGAAATGAATGTCTCAGATGATTGATTTTTTATTTATTTATTTATTTTTTAAATTTAAAGAAGTACTATTCAGAACTGCAAACTCCATCATGGACACTTTTTACCACATAAGTAAATGGAGCTATAAACCTGAATTGAGTTCAAACAAGATTTGATAATTGCCTTCTATACTGACATCCAGTCACAATTTCAGCATATAAGAGCATCCACAGTGGTTTTTTATAAATGGTAAATTGCCATTTTATAAAAAACGGATCGCTGCAATGGTTTTTCATTTTCCCATTTTATAACAAATTTGCTATACTGATTTCTCATATATGAGAAACGAAATACCAATTCTTAAATTATAAAGGACGGGAAATCATATACCCTCTTTGCCTCCTTCTCTGTCTGAATAGGCCAAAGATCCTTCCAAACCTCACTGGAAAGCTCGTTCCCTTGAAGCCTTTGCTCTTCACTTAGAAACCCAAGAATTGAATTAGCTACTAGTGGAGCTGCTGCTAAAGTTCTAGTTCTTGCGACCATGTAACCAGTAGAAGGATGAACCATTCCAGCAGTTCCTCCAATTCCTACTACTCTTTGGAAGTACAGGTAAAGGACCACCCATCGGAATCACACACTTTTCATCCACTTCTATACTCTTCACTCTTATACCTACATGCTTCAAATCTAGCCACCATTCACACTTGTATATCCTCCATTCTCACCCCGGGACGAGCAACCGATGAAGTCTTTTCCAGAAAAATCATATCATATCCGAAGAGAAGAGAAGGGCATCACATATAGAAACGTTGGGATCCTCCCATTCCTTTTCTCTCAACTCTCGATTGTCTTTCAAATGCGAATCTCTCCAATCCACGAACAACATCTTATCCGCATCAAACGGATGGGTGTTCCTCTACCTTCACCAAAATCCCATAAGCCACCTGATATTGTAAGGCTTATTATCATACTGAACTAAACACAGCGAAAACCCAGTGTGGCATCAAGAACCACATTAGCCTCAATAGTAACCCCATCACTACAAATCAAGAATGACTTCTTCTCCTCATGAATCACCTTGACAACCTTAGCTTGGTGAAACCTAACCCCATTCGAAATGCAGTTCTGCATCATTTTCGATTTAAGATTCTTTCTATTAACACGGGCACACGGGCGATTAAGGGTCTTCCTATTCGCATGGGCAATTCTTTCTAAACCCACCTAAGATCCACTAACTTTCACTTTCAGTGCGACCATTATCATGGAGATTTTCTTTTTCCTGTTTGAAAATATGAAAATAGGCATGCAAGCAGGATATAAACAAAACACCAGACCTCTCAACAACCATTAATAAGATTTGGATCGAGCTATCAGTTTAGTTTATTGGGTTCTGTTGCCACGGATACTGAACTTAACAAAAATTAATTGCTGTAGGAAATGATATTTGAATCCTGAAGCTTTTTCCTTTCATTAAAGATTGTCACATACAGAAGTTTATGCTCGACGAAAAACATATAACATCATTTTGATATGTCTTTACCAAAGAGTCCTGCGATTGCCTTTCCAGGGTCACTTTGTTTGATTAGGGACTCCCCAACCAAAACCTGCAGCAATTAAAGTTATTATGTATCAAATACAAGGAATTTTTAGCAGAAAAACTATTTGCAGCTAAATTATACCATCTTTAAACAACTTGGAGAAAGAAATAATCAACCGGAAATAATTTCAGTATCAGGTTTGTATTTTAAGATTTCTATTCATATTATTAGTTCTATACTAATTATATCATAGGCCAATTATTTCTTTTACATTCATAAAAGCATTACAGTCCAAGTTAGATCCTTACTTTTATTGCACCTCTGTAAGTTATCACAATTCAGGATTAGCTATTTGCAGTTCTATATCCAGAGTTCCAGACGTAGCTAATACCAGGGTATGGTAGTTAACCCACCTAAAAGGTTTGTTTACTAACAGCCCAAGTTGTTGTCGTTTAGATGCTACATTAAATTTCGGGCAGGCACTTTTGTCGTTGGCTTCATAAGAGCGTTGGCAAAAGTGTTATTTAACTGCTCTTCCAATTCCCTTGTCAAACAACGATAGTGTGTGTGGGTGAGTAACAACAACGTGACAAGTTCAAGTTCAAGTTCAAGACATATCTTTAATTGGTGTCAAAGGGGGTGCAATGGTCCCTAGTGTTAATTTTACAGAAAGGCCTAAAAATATATCCAGGATCCTACTAAGTGTAAGATCGCATGTAGAAGATATTAACATACCGCTTTCGCACCAGCATTTTGAACATAGGAAATGTCATCAGGAGTAAACAGTGCAGATTCGCCCACCACCTGAAATCAATAACTGCAATCAATTCCATGGTCATGACAGTTTTATTCAACCAATTATCTCAATTGCTCCAGAATTCAGCAGAAGCTGAATCAAGAAAGTGTTAGTAAATTTCCCAAAATCATGATTCAATTTTGAATGAATCATGAATCAGAGAACTCAAGATGGTGTGTTTGACTTTTAATTCGTGCTAATTACATGGTGATGTCATGAGTCTTATGACCAACATTAGCAAGGAATTCATGGAATAGCATTGAGAAAATACATTGTTCTAGTTTTCAGAGATACTTGTAATAAAAGTTCGGATCAGATGATATAACAGATGAATGTTGATATAGACCTTCATGTGTTATATTCTCAATTATACAAATAAAAAAGAACATAATAGGACCAAACTGGGAAGGCTGAAAGGTATATTACTATTACTAGTAGTAAACTACTACTACACAAAAAAAAATGTTATGGAAATCGTAAAAGTGATGATATGAGCTCAATATACAACAATGCACAACCCTGATGGAAGAATCTCTTAGCTTTTGAATTCAAAGACTTAGAAAAGAGTTAGAAAAATCTCTGGTTATTTGGATTAAAACAGAAAAGTGGAACATGCAATAGACCTTAACGGTAGCTGGGTATGGGCTCATTATACAACAACGCAGAACCCTGATGGAAGAATTTCTTAGCTTTTGCATTCAAGAGTTAGAAAAGAGTTGTATTTTTATTTGGATGAAAATTGCAAAGTTGAACATGCAACAGACCTTAACTCTTGCTGAATTTTTACGCAGCCGTTATCAGTGAGGCATTACTTTTCTCAACCTGAACTCAGTTTAGGAAAGCATGATGACTGTAATATTTTTTCGGTTCTATAAACACCTTAAAATTAACAGTGAAAAACCAGCATGACATAAATATATGGCAAATGAACAAATTAGGGATGATAGTTAACATGAACTCAATCTACCTAGGACTTCAAAGACTCATCAGTAAGCATAAAAGCAATTTTACATTTTTACTTACGATTATGTCTTTCTCACGGATAATCTCACCACGTTTTCCCTCCAGAAGCTTTTTGGTGTTTGAGATATCAACCTCAAATGTCCCTGCAATAAAACATGCATTCAACACAAGATGAAAATGAAAGCAACTATTAGATATGATAATGTTTTCAAGATAAAAGCATTGTTTGAACAAAATAGTGCAAGCAACTAGAGAGTGAAGCAATTTCAGTATCAAACTAATACCAGGTCGAACATAATACTGCTTCCTTCTCTATTTTCCACACACACACACACAGTTACACAAAAAAAAAAAAAGCAAATCATTGCTTTATCAATGATAGTTACATGATGCCTCCCAAAAAACGTAAAACATACAACCATTCTGGCATTTGTTTTGCGCAACATGGATGCAAGTCTCCCACATGGGCATGGTATTTTAAGTTGTGTGATGTTTGCAAATGCGTTCACACACAACCATGTGTAGCTAAAGAGAAGTTAGGCTGAAAAGCGTACTCATAATGATGAGGGCATCAAATATGTTCTATTTTATTTTGAGATTTAGCAATATGTAGTTTATTTTAGAGATTTGTTTTAGATTTGAGAGATTTGTTTTAGATTTGTTTGAGATTTGTTTTGAGCATATATATAGGCCTTGAGAATAATGAGAAAATATGCTATTCCTGATTTAAAAAATTAATGTGTTGAGTTATTGCTCTTCATCCCTCTTTTTGTGTGAGAAATTGAGAGAATTATTAGGGTTTGTGAGAAGTCCTAATAAAATTTTAGCGTTTGTAGTAACTCTAGAATTACTCTCCAAATTAAAATCCCAAACCCTAATCCCCAAATTAATTCAACCCCAAAACTCGAATTCCCAAATCCAACCCAAAAGCAAACCCTAATTTTCTTCATCTTCTCCCTCTCTTCTTCCCCGACCTTCCTCGACGCCACCGTCACCCACCACCACCGACCAGCAACCCCCGACGTCAACCTCCACCCAGCCACACCACCGACGACCACCACCGTCCTCCTCGACCACCCCCACCATCGACACCTCCCTTCGTCGTCGATACCTTCTCCACTCCAAATCCCCGTCAACCCCCTCACCGTTGACTCGACTCCGAACCCCTCACCAAAGCTTCACCTTCCTCACGCCTCTGACCACCTCCAGAAACTCCACCCTCAGCCCCAAATTCCCCAACCCCCGTGTTGCCTCCCCTCTTCCACCACCGACGCCACCAGCACCCGACGGCCTCCCGCCACAACCACCACTATCCGAAGTCGTTGTTGCCTACCCTACTACCGCGCCCCTCCTTGCTGCGCCGCCATCGCAACCAATCGACGCACCCCCTCATCGCTTTGCTGTAGCCACCTTCGTTGTCGACTACACACTATCTACAACCCCAGTAAATTCTTTTCACTTCTCATTTATTTATGGAGTAATGCTTTAGCCACTACCAATTTCACTACCATTTCTTTCACTACCTTAGGTGGCATATTCCTATTGGAGAGTTCTCCCACCTACTCTATCATCTCTTACCTATTGGAATGTGCCACCTAAGGTAGTGAAGAAAAATGTAGTGAAATTGGTAGTGGCTCTAGCATTACTCTTATTTGTGATACCAACTATCATCTCTATAATATTATTTGATTTATCTGTCATCCACAAATATTGACAGTGTGTGTTCTACTTGTCTATTAGTGTACAAATCTTTATTGAATATCTTACATGCTAAGAACGATTAAGTATTACTGTTGATTGATAGGATTGAACTTTGAATTGGGCTTGTTAAACTATTTCACACCTTGAAAATCCATCAAACCAATTAATAGTTATAATTTCTAACTTTATCTGCATTACGTGTTGATAAATTTAATCCTTTAAAATTCTTAAAAATTCTCTATTTAGGGTTAAGTTTACATCACATAAATAACCTAATGATGTATTATAACTCTGAATTACATATAGCTAACTCAAAAGAGTAAAAGTTCTTTTCCAGTCTAATATGTTGATAATTCACGGGATTAACTGTGGTGCTTGGACCCTGACATAAATACTCACGATGGTTTTTTAGGGGGCTAGGTTAAACAAAGAAATAATTATTTTCTTCAGCCTTATAGACTTCTTAATTTTCTTTAGTTTCCAATCCCTTCTCTCCCTTTCTCTTTCTATATGCATT
Organism: Hemerocallis citrina; assembly: GCA_017893485.1. Lineage (NCBI taxonomy): Eukaryota > Viridiplantae > Streptophyta > Magnoliopsida > Asparagales > Asphodelaceae > Hemerocallis > Hemerocallis citrina. The sequence continues at coordinate 109,025,994 of CM030361.1, read as the reverse complement.
CTATTTCATTTTCCCAAGATTTTTTCTTCTACACTAGTCCAAACCAGTGTTACCAGGTTCGTGGTACGGGTACATGAACACGGTTCGTTATCTTGTGCGGTACGTGGTGCGGAGGGGGGTAGGATGAGTTGCGGCTCTCATTCAGGTAATGTATAAACATATGTGTGTGTGCGTGCATGTAGGCGTAGAGATCAAGAGAAAATTAATGTATAAAAGCATCAGTTACATGTGTTGCTAAATATAAGAATAGTAATCTTATTAAATTCTGAGAGAAATTCATGATTTAATGAATAAGGGTGTTCATTTTGAAGGTATTGAGTTAACCGTATGTGGATCACTAGTTTAAGAGTTTCGCATTGAGAACCCACCATGAACTGGATCGCAAGATCCAGATCGTGGTTTGGGAGGGGGGGGGGGGGGGGAAGAACCCGGTAACACTGATCCAAACCCTAAAGCAAAAAGTGTCTTCACTATTGAGTGCATAGCTGGTGTTTGATATGCATGGTATTACTAGGAAGCATGTACCCAAATTATAGATCTTAGGATTGCTTGGTTCGTCTTATGGTTGTAATAATACAATTACACATCAAAGAGAGGAGGCAACTATTACAAAGCATCCCCTCAGGCCTGGCTTGGGTGGGAAAGGGTGACCGGGAGTGAAAATAGGCAATTGTTATTTGTTTCAATGCATCCCTTAAGGTCTGGCTTAGATGGTAAAGGCTGGATGAAGATCCCAGGTTCAAGCCATCTGGCCCATCACCGAACTTTAAAAGAAAGGAGAAAAAAGACAGAAGCACAATTTACAAGCCATTGACTCAGTTGTAGCTGCTCTCAATCTCACTGGAAACAATGGCAGAGGCTCTTCTGATACTAGTATTTCTGCCTTCTGGTAATGGTGCTGTGGTGCATATTGATGATTAAGTAAAGAGAATTTCTGTAGACAAGGATGCTCGCTGTCTAAGGAGCTGAAGCAGCTGCTTTCAAATCTCCTGCATACAGGGATGTTTCATTGTCTAAGAGTGGAGTTCAAGTGGCTGCTATTACAATTGCTTTAGAAATCTTTTTGTTGTCTTTCTATGAGTTTATCTACATTCTGTATGAATTGGTTCCAACTGATATGCACTCTAGGCTGAGAGCTTGTGATAAGATTTTGCACACTATTTTGTTAATGCTCCAGCAACAATTGTACTGACTTTATTTTTATTTCAATTTGGCTGGAGTGCCATAGGACTCTATCTATTACTGTCAAAAAAAGAACCTATTCTATCGCCTATCTTCCAGAGACAAAGTACATTAAGAAACATTTTCAAGAAAATAGCAGAGTAATGATATTTCATAATCACATTCCACTAAGTTCTCTCAAGTGTCTAGTATCTCAAGTATCATCTAGTCATTATGCAGTTCCATGCGGAAATAACGCCCTAGGTATTAGACCTATATCCATCTTTATGGATTGCTTTCGTTGAATTCGAATGCTCCATTCAAAGAGGCAATAGGTCTTTCCGTCGATGTATAACATTATTAATTCAACACTATAAAGAGAGCCATGTAACACAGATTCAGACTGATTATTTAGCTTCTCCATATTAAGAAGTCCAATATTGATCTTTTTATTCCTTCAAAAAAATATTGATCGTTTTAATCAATGACCTAAAAATCCCTATTATTTGTTCACTAAACTGAAAGTTGATCTCAGGATTCGCTTAGTGGAAATAAATAATAGCAAGCTAGCAATTTCTGTTAACAGAAAACTTTAAATAGTCTGCAAAAAGAATTGTATTGCTGAAGATATATTTCCATACCGAGGTCACGATTATTGATTCCAATGAGCTGAACTCCGTCTATACCCAAAACACGGTCCATTTCCCTCTCGTCGTGCACCTATTAGGAAAAATTTATGTCAATACTCCAATATAGTAATTTCTTAGTTAGTAAGAGAAAGTGTTTTTCCTACAATTGAGCTAAACTTTCGGTGAAGAGAAGGGTTAAAAAAGAAAGCTTAAAGAAATGGAATTTAGATTCCTAAGCCAGAATGTTGTTAGCTGATAAAGAAAAATAGTTGCTGGTGCTCATAAGTCATAAGTTCTACTAGGTTCCCCTATGGAAAAAAAAAATCGTTTAGACAATTGCAATTTTCTCCTTTCAAGTGAATGGAATTTTAGTAGCAACACAAATAAATACAAATGAATATAATTTTATCATGCACCATTATTGGTGCAGATTGCCAATGTGGTTAAGCCACTAGCCACAGGCGTGGCAGCTAAAGAAAGGCCATTAAATTAAACTATAGATGTTGGGAAAATATTGAAGCTAGTAAATGAATAATCTAAATATAAAATTGTAGTATAGAGAACAAGAACTACATGGCGCCATGAAATAGATGAATAATTGAATAAGGCACTGTAAATAGGACGAGCAAATAACATAAAAAATATTCACTAACCTCAACAAGTGCAGCTAAACCAAGTTCTCTGCAGGTCATAATCATCAGTTTAATGTCAATATCTGGCAAGACTGCAGCAATTAGAAGAACTGCATCTGCACCTTTGGCACGAGCATAATAAATTTGCCACATTTCAATTATGAACTCTTTGCACAGAAGAGGGCACTGCAAGGCTCACCCATTAGCATTTGCATATGCATATGAAGTAAATATAAGGTAAATAGAGAAGGAACAAACAATTTGAAATAAATAAAATGACTAACCAATTTATTTGGAAATATATATACTGAAACAAACCTGAACTCCATGACTGCGAACAGCTTCTAAATATTCAAAGCTTCCCTAATAAAGATTTATTGTTATGGAGATACAGCAAGGCTAGGTAAGTCCCACAGTTTTATATCTTAATCAGACAGGGGAATAGAGAATATATACCTGAAAGTACTTCTCATCGGTCAAAATGCTTAGGCATGCTGCTCCGTTTTTCTCATAGGCTTCAGCTATTTGTACCTGTTTCTTAATCTGGTCAGTTAACATCCACAACGTACCATGGTGTCTGAAGTGCAAAAAGACTTTACAATTTGCGATGAGTACATTAGGAGGATGTGCACAACATTCAGTTTATATAATATTTAAAGTTTCAAAAAATACCCTTAATATCAAGTTAAATAAATTTGTTAAATTACTAAAGCAATAGCTTAAGAGGTAACTTCAAATACATTATGGGATGTGTTGACCATCCTCGATCAGATTGCAACTGATTGACACTTATAGTTTAAGAATTTCCGATCTTAAAATAAGACAATTGCAAATCTGTTTAACCAACTACCCTGTCTTAGTCTTTTTTCCTAAACTGTGACACAAGCTACCCTCGTTTTGAACTAGGGTTGGCATTCGGGTCGACCGAGCCGGGTCGGGTCGGACCCGTGCGGGTTGAAGAAGAAAGTGGGCGGGTTCGGGTCGGGTCGTGGGTTTAACCAGGCCGGGTTCGAAAGTGAAAACTTCGACCCGGCCAATCGGCGAACCCATTCGGGCTGTACCCATGTCGAGTCGGGCCGGGTCGCGGGTTGGTCCGGTTAGATTTTAAATTTTTTTCCTTACAAATTCACTTAAAAATTTGCATATATTATTCATTTCAACTACTATGAAATTTTTACAATTTTTTTACATTTAAATACAAGTTTTTTTCATCTCTTTTACCCTTAAAAAATAAATAAATAAAAATTGTACAACAAGTATAAGAGTCTAAGAGATTAAGAATTAAACAAAATTGTATATATTATTCATTTCAACCTGTATGAAATTTGTACAAATTTATATTTTATAAAAAAAAATTACAACTTGACTTAAAAAAAATTACAACTACTATGAATTGTTTACAAGTCTTTTACATTCAAATATAAGTTTTTTGTTTACTAATCTTGTTGTTGGACTTCAGGCGAGTTGCTACCAGTTGTTGATGTAGATGCCGCTTTTACTAATCAACAGCTAAAAACAGAGCCGTTGCTGCTGTTTTTTACCGTTCGACCCGTGGATCGAACGTTTGACCCATTCGGGTCTAACGTTCGAAACCCGCGGGTCAACCCGCAGGTTGGCGGGTGGGCTTGGCATTTTCGACGGGTTGAGCGAGCTGGGTCGAGCGGGTTAAATTCGCAGATAAGGCAACCCGGGTCGACCCGCTTAGGCCCGCGAGTTGGACCCGGACCCAGACCCAAACTGCTATATTGCGGGCCGAGTTGGAGCGAGCGGGTCGCAAGTCAACCCGGCCCGTTTGCATCCCTATTTTGAACCCTCAAACTAATCATAGACCATGGGAACAAAATTGGTCTAAACAACATGAAAACATAAAATGATGGGTATTTTACTCTGGTAAGAAGGCATGGGGATATTATGACTAGAGCAATCACAAGTACAAGCCATGTCTTACCCGAATTTTTTGAGAAATTCAAATCTCATGATTTTAGAATCTTGGGGGTTTGACGGCACTTAAGAGGGAAAAATATCTAGAAACATATACAAATTTAGGAAAAGGATCAAGAAAGAATTTAACCTATACAAAACATATTCGTCTCCTTATTGAGTGAGCAGTATCAACCTAGAATTTAACATATGGATCAAGAAAGAATAATAGAACTCACCGGATTAAAATCCTCCCGTAACACCCCTCTGCTTGGAGATGCCTTTTTCACTTCAGCTATCAAAGCAGGAAGACCAGTTCGTTGATAGGATGCCTTCAGAGCCCCAACAAAATCTCTTGTAGGAGGGGCTTTCTGAATTGCTTCTTCAACCATGGACATAGGTTTTGTTTTCTTCAACTATAAAGAGATAAATTGGATACAGAATTACCATCAGATCACTGGAAAACAATAGTTATTTGATTTGCCAAGTAGAATGGAGAATACCTCTGAAACTTCAATAGCCTTGTCCCAAATGATCTTCTCTAGGATACTACATGGAGAACCTGATCCTTCTACAGGATGCCTTCTAATTCTGATGCCCTGCTTTGCTGCTATATCATCTATTGACTTTCCACTTTCCCATTGCCTTACCTCAACTGCATTCATTAGTGAATCATTTGTATAATTTACAGGAGGGCATACTTCAATAGTTTGCTGCAAAAAGAATAATAACACAAATTAATTCACAGAAAGGAAAATTATAGTAATCAAGGAAAGGGGGACAGGAGCTTGTATTAAAGAACATCACCACATACAAGTAAACTCCTCAAAAATGGAAAGCAGAAACACAGACATGTAAAGTGTAAACATCTCAGGCTTGAAAGAAAATGGGCCTGGTGTGCATTAGAGAAAGTTCACAGTATATAATTAAACTCATCGAAATGGAAAAATAATCAAACATGAACATTACACACACACACACACACACATGCATGCACTAAATCTAATTGACTCGATGATTCATGCCAAAAGCTAGAAACTTACCCTCCTAGTGTAGACATTTTACTCTAAAGGAAAGAATAACCACAAAAATAGTAAGAAAAGAAAAACTGAAGTAGTGGATTTAACTGAAAACCAAACAAATTTACATCCACAGAAAATGAACAAACAAATGTTAATAACTCTCCTTTTAGAGCACTCTTTTTTATATAGAAAGAGATAACAAAACAAATCGACTTCAAAACAAGTCCACTGCCAGTGCCACTAGAATCATGGTGGCTTTGGTACATGCAGGGCCGGCCCTACCCTAGAGGCAGGTAAGGCGGCCGCCTTAGGCCCCCGGAAATTTTGCGATTTTAGGGGCCCCCAAATTTGAACTTCCCTTGTAAATATAGGTACGTTTTTTGCGCGTTAAAAAAAAAAATTTGTTATTAGGAGCCCCCATGTCGGAAGTTCGCCTAGGGCCCCCGGGAACCCAGGGCCGGCCCTGGGTACATGGTACATGTACAGAATAGCTGCACGTTACTTTGAGGGGTACGGGGAGTAAGATTAGTTGAATCGCTCATTCAGGCTGTGAAATGTTGGGTCTCTTATTTGGGTTAGGAAACACACAAATATAGTACGAGCAATTGAAAAACATCCATTGAATAATAGAGATATTTGTTTCGGTAACCTGCTTTGTTTTTTAATGAATAAATAAACTTATGTATACTATAAAAAAAAATTAATCTCTGGTGGCTATTTTATGAAGGGCTAGCCACCTTGGCTGGCTGTATTCCCCCCCCCCCCCCCCCCCAAAAAATAAATAAATAAATTTTTATTAATAATAAAATCTGATTGTAATTAGCGGGTTAGTACCCAGATAATTACATTAATTATGGTTTATTTTATTAGAAATTATGTGCAAACACCTGTTAATTATGAAATGTTGGCCCGGTGAATACCTTCTATGATGCATTTGTTAAAAGAAGAAGAAAGAACCTAAACTGCATCTGACAATCCCTGGATGACTAGACATGACCCATTCTTTCCTATTAGGATAACTCTCACAAAATATCTAGAACCGTAACCGCTAGCCTCTCTCTACAACATGTAAAGTTGAAAAGTTGAAGCGAGGCCCCTTGCGGAGCTATCAAGAGATCGGGGCAGTAAAATTAATTTTTGCATCTTTAATTCTAGGCAGAGACAAACAGGAAGAAGAAATAATGAGAATGGAGGAGATAGGCAAGTTTTTATACTCTGATGTTTATTTTCCATATTTTAAAAGTTTTGATGGGTTTTTCTCTTGTCTTCTACTTTCTTGTTCCTTCAGATTGTTGGTTTAAACGATCTGGATGGCAACACACCACAATTTGGATCGCATGACTAGGATCATGGTTCGGTTGGTGCATCTGGTGGCACTGGTCCTTAAAAAACATAATTTTTTTTAATAACCTTAGTAAAATAAAAGGTAAATTGCAGAAAACACCCCTGTAGTATGGGATCAACGCAAAAAAAACCTCAATTTATATTCACCACAGAAAATACCTCTGAACTATTGTATGGGGGTATGAAATCCTCAATTTATATTCAATGCAGAAAATACCTCTGAACTATTGTATGGGGGTATGGTTGTTAACTTCAATTAGTTGACCCGGTCAAACACGTCTAAAAAAATTTGAAATGACAAATTTGCCCTCATTTTCAATTAAATAATCTTCCCACCTAATTCCTCATTATTTTTCATTAACTCTTCATCTCCTCTTCTCCGAAGAATAGCCCAAACTATACCCTATATTTGAACCCCAAAATTTTCCTTTAAAAAAACCCAAACACAAAAAATGGTGAAGAAACCTTCAATTAACTTGATGATTTCGAAGAGGAGAGTGAAGAAGAAGCAAACTAAAGGGCGTGGAAAGAGAGAGAGAGTGGGAAAGAGGGAGAGGGATACTTGTAGTGTGCTCCTCCATGTTGGACTTCATTGGAGTTAGAGCTTGCGGGTGATGGTGAGGGACAAAGTTGAGGAAGATTTTGATGGTGAGGAAGATTAAGAGGTGGGAAATGAAGGAAATAGGAGGTGGGGAAGCGGAAATAATGGAGGAAAATTTTTAGAAGGGTATTTTCGTCAGTTTACATTAATGGAATGAGTTTGACCTGGTCAACTAATGGAATCTGACGTCGTGACCCCCTTTAGATAGTTCATGGGTGTATTTTGCGTTGAATGAAAAATAAGGGGTTAATTACATTGACCTAATAACCTAGGGATGTTTTCCGCGATTTACCCTAAAATAAATTTGAAAGATATCGCATTAATTTTCCACTTGGTGGTGCAGACTTCTAACTATACAAAATGAGACAAGTAAGCTAATTGTACCAAAAATAACAAAAAAACCTACAGTTTAAGCATAAAAGTGGACGTGTTGAACAAAACTTTTCATTGTAGAATGAAGTAAAGGGACATAGAGAAACAGTAAATAACAACAATGCCCTAATGCCCTAATGATTACCGATAGTGTACAGGGAACCTCATTTTGTACGAGGTGATTTCCTTATATCGAGTGATAACAATGATCATCCAGTGGGACCCATTATGGATCATCCGCACAGTCCACCTTGATTTTTCGCGCCAATAATATCTGTGTGAAACCTCAAATTGTTTCGATGCCTCTTGATTATGTTTCAAGTGGTTCCCCCTCATAAAAAAAATGGTCCTCTTGATGCATCAAATGGCATTAAAAGAAAATGATGAACGGTATGGGTTGTCCTTGATGGATCCCAACCGAGTGTGAATTATCACTATATATGAAGAAATCACCAATATGAGGTTACCTTTCCTCAAACAACTATTTTCAATAGAACAAATACCTAATACCATCAATAGCTGACCTCATTCGAATCAACTTAAAACAACATTCTGAAAAATAGTGAGCCTCTCTCTTTTTTTGCTTTACATACAACTCAACAAAAATAGTTTTTACCCCTTACACACAATTCCCAAAATCTAAGGGTTATCCACCTAAGTCATTATTCCTCAATCATTACAATTTACATGCATATATCTAAATTCATCCAAATACCCCCCATTCCAAATCAAGATTTCTCATTTCTAATCCAAACTACCACTAAATCACTAAAGACAGCAAAAATGAATCAAATTTAGAGAATTACACACCTCTTGATCTCGGGCGCACCGGAGAACAGCGGATTTGGGGGTGGGTCCCATCCGAAGCTTCGGTGCCCAGTGATCGGAGAGGATGGTTCTCCTCGAATTGGGACAAACGGGGTTAGGAATCGGAACCCTAACCCTATATGAAGCTCCAGTGTGCGCTCTCTCCATTGTTTATAGTTTTGATTTGATTCAAAAAAGGGATGAAACCCTTAAGGAGTAACATTCCAGTGTTTAAATAGGTTGAAGATGGTTATTTTGCGAATAAGACCTCTGATTATTAGTAATTTCGGTAATTGAAATGTAGTGGAATTTTTTCTTACTTTTCTAGTTTGATTAACAAATTAAAAATACTAGTATTTTTCACGTGCGATGCACGTTTTAGCACGTGCAATTTACGTGTAAAAAATAGTTTTGGAGTTGGACGTGCGTTGCACGTAATTGATAAAAATATTTTGAAGAAAAAGCTACTACAATTTTACACGTGTTTATAAGTAGAATTTGAGTTGTATGTACAACATATGTGTATGTTCAGTGTTAAAAAAAATATTTTAAATTTGTTTTGAACGTGTGTTGCACGTTTTAAATAGGTGGATTTTTTTTCAATTTGTTTGTTTTTGTTGTAATTAATAGAAGAGTTGGCGTTGCACGTACAACATACGGATATGTATGTTGACAATATTACAACTCCAATTCTCTCATTATAATATTATAGATCAGAGATTAATTAGAAAGGAAATTGATACAAGTGTTGTGACTGGATTCTGTACTTGGAGTTTTTTTATATTACTAGGTTTGCTCGTTGACACATGCCTACGGCACGTCTTCGGAACGGTGCACCTTGTTTGATCATAAAAAATAATTTTGGAGGTCCAGCAAATTAATTAAAGTAGCAAACATAGAGCAAAAAAACATATTATATGTTTTTTTTTTTTTAATTATTTTTAAAGTTTTTAAATTTTTAAATTTTTAAATATTTTTAAATTTTAAAAATTTTATTTCCTTAATTTTTTAATATTATATAGAAGAGGGAGGGAGGGAGAGAGAAATCTTTTAAAAAAATAAATATAGGAACTGTTTTGGGTGGGAGATTTGAATTTGAGTTTTGGGGAGATCTTTTGGGGAGAAAATATGTTTTGTAAGGTTAGATCTGGACCTTTGATTTTTGAGGGGATTGAAGGAGAGCCGCTTGATAGCTTTCTTTGTGTTTTATTATATAGATTGGTTAGGAATAAGTTATGAGTCTTATCTCATTATTCGGAAAAAATAAAAATTTCAAAGATAAAGATTAAATTTTTTTGAGATAGAGGTATGAGTCTTATCTTAGTTTGTCTTATCTTAATTATGAGACTTACCTTTTCAGTTATATTATTTTTTTAATAGCTAGATGCATGAGAATCTTTTAGTGTAGTTGATGGTAAGTTTTTCAAGTGTATTCAACACAATTTGTGGTCAATTGGTTTTCAACATTTTATATGAGTTATCACAAATTGAACAAATTTTTATTCCTCTCGAATATATTTTAAAATATGAAAAATAGTGAAATTGAGAAGGTTAATGTAACATGCTGGAAAAAGTAAATCTCTGATCTTACATATCACACAAAGAGCCCCTTAATGGATATCATTTATTTAGATTTAAACTTTGCATGAGATAGACCAACTCAGACGACATTAGATTGAAAAAACTAACAAATTTAGCTACTTAAAGTAATTTTGCATCTTCATTTATTTCATACATTTTTCGCTAATTATTCCTTTTTTTAGTGTAAATTAAGAGAACTCATTCTATGCTGCTTCGAGACGAGAATCTTCAATGCAGTTACACGTTAGTGCAGAGTCTATCTCTATCGTGGTTCAACCCCTAACTTAATACCAATAGAGGAGGGGTAGGGCACAACCTTAGTTGCACTCGGTCATGCGCAATGCTAAAAATTAAACTAGATGCGCTATTCTCTAAAAGTATACTGCAAATTCTAAAGGACCTAACACATCGTAATTTATTTTCTTCATTGTTCCGGTTGTTCTTTTGGGTGTGAGAGCAATAGATAATGTGAGTTCTTATATTCGGGAAAACGACCATGATCCTGACCTTCGTTCTGTATCCGAGGAAAAATTGAGTGGACTGGTTGGGGAAGGAGCCGACTTGCTGACCTGCAAAATGAAGCATGAACACCGAGAGTATTCCCGGCGAGAGACCGTCCGATGCTTAAGTCAGAAGACAGCAATGTAGAAGAAAGGGTTCTTTAGCAAAAAGAATGATTACCCTGTAACAGTACAGTAGATGTTCTATTTATAGGTCCGGGGAAAATCCGTTATGGAGAGATCCCTGGACAGTATTGAAATCCCCTTGATCTCGGATATGGAATTGGTCAGATCCTTAATCTTAGGAGCTGGTGGTTACGACATAACCGATGGAGCATCCGGTGCAAACGGCAGGTGATTCACCCGGGTGTGCAAATGGGCATGCGGAAGGCCACTGGAGCTATCTGGTTTAGACCAGTAGAGATGTTAGCATTGAGCCCGATATGTGCTTTGCGATTCGTGCTAGAATTGTGTTGGTGTATGTCTTTTTTTTTGAAGAAAATATGGAGTTTGGCCACCCTGTTTCATTAATAAGTGATTAATAAAACAAACTCAGAGTACTGAGCCTACTACAAAATCCTACAAACAAAACAAATGTACATAAACTCCACCTCGAACATGGAGGGTGGGACAAAAGAAACATAATAGCCGCAAAGAAGTACATCATAATCCCCCCAACAAACTCTGGGGTGGTGGGTATCAATGACCATAGTAGGCCGTGCTGGCTATCAATTGATCGTCGGCCCGATTTCGATCTCCTCATCATCAAACTCCTCTACCTAGAATACACTCGCAATCCTTCTCCTGGGACCTGTTGTTGCAACATTAGCCCAAAATAAAATAAAATGCATAATGTTAGTCAAATTACCAGAAATACTATTGCAAGTTCTACGAAAGTAAAGATTATTTCTGTCTAGCCATAGAACCCAGGTCATTGCGGCGATAGCGATATACCACGCTTCTCTCATAGAACCCCTATCCGACGCGAACTTTGGGCCTACCCACAGGTCCTCATATGTACTAGGGTATTGAGTTGTCCCTAGGGCGCTGAGTACCTCTACGAGTACCGCTTTGCTCCTAGGACACTGTACAAAAAGATGGTCTCTAGTCTCCAGGGCAGCGTGGCAGAACCCGCATTGAGAGTCCACACTCGGTTGGCACTTAGCGAGGTTTTCTCTAGTCAGGATCGCATCATTTAGTACCAACCATAAGAAAGCTTTGATTTTTAGCGGGGCATTCGTTCTCCAGATGACAGCTGACCACTTTGGGATACAGCTCCTAAAATGGATGCGATTGTACATAGAGCGAACCGTGAACTTGCCGTTCTTCTCCAATCCCCAGGATTTCTTATCGGAACCCTGAGAGCAGCCAATTCCAGCACTGGTGATGTAGGCCTGAAGTTCCATTAATCTAAGCTGAGAGCCTAGGTCAAGCAGTTGTTTGAAAGATGGCTTCCAGACATCTCTTTTCTAGGCTGCGGCCACCGTGCAATGTGGTTGTGCCACCTGCTCATATAAATCAGGGAACAGGGATCTGAGTGTGTGATCCGCACACCACTTATTCCACCAAAACCTGGTGAGTCTGCCGTAATCGATCGCTGACTTCACACAACTATTGAAGGGTTCATTTGTCTTAGTGATGCCTTTCCAGAACTAGGAAACCCGAGGGCCTATCCTGAAGCCCAGATTTCTCGACCTATTCCCATGCATATTTTCCAGAACAAATTATTACCACCCTTCTCCATTATGGTGGAACACTTTCTACCACCATTTACCTAGTAGCGCCAAATTTATATCTCGCAGATCAATTATACCTAGGCCTCCATGTATCTTTTTCATGCACGCCTTCTCCCATCTAATGAGGTGATATCCTCCTCGGTCTGGGTCTGCTCCTTTCCATAAGAAACGTTTCCGAGTCCGGTCAATTTCTGGATTACCCATCCCAGCATTTCAAAGAAGGAGAGATAATAGGTAGGAAGGTTTGAGAGGACTACATTAATAAGCGTGATTCTCCCTCCTAAAGATAGGGCTTTTCCTTTTCGGCCTGCTAGCCATTTCTCAACCCGGTCAATAATGGGTAGCCAATCCGCCTTTTTGAGTTTCCCAGGTCTTAGCGGCAATCCAAGGTACTGAATGGGGAAACTCTCGGTGGAGCAATTGAGGATTGTGGCATGTTCAAGGGCCTCCTCTGGAGTTAGGGCAATGGGAATGAGAGCACTTTTGTGGAAATTAACCCTGAGGCCAGAACAAGCTTCAAAGCAATACAGAACTTCTTTGAAGACGGTAGTTTCCCCCAGGTTGCCATTGCCAAATAGAAGAGTATCATCTGCATATTGGAGTATAGAGCATCCTTGACGATTGACTCCCTTGGCCACTGGTACGATCCAACCTGCTCTACTGCATTTAACCTTCATGGATCTTAGAACGTCTACCACAATGGTAAAGAGAAAGGGTGAGAGCGGATCTCCTTGTCTGAGCCCCCGTTTATAGGAGAATGGGTGACCTGATACTCCATTTACCATTCTACTGGTGGTAAGACAAGTGTGAATCCATCTGATCCATCTGTCCCCGAAACCTCTTCCAGCCAGCGCTTCCAACAAACAGTCCCATTCAACAGAGTCATAGGCTTTTTCGAAATCCAGCTTCAGGAGATAGCTCTTAGAATTCGAAGTGTGGCATTGATGGATAGTCTCTTCAGTCATTGTTGAATGCATCGTCCTTTGATGAATCTCGTCTGGTCTTGACTAATGAGGCCATCCATTACCTTTCCCAATATGTTAGCGAGAGTCTTGGTAATGATCTTTACAGAGCAGTTAAGGAGGCTTATGGGGCGGAAGTCTCCAACTTGTCGGGAGTCTTCTTTCTTAGAAATCACCACAACCTCCGCGTAGTTGAATCTCCCTAATTTGAGTTTATGCTCGTAGAAGTCTGCGAACATTTTCATTAAGTCACCTTTGGTTTCCTCCCATAATATTTGATAGAATAGTATTGGGAAACCATTTGGAGATAGAGCCTTATCTTTTCCAAGTTGTTGGACTACCTCCCAGACCTCCTTCTCAGTGAAGGGTGTTTCGAGGGATTGCAGTCTAGGATCGGAATTGCCTGCTCGGTCTTGCTAGAAATTGTGTTGGAGAGGGACCCTGAAGTCCGCTTTGTGCCTAAATAGGCGCTTGAAGTGGGACTGGAAAGCCAGCTTAATAGCAACGTCGCCTTGTACCATTCTGGAATCCCAGTGGATAGAGTGAATGAGGTTAGATCTACGCAGGGCACTGGCGACTCGGTGAAAGAATGTTGTGTTCGCGTCTCCCTCTTTGAGCCACGAAATTCTGGATCGTTGTTGCCATTTGATTTCCTCAATCCTGTAGAGCTAGTCAATTTCCTGTCTGAATTGGAGCATTCGATTCTGCTCTTCCTGTAGCAGATCCCTAGTTTCTTCAGTCTTCTCCAGTTCCTCAATTCCTTCAAGAAGGGAATCCTTTGTTCTCCAAATCAATGCAAATTTGGTCCGGTTCCACTTCCTGAGCTTGTCCCTGAGTCTGCTAATTTTTTCGCACCATATAGCGGTCGCCTCCCCACCCTTGGTCGGGCGTGACTAACTCTCATTGACCATATGATGGAAGCCTTAGATTTCTAACCATGCTTTCTCGAACCGAAACTTTGACAGTTTTCTGGGTTGGTCTTCCCCGGAAGATAAGAAGATAGGCACGTGATCTGAGGTTGGTTTAGGGAGTGAATGAGCCAATGACAACGAAAATTTGGTCTCCCAGTCCGTGGAGACCAAGATCCTATCTAACTTAGCTAGAATGGGCGCCGCTTGCATGTTCGACCAGGTGAAAAGCCTATCCTAGATGGGGATGTCAACCAATTCTAGGTCCGTGATGACCTCATAAAATGCTTCCCTGTTGAGGTCACTGGACCCTCTACCTCTGTGTTCTGAGGCGAATCTAGTGATGTTAAAATTGCCCCCCACCACCCAAGGGTATGACCAGAATGCTTAGATCGCTCTTAGTTCCGTCCAGAAGGCCGTTCTAGAGGTTGAAGTATGCGGTCTATAGACCACCGTAAACGAGTGAGTTCATCGATCGGATTTTCACTGTAGCAATACCGACAAAGAAAATTGCGTGTGGAGCTCGTCTAGACAACAGAAGATGTTGGGATTAAACCCTAGGGCGATGCCCCCAGACGCCCCAGCTGATGGGGACATTCTCCATTCGGAGACTCGATTTTCCCCTACTCTACTAAGTCTAGACATGTATGAAAGTTTGGTCTCTTGGAGACCCACAATGTTAGCCTTTGACCTGGCTATGACTTCCTTAGCCATTTCTCGCTTGCCCCGCCTACTGAGGCCTCTAACATTCCAGAATAGGGCATCCATTAACTACGACTAAGGGAGGGAACGTGACTCGTTTTGGACATAGAGTTCAAATTAAGAATAACCCTATCGGTCTCCCATCCTCTAATTTGATTAAGGAGTAGGGTGTTCCTATCAATATCGGTAACCGCAAGACCACAGGTTTCAGCTAGATAAAACATCTCATTATCAGTCATGAAATTAAAAATAGAAGCTAGGAAAGAGCTTGTACCTCCAACGCTTGTCTTAGCCGACTTCGCGGCTGCAGCAATCTCTAAATAGTCGTCTAGAGACTCCTCAATAGCCCTCTTAGCGACTTTCTGATCCCTGAATCCTGTGCCATCTGCTAGTTGTGAATGTGGGAAAGAAGAGGGTACAAACTCCAGTGAGATACCCGCAAGGTCTTCAGCCAGTCCCTCAGAGTCAAGTGACTCTCCTTCTGAATAATCAAAATCAACGTGGAGATTTAGTCTATCATCTCGATCTTCTTCATCTATATCAGTAGGTGAGACGGGGATAATTTTAATTGGGCTTGAGTGTACAGGCCCCTCTATGGGTTGTAGTTCTCCTTCTTTTAAACTAGACCCCTCATTGGGCCCATTTAAAAACTCCCCACTAACTACCCCCCCTATAACCTCCGAAGAGTTAGGCCCAGTCCTAAAGTCAACCTTTAAAGCCCCTTCAGATCCACACACTTCTCTATTGTGTTCTTTCCTTCGCTCTGAATCGAGAACAGGATAAGTAACCTTGTTACTGGGGCACACTTTATTCGCATCTCTGACCCGTTCGTCAGAAGGAGCTCCACGTGGCGCCTTCCCATGGGCTGGCATCACGGTCGAGGCTTGGGGCGCTGTCATCGAAGGGTTAAGCATTGTAAACGAGAGCATTGGCGCTTCGAAACTCTCTTTGTTGCTTTTACCCAAACTCTTCCCCTTCAGCTCATTTCCTCTTTGAGCATTCCCCTTTTCCTATGCCTCTACCCCTACCATTGTGCTCTCTCATTTGGGACGGAGTCTCTGGCAGCGCTCCGTCCTTTGGTCATCGTCTTCTCCAAAGAGGAAATCTCCCCTCTCGACCCTGGACCCAAAGCTACCAACTGTTGCCCTTTTGGAGTACGACTTTGCATGTCGGTTTGCATGTCGTTTTCCAAGGTGCTTTTGCCATTTGTTTCTCTTGTACGGCCTGCTTCCACCCTCTGTTCCCCTTGCCGCTTCCACCCTCCAACTTCAAGGTGTTGACTGTCATTTTGGGCTTTCTTTTGCCCCTCCTTTCGAAGGGTCTCTCCTTGAGCATCGAGACTTCCCAAATCAGGTCGTGAGAGTAGATCCACCGTTTCCCTTCCATCTGGGCCGTTGGATCTGATGGTCAAGCCTCGTTCTCAACCATCATTGATCGGAGAAACACGCCCTGGTTCTGATTCCTCTGCCGTGTGTTCATGGCTATGCTCCTTCCCTCTCGCCACTCTGATGAGCTCCGTGTGCACCCATTCCACTTTGTGAGCCCCATTAATGGTCAGATCCCATTGAGGTAAGACCACCTGTTTGTATGAATGGTTGTCTCTAAGCGCAGATGAAGAAGAGGGGGAAGTGATGGCCGGAAGATCTATTTTTGACTCCGCTCATTTGTCGAGCACAAGCCAAACCAAGGTACGACTCCTCGAAGAAGAACACCTTAGCAAATTGGGGCATCAAGGCGATGTCTGCACTCCTTATAGGGATGGCAAGTGGGTCGGGTCAACCGCCGACCCGCCCGCGACCCGCCCGTATAACTCAGCCCGCGAAACGGCGATTCGGGTTCGGGTTGAACTCGTGAACAATAACAAGTCGACCCGGGTCACCGAAATATCGGATCCAACCCGCCCAACCCGACCCGCGAACCCGGTTAAATTCCCCAACCCGCCCGCCAACCCTCGGGTCGACCCGCGGGTTGCGAACCTTTAACCCGAACGGGTCAAACGTTCGACCCGCCCCGGGTCGACCGTTGACCCGAACGGGTCCAACGGGTCGCAAAAGGGGGCTGCCATTGGGTACTGTATAACAGAGAGCCAAAACGGCTCTTATAGCCATTTTTTGGGTTTTTTTTGGTTTTTTTTAATTTTAGCCCTATAAATACCCCCCAAAACCCCATCAAAAAATTCACAAAAACCTCTCTTACTCTCTTTACTATTATAACTCATTTCTAAGCAATTTGTGAACAATTGAAGTATTCAACAAGCACTCTCAAGGCATATACACGGTCAAATTCCGATCGTATCGAAATCAAAATTCAACAACGTCTTCAACTCTTCAACTCTCGTCCAACTCCAAGTGATCGAGTCTTCAACTCTCCTTCATCCTCTCCTCAACTCTTCAATTCCAGAATCGCTTATTTCTACTTTTACTTCTATTCTTATTTTCACGGATTTTTTTATATACACGTATCCACGGTGAACGGTATCAAAATTTCATATCTCTCTTCTTATTTAATTTTGTTGTAGTTACAATTTTTGTTGGTTTTTTGATCTTCTCTAGCTCAACCCTCTTGTTTTCTAGATTTTTTTTATAACTCATCGCTTCTACATTGTGTAGTTTTTTTTACATACATTACTACATTATGTCTAGATCACGCGGTAGCGGTCATAGCCAAAGTGGGCAAGATTCCACCAGCACTTCCCGTATGCCACCAATTGTCCCAGTTAGTGAGCCCGCCGAAGAGTACCATGATCCTCCTACCCAACAATGGGGTACACATGATGAGGTTGTAGGAAACATACAATTAGAAGAAGAAGAATAACAACAACAACCCACTGAAACAACATAACCCCGTAGTGGTAGGAAAAGTAGAGGAGAAAGTAGTGATTGGCATAAATTTTACGATTTTATCCCGGACGAAGAAAATCCGGGTATAGGTTTGAAAGTTTGTAAAACATGTTCTAAGGCATACAAATTCAAGGGGGGTGATGGCAGTGGTACAATTTGTAGACACATCCAACATAACCATAACGACCTTCTTGTTAACTTATCCGGCCAACAAAAAATTAACCCTATGACCGGTCTAGTTGATAGCCACCCTTATGATCCCAATCTTGTTCGTCGGGAAATGACCCGATTAGTAATAAAGGAAGAGTTACCATTTTCCTATCCCGATAATAGGGACTTGGAAAATTTTAATCAAACGGCCTTAAACCCTCATTTTAGAAGAATCCCGAAAAATACTTGCAAATCGGATTATTTTAAAGTGTACAATGAAATGAAGGATGCTTTGATTGCAATTTTATGGAGTTTAACTTGTAGAGTTAGTTCAACTTCGGATTATTGGACGGGTATCAACAATATTCCAATGATGGGAATAACCTGTCATTGGATCGACAATGATTGGATTCTTTAAAAAAGAATCATATCACTTGCCGCGTTTTCCTATCCCCATAGTGGTACTGAAATAGCAAACCGTATTTTAGGAATTTGTGATATTTTTCATATTCGCGATAAAATTATGTGTATTAGTTTTGATAATGCATCTAACAACAATGCAGCAATTACTACTTTAAAATCCGTATTAAACTCTCCATCTGATAATATTTTTCATTTTAGATGTGCAAGCCATATTTTAAATTTATGTGTTCAAGATGCATTAAAAATAGCCAATCCATATATACTTAAAATTAGAAATTGTGTACATTTTATTGCATTAAGTCCCAGCGTATTTCAAGAATGGAAAAATTGGTGTAGGATTTCAAATGTACCTTTTAGAAGATTTCCAAAGGATGTTAAACACCGATGGAACTCTACTTTTGATTTACTACATGTTGTTACCGAATATAAAGCAGTTGTAAATGATTTTTGTATCGCAAAAAATATGCCAAATTTTGAAATGACTCCCACCGTTTGGTTTTATGCCGAATCTTTGTTGAAATTTTTAGAACCTTTTAAAACCGCAACTTTAAAATTTTCAAAATCATATGAATCTACTTCTAATAGCATTTTTATTTCAATAGTTACTATGATGCAAACATTTAACAAAATGTTAAATTATACTTTTGTTGGTGATATTGTAAAACCTGAATACACAATTGTTTTGAAGTATTTTTATCCTCCTCCTGTGTTGATTTGTATTGCTACCGTTATGGATCCTCGTATCAAATTAGAAGGTACGAAGAGTTTGATTGAAATATTTTTTGCATTACTTTGGAAAAATGTAGAAATAGAAATAGAAATTGATTGCGCTTCTTTCTTAGTTAAATTTGAATCTACATTAAATAACTTGTATGATTATTATGACAAATATTTTGCTTCTAGTAGTACAACTTCTGTAGTCAGTTCTTCTTCTGGTAGTTCCAGAGGTAAAGGTAAGAGTAAATTTGATGATAGAACATTTAATTTACTTGCACAAATTCAATTCAAAAAACCTAGGACTAATCAACCAAATGAATTAAATTGGGATAACCAACAAGATTCTGAGTCTTCTTCTTCTTCACTAGATATTTTACAATGGTGGAAAGACCATGAACACACTTATAGTATTCTTAAATATATGGCTAAAGATTTACTAACTCTTCATGTCTCTACAGTTGCTTCTGAAAGTACATTTTCTTCAAGTGGTAGAGTTCTAACTGATTACAGGAATCGCTTGAAGCCCGACTCGTTAGAGATGCTCGTTTACATAGAAGACTGGCTGAAGGTTGAAGATAGAACACAAGAGAAAGCATTATCTACGTCCACAAGTGGGGCAACTCGTCAGAAGAAGAACAACAACAATAGCAACCAAAATAAAGAATTCAATACGGTAATACCAACAACTGAACAACAACAAGTCAACAACAACAAATTGAAGGCCACCAACTTGAAGACAATTGTAAATAGTTAAAAAAATTGTATTAGATCTTTGCTTGTTATTTCAAATTATAAATATTGAAGTGAATTGAAATTGTATATAAGAAATATGTTTATAAAACAAATTTGTGAATTCTTTATTTCTTATTAGAAATTGTGAAACTTGTATAACTTGAAATCATATGAATAATATTTCAATTTTTTTTGACAATTTCACTCTTACAATCTTATTATTATTATTATGATTTTTACTGTTTTTTTAAGGTTAAAAAAAAAAACCCTATCTAAACGGGCCAGCCCGCGACCCGACCCGAACCGACCCGGGTTGGACCCGAAAGGGTTCACGGGTTGGGCGAGTCACCATTTCTACTTTTCGACCCGGCCCGGCCCTGTTAAGAAACCAACCCGGCCCG
This sequence comes from Hemerocallis citrina, assembly GCA_017893485.1. Lineage (NCBI taxonomy): Eukaryota > Viridiplantae > Streptophyta > Magnoliopsida > Asparagales > Asphodelaceae > Hemerocallis > Hemerocallis citrina. The sequence goes on along the minus strand of CM030361.1, from coordinate 109,005,854 downwards.
AACCCGTCCAAGTCAACATCGAAACCGGGCGGGTCAGACCCGACCCGGCCCGTTCGGCCCGAATGCCAACCCTAACTCCTTATGAGTATCCTCGCCGACACAATCTCTGAGCGGCGAACTGTCTCCTCGTCGATCTCTTCGATAGACCCGAAGTCGGCGACGATCTCTTGAAGGGCCCCCCTCATCCAAAAGTATAGTGGCACGTTGTGCTTCCAAATCCAGTACTTGTTGCCTTGTGGTTGCTCCGCTCTGAAACTGGGTGTCCAAGCACAAAATTCCAAAATGAAATGGCCGAAGTCCACTGCTCCCATGCCAGTGACTTCAACCACCTTCTACGGCGACAGAAAGAACACGAGGAATTGTAAGTGACACATTTTCTTTACTACCCAGTCTCTGTGGGCTCTCATTGGCCACCTTAAGTTCAGAGCTTGGAGGAGGTGTGTCTCCGATGGCCTCCCTGATTTTACTCTGGCAATTGCACACCAATGCCGGAGCTATTTCTCTTCGTCTTGATTATATCCAGGCTCTTAGCTAACCGAATATAGGTTGGGTTATCGGGAGACCTTCCTCTGCTCACCGGGCGCTCGTCATCATCATTCGTCTCTACCACATTTGTGCACACATACGAAAGGTGACCCCATTTCATACACTTGAGACATCTTACTTCTTTTGTGCAATCCTTCCTGTAATGGCCCAAATCGCCACAGTTGAAGCATGGTACAGGTTTGCTTTTCCCTTTCCTTAGTTTCTTTTTGTGTTTGAGTTGGGGGGGGGGGGAATTGCTTTGTCTCTTGTTGTTCTTGTTGGTAACTTGAACCCATTGTTCCCTACCTTCGAGAGAGTCAACCTCCTCTGTAATCCCATCTTGTGGCTCCCCCTCGTGGGCCTACTCGACGCCGGATTTAGGAGCCTGGTTAGAACCCTCTGTGGTGGTGGAGGGGAGTGGTGATGGTTGGGGTGATGGTCAGTACTCTTGGTGATTTGTAGAGGTTTTTGTTGTGGTTTTTGATATTTGTGGTGGTGGGGAGAAGCTGAGACATTGTTGTAAGATTCTGACCTCTTTTGCTGGTAGTGAGAGTTGTATTGGATTTGTGGTTGGTACTGGCGACGATGGTCGTAGTCTGTGTGGGTGACCCCTGTGGTTGAGTCCCTCTCTCTGTGGGTAACAGGTGGACTGTGGGGGGGGGGGGGTTCTTTTATGCCCTTGGTGGCCAGTAGAAGGACCCTCTCTATGGGCCCGTCCCCTGTATAGCCTCACTTCATGGCGATGATGAATATGGCCACTCCCCTCTAGTCATTGATGCGCACTACGGTGTGCACGTGCCAGGGGAGTGTGCTTGTCTGAGCCTGTGGGCTTCCCCCTCCAGGGGGAGACTTTTAAGTTGAAGGGGGGTGTAAGGTGGCTGTTGGGATGGGAGAGATGATGGGAGCAGAAGTGGCGATAGGTTAAGGAGGCGACGACTGAATAGGGGGTGGAGGGACAGTAGGCATTGGTGGTTCCATCGTCGGAGGGTTGACGGGGTGGCGGGCCCTCTCATTGGGCCCGCACCCACTCAATTCAAGTTCGAAGAGCATGGTGGGTAAGAGTGTAAGGGTAAGGGCTTTTGTTTTTGCTCCCTTTGGAAACTACTGATGGGGTTTTTGTTTTGTAGGTGGTTCCTATTGTTTGGAGAAAGAAGAAGAAGAAGGAAAGCAAGCAAGAAGACAGGGAAGAGCAGCTAGGGGAGGGGAGCAAGCGCTCCAGTGAAGGGGAGGGGGGTCTGGTGGGAAGGAGGGGGACAGGGAGAGGGAAAGGGAGAGGGAGAGCTCATTTGAATTTGTTGTTGTGGTTGAGATACTACTGATTTCGATAATATGTAGGGAGAGGTAAAGCAAGCAAGAAGACAGGGAAGAGCAGCTAGGGGAGGGGAGCAGGCGTTCCGGTGAAGCGGAGGGGGGTTTGGTGGGAAAGAGGGGGACAGGGAGAGAGAGAGGGAGAAGGATAGCTCATTTGAATTTTTTTTGAGAAAATTGTGTTGATGTATGTTCTAGAGGCCAGTTGTGTATTGACATTACTAGTTTATATTGTATCATGATATTTATTTCATTTATGAGGCATTTAAATTATTTTGTTGTCTATTGTGATTAAATGAGCATAATAAAATCCTTATAATAGTAGGTTCAATACCATGGAATATCAAGTTAATGACTTGATTGTAAGATCATATTAGTTGTAATTAGAACACTATTCTTAAATGCCCATAGTCAAGTATTATTGTGATTTAGGACAACACTAATACATTGACTAGTATGTGCATAGACTGATTATCATATTGCACGGGTCATGGATATGAGATATCGAGTCTTCACATTGGTACATATTAGAGTAATAATGTACTAGACTAACCCACCATGAGAATGCTGCATGGATCGTTACGCGAATGTCATAAGCGGTTCTCATAGTGACCATGGTGTACGTAGTCCTTTGACTTGAAGTCACTACGGTTCCCTACATAAGAAGTTATATGTTTTAATGTCGTCAAACGTTGCCTGTAATAAGGTGATTATAAAGTTAATTATTGGATATACTACAAATCATGAGGATGAATGTGAGTGACTTAGATAGGATTTTTCCCTTTTACATAACAAGAGCGATATCTACAGGCCCTTGATTGAGTGAGACTGCAAAATGCATGATCGTGCTCAAATGAGTCAATATGAGATATTGAGTTCATTTGTTTTAGTAAGTCTACTCAGACATCAAGAAAGCAAAGATTGAACTATACAAGGGTGATACACTCTATGCCTTGTGGTCAATTAGATATCTTGACAAAAGGACTATACTACATAGTAACATTGGTCACGGATAGGTTATGTCAAATCACTCGCATTCCCGTTACTTGAATAGCAGTGATGTATTGCTAGATACCTCACTGTTTGTAACACTAGAATATGAATTTAGTAATACTGTCGATGTAAGGGGAACCTACAGGGTCACACACTTAGAATTGATTGAAATTGGATTAAATTCATGAGATGAATTTAATTGGGAATCCTAGTAAAACTTGGACTCCTGACATGGTTGGATAATTAATTAGATTAAATGGGTCAACTAAAGTTCAAAGACCCACACACGAATTTGACCCAGGTTAGATTGTGAGCCCAACAGCCTCAGTATTCTTTTAAGATTGATTTTCTGCAGCTAGCACGGCGACGTGAGGAAAAGCTTGTGTAACACCTCGTAATTTCAAGAGATATAATATATATATATATATATATATATATATAGGGTGTTGTTCGGTTGCAAACGGGCCGGAACGGGTCGGTTCGCACGGACCCGTGCGAACCTCGATCTGGACCGTTGGATCGAAGATCCAACGGTTCAGATTTTTTTTCATAAAATCTTGCCTTAACCCGTTCTTGCCAACGACGGGTTAAGGCAAAATTTAATAAAAAAAGTTGGCCTTAACCCGTTCTTCGGAATAACGGGTTAAGGCTATATTTTTCATTTTCGTCGACTTACAGTTCGTCTTCTTTCTTCCGCTCTCTTCTTCTTTCTTCGACGAACCCAGACCCAAACGACGGAAAAAAAAAAAAACCCTAAAAAAAACCCTAGCTCCGACGATCGAAACCCTAGAACTCCATCTTCTCTCCCAACTCCGAAGATTGAAACCCCCTAACTCCGACGTTCGAAACCCTAGCTTCTCTTCCCCTCTTCGGAACCCTAGATACGAAATTGGAACCCTAGTTCTCTTCGAAAACCGATTGCTTGGCTTGATTTCGACCTATTCCGTAAGGTATACACTATTTCTTGAACCCAATAATCTACATTTGTATTTTTTTGGTTGAATTTGTGTGTAGTGATTTATTTAGAAATTGGAAAAAAAATTAAAATGTGTTAGTAGATTATAGATGTAGAATCGGGTTGACCTCAAGTATATTCAATTGCCGAATTATGTTTCTTGCATTAGTATCTTGTAGAATTAGAATTGTATATACGAAATTAGTTAGAATTTTCAGTGCGGTTATGGTTGAAAACCCTGCGAATGACCGTAAAAAAATACGAAACTTTCCGAGTAGGTTCGTCTCACGTAGTACAAGCCACACCAACTTGTAGAAACGAGTTTTGACTCACGGTTCGAGAGATACGGCCGCGTATCGCTTTCGGTTGGAAAAAACCAAGTATAGCGGTGCACGGCCGTATATCGCAAACCGTGACTCGAAACTCGCTTCTACAAGTTCGGGTGGCTTCGCCTACGTGAATCCTACCAAGTGGGAAAGTTTCGAGGGTTTTTGGAGGCCGTTTGCGCGGTTTTCTCAACTTCTTCGCACGATAGTTTTTCGTATTAGAATTTTGTAAGTGCGGTTAGATTAGATTAGAAAACCCTTCAAACGACCTCCAAAAAATACGAAACCGTGCGAGTTGGTTGGTGTCACCTACGATAAGCCACCCGAACTTGTAGAAGTGAGTTTCGACTCACGGTTCGAGAGATACGGCCGCGTACCGGTTACGGTTGGGAAAAAACCGAGTAAAGCGGTAGACGGCCGTATCTCGCAAACCGTGAGTCGAAACTCGCTTCTACAAGTTCGGGTGGCTTGCCCTACATGAATCCGACCAAGTCGGAAAGTTTTATAATTTTCGGATGCCATTTGGGCGGTTTTATCAATTTCCTCGCATTACAAGTTTGAGCCTAAGAATTTTCTAAGTGCGGGTAGATTAGAAAATCCTTCAAACGGCCTCCAAAAAATATGAAACTTTGCGATTTGGTTGGTGTCACCTAGGAGAAGCCAAACCAACTTGTAGAAGTGAGTTTCGACTCACGGTTCGAGAGATACGGTCGCGTATCGCTTCCGGTTGAAAAAAACTATTATAAAGCGGTATACGGTCGTATCTCGCAAACCGTGAGTCGAAACTCGCTTCTACAAGTTCGGGTTGCTTGCCCTACGTGAATCCGACCAATTGGGAAAGTTTTAAAATTTTCGGGTGCCGTTTGCGCGGTATTGCTCTATTTCCTCCCATTATAAGTTTTATAATTAGAATTTTCTAAGTGCGGGTAGGTTAGAAAACCCTGCAAACGACCTCCAAAAAATACGAAACTTTGCGATTTGGTTGGTGTCACGTACGAGAATTGACCCGAAGTTGTAGAAGTGAATTTCGACCCACGGTCCGAGAGATACGGGCGCGTATCGGTTTTGGTTCGAAAAAAAACAAATAAAGCGGTAGACGGCCGTATCTCGCAAACCGTGAGTCGAAACTCGCCTCTACAAGTTCGGGTGGCTTGCCCTACGTGAATTCGACCAAGTCGGAAAGTTTTATAATTTTCGGATGGCATTTGGGCGGTTTTCTCAACTTCCTCGCATTACAAGTTTGAGCCTTAGAATTTTCTAAGTGCGGGTAGATTAGAAAACCCTCCAAATGATCTTCCAAAAATACGAAACTTTGCGATTTGGTTGGTATCACCTACGCGAAGCCAAACCAACTCGTGGAAGTGAGTTTCGACTCACGGTTCGTGAGATACGGCCGCGTATCGCTTATGCTTGGAAAAAAACCGAGTAAAGCGGTAGATGGCCGTATCTCGCGAACCGTGACTCGAAACTCGCTTCTACAAGTGGGTTTCAAGCAATAAGAGAAGTGCCAACCGTCATATTAGATGGTAGAACAATAGATAAAATCCGCAACAGAGTTAGTACAATCAAAATGGCACAGCGAATAGAATTCACACAGGACTAATATGAGTTGCCAGGAGAAAAGTGAATTTACTTTGTGTAAAACATAACGGCCAACCTTGGTGTTTGAATATCATCACACAGGACTAACATTGACAGTGAGAATTGAATATCGATTTAAAAATTGAGCTTGAATATCATCACTAACATTGACAGTTTACTAACATCATCTTCAAAGCAAATTACATAGTAATGCATTCACACAACACTTGAATTCTGGCAGTGTGTACGTACATTTGTTATTTAAGATTGGATAACATCAACTAGATAGTTACCATCACTAACCATACAAGTTTAGTACCAATCATCTGGATGCCAACTACACAGTATTTATTTCGTTTGGAACAACTCAGTTTTAGTATTGCTTCTAAAATGTGTCAACGGATTAAGTAGAGAGATATTGTCCGATCTAACACCGCTATATGTGAAGTATTGAACCGAAGTACTGCCAATACCTCTCTACTTAGACCGTTATTGCTAATAACGTGTTATACTGTATAAAACCGTTACCACCAACAACGGCTTAAGTAGAGAGATATTGGCCGAACTAAATCCCTACATGTGTATTATTGAACCGAAGGACTGCCAATATCTAGCTCCTTAGCCCGTTATTCCTGATAACGAGTTAGATTGTATAAAACCGTTACCAATAAGAACGGCCTAAGTAGAGGGATATTGGCCGAACTAAAACCACCGTATGTGAAGTATTGAACCAAAGTACTGCCAATGTCTATCTCCTTAACCCGTTATTTCCGATAACGGGTTAGATTGTATTAAACCGTTATCGTCAAGAACGGGTTAAGAAAAGAGATATTGGCCGAACTTACAGGTGCAGTATTGGTTATGCACGAAATACACAATCGCCAACACAAATAAAAAACTGTTCACATTAGCAGGAAGACAATTTTCCTTAACACAAAATTCCCAAACAGAACGAGTTCCCCAAATTGTATACATCTACTAATTTTACATTTTCCGACTGCAATAAGCATTCACAACCAAATTGCCTGGTCAAAATGCATAGTAATATAACTTTGTTCACAAATACACAAAATACACTGACGTACAGAAATTGCATTATAATTAAAAACATGGTTAATTTACTTGTACCAAACAAGAACACGGCAATTATCCACACATATATACAAACCAAAAATAACACAACTTTTCAAGGCGGTGCGTCTTTCCATTTGGGCGCGTTAAACTTGTTTCATTCCGGACCTATACCAGGGAGAAAAAAAAAAGGTTAACAATCCAGTCGAAATTCAAATAAATCGGCACGAATCAATTTAAAATTTGGCAATTATTCGGTGATTATTTCCAAATTTTGACATGACATACATATTAATAAATTTCTTAAAGCCCCCTTAGCACGAACCTTCGCCTTCGTCAGCATCACTCTCTACCGCGTTTGGAGCTTCTTCATTGCCCACCGATCCACTAAAAAAAGAAGGAAGAATGAGTTAGTACTGACCAAAAATAACAAAGTTTGAGTTGAATAAACAAATACAAAATGTCTGATATAATACCTTCCTAAATTTCTGGGGCAATTCCGTGAATCGTGACCTACGACACGAAGACATGTCCTGCAAAGTCTTGGCCTCTTTGTTTTTTGGCATTCTCTTACCGACTTCAACCGTTTCCCTTTAGGCCTACCCTTTGTGGTGCACTGTACAGGGTCACCTACATGTGCATGTGTATGTGCTTGTCCACCACTCTCAGGTTGTGCGCTACCTTCGTGTGGTGTGCTGTTCACTGGATCAATCTCCGCAAAGCCTTCAATTCCCTTCAGCATGTGGTCGAGCATGTACTTGTATCCTCGCTCTGAAGAACAACCAAGATCGACCATATGTCTTGAGTGCATACTAAGTTCGCAATAACGCGATGCAAAATTGTCGCCCATATTATTGCCCACCGGTATACTGCTTCTCCTCATTTGATCCCTGGTCCATCGCCTACAAATATATTGTTCAGGTAGTGCGGTGTGATCTGTGAACCGAATAACTGCAAGTAGATGTTTGCAGGGAATGCCTACGAAGTAGTACATGGAACAAGGGCATTTAGCAATTTTACTGATTTTACAATAAGAAATCACCCTCCCCGGTTCTGAATTTCCACAAACTGTTACAGAATAAGCTGCACTATCCGGTGTATCCATACTCGCAATTAAACTCACATTAAGTAATAAGCTTTTGACCACTTCTTGTTGAAATTTGTAGAAAATCTTCAAAGTGTATGTCCCTGCCATTTGTGACTCCAATGCCCACTCGGTCTTCAATTTTGGCCGCTCCTCGCGATTACGATGTGTTTCTTTAAGTTCATCGTGTCTTTGTTTTACTAAGAGTCGGTCAAAGATGATAGCAAATTCATGTAGTGAGTACTTTTTATGAGTATGGTGCTTCAAGGATGAATGTAGCGATTCGCTACGTTGGGTACTCAGCATGCCCCCCCAAAATGAGTCTCTTGCGTACACCGGGGCCCATTTTTCACGGATCTCAAATTTTTCCTTTAACCATCTGTTATTTTCTAATTTGTACTGACATATCAAATTTTTCCACTTCTGTTCGAATTCTGTTTTAAATTCCGCCGTATAAATAATAGTCTTCAAAGCATCCCTGAACTCATCAACGTTATTCGACATTCGAACTTCATGCGGTAGCTTATCCAAAATATGCCAAATGCAATATCTATGTGATGTGATTGGGAAAACTTTGGAAATTGCAGAAGTTATCCCGCGATCCTCATCTGTCACGATGTTGATCGGATCAAAAGGCATTGCAGCACGCCACTTTTCAAAGAACCACTCAAATGAGGATGCCGTCTCATTGGGGATGAACCCACAACCTAGGACTATTGATTGCCAATGATGGTTGAATCCAACAAATGGTACGAACAACATCCCGTATCGGTTTGTGTTGTAGGTAGCGTCAAAGCAAAGAACATCCGCAAATACTTTGTAATTATTTCTGGCGATACCGTCCACCCACACACAATGTGTCAATCGCCCTTCGGGGTCACATTGGTAGTCAAAATAGAATAAGGGATCGGTCGCCTTTTTCAATTCAAAAAACTCAAGTAGCATTTGTCCGTCGTGACCTTTTAAACCTTCCATCTCGTCTCTCTTGAAATTTCTTACATCGGTTTCGGTGAATCCAATTTTCTCATTACCTCCACTTGCAGCTTCAAAGAATAGCATTTGTTTGCATACAGGGACATTAGCTTCGGTCATTTGACCAATTACATTTTTAACTGTCTTAGTCAATTCACGGTTTCGAGGTAGCAAGTGACGTCTACCGGGTGAAGTGAATTCGTGATTGTGTGCTTCATTTAACGAATAAATAATCCATGTATTACTTTGTGAACTACTATGTGGGTTTATTTTCACACGGACAAAAGCTTTGCAACCCGTTCTAGAAGTTGTACCTCGTCTGGTTTCATTATAGCTATTCGGTGACTCCCCGGCTTTATTACAGACGTATGATTTATCCACTACATCGTTTCCCTTATATTTATTTCCACCCTTACGCATAGCGAATCCCGCACATTTGCAATATGATGAATAAAATTTTTCCGCATCATCAAGGGTGGGAAATGTCATACCAATCTTCGGTTTTAGGTGCTCGTTAACATGAGGAAGATACTCGCCAAGTGGTTGTGCACGAACAAATTTATCCCCGGCAACAGAACTTCCTTCGAAACTGTCCATACCTAAGAAACGGTGAAGAGGAGAATAGTTAGGGGTACTAAACCGCTGTATTTGGTGTTTTTGTAACTGCGCAAGCCACCACAACTTGAAAAGGAGAAAAGTTTCGTACTATTTGGAGGTGGTTTGAAGTGTTTTGTAAACGGTCCGCACTTAGAAATATCTAATTCTCAAACTTAAAATGCGAGGAAATAGAGCAAAACCACACAAACGGCATACGAAAATTACAAAAATTTCCATCTAGGTGGAATTCACGTAGGGCAAGCCACCCGAACTTGTAGAAGTGAGTTTCGACTGACGGTTTGCAAGATACGACCGTATACCGCTTTATAATAGTTTTTTTTCAACCGAAAGCGATACGCGGTTGTATCTCTCGAATCGGGAGTCGAAAATCACTTCTACAAGTTTGGGGGGCTTCTCATAGGGGACACCAACCTACCTGCAAAGTTTCGTATTTTTTGGGAGGGCGTTTGAAGGGTTTTCTAATCTACCCGCACTTAGAAATTTCTAAGTTTAAAACTTGTGGTGCGGGAAAGTTGAGAAAACTGCGCAACGGCACCCGAAAATTAAGAAACTTTTCGACTAGGCCGGATTCACGTAGGGCAAGTCACCCAAACTTGTAAAAACGAGTTTCGACTCACGGTTTGCGAGACATGGCCGTGTACCGGCTTTAGTTGTTTTTTTTCCAACCAAAACCGATACGCGGCCGTATCTCTCGGACCGTGAGTCGAAATTCACTACTACAACTTCGGTTCACTTCTCGTAGGTGACACCAACCAAATTGCAAAGTTTTGTATTTTTTGTAGGCCGTTTCAAGGGTTTTCTAAGCTACCCGCACTAAGAAAATTCTAAGTCTGAAACTTATAATGCGAGGAAGTTGAGAAAACCGCGCAAACGGCACCCGAAAATTTTAAAACTTTCCCAATTGGTCGGATTCACGTAGGGCAAGCAACCCGAACTTGTAGAAGCGAGTTTCGACTCACGGTTTGCGAGATACGACCGTATACCGCATTATAATAGTTGTTTTCAACCGAATGCGATACGCGACCGTATCTCTTGAATCGTGAGTCGAAAAACACAACCCTCCAAGTTGGTTTGGGTTCCCTTAGGTGACACCAACCAATTCGCAAAGTTTCGTATTTTTGGGAGGCCGTTTGAAGGGTTTTCTAATCTACCCGCACTTAGAAAATTCTAAGTCTAAAACTTGTAGTGCGAGAAAGTTGAGAAAACCGCGCAAACGGTACCCGAAAATTATAAATCTTTCCGACTAGGTCGGATTCACGTAGGGCAAGCCACCCGAACTTGTAGAAGCGAGTTTCGACTCACGGTTCGGGAGATACGGCCGTGTACCGGCTTAAGTTGTTTTTTTCCAATCAAAACCGATACGCGGCCGTATCTCTCGAACCGTGAGTCGAAATTCACTTCTACAACTTCGGGTCACTTCTCGTACGTGTCACCAATCAAATCGCAAAGTTTCGTATTTTTTGGAGGCCATTTGGAGGGTTTTCTAATCTACAAAAACTTAAAGAATTCTAAGTCTGAAACTTATAATGCGAGGAAGTTGAGAAAACCGCACAAACGGCATCCGAAAATTTTAAAACTTTCAGAGTTGGTCAGGTTCACATAGGGCAAGCCACCCGAACTTGTAGAAGCGAGTTTCGAGTCACGGTTTGCGATATACGGCCGTGCACCGCAATACTTGGTTTTTTCCGACCGTAAGCAATACGCGGCCGTAACTCTCGAACCGTGAGTCGAAACTCGCTTCTACAAGTGGGTTTGGCTTGTACTACATGAGACGAACCTACTGGGAAAGTTTCGTATTTTTTTACGGTCGTTTGCAGGGTTTTCAACCATAACCGCACTGAAAAGTTTATAACTAATTTCGTATATACAATTCTAATTCTACTAGTTACTAATGCAAGCAACGTAATTCGGCAATTGAATATACTTAAGGTCAACCCGAATCTACATCCAAAATCTACTAACGCATTTAAATTTTTTCCCAATTTCTAAATAAATTACTACACACAAATTCAAAAAAAAATACAAATGTACATTATTGGGGTAAAGAAATAGTGTATACCTTACGGAGTAGGTCGAAATCGAGCCAAGCAATGGGTTTTGGAAGAGAACTAGGGTTCCGATTTCGTTCCGAAGAGGGGAAGAGAAGCTAGGGTTTCGAACGTCGGAGTTAGGGGGTTTCAATCTTCGGAGTTGGGAGAGAAGATGGAGTTCTAGGGTTTCGATCGTCGGAGCTAGGGTTTTTTTAGGGTTTTTTTTTTTTTTCCGTCGTTTGGGTCTGGGTTCGTCGAAGAAAGAAGAAGAGAGCGGAAGAAAGAAGACGAACTGTAAGTCGACGAAAATGAAAAATATAGCCTTAACCCGTTATTCCGAAGAACGGGTTAAGGCCAACTTTTTTTTATTAAATTTTGCCTTAACCCGTCGTTGGCAAGAACGGGTTAAGGCAAGATTTTATGAAAAAAAATCTGAACCGTTGGATCTTCGATCCAACGGTCCAGATCGAGGTTCGCACGGGTCCGTGCGAACCGACCCGTTCCGGCCCGTTTGCAACCGAACAACACCCATATATATATATATAGAGAGAGAGAGGTATCTTCAGTTGCGCACCAATGTAGTGCGCACTCTCGTACGCACTCATCGTCAATCGTCCGATCTGAGCCTAGATCATGATCTTCATCGGGCGGCTCACAATCGTTCCGCTCTTCTCACTTAATTTAGAGGGTAATTTGGTCATTTTTCTACCTCCTCCCTTCACATATCCCCTTTCCTTCTCTTTCTTTCATCTCCAATCCTTCCAGAATTCCCCAAATCGATTCCCTATTTTCTCACCTCTACCTCTCTCTCTCTCATTGCACTGTACGAAACCCTAGCTCCTCTCCAAATCACGAATCCGACAAAACCCTAGCTTCGAATCCCTGCGACTCCCCAAATCGAAATGTGTTAACCCGATTCTTTCTTAAGTTCCTTACTTTTTTATTCAAATGTGACTGAGATGTGTTATGAGCCTACAATTTCTTACTCAGATGTTTTTTGTCCCTTTCTTTTGCTGCCTAGGAATGTTTTTTTGGGTCTTGTTAGACTGATATGTTTCTATAAGACTCACTCAAATATTTTGGTCACTTGAATTTTTTGGGTTGATTTTGTTGGTTGCATCAGGTTTCAAATGAGATTTGTCTCTTCAGCTTACTACAATTTTTAGATTTGTCACCTGCCAACTTCCAATAATGAATAACCATGAGAGCTATGAAATACTAGTGGGTCTTTGTTAGAATAGTACGTGTTGTATATATTTTTTGGGTTTTGAAGTTGATTTAATCTTATTGTTGGTTTTCAAGTTGATTTATTAATCTGATTGTTTGTTTTCAAGTTGATTTATAATGATGGATAGTTGGTGGTATGGGAAGAATTACAAAGAAGGTGGTGTTTACTGCAATTTGATAGTTGGAGGATTGCCTGATGTCTTCATGTTAGTATTTTTGTTCTTTTCAAGCTGGACTGTTTCTCAAAGCATTAAGTTGAGCGGAATACAAGAATGCACAAGATGGGAACTCAATGGTGAAAATATAAAATTTGAGATACGGGGTAATAGATTTGGGTACAAAGCAGGTGCTTTAAAAGAAGGGATGAAGCATAAATATGTAAATGCTTGTGATTTTGTGACTATTTTTGATATGGGAAAGCAGCAGCTAGTAAAGCTTCGACATCAAATTCGGAAAGCCTATGCTAGTAAAGGAGCAACTGGTAAAGAAAGAATTATAACTGATTCCAGCATAAGTTGATGAAGGGATAATCACAAAAGAGGTATCATCTGCATGAGATGTGCCTGAAAGAATAATTTCAAAACTTGCTCAACCAAAAGGAAGTAGGACCAAAGAATAATTCATTTGAAGATCAATTTGACTAGCTCTCAATTGTGCATGATCCAAAACAGAAAAAAAATGAAATTTATTCACAGTTTTTTGCAGTGAAAAGCATAACTTGATCAATTTGAACTCAGGGACATTGAAAGTTGTCTATACTTTTGAACCCCATCATTGATACTGATACATTTGAACTACTGGATGAGGATGTCTTACAAAAAATATACTCCATATACACCATATTTTCATTTACAAATACTCATTTACATACAACATTACAACATCAATATCAATATTTAGCAGAATCTGTTATTTCAAGACAACAAAACAGAGCTCAGAAACTGCATTTTTCAAAACAGAGCTCAGAATATATAAAAATAGCATAAAGAGATCTCAATAACAATGGAAACATTACATAACAGAGCTCAATGTACAAGTAAACAACAAAAACAGTGCTCAATAGCCTGGACTTGTCCAAAAACGGGCAAAAAATGCTCATATACAATTATACAGAGCTTGAACTACTGCTGCTGCATGAACTGCTGCTGCTGCTACTTGAGCTACTGCTGCTGCTACTTGTATTTAGCTGCTTCTGCTTTAGCTGCTTGAAATGCTTCCCTTCTGCATTATAAAAAACAAAATGAATTTAGAGCATAATTTCACAACATAAACAGAGAGCATGCTTCCCCGCTGCGTTGATGTAATCACTGTTGTAATAAAAGTTTTAAATTTCTTGTAAAATTATACGAAGTTAAGTATAAAGATCATGTGTAACTTCAAATTCAGTCTTATTTGGAATTCGGGGTATTACAAAGGTAATCAAAATCAAAATTTACATTGGAAAACAAACAAAAAAGAGATCTCAATAAGTCCCTTCATAGCATATCATAGACAGAGCTGTCAAAAGCTAATAAACAACCAAAAACATAGCTAAACCTTGGAACCAAACGCAAACAGAGTTGTAGCTTATGAACATGAAACAAACTGAACATACAATCAGCCAACATAATCACCCATAAGAAGTGATGCACAAAATTAAACTTGACTTGGTAGGTGGGGAAAACACATAATTGAACTTGATCATTTTCACTTTTCATCACTGCCTACAAACACAACAACAGAAAAAAATACAATGGGACTAAATTTAAAGCATAACAGTGAATCAAACACTTCCCTTAGTTCATTGCCATGTCAACTAGTTCAAATGCATAAGTACTCAAGCATTGACCATGCCTACTAGTGAAAATACATACACCCTCTTTCAATGCCAACCAGTTCAAATACCATTGCAATGCCATATGCTTACTATATAGCTTAGTAAGCATATATAGGGGAACTCTTCAGTTGCGCACTCTTAGTTGAAAAAAAAGAGTGACAAGTCTGATTTACCTGCCATCATAACTTGTGAGAATTTCATCATAAGTGAAAGAGCAGGAGAAATTAAAGCCGCCCAATCATGATCATGAACATTCTTGGTATCGGGCGGATGTGGGAAAGTGTGCACGGGGGTGCGCACAAAAAGGGTGCGAAACTGAAGAGTATGCATAAATACAACATGCTCGAAAATAAATCCAGATCATAAGTTGTTTGTCATCACTGCCTACACCAACACACAAAAAAGAGAGAAAGACCAAATTTAATGCCGCAGTTGTCCCATCATTTGAAAATCCTGGAACTTGAATATCGGAGTCCCCTCTCTAATGAGTAGCAATAGAATTTTGAAGAAGAACAAAGCTGACATTTAGCCTTTTTCTTATCGGTAAAGTGGTCCTGACCAAATACAATGTAAAGAAATAAAATTTTCAAGTAGATTAGATAAAAAAAAGTTGGTGTTAATTAATTTGGTCATATATACAAGAACAACTTTTTTCATATACCATGTAGTTTTGTGTGTTTGATAATGGCTACAATAACAACAAATATTTCGGAGGTTAAATTCATTCCTATTGCATGAGGACCGTCTACCAATTATGCTTAAAAGTTTCGTTCACCAAATTTGGTTTCAGGAAAGAACACTACTCTTTTGTGGAAGCCATAGATTTATAAAACAAATAAGCTACTAATGCCAATTATTTATTCCACGGATCTGGTTAGTAATCAAAATGTTCGAACATAAACGTATAAGCTACTAATGGCACCAAAAAAAAACATATAACTTGCTTAGAGTTTTTTAAATTTGTGCATACTCAACTATTTCATCAATCTACATACCTATAATTTTTAGATAAAAAATAAACATTTTTAGTCATAATTAATTAAATAAACCCAACTCAATCCAAAAATAAAATTAATTAAATCAACTCAATCCAACAATAAAATTAATTAAATCAAAAGAAAGATTGAAGAACCCTAAATTACCTGCTATTTGAAGATGGAGATCGAGTGGTGCTGGGTGGAGATGGATAGTGGACGGCTAGGGTTTCGAAGGTCGGGGGAGAGCTAGGGCGGAGAGGCGAAGTGGTGGAGTTGAGAAGCTAGGGTTTCGATTTGGGGAAGGTTTTTTCTTTGGGTTTCGATTTGGGTTAGGTCTGCGTCGTGATGAGAAGGAGTTGAGAAGGAGATGAAAGAGAGAAGGAAAGGGGATATGTGAAGTGAGGGGTAGAAAAATGACCAAATTACCCTATAAATTAAGTGAGAAGAGCGGAACGATTGTGAGCCGCCCGATGAAGATCATGATCTAGGCTTAGATCGGACGGCTGACGATGAGTGCGCACCACATTGGTGCGCAACTGAAGATACCTCTCTCTCTCTCTCTCTCTCTCTCTCTCTCTCTCTCTCTCTCTCTCTCTCTCTCTCTATATATATATATATATATATATATATATATATATATATATAGAGAGAGAGAGAGAGAGAGAGAGAGAGAGAGAGAAATGTTCCTTTGAAAACGGGTTTGTTTTCACGGATTGGAAAACAGCGATCTTAGCAGTTGGATCACTCTTGATCTTGATCAGCGGCTCAGATCATCTCCGTCCATCACCTGTTCTCAATTAAGTGGTGGAGGGTTATTTTGGGAATTTCGTCCCAAATAACTCTTCGCTTCATTCGTTCTAAAAAGAAATTATAGTCTAGGCCGTTGTTCATAGGCCGTTGTTGGGAACAACGGCCTATGTCGGCCTAGACTATAAAATTTCGTTGCTATAAATTTTTTTAGCCTAGGCCGTTGTTCGTTGCTAAAAAAATGAATGAATCTAGGCTGTTGTTCATTGCTAAAAAAATGAGTGAATCTAGGCCGTTGTTAGGAACAACGGCCTAGGTTGAAACATAGGTCGTTGTTGGGTGTTGTTGGGAACAACGGCCTAGGTTGAAACATAGGCCGTTATTCCCAACAACGGCCTATGTTTCAACCTAGGCCGTTGTTCCCAACAATGGCCTAGGTTCATTCATTTTTTTAGAGCGAATGAGGCGAAGAGTTATTTGGGACGAAATTCCCAAATTAACCATCTGCTGATCAAGTGAAACGGGTGATGGGCGGCATCTGCTGATCAAGTGAAACGGGTGATGGGCGGGCTCGATCTGAGCCACTGATCACGATCAAAAGCGATCCAACGGCTCAGATCGCTGTTTTCCAACCCATGAAAACTAGACCAGTTTTCAATGGAGCATTTCTCATATATATATATATATATATATATATATATATATATATATATATAGTAAAATACAAAGAAAGCTATCAGGTGGCTCTCATTCAATGGGGTTGAAATCAATGGTCCAGATCTAACCTCACAAAACATATTTTTCCGCCCAAAAGTTTCTCCCCAAAACTCAAATTCAAATTCCCCAAAACAACTCCTTTATTTATTTATCTCTCTCTCTCTCTCTCTCTCTCTCTCTTTCTCATTCTCTCTATTTACTCAAAAAATTATATTTTCAGATTTCAGGTTTATAAATTTTCAGATTTTTTATGCATTTTTTATTGCTCATGTTACATTGAAAATAGCAAATATCTCATCAACAGTTAAATTCCATCATTTTCTGCACTCAAAGTTCTAAGAAATTGGATTTTACACCCTCATTTGTAATTATTTTTCAACATATACTAATGGAAACATAGACTTTTATTTACAACTATTTATTGTTTTACTATTCAAACTTGAGCTACATAATTGTTGTTTTACTGTTTACAAGAGTTTCATATGCTGTATCGTTTCGAAGACGTGTCGTAGGAACGTTCCCACGGGCAAATCTAGTATATAATATAATATAGGGTGATGGCAAAGTGGTAAATATATTGAATGAAATTGCATGTAATCTCTAATATTATAATGGGAGAAGCCCTTAGTGTCATTTGTAAATATACCACTTTATTTGTAAATCTACCACTTTACGTGTAATGCACGTACAACTCAAACTCTTCCATTATACACTTTATTTAAATCTACCAATTTACGTGCATTACACGCATACCTCAAACTCTCTCATTATACTTTTTATATTACTTTAAAAAATATGTATTTATTAACACGTGCTATATTATATTACTTTAAAAACTATATATTGATTAAAACGTGCATCGCACGTGTTAACTACTAGTAATGATTAAATGAATTAAAATGGAATTGGAAGATGCTTTGTATGCTGTTTCTTTACCACGTGGGCCACGTGGCGGTGGGGCCCCAAGTGCAAGAGGAAGGGGGTCTGGGCGTGCTGACGTGGGATTGGGGGGCCCGCTGAGGGGCTGTACTTTGTACTGTCAGCACGCGAGGAGAAAGGGCAATGTGAATTAAATTGTCCCATATCGGGAAATGCACAAGATTAATTAATAATAAATAATCTTGTCTATTATCAAGAGTCACCAATCCGCTTAACCACCTTTTGAGAGGCAGCATGTGGTGGGAAGTTGTATAAAATAATAAATAATTTGTTTGATAAATTGTATAAATTGTCTGAGTTTGGGGCAGGGGCGTTACAGCATGATGTGATCCGTTCGTGTGAATACCGTAGAGGCATCGCAATATTGCAGTGCTATGATCAGTATGATCGACATACTGTGGAGACAACATATCCATCTTTAAGGTATAACTTCTAAACACGATTTATGGTTTTTGCATGGATCCATGGCTAGGTTTCGTGGTTTTTTTTGTAATTTTTTTGCTGCGTATTTATTCTGAGATTACCCTTGAAACCTAACACCTAACAAATTGTTCGACGAAGATCAGCCACAGATTTTTACCCATATCATGAGCCCCCCTTCCCCTCTCGGGAGTGAGCTATCGATCGTTTCTGAGGAGCAGATAACTCGTGGGAAAAGCATTGGCGTGACGGCCATGTTAGTTTGATGAGATTCAGAACCGGCATGCCCTTTTGAGGCATGGGTTTGAGGTGTGAACTTTTTGAATGGTGAGTATGGTGAAAAGTTTGGAGTCGGGGTGCCAAGGGTGCCGAGGGTCGAACCAAGGCGTCAATTGCTTCCGGCCGAAATCTTGTTATGGTCAATGGGACAGGGGGGGGCATTAAATCTTCTATCCACGTGGCTTCTTGCCACGTCAGATTTTGTGAATCTTGAGGAGTTGACACATGATGGTAGTCATTCGAATGACTGATACTCACGGAATTCAAGGGGACAACACGTGCCGATGATTCCTGAAGCAGCCAATCTCTATAAATTTGCTCCCCCTTACCACTGTGAGTGGTTACCTTCTTTACACCCGGGATTCCTCTAATCATGATTGTGATTTCGGATACGTCAACCGTAGAAATCGGTAGCTCAACCTTTTCTGGTGACGGCAGTGGATCAGTGGGCAGCTCTTCGCGAGGTGGGTCACCCACGAGTTCGTCAATTCAGCCCTTTTTATGGAGAAGTGAACCTCTGAATTCGGGGTCAACACATGAGATCCCGCTAGCGCCATCGAAGGAATCTTCGATTCTGAGGGAGAGGGCATGTCCAAGTCGAGAAGGAGACTAGAGTCGGTGGGGCCGAGAATAGTTTGGTGAAGGAAAATCGAGAATCACTGTAACACCCCATAATTTTTAATACAATATATTGAATTAATAAATAATTTTAAATCAATTTATTTAATTATTTTGAATTTTAAAAATATTGACATTTTCACACGTGCAAATATTTTCAAAGTGTGAATTTAAAATTATGAGTTGATAAACAACCTCTATTCATTTTTATTGGGCTTAATTGAATTTTTGGGATTTTTCTGAATAAAGAGAACTACTTTTGTAAATTTTTGAAAGAGAGTGATCTTTTTGTAAAAAGCCGATTGGATCTCAAACAAATAATAAAAAACCGTTTTTGCTGCTTTTTGGGTTGGCCAAGATCCGTATTAAAGATAAAATTTATTTAAAGATTATTTAGAGTTGATTTGGTAAAGATTCAAACAAATATGCGTATTTCTGCAAATGTGGAATTTAAGTTTGGCTTTATGCAATAGTTTTCCTGGAGTTTAAAAGTCAAGAAATTTATTTGGAGGATATAATATTTGTTAGTGAATAACAATTGCAATTTTCTGGAATTTTATAAATCACTATTGGTAATTTTGCAAATATTGCTAAACGAAGGGGTCTTTTTGCAAAAATTGCCACTTGGAGGCAAATTTCAAAAATTTGAATTTTTGGGCTGCATTTTGAGGCCGGCTAGATCTGGTGGGATTGGGGGATATAAAATCTTACCCCATTTCTTTGATCTAACTACCTAATATGATGAGTCTATATATGTAAAGATATTTTTTAAAAAGAATATTTTATAAAACTTCACAAAACCCTAGGGTATCATCCCGGCCTTTTTCTACTACTCCTACAGCCGTTTCCCCACTGTTGTGAACTCAAAACCCTACTTTGCATTATTATTTTGGTGTTGGATCTTGAAGCTTTGCAAAAAGGAGGAGGATGAGGCTTTCTTATTGCTCTTGTTTTCTTCGAGTTAATCTTTTTTAATGTGAGTGATACTTTTATCTCTTGTTTTGTTTTATATTGTTGAATAGGATGGCTTGTCTAGTGGGATGCATGCTAGAGAATTTTATGGTTGATGTAGTAAATAAATGTGATGGGTAAGTGGTAGTTCTTTTTGTTGTTATCTATATAATAAATTACAAAGAAAGCTATCAAGTGGCTCTCATTCAATCTCCCCTAAAACCAATGGCCTAAATTGATTCTCACAAAACATATTTTTCTGCCCAAAATTTCAAACCCCAAAATTAAATTTTCCCCCCAAAATTAAAAAACTCATTACTTTATTACTATCTCTCTCCTTTCTCTTCACTTTTTCATATTTCTCTCTTTCTTTCTCTCTCTCTCCCCCATTCTTTCTTTATTTACATAGAAATTTAGATTTTAAGATTTTAAGGTTGTAAAATTTTCAGATTTTTTATGTTTTTTTATTGCACATGTCATATTGAAAATAGCAAATATCTTTTCCACAGTTAAATTTCTTCATTTTCCACACTTAAAGTTCTAAGAAGTTGGATTTTACACTCTCATTTATAATTATTTTTCGACATATACTAATAGAAATATGGACTTTTATTTACAACTAATTATCATCATACTATTCAAACTTGAACTACATAATTGTTGTTTTACTATTTACAGAGCTTTTCGTGTGTTGTATCGTTCCGAAGACGTGCCATAGGCACGTGCCCACGGGCAAATCTAGTCTATCTATATGATGAATTGATTATATGTTGTGAAATAAGATGATTAATTGGATAGATTGCATGTTGAGATCTTGTTGGATTATAAATTTATGAATCTCATTGAATGAATAATCAAATCAACATCATGAATGAATTAGAAATTGATGTGTGATCTATCATGTATTGGCCAAAAATTTATTTTATGCACAGATCCTGAATTTTTATACCATGCTTGATCGATCATGTATGAATGGATGTGGAATGTGTATGAGACTTGTAGGATTTTACATCTAGTTGATAAAGATAAAATTTTTACTAGTATGAGTTGTTTGACCTATTTGCCAAATTATAACATGTGTAACTAATATGCAATTAAATGATGGTTTCATATATGCGCATGGATGAATGATGAACTATTAGTTGTTGTTTTCCCCACTTTGATCACTGTTTTGACTTGAATGAGGAGAGTTATTGTTGTTTGAATTGGATCTAATGAGAAAGTGAAAGAAATTGAATTTAGTTGAGTTGGAATTGGAATATTTGATTAACAAATGATTACTCTTGGATAGGCCTCAGTTTTGAGGTGTGTTTATGTCCATATTTTTGTAAAAGAAGGAATCATGACTGCGTTTACTGATGTTCAAGTGATTTCATGCAAAAGTGTTCTTTAAAGTCTTTTAATCAATATTGTGATTTCGGAAAGTGAGATTCTTGTGAAATTTTCGAAAAGATTTGGTTGAGTAGGAACTGATATGGATTTGGCCAAGATTGTGCCTGTTATATTGTAGATTTTATCATGAGAAACCACATGTTCATTCATATATAAACATATATCAATTTTGAAGAGTCGCAAAATTTTGGTTGTAGCAGACTCGACATGTCAGTCGACCGCAATGCATTTGAACGCGAAGTGGCAGTCGACCGTCATGCCTAGTCTATTGCCTTTTAACAATGACGGCCGAACGCAGTGATTTGTATTGCGCTTGTCGGTCAACTGTCACAATTTTGGGGTTTATTGTTTTTTTGAACGCTGACAGTCGACCGCAGTAGTTTTATATACTATGGCTGTCGGTCGACTGACATAGCCTGATTTTTCTGTTTGCTGCAAATTTTCATTTCTTGAACGATTGTTTATTCAAATTTTATAAATGTTAAATCTTTGTTTTCCAGAGTGTTTAGATTCAGATTACTTGTTAATTCCAGAAAGTATGTGTTCTCAATTTTATTAAGTATTTAAATTCTACTTTGGTGGTTTTAAAGGGGTATATGTTTTAGAATTTGAGGAGTTTTCTATTACGAGTTATCTTCCCTATTCGCTTCAGTTTTGATTGAGATTATTTCAGCTTTATTTAGAAAATTATATGGTTATGGCTGCACGTGGAGGTACTTGGTTTTGACTGTTGGATTTTTTGGAAATTCTCTTAACTTATTAAATAAATTCGAAAGATAAGAGTTGTTGTAATAACCTTGGGATTTTGATACTCTGAAGGTTGAGTGGGACACTAGTATACCGGCAGACGAGATTTTGTGGTTATGGCCAGTTGGGGCCTTGATGTTGATTAGTTGAGTTAAGTCCGGTAGGGTACACCAACTCTAGAGGAATTGTGATTAATTAAATAAACTAAATAAATAAAAGGATAGGCACTAGATGGTGATATGACAAAATAGGGGCAAACGTGAGTCATGGACTCCGGGATGATCCACAGAGTGAGAAATTCCCCAAAATTTCAGGACGATGGATGAAATAAGCCACAGAATGATCCATAGAGGGGATTCGTCTCCAGTATTCCAAGGACGAAAGTGACGCTCATGGAATATTTGTGCAATGAGGAATCCAGGATGACCTGCGGAGTGAGACATTCCCCAATATTCCGGGACGATAGATGAAATAGGCCACAGAATGATCCACGAAGGGGATTGGTCTCCAGTATTCCAAGGGCGAGAGCCGATACTTGCAAAAAGTCTAAATCTCATAATAGTCATTGTAGTAGGATAGTTGCATAACGTGGGATTGAACCCTATCAAGTGGAGAACGATAAGGGCTTGCACCTGGACCTATGTATTGTGGGATGCATAGAATCCGACAAGTATGCATTAGTAATCATCATAAGCATTGTGTTTTCTTGACTTGTATTATGTATGCGTGTTTTCTTTGTTTTCCTTACACTTGACACTTAGCCTAGTTTCACTCGATGATTTATGTTTCATTTATCTTTATTTCATATTTCATTTGTTATCACCATGTTAATATGTTGACTATGATTTTGTTCTCTATGTTGCATTAAGTTGTATTTCTTTTGATTATCACTCACACCGTTATGGCCGACCCCTGTAGTTTTGGGGGGTTAGGGCTATCTCTAGCCTCACATTTTACAGGTAGGTACCATTAGCATGAGGTTGGGAGCATGTAGTAGAATATTTAATGTTATCGCATATGTTATAAAAAGATTGATCGTAAAGAGTAAATTTGTAATTTTGGTACTGTGTTGTAAAAAGAATTGTAATTCAATGTGTTTAAATTCCGCTATGCTTTGTAAAAGAGTTGATGTAATAAAAGTTTCCAAGTATTTGGATGCTATATTTATGATTACAATTGAGGTTGATGCTGAGAATTATGCCACGTATTTCGAATTTTATTTATTTGAAATTCGGGGCGCTACAATCACCCTACATGTCAGAAGGTGGAAGTGATCAGGGGGTGAAGATTAGTCGGCGCAGGGCGAGGAGAATCCTGTGGGCGATCTTAAAGAGGTGGTGCCAGAAGTCGAGATCCTATCGATTGTGGCTCCCTGTAGACCAGGATCGTCGAGGCCGAAGGGGATTCAGCTCCCCCGTGACCAAGGGCTCCAACGTATGGAGTCTATCCGATGATATCCTGAAGATCCGAGGGATGAGCCTGGCTTCGGTGTTATACCTTCGTCGAATAGGTCGATAGCAGATGTAGATAAGGCGAGAAGTGTCTTGGCCGCTAATGAACTTGGGTCGCTTCGGGCAGTTTATCATATTCCTCCCCAGTTCGAGTTGATGCTTCTGCACTCCGGCCTTCTTCAAAATGCCAATCTTCCAGGGCCGTTGTGTATAATGAACATCAACATGTTCCACTCAGGCTTGTGCCTTCCTTTCCATCCTTTTATAAAGGAGGTGTTCAACTGATCGGGCCTAAGCCCCATGCAGTATGCGCCAAACTCATGGAAGTAGTTGACGAGCTTCATCGTGGTCTGTCAGGAGATAGGGTTTCCTCTCCACCTCAAATATTTTCAGGCATGTTTGGGCTTTAGAGCACTGTCAGACACCCCTATCGCTGGTATATCTCACTGCATCGGGGGTTTCAAGTGGTGCACGACCATCCCGATTTCATCAAAGGTTGGAAGAAGAAATACTTTATTGTCTGACGTACTGAACGTGGGACATCCCCACCAAATGGTCGTACGAGGGTCTGCCGAAGAAGGATGCCCCGACGTCCCATGATTAGAACACGGAAGAGAGTACTGAGTTTCAGAGACTCTTCGAGAAAGGCGTTAATGTCGACTGGCCACAAATGTCGGAGGAGAGATTGGTCGACGCTGGTCTAAGTTTCATTGGATTGCGTAAGTTATTTTGCTTTCATTTTATTGTACTGTTTTATTGCCTTATTTGATATTAGATTTTCTCAACAGGTGCTGGTGTGACGGTTTCCCTAGCGTCGGAGCCTCGGGAGGCATCGACGGTTGACCGCAAGGGTAAAAGGAAGATCGAGACACCCGCCTTAGAGCGCTTGCTAAAAAAACCCAAGGCTTTGGAGGTTTGTGGCTCGGAGGAGGCTCTGAGCGGGCAACTGGGCGAGAGGTTGTTGAGGGCCAGCGATGAGGTTGTAGTGCTCTCCAGACCAGATTGGTCAATGGGGGAGCTTGGTTCCGTCATGGAGTCGGAGATGGCTCGAAAAGTAGTGGAGAACCTTGCTCGTCCGAAGGGACTGGAAGGCTTTCGCTCAAGAGACCACAAACCTGTGTTTCCTTCGTTTTTTTCAAGGGGCTGTACTGGTAAGTGTTCAAATGTTTTGCTTTGTAAGTGTGATCGTTCCTTCGTGACTTCTCGGGTTTTCCCTGTATGCCTCCCTCTATGGTGCCGAGATGAAGATGCAGTATGAGCACTTGCTTAATCTCACGGAGCAGAAGGCGGAACAGTATAAGAAGAGATGCCAGGAGGGGCTTGAGTGGGTCAAGGCCTTGGAAAAGAAGGTGAAGGAATTGGAGAAGAGGTCAGCGGGACCAGAGGACGACCTAGGTGAAGAACGATCCGCCCACAGGGCTATGTTGGACGAGAAAGATGCGCTGGAGCACAAATTGACCAAAGCCCGGTCGGAGTTAGTGGAGGCTGCAGATGAGATTGTCGATGGCGAGGAGCTTGGTTTCAAACAAGTCATGAGCATGTCCGACGGGAATACCTCCATCTCAGCCTCGGCCATCTTGAATACGACCCGAGGTTTGTCACTTCTCTCGTGACTCCTTGCACAATTCCCTCTGATCTGGGGGATGGTGTCGGTCCTCCTCACGGGGTCTTTGAAGATGTAAGTGATGAATGCATTCGTCCGCCCTCACCGGGGGTTTTGCCCACGACCCCTGCCGAGATTCCTTCGGAGTCAGACGTTAGATCTATTCCCGGGATCGTAAGAGGGGTCGATGCTCATTCGGATTCTGGGGAGGAGCCCCCTTGCTTTAGCTTTCATTTTTTATTGTATTTTGCCGAACACGGACTGACCACCACCCATGTACCTGATTATTTTTTATGAAATGATAGGGATTTTTTGTATTATTAAACCTTGACTTTGTTGTGAACTTCAAAATTTTCTGATGATCCTTCATGGTCGGATCGTCATCTTGGGTGAAGGCATTGGACAGTCGGACCCTGTTCGTGATTAAGACCGTGTAGGACTCCGAGGTTCGGAGTAACAAAAGCTCAGAGTGGGAATTCGAAGGGTCTCATTGATGGGAAAACCAATGGTCTAGGGACTCGCATATTCCATGCTTGCCACGTGGATGCACAATATTCGATGCCCCTTTCATACCTATATATTGCTTTCTTCCACTTGCTCTCCCATCACGATTTTTCCATCATCGCCTTCGCTACATCCTTCTAAATTTTACTATTCTCCCAGTCATGGTTTCCGACGCGCTTTTGATGGAAAGGCACCAAGCCAGGAAGGCTGAGAAGGAGGCGGTCGAGGCTAAGGCCGGAGCTAAGGCCGAGGCTATGGCCCAAGCTGAGGCCGAGGCTAAGGCCATGGCTGACCCTTAAGCCGAGGCGGGGCCGAATGTCAGGGTAGAAGTGGAGAAGAAGACAGTCAAGGGGAAGTCCAGGTCGGATGAAGCAGAGGTTGCGATGACCGAGGACCCCAGGGTGAAGAAAACGAAGGAGGATCCTCGAAGCTCCCCCTACTCCTTTCTTCAATTGCGCCTCTGCAGAAGAAGAAGAAGGGTAAGAATGTTGACCACCTGAACGTTACTGGGTCATCGGTCGCCGCCGAGGGAACCCCGCAATCGGGTGGTGGGACGACACTAAAGCGGCCATCACCAGCGAAGGCATGAATTCCCTTATGGACTATCACAGAGGTGGATCTGACAACGGACCGCACGAATGCAGCCCAGGTGGTCGAAAATCTTGTCACTCCTAGAGAACTGATGTCCCTGAATAGGGGGACCCAGGATGAAGTCTACGCTCGTTGGTCTCAGGCTTCGATCCTTGGTAAGGATGTTTTACTTGTCGCCAAAGTCTTTCCTTGGTTTTTAATCTCTTCTAACATTTCCTTTCTATAGGCTACCGTCACTGGGGCTAAGCTGAAGCAAAGACTCGATGCTCGTGCGGGCCTAGGAGTCCGAGGAAAAACTGTAGGGAGTTGGTGCACCGAAATCAGGAGCTTGGGCGGACTACTAAGGATGCCGAGAAGGAGTTGGAGGGGGAAAAAAGCTCAGTAGGAGTTGCTTGCCTAGAAGGAGAGATGGTCGAAGAGTGGCTAAAATGGCAAGCTGAAGAGAAGAGACTATGGGGCCTAGCTGGATGAGGCAGCTCAGAAGGCGAGTAAGGACAAGAAGGAGTTGGACGAGACCGTACTGCAGGTGCTCGATGCCCAGGATGCGGGGTACGGCATGACCCTTACACACGTGAAGATAAGATATCTATGCCTCAAGATCGAGGGCTTTGCCTTTAATGAGAAAATGGAGGACCTGCAGCGGGCGACCGAGCTGGATGTTGTGGCTGTCGAGAAAGGACCCCTCGCCTCTAAGGAGAAAGGATCCACTCTGCGACGCTGTTAATAAGTATCTGTACCTCTGCTTTCTTGCAGACGAGCCATCACCTTTGTACTCTATTTTTTCTAAATAAAATTTTTTGCTTTCATGTTATCCCCTTTGCTCGTGAGTATAGGAACCGAGGTTGAAATGTAGGGAGTGATGAATGCAAGAAACCTCCATGTGCATGCTCATGTCGTCCTTTCTTGGGAATAGAGATTACTATAGACCTTGGAAATTGAAGTGTTGACTTGTGACACATATTAATCAGGTAGTTGGCATGGTTACCTATAAAATCTCATAATCTCTAAGCTATTTGTTCCAACAAGTGAATGTTTCCTTGATGAAGTTTTCAGAGAGGGGTTTGAGTCCTCGAGACTTTGACTTTGGAGGGCTCGTAGTGCTGAGGTCTCGTCTTGGTTTGCTTAACTCAGATTTCAAGATCTATAACAGTTGCAACCGACCCTTGAGGGATTCTTTCTTCCATGCTTGTGCTCGGATTAGGGGTTTTGCTGCAATTTTCCGGTTGGAAGTTCTTGCCTTGTCTTCGCCGAGCCGAGGGAAACTTGGAGTGGAAGAGCGTGACTCGCGTCGAAGTTCGTCACTCATTACTCAGATTACAAGATTTGATGCTTCTGATCAGGGACCAAGACCCAGGGATGTGGAGTTACCTATATCATAGGACTCTTCATCATTCTGTTGAGATTTTCTTAGCTGGGTCGGCTGGAGGGACGGAGGTCCGGACCGTTTTTGGCTTCAACTTCCATCCTCCCTCAGGGATTCCTGAGGGGCTTCATCATCATCGCTTTCCATCGGTATGATGCCTCTACTGTGGAGAGGGGCATGGTCGAGCTGTGGCGGCGAGGGAGACTGACGAGATGAGAGGGACCTGATGCCTTTTCATGAGTGCTTCTCTTCTTCATAATGGAGTCCCGGGGTCGACTACCGAGGTGCCCTCACCTATTTCTTCTCCTCAGTGTGCGAGGAGTAGCTAGTGTTCCGTGGTATGAAGTGAATCATGTATGGATGTAGGTTTAGCTTTCAGTGTTTTGTTTGCTTTTTACGGGCTGACCACCGCTTTTGTAATCACCTTCTGATCAATAAAATTTATCTTTTTCAGTAGATTGACTTGTTTTTGTTGAGATCTGAGATGTTGAATTCTTGGCAGTGGAGAGATCCATGTTAAGTTTGGAGTCGGGGCATTCCCGGGCTCTAGATGTAGTAGAGAAAACCCCACAGTACTCGGAGTCGATGTACTCTTTTCGAGGTTTAGACTTAGTGGTGAGAACCGCATAAGACTCAGAGTCGTGGTGCTCTGTCGAGGCACTCTTTCTGAGGTTTAGACTTAGTAGTGAGAACTACGTAGGATTCAGAGTCGAGGTGCTTTGTCGAGACACTCTTTCCGAGGTTTAGACTTAGCAGTGAGAAATGCATAGGACTCAGAGTCGAGGTGCTCTATCGAGGTGCTCTTCCTGAGATCTAGACTTAGCAGTGAGAACTGCATAAGACTCAGAGTCAAGGTGTTCTATCAAGACAC
The DNA here is from genome assembly GCA_017893485.1 of Hemerocallis citrina. Lineage (NCBI taxonomy): Eukaryota > Viridiplantae > Streptophyta > Magnoliopsida > Asparagales > Asphodelaceae > Hemerocallis > Hemerocallis citrina. Next base: position 108,977,178 of record CM030361.1, on the reverse strand, counting down.
TCTTTCCGAGGTTTAGACTTAGTAGTGAGAACTGCGTAGGACTCAGAGGTGCTCTGTCGAGGTGCTCTTTCTGAGGTTTAGACTTAGCAGTGAGAACTGCGTAAGACTCAGAGTTGAGGTGCTCTGTCGAGGCACTCTTTCCGAGATTTAGACTTAGCAGTGAGAACTACGTAAGACTCAAAGTTGAGGTGCTTTGTCGAGACACTCTTTCCGAGGTTAGACTTTGTTTTGAAAAGGAGTAGGCAAAGATTGATTGACGAAGCTGAAAATAACTTTATTCAGTTGCTATTGAAAGCTGGCGCTTATTACATTTGCCTTGTTACGAGTTTGACTCGTTTTAAGGGCTTTCATAGAACTTAATCAGGTGCTCCGCATTCCAAGTTCTCTTAACCACTTTGGAGACCTTATAAGGACATTCCCAATTTGGAGCGAGTTTTGCTTTTTTGGTGGGTTCGGAGATGACGAGCAGTCAGAGCACAAGGTTGCCCTCTTTTATGTTGGTCGGTCGTACTTTCTAATTATAAAAACGCTCGACCCTTTGTTGGTAGATGTTCCTTCTAATAGCTAACTTTTCGCGTACCTCATCAAGGAGGTCGAGGTTGGCCCTTAGGTCTGTTGAGTTGGAACTTTCAACGAAGCTTATGATGCGTGTAGAGGGGAGACTGACCTCCAAGGCAATGACTGCTTCAGTTCTGAAAGTTAGGTTGAACGGGGACTCGCCTGTTGAAATTCTTTTAGTGGTTTGGTAGGACCACAACACGCTCGGTAACTTTTCGACCCATAGGCCTTTCAGTGAGTTGTCTAGGCGTTTCTTCAGTCTGTCCAGGATCTGTTTGTTAGCATTCTCAACTTGGCCATTGCACTGGGGGTACAAGATGGAAGAGAACCTTTGCTGGATCCCTAGGTCGGCACAGAATTTGTGGAAGTTTTTGCCGGTGAACTGGTGTCATTGTCGGTGACAAGAATCTGAGGGATACCACATCGACAAACGATGTTCTTTCAAAAGAATTGTTGTGATTGGTGCTCGATTATGATGGCGAGGGGTTCTGCCTCGACCCACTTGGTAAATTAGTCTATGGCGATGATAAGGCGCCTCTGGCCAGTCGCTTTAGGAAAAGGGCCGACCAGGTCCATCCCCCACATAGCAAAGGGGACTGGACTAGCCAGTGATTTCAGTTCGGCTTGGGGAGCATGTAGAATGGAGGAGTATCTTTGACAGGGGCCACATTTTCTCACAAGGTCCTGAGCTTCTTGGAGGAGGGTCGGCCAGTGGTACTCATGATTGAGTATTTTCCTTGCAAGTGTTCTGCTGCCCATGTGGTAGTTGTCGATTCCTTCGTGCATCTCTTCCTAGGCGTATTTGGCCTCCTCAGGATTTAGGCAGCGGAGATAAGGTCTCCCGTCCACCTTGGTGTACGAGCATTTGAAGAGCCTATTCGTCGATGAGTGTGAGCCTCTCCGAAAGGGCCCGAACCTTTCTGGCTTCGAATGGATCTTGGCATAGTTCACCCACCCCTAGGAAGTTCAAAATTGGGTCCATCCAAGTCGTCATCCCCATGGGTGGGTCGATGCAATTGACTTCGAGCAGTTCGACGATTGGGTTTTAGGAGAACCTCCACCAAGATAGTGTGATCTAATCCTTCGAAATAAGAAGAAGCCAATTTAGAGAGAGCGTCCTCCTGGGTGTTCTGTTCTCGAGGGATTCGGGTCACTGTTGCTTCTGGAAAATTCGAGAGAAGAAATCGAATGCGTGCCAGGTATAGGATCATTCAGGCCTCGCGAGTCTCGTACTCCTTGGAAATCTGATTGACGAGCAGCTGGGAGTCTCTAAAAACACTTACGCATTGGGATCCTGCTTTATGGGCCAAGAGGAGTCATGCGATTATTGCCTCGTTGTTGGAGGCCAGAATGTTGAGGTGAAGAGAGTATTGGAGAACGAAGGCGTCTGGGCCCCTAAGTATGACTCCGGCCCTGCTCCCACCTTCGCAGGATGACCAATCAACGTAGAGTTCCCACTTTAGCTCGTCTTCTCGGACTTCGGATGTATCAGGAATGGTACACTCAATTATGAATTCGGCGAGCGCTTGGCCCTTGATTGCAGTTCGAGGCTTATAGCTGATGTCGTGCTGACTCAACTCGATGGACCATTTGATCAAATGGCCTGACGTCTCGGGTTTATGGAGTACTTGCTTTAGGGGTTGGTCTGTAAGAACTTGGATGGAGTGGGCTTGGAAGTATGGGCGTAGCTTTCTCGCCGCCATCACAAGTGCATAAGCCATCTTCTCTGCTTTGCATCAATGAGGGCATCAATGCTCGGAAGAGAGAAGGGATCCTTCGGGCAGACCTTGTTGAGATCTGTGAAGTCGATGTAGATCCTCCACTTCCCGTTGGGTTTCTTGACCATCACAATGTTGGCCAGCCACTCTAGGTAGGTTACCTCTTCAATGAAATTGGCGGAGAGGAGTTTATGTACTTCTTCCTTATCTGTCTGCTGCCGATCATGAGAGAATTTTCGACACCTCTGTTGCTCTGGTTTGGTGTCCGTGTGGACGCTCAGTCTATGCATTATAAGATCCTCGAAGATCCCATGCATATCTGAGGGCACCCATGCGAATAAATCCCAACTTCGACGGATGCAGTCGATGATATCTCGCCTTAGGTCCTGAGAAAGGGATCGGCTCACTTGGAACCACTTGTATCACATCCCACTTCCCAAAAAGAGAATACGAAATACGGATACGTGACTAAGCCCAGCGAATGATTTTCTTCATCCATAAGCTGTCAGGATCTTTACAACATTTCATAGGAATAATTAGAGTAGGAAGCAAGAGAAGTCAACCATGCATGCATTTATGAACCATTGAACCCTTACCAACAGGATTTACTTGAAACAAAACTTAATAAATTTCAAATAAACTAGATCTGAACAGGTCAATAAATCAAGGACAAACTTCTCAAATACAAAATAATCCAAGTAACCAAGTACAATTATTCAAATAAGCAACAAGAAATAATAATAGCAAAACTCCAGCATCTAGAATCTCATATCACCTACTCCATCGGGCTGCGGATCTCCATAATCTGCAATTTAATAAATTGTAGGAAGAGGAAAAAGAAAACAAACTCCCGTCAATGCAAGTTACGGCCGCTTGTAGTGCAGGCACAAGTACAGGGATAAAATAAACTGATATAAAATAACAGCGGAAACAAACACAACATGGTATAGGCATGTCAACAGAACAGGATAACTAACATAAATCAGGAACAAAATCAAGTAACATGGTATACTAACCGATACAGGTCATATGTAACAGATGCCAAGTTTTATACAGACAGGTAAACAGATAACAGATTTCCAGTAGCATGTAACAGTCAAACTGGTAACAGATGTCAGATAACAGATATAGGTAAACAGGTAACAAATATCATGTTATTACAGGTCTTGTGTTATTACTATCTAGGTAGCACTTCATATGTCCCAAACTTTTATCTCATGGTTGCTACATTCAAACAAGTTACGTTTAGATTTCGTAGGGGATTCTATAGAGCCGTGTACTCAGGTATCAGACAGACAGATATCAAATGCAGATCTAGACAGACAGATAGAACCTACGGGTTCTCTTCTGAGTACACCTTCCTATAGGGAAGTGTGCAGTCAGGGTAATCAGACAGATAGAGTCGTGTATCATATAGTCATGAACACGTAGCAGATAATCATGTGGAAAATACGGCCCCCTTCCAAGTACACATTTCTATATTATCTACTACTAGATCTTTCCCTTAACTCCGACTTGGTTATTTTGTTATTATTATCAGACAAGCATGTATGTGTCACAAACAGAGCAAAAATAACATGGCATAAACAGGTAACAGGTTCAGGTTGAAAGATAACATGTACAGGTGAAAGATAACACAAAAGGATAGAACAACGAAAATTCTAGTTCAGGATAGTACTGCACTAAATCTGGAATTCCGTTGCTACAAAAGTGCAAATCTAGATCCGTCAGAAAATCTGGAAAATAGACTCTCGGACGAATCCAGCAAATATATATCAGTCATATGGTATTTCACAAAAATAAGTCAAAACATATTTGTATCCAGAAAACGGGTTCAGCCAGAAATCAGAAGTTTGAATTCATAAATAGGAAAACAGAATGAAAACTTAATAATTAAATCCACATAAAATTTGGGGTATCCCCTAATATGTTTAGTAATAGAAAATAAAGTTACATAATTTTTCAACATAGATAGAATAGTCAAGTAAAATCAGAAAGCAGCAAGATACAATAGTTTCGTAAATCTGGAATCACAAACACTGCAGTACTAAAATAGCAATACCTCACAAAATATAAATCGAAATACAGTTCCGTCAAAAGGGTGATAAAATAGATATAGTAGGCTAAAATTCATATTCACAAAGTTTTTATAGAGAGCAAATAGAATCAGGTCGAAATTAAGGTTCTTTATTGAACAGCATGAAAATTCTGCAAGTATAGTAGTTGTTTGCATGTATAGAATAGTTTGTAAAAGTTCTCAATTAAATCCATAAAAATTAGGGGTTAATCCCAATCAAGTCTAGTTGTAACCAGCAAAATATTGGATCAAAATATTATCTTTAGCATCAGTAGAAAAATAGATTACTATACAGAACATATAAAACTGGACCCTGGAATTTTAAGCACAATTGTAGTAAAATAGTCATAACTCGAAACTCATAAATCGAAACTGAGATCTGTTAGAAAATCTGGAAAGTAGACAGAATCCTCTATAAATTATATTCACAATTAATTTTCATATACTGACATTAATAGGGTCTAAAATACTGAACAAAAACGGGGAAAAAGGCAAAACATAAAATATCCTTCACGCACAAAATCAACTAGTTCATATGAAACTCACCCAAAACATAACCAAACATGAAATATGGTGTACTAGATGTCCAAGCAACATGGTACATGGTATTTAGCAAGTCTACAACAAGTTGTACTACTATCAACACATCAAGCATACGAGATCATACAACAAGTCATGAACAACATGCATGTATACAACAAGAAGTGGTCATTCCCAAGTTATTTCATGTCATGTGTGTAATGAGGCAACTACAGGCGGGATCAACACAATAGAGACAACATATAATAGGGGTTTCACACAAGAATTGTCTCTAGAACCCAACTACACTACATGCGGTATTTAGTACTTGTATTACACAAAGAAAAGAATACAAGTTACTTGCCTGAGAGACGACGACGGAAACGATGCAAAGGATGAGAATAACGGGAACGGATTACCGGGCAACAAACTCAACGAACGAACCGAACCACACGAACACAATCCAATGAACGGATCACGATGACGATCAAGATCAAGATGATCAAACAACGATCGGGCGGATCGGCACGGATGAGATCGAAGATCAAGATTAAGATGATGATGATCGGACGGCCCAGATCAGACTGATGATGAAGATGATGATGATCAAGTAGATCCGACGGTCGAGATCAAGGGATCAAGCAATCGACGATCGAGATCAAGAGATCAAGATCACGGGTGATCGACGGTCAGGAATCAAGGTGAAGCTCACTGTTGATCACCACTAGGGGACATGCCAGTGGCTGGCTGGTGGTAAGGCGGAGGATGGCAATGAAGGGAGGCACAACTGGTTGCCATGCTGCATGGCGACATGAGGTTGCGAGGCTGGCATCGCTGGCTGCAGGCATCGGAGGAGAGACTGTCGGGGTCGCTGTAGTTGTCGGGCTGCTGTAGTGCGTGCACAGGAGGAGGCACGGCACGGGGGAAGGCAACATAGGGGTGCACTCAAGAGGGTGGTCGGCAGTCAGAGCAACGGTGCATGAGGGGAGCGACGGCGCACTGAACGGTGATGGCGGCGCTGGCTGGCGCTGTGCTAGCGTTGGGCTGAGCTGCGCAGGGAGGTTGCGCAACTGGGGAGTCGCACAGCAAAAAGGAGAGTCGGGGGAGGCAACGCAGGGGCATCGGAAGGAAGCAACGCAGGCGGCGACTCTGGTTGCTACTGGCAGCCGACAGAGGAGCAGGTGAAGCAGGGAGGCTGCCGGCGACGCTGGTGCTGCTTAGGTGGCTGGCACTGCAGTCGAGGCGCGTCGAGGATCTGGTGAGGTGCTACTGCATCGCGGAGGCACGACAGGAGGAGGGAGAGCTCGGGAGAGAGGTGCAGCTGCTGGCTTCGGGAGGGTGACAGCGCATAGGGAGGGGTTGCTGGCGTCGATGCGGTCGTTGCTGGCTGTCTGCGACGGGACGGGAAGAAGAGCACAGGGGCGAGGAGGGGAGATTGGAGGTCGAGAGATGGTGAACGGGGAAGAAGAGAGAGGGGCGACTGAGGTAGGGGATGGGTTAAACAGGGTTTAGGGTAAATATATAGGGATGAGTGAATTAGGGTTAGGTGTGCACATGTAATTGGTTTCGGGTATTAGGGGGGTTTTCGGGTAGGGTTATTAATGGGTATTGGGTTTACGGGTTAGATCCAATAAGAAATAGGGTTTGGGTTTTGGGTTTAAAAACTGATAGGAAAATAAATAACCAGTAAAAGGTAGGATTATATAACAAAATATACTTTGTACTACAATATGGAAATAATTTGAAATTACTACTAATACAATTAACAATATAAATGAATTTTTAAATAACCAGTAAAAATTAATAATTATAATAACACTAATACTAATAACAATAATAATAATAAGAAAAATGATAAAAAATAATAATAGTAATAATAATAATAGTAATAGTAATAATAATAGAAAACAAAGTAATAATAACAATAATAAGATTTGTATTACAATATAAATCATAGAAAATAGTTGCAAATAAAATTATCGATCGAAAATAGATTTTAATAGAAGATCCCGCAATACATTTTAACAAAATATTTTTGAAAGCGAAAAAAAATTACAAAAATTTTAAATACAGAAAATACGTATTTGCGACAACAAGGGTTACAACTTGGATGGGTCATCATCGGAAAAGGGGACCTCTTCCAGTTGTATCGTTGTAGGCTGGTTGAACATTTACCACCATGAAGTCCATGGTTTTGGTTCGGGAGGCCGAAGCCTGCCCGACGGTAACGTCGAGGGTCACAATTCCCTCTATCTGGACGAGGACGCCTGAGAACCCCTAGAGCATGTATCCCGATGGCTTTTAGCCTTTCCCTGTGAAGTTTTAGTTCTTCGAAGGCTTCTAGAAATAGAATGTTTACTGAGCTCTCATTGTCCATAAGGACGCGGCGAACCTCATGATTGGCTAAACCGAGGCTGATGACGAGGGCATCGCAATGTGGGAGTCGGACACCCTCGAGATCTTCGTTGGAGAATGAGACCGATAGCCCCCACCCCTTGGGGGGCAGTTGATGGTGGACCGCATTGACTTATCGCAGGAAAGCTTTGCGAGAGGTGTTCGAGTCTCCTCCCATCGATCCACCATGGACGCAGTGGAGAATGGTCAGCCCATCAGCACTCTTTCGCCCAGGACCCATTTTCGGACGCTTGTCAGCCCTTCGAGGAGGGGAGGCTCGCCTTGTATTTTGAGTGAACTCGGTGTAATGCCCCGAGCCCTACAGAAACAAACCACGGCCCCTCCACAGGACACAGTCTCACCAAAAGTGATATAGCTTAGTAGGTGCTCTTGGATCCTTGACAATCTAATATATAATAACACATACTCCACCTCCCAACCAATATGGGACTATGTAAATCTAGGAGGTATTACAATCACCCTTCCTTTGGACTTAGCGTCTTCATTAAGCTCGGGCCCTTCTTTCTAGTCGATGTGGTTCACATGAATGCCACTACCCTAGTCCCGCCAGCGTACTGACCTAGCCTTCCCACCAGCGTACTGCCCTTGGCCCCACCAGTGTGTAAAACCCCCTGTGACTACACCATCGGTGTCGAAAGTCAGCTCTAATACCATTTCTAACGCCCGGAGCCCTATAGAAACAAATCACGGCCCCATCACAGGGCACAACCTCACCAAAAGTGCTATAGCTTAGTAGGTGCTCTTGGATCATTGACAATCTAATATATAATAACTCATACTCCACCTCCCAACCAATACGGGACTATGTAAATCTAGGGGGTATTACATTTTGTATGAGTGCTTCAATCTCCTCCTTAAGAGCCCGATAATTGTTGGTCTCGTGGTGTGGTCCCGATGGAAACGATAGTAGAATCTTCGGTCCCTCCTCCTGTTGTTGTTGTTTGATGGGGGGATGCTTGACTAACCCTTTGTCCTCAATCTTCATGAGTATGGCCGAGACGCTCGCAATGAGCAGGGTGAACTTCTCGAACCAGGGGACCGGAGGTGGACGCTTTTGGCCAGTGGGATCCTTTTGCAATTTTTTCGGGGCCTCGGACTCCTCTGCCTTCTTCTTTCCTTTTGCCTGGGTCTCATTCCAACCGCCGGGGTGTAGAGCTTCTTCAGCTCGGATGTATTTCTCGACCCAATGGAGGAGGTCGGGGAAATTGAGGGGAGGTTTCTTGGCTAGTAAGTCTTTCAGCTGATTATGGCGGACATTGTACCGAAACACTGTTGAGGCGACTCCGACGTCGAGGGAGGAGATCACCCGGGCTTCGGTAGTAAATCTTCGAACGAAGTCCCGAAGGGACTCTCCGTTCTTCTGTTTAAGGTCTAGAAGGGAAGCGCTCGTCTTCTCTGCCCTGCGACTGGTCACGAAATGCTCAAGAAAATTATCTTCGAGCTGAATGAAAGAGAAAATCGAACCGGGGACGAGCTTTGAATATCATTCCCGAGCAGGGCCATGTAGAGTGGTTGTGAACGCACGACATAGAAGATGATCCGAAGCGCTGTGAATCATCATGAGGGTTTTGAACCCCTCTATGTGATCAACATGATCTGTCTCTCCGTTGTATGTCTTGAACTGGGGAGGCTTGAAGTTTCTCGGAATATGGGCATCTCGAATTCGGGTGGAGAAGGGAGCCCGGGATGGTTGACGACCTCGACCGGATCATTCCCTGTTTTCGGCTATCCGAGCACGGCGGTCTTCCATATCTTGGAGACTTTTTCGCACATCATCATGCTGGTTCTCGAATTTGGTTGACTCGTGAGATTTTTCTCCTCTAGGAACCTCGATTTGTTCCTCGCCTGAACATCGTTCATCCTGGACTCTTCCTCGGAGCACTCGTAGGACCTCGACTTGGAACTCCCGAAACTCGGCACGAGTAACGTGACATTATTCTCCATGGTCATCAGGGTGTCAGGGGTCCTTGGAGATTGGCTGCCGTTGATCATGAACACTGCAGCTTGGAGTCGGGTTCGATGGTCTAGCTTCGCCTCTTGAACGAATAAGCTAGGTTTTCGAGTTCGCCCTGGCTCGGTCGTTTGTTGATGACGTTACGGAGGTCATCTACTGCATGTTGCTCGACCTGCCTTGCGATAGAACGAGATGTGCTCGGAGCTGGTTCACGTGGATTGGACCCTTGCGGCGGTGGTCTTCTTAGCTTTAGGTGCCATGAGAGTAAATGACTTCAGATTAGAACTTGAATCAAGAGTAGGATCGACTGGTTGTTTCCCACAAACTGTGCCAATTTGTTGTGGTTGTTTTTTGGGTGTGGGATCAATAGATATTGTGAGTTCTTATATTCGGGAAAACGACTATGATCCTGGCCTTCGTTATGCATCCGAGGGGAAATCGAGTGGATTGGTTGGGGAAGGAGTCGATTTGCCGACCTGTAAAATGAAGCCTGAAACACCTGGAGTATTCCCGACGACAGACCCTCCGATGCATAAGTCAGAGGACAGCAATGTAGAGGAAGGGGTTCGATAGCCAAAAGAGTGATTACCTTGTAACAGTACAGTAGATGTTCTATTTATAGGTCCGGAGAGAGATCCCTAAGTAGTATTGAAATCCCCTTGATATCGGATCTGGAATTGATCAGATCCTTAATCTTAGGAGCTGGCGGTCACGGCGTAACCGATGGAGCATCTGACGCAAACGGCGGGTGATTCACCCGGTGTGCAAATCGGCCTACGGAAAGCCCGTGGAGCTATCTGGCTTGGACCAATAGAGAGGTTGGCATTGGGCCCAATCCGTTGCTTTGCGATTTGTGCTAGAATCGTTCGACGGAGATCAACCACGATTTTTACGCATATCATTCATATGTTTCTTTCCTAATTTTGGGTATGATTCCCTAGTCCATACCTCTGTCGAATTCCCCTTATTCAATTGCCAAACACGACGCCCGTATGTGGGACATATGACTGTTACTTACAACTTCCTTCCATCTCTGTCTCACTTTCTCATTTCTTGTGTCCACATTGGTAATTGACTCGATTGCCACTGCCTCCGATCATCATTGGCCTCACCAAGGGGAGGCTCCGATTCCGAGAGAGAGAGAGAGAAACAGACGATGGATGTGACCCAATCCATATTTCCGATGATTGTTTTACACATTGAAAATACGCGTTTAATGCCTCCTGCTAATAACACGTGCGATGCACACAAAAGCTATCTTCCCTAATGTTCTATTTTGGCAGGCGAAAACACTGCTCAATAATTGACTATATATACATTTAAATAAAAATATCTATATCTATCCAATATAAAACCAAGAAGAACATAGGAAGCACCGAGGACCGGCACTGACCCGCTGCACAAAACAAGCACTACAGACTGGTTGATATAACTAGACCGCATCTCAAAGCATTGACCTACCTATAGAAACAACCCTACATAGACCACGTATAGGAAATTCACTCAAATATTCCGTCCAAAAGCCACCTCTTTTGACTTCCTGTTCCTCTTCTTCCCCTACAAATTGCTCATCCCTTCAATCCCCAAATCCCAAGTCCCAAGGCATTCCAAGTCCCAGACCCTTACAACTGAGGCTCAGAACCAGCTAGCTAGCTCAATGGGAGGAAGTGGAAATGGAGTACAAGGGCTGAGAAATGATTGGCCCTCTGCGATTTTGGTGTTTGGGTTTTGGGCTGGGTTGATGTACTATGTCATCACCATAGCTCCTAACCAAACTCCGGTAAAATTTGCCACCTTTTTGTACTATGTTGACATTGAGGATGTATTTATTATTGCTGCTTCAAAATTTCGCGCTTATGTTTTTAGTTTCCTCCTTAAATGTCATATTTGTAGTTCAGATTAATAGTTTCAGGTATCTTTTTAAGTAAAGGTGAGACTTTATCTCTGTACCTACGAAAGATGTTTATACCTATAGTTTGAGATTAGTTAACCACATGCATATAATTTTTTAGGCCAAAAAATTTAATACGGTATGTCTATAGTTATCTTACTTCCAAAATATCTCGCTTCCTTTATCCTGTATGGAAGATAAATGAGGTATCGATCGACACAGACCTAAAGCATAAGTGTAGGTATCTCAGATTTTTCTGATAGCAACCAAAATCACAAAAGTAGTTAAGATATCTCAGTTATTGTACCTATTGGCCATTTGTCGATTTTTTTTAAAAGTGAACTGGTATCTTGACTCTTTGGGCTCCAAAAAGTTAGATTCCTGAAGGCATCGATCTCAACTTCAAAAAATTGACTAGTATTTTCTACCTACAGGTACCTTTCAAGTTGAACTAGAGAAATAAAACTATAGGTTCCATACATGTACGGACGCACCTCCCCTCCAATTAAAAGGTGTTAGATCAAGATGAGTAATTAGGATTAGGGTTTATATCGCATAGCCGTTTAAGATACTATACACTGCTTATCATATTTGGAATATCACAAGGGCACTATCTCTAGACCAGACCAGCATATATATGAGATTAATCTGGGTTTAGGGTACTGGGTTTCATACCAGTCAACCCGGTCCAACAATTAGCATACAACAAGTGCAAAGCACGTGTTGCCCTCACAGAACATTATACACAATAATATTCTATTATATTGAGAATATACATATATACTAAATTTTTTTTTTTCCCCTGAAAATGGGGGCCCCCTCATATACAAATTTTTTTTTTTTTTTGGGGGCCTGATGCAAGTGTTTCACTTGCATCAGGCCTGGGCCGGGCCTGATCAAACAAAAGGTACCTATAGGTATCTAAACATTGTTTCCAAACGGGATCTAAGTTGGTACTTGGTAGTAGAACAACAAGTAATTTTTTATACTTTCATTAGATTAGACAGCATATAAACTACGTTTACATACTATGTTGAATTCACTCAAGAACGGAGAGTAAAAAACAACTACTATGACCAAAATATGTAGAAATAAGGAAATTAATGATCGATCACTTGGTTCTATGTATTTGGTGTTGATTTTCTTTAAATTCTTATATTAGGTCCTTTGTTCATAAATCAAAGAAGATTCTCAACTTAGAAGAATCCTCCCATTTTCTCAGAAAAAAATATGCAATGCACATTTTTGCAGGGCCTTTCCTGTAAATAAGATGAATTGTAAACATGAGAGATGAGATGCAAAAGGCAAACAATTAATCTCTTCTAACTCAAAGAAGCTATACTTTTACATATGATATAACAACTACTTTGGTTACTTGATACGGATAGTATCAGGGAATAACTTTTTGGGGTGAAATGGAGTCTGTTTATTGTGTCTTTTGGTCTTAGGTAATGAAATTAGTAGCCGTAGCGTTTGCAAGTAGGGACATATACACTGTACTAATCTATTAACTATCAGTTCATTAGATACATCTAAGCGAATATTTCCAAACTGTTACAGAGACAGTTGCTTCTTCCCTCATTGCTAATGTTAGGTCAAGTTTGACATATAATCATTGTCATTAATGACAAGTGTGAGTGGACAAGTGTGGTCCACCAGTAAGCCTCAGTAAGCCTCTTTTCGCTGATGGGCAAGAGGTCAGGAGTTCATCCCGCTTGCACAAAAAAATTCTCAATTAATATATATTCGAGGTAAAAGTGCTGTAAATGTATGTGCTTAACTTCTGATTCATTTTAGTTCTTATAGGATATGTCTGAAGCCGGTTTCCTTAACATGTCTGCTTTATTTTACTAAAGATATCAAGCTTATATTTCTATCAGGTGAAATTTAAATATAGTCAATGCGAACACTTATCATTAGTGATAATAATAAATCTTCAAGTACTACTCTAGTTACAAAAGTAAACTTTTCATCCCATTGACATATTGTCGAAGACAACAGGAAATTGAGTGTTTGATGATTTGATCAGATATATAGATGTGGATATGCTTGGTTTTAGTACATGATTCTACAATGGAAGACTTATAGTGTGTGTGTGTGTGTGTGTGTTTTAACCCTGGTAACCACTGGATCTCAAAAATTATTCTGTTTCAAGTTAACACATTACCCTGTATATGAGTCACGTACAACATTTATTCTCTCCCAGTCACTTATATTTGTATCTTTCCTTTTTCTTGATCTTATTTGCAGTCCAGGGATTTGTATTTCTTGCAAAAGCTGTTTTTCCTGAAACAAGATGACTTCCAAATGAACCAAGTATTTCAGGGTTTGTGGGGCTTGATGGGTCTATGGCCCTTAATTTATACTATGCTTTTGATTCCAAGTGGTCGAAGGTAAGTACTTAAGTTATTCAATCCTCGATTTTTTCTCTTCCTTTATATCGCTGTTTACTAAAAGACTAGTTATTGTTCTTAACGATTGTAATTTTGAAAATTTCACAATATTGTCAAACTTATTTTCTCTACAAGCCAAGTGAATTCTTGTTATCATATTTAATGCAGCTCGAACAGGATCCCTGTCTGGCCCTTTCTTATAATTACAATCTTGGGTGGTGGATACACTCTGATCCCGTACTTTTTTCTTTGGAAGCCGCCACCACCACCAGTTAGCGAAGAAGAAACTAAGAGATGGCCTCTGAAATTTTTCGAATTGAAGATCATTCCAACTGTATGAAACAGTTATACTTAAGACTATTTCTTATTCTTTGTAAAATTTTAAACATTGAGCTAGAATATCATCGTTCTAAAAAATGTAAGATAATTTACCAGTCTATAGAATGAAACTAACTATGTCGGCCATTGCACATCAGGTGATGCTTATTGCAGGTTTAGGGTTAATCACATATGCTGGTTTTGCAAATGCCGATGAGTGGAAAGGATTCTTCCAACTCTTTGGAGAAAGCAATTTGGTAAGTTCTTTCACTATATCTGTATTGTTACTTGTTAGCTTCTCTCCAAATCGTAGGCTTCTTTAGGAGTAACAGAATAATCATTTTTTTTTTACTCGCTGTTGATACAGGTTCATATTACAACCATAGATTTCTTTATACTCTCCGCCTTTGCTCCGTTTTGGGTGTACAATGATATGGCTGTCAGGAAATGGTAAGAACACTATATCTCATTATTTCTAGTTCGCTAGTAAGGATAGTGAAATCTGAAAATTATGTGGTTTCATTGTGTCAGGCTTGACAAAGGTTCATGGTTGGTCCCGGTTGCTCTGATACCATTTTTGGGTCCATTGTTGTATATTGTACTGCGCCCGCGCCTTTCAGTAGTGCCAACTGCAACAAAAAGCGATTAAGTTTTTGGAGGGTTACCTAATACTATGAAGTTTTTAATAAAAAGCAGAGCTTATTTTAGTTCTTTAAGACTTGTACCAAATATGCTGCTGATGAAGCTGAGTTTTGCTGCATTACATTCTGCTTCAGAATCTGGTTCAGATACATGTTGTACTTGTACTTCACTGATAGAAATTTGTACTAGAGCATTGTGAACCATACTAGTTTGTATAACCATTAAGAATTTAAGAACCTTAAATTCAGCTTCATGTGGCATGCGTGGTGTATTATGATAATTTATCAGAGCATGAATCAAAATCTACACTGCAATCATTATCTGACTGAATGTCTGAGTGCTATATTTGGCTCTAGAGACTTGCAGAGCCGAGCAAGAAGAGAACACAACAAGGTCAGAAGCTAATCAACTTAATTTGAAAATCACCCTGTGTTTTTTCCATAAACACCTCCTAAGAAGAAAAGAATTTTAAACACACAGTTGTAATTTTAAAATTAAGATGATCTAAACTATAAATCGGAACGACTTCAGAAATTCATGCAACTTTGTGACACCCATTTATGAATCAAATGGCATAGATCTCTCTTTGTGTTAAGATAAATCAGAGAGAAATGAAGACAATACTAAATATTGAATTGAGAAATATATGAGTATAATATCTCCTATATATAGGAGGAACCAAATACAAAACTAACCAACTACTCAATGTGGGACTATAATCTCTAACACCCCCTCTTAAACTTACGATGGGTCAAACAATGCGAGTTTTCCCTACTAAGTGTCGGAATCTTTAAACAGTATGTGATTTGGTGAAAAAGTCTGCAGTCTGCTGGGAAGAGGTAATAGAATGGAGAGAGATGGTCCCTATCTCAAAATGCTCACGAACATAATGACAATCAATCTCAATATGCTTCGTTCATTCATGAAAGACCGGGTTGCTTGCAATGTGCAATGCACTCCGGTTATCACAATAAAGTGGAGTAGCTCCTGTAAGAGTGACACCCATATCTGATAACAGGCAACGAACATGAACAATCTCTCTAGTAGTAGCTGCCATTGCTCTGTACTCAGCCTCGGTGGAAGAACATGCAACAACTGCCTGTTTCTTGCTCCGCCATGAGATCAATGAATCACCAAGAAATAGACAGAAACCTGTGGTAGACCTTCTGGTAGTCGGATCACCTGCCCAATCTGAATCAGAATATGTACTGAGCTCTAGTTTGGATGTAGAAGGCATGAGTAATGAGCGAGTGATAGTGCCCCGAAGATATCTGAGGATCCAAAGAAGAGCACCGTAGTGAACTGATGTAGGAGCGGAAACAAATTGACTGACAATACTAACTGCATGAGCAATATCGGGTCTGGTCATGCATAAGTAGACAAGCTGTCCAACAATCTGCCTGTATCTAGTGGGATTAGGAAGGAGCTCACCATCTGTGGGACGAAGCTTCACATGAAGCTCTAAGGGTGTATCAGCTGATCGACTGTCAGAGAGACATGCAGCAGAAATAATATCTGATGTGTATTTCTGCTGAGAAATGAGTATCCCCTGAGATCCATGAGCAATCTCTAAACCCAGAAAGTAACGTAGCTTACCAAGGTCTTTCATATGAAACTGCTGGTGAAGGTATTTCTGTGTGGATGCAATGCCGGTCGAATCATCCCCAGTAATGATCATATCATCAACATATAGTAGTAGAATTATCCTCCCCTGCGGTGATGACCGCATAAACATAGAATGGTCCTGAGAACTCTGACTAAAACCAACCTTGGTGATGACAAGGCGAAAACACTCAAACCAGGCTCGAGGGGCCTACTTCAAACCATATATAGCCCGACGCAGCCGGCGAACGTGACGAGGAGGAGTAGGGAGGCCAGGAGGAGGATCCATATAAACAACCTCAGATAAAGTACCATGAAGAAAAGAATTCTCCACGTCCATTTGGTATAACGGCCATTAGCGGATGGCTGCAACAGCAAGAAGGGTGCGAACAGTAGTCATATGTGCAACAGGAGCAAAGGTCTCATCATAGTCAATGCCATGCTCCTGAGTAAACCCTCGAGCTACTAGACGGGCCTTGTGCCGCTCAATAGATCCATCAGGCTGATATTTGACCTTGAAGATCCACTTGCAGCTAATAGGCTGAACGCCCTCTGGTAGAGGAACAACATCCCAAGTGCCAGTCTGATCAAATGCACTGAATTCCTCTGCAATAGCTTTCCTCCATTCAGGATATTGAATTGCGTCTTGATAGGTTCTGGGCTCACGTGTAGAGTGTATAGCAGTGAGATATGCATGAAACTGTGGTGAGTAGGAAGCTAGGGTGGCAAAACCAAACTGGTCAGAAGGACCAGTGGCATCATGTGTATAACGTGCCGGAAAAATACCAGAAGTGGAACGGGTAGACTGACGAAGAGGTGGTGGACTGACAGGGTGTGGGGGTGAGGACGGTGGAGTAGGTGCATGTATCAGTGGGGAAGTAGGTGGGATGGGTGATGGCTGCTGTGGGGATGCAGGTGGAGTTTCGGTAGGGGGAACAACAGGTGTAAGGACTGCAGGGAATGTGAATGGAGCCAGAGGAGTGGGATCAAAAAGGAATGCGGGAAGATAAAGTCGGGGGGCTAGCAACAACTGGAGAATCGAGAAATCTAGTATCCTGGGGGGGGGGGGGGGTCAGGTAGTAAGGGGAGTCTTCCACAAAGGAGACATGTCGAGAAATGCGGACACGACTCGCTGATGGATCAAAATAGCGATAACCTTTGTGTTCAGGACTGAGAACTAGGTGAACGCACTTAGCAGCACGAGTGGAGAGCTTCGTGCGCTCAGTAGGAGGGAGAAGGAAGTAACAGGTATATCCAAAGGTACGGAGCATACTGTAGTCGGGAGGTGAATGATAAAGAGCCTCGTAAGGCATCATACCAGCTAGAGCAGACGAGGGAGTAATGTTGATGAGACTAACAGAGGTCATGATAGCTTCAGCCCAGAAAGAACGAGGAGCAGAAGAGGAGAGTAAAAGAGCGCGAGCCGTCTCAAGGATGTGACGATGCTTGCGTTCAGCTACACCATTCTGCTCATGTGTGTGAGGGCATGATTACTGAAACAGAGTGCCGTGAGACAGAAGGATTGATCTCATAGTGGTGGAAGTGTACTCACGTGCACCGTCCGATCGAAAATTCTTAATGCGCACACCGAACTGAGTGTGAATCATAGTTGTAAAGAACCAATAAATATCAGGTATCTCAGATCGCTGATGCATAAGAAAAATCTATGTATGTCTAGTGAAGTCATCGATGAAGGCAACATAATAGAGATAGACTTTCCACGAGGGTACGGTAGAGGGTCCCCATATGTCGGAATGAACAAGTTGAAAAGGGTGAGTGGTTTCAGAAGTTCTTTTGTGACTAAAGGGTAGGGCAATGTGTTTGGCCAAATGACAATCCTGACAATCAGATAAATATTAAAGTGAGAGAACCAAGGGCACCACTATGAGCTATAGTCTGAAGTCGTGATGCGCTAATATGACCTAAACGTCTGTGCCACAGATCAGCATCAGAGAAAATAATACCGGCAAAACTAGAAGGAGAGTAATGTGCACGAAGAAAATCTAGATAATATAGACGACCATGACGACTAGCACGCCCAAACTCCTCACCGGTGGAGGAATCAGTAATAGAAACCTAAAGAGTCAAAAGTAACGACACGACCACTATCGCAAAATGCACTAATAGAAATAAGGTTTATTGATAAATGAGGAGCATAGAGAACATATGGTAATGTGAGAGTGGGAGAGTTAATTGTCCCTGAGTGTGTAATAAGAAGTGGTGAGCCATCAGCTGTGTGTAGAGATGGAGAGTGAGAGGGAAGTGTTGTGCAGGTGGTGAATAATGTCTGATTACTAGTGAGATGATGTGATGCACCAGAATCTAAAATCCAGAACGAATTCATACCGGAAGTGGCAGAAAGTGCAGGAGCAGAGGAGCCAGCATTCATAGACTGACCCATGAGCTGTAGTTCCAGCTGAGTGAGACATTGCTGAGTATTAGCCCAAGCAGCAGGAGACGGCAAGGCCGGAGTGACGAGCATGGCCGAGGATGTGAGGGAAGAAGCACTGCGAGGAGAAACAAGACTAGCACTGCTATGACTGAGAGCACAATGTGGAGGGAGATGCTGCTGGTGCCTGGATTGGGGTAGGGGGTAGGGCGGTGCTACTGGTGGCGGAAGTAGAGGTGGAGTATGGTGATGAATGATGTAAGGCGAAGGTAGGAGGCCGGAGGAAGACTGAAAATGGCGCTGCTACTTGTTGAATCTGAAGGAGAAAAGAGAGGCGGTTGCATCGAGAAAATAGTGGAGGCGGAAATATGTGGGAGAGACTAAGATGCCATCAAGTAGTAGTACATGTATATATATATATATATATATATATATATATATATATATATATATATATGTATATATATATATATATATATATATAAAATTTTTATGATTTATTTATTTATTTATTTGATTTTTGATTTTTGATTTTTGATTTTTGATTTTTTTTGATTTTTTTTTGATTTTTTTTAAGTAAAGCAAAGAAAACCAAACCCAAACCCAAACTTAGGGTTAGGGTTTCACCAATTTATCACTGAGATGTTGGGCCCTTCAAGAACCAATCCGATCGGGTTATCCTAAAACTTGAGCGCCGTCAAGATCGGCGGCAACCCATAGTCGAACCTCCTAGCACACCTGCCCGATCTAGCCATCGCCTGTGAGCTCGTCGGTGACTTTCCCACTCAGGTCAGGGAGCGGCGCGGCGGAGGGATTTCGCTGGATCTGGAGTAGTAGTTGTCGCAGCGACAAAGTGAGCACTGCGCTTGAGGAGGAAGTCGATGTTAGGCGGCGACTGGGCTGGGGGCAGGAGGAGTGTTGGGGTTCTTTGTAATTCTGGCTGCGAAGTTGGATCTGGAGTTGGGCGGTGCTGTAGGTAGGACGCCGAATCTGATGTTGAGTTGAAGAAGATGACTTCGGTTTTGATCTGAAGTTGATGGCGGCGGGTTCTTGAGAGTCGGGTCTGATGTTGAGTTGAAGAAGATGACTTCCGTTTTTTTTTTTTTTGGGGAAGAAATTTGTATAACTTTGGCTGTTGGAATTTGAGGATTTTTGGATGGAAAAATTTTAAGAGAAGAAAATTTGAGTAATTGGCTCTGATACCATGTTAAGATAAATCAGAGAGAAATGAAGACAATAATGAATATTGAATTGAGAAATAACTGAGTACAATATCTCCTATATATAGGAGGAACCAAATATAAAACTAACCAACTACTCAATGTGGGACTATAATCTCTAACACTTTGCATATAGGTTTTTCCTATCTCAAGAGTTTGGCTAGTCACTCCCCGCAACACCTTAACTTCTCCCTCCAACTCAAAGTGTAAAGAATAGTCCTTGAAAGTCCTCATCCAATGAGCCTTAAGTACCAAGTTGGAGTATGTAAAAATCAGTCTTGATGATCACCCCTTGGCATACAAACTCAACATTCTCACAGAGCCCTTCACATTTCAGCTTCTCCCCACCTGCAAAAGTGACTTCAAAATTTTCTCCCGTGGTGATTGGAAACTTCACTCTCTTCACAATCTGCGTATTTACAAAGTTGTGGGTAGATTCAGTGTCAAAGAGTGCATATACCTCCTTCTTAGCTATAGGGCCCTGTAGCCTGAGTGTTTGGGGAGCATCAACACCTGAGATAGACTCCAGAGACACGATAGGGTGTAAGCTCTGCTGGCTTCGGCATAGATGCAATACAAATCACTCTCCAACTTAGCATCGGCTTCATTAACTTCTTCCGCCTGCATTCCCTCTTCCCAAGGCTCTCTGGTGTCAAATTGTCGGAGGATCTACTCCACAACTTGTAGTGCTAATAGCAAAAACACACCACAAGCAATAGAAACTCCAATGACTTAGATGAACCAAGAACAAGCCACCACAATATATGCAAGATCTCACAAGAACACAATCAATATGCAGAGATAACCAATACTTCTTATTTTCCAAGAAATACAAAGATTACAAATAGATTACAACTCTCAATCTCCCTCTTTCACCTTAGAAACATCGGCACAATCTCCTCTTGAAGTTACACAATGATAACGGCTCACATCTTGATTACACAAGTTAATCTATTCAGATTACTAAATCCTAGAGTTTACGGCCATATATATAACCCCCAAGTAAACCCTAAAAGATAATACAAATCTAGCAATTGGGCCTTTAAACTCGTAAGCCCAAAAACAATCAGCCACCGAAGTCGGTTGACCGCACCCCCAAGGTCGGTCGACCGCAACGTGTAAGTCCAGGCCCGAGAGCTAACCGGTTGAATGCACCCCTAAGGTCGGTCGACCGTCCTCTCCTCTGTTGGACCTTTACACTTGAAGAACTCTCAGCAGACTAGGTCGGTCGACCGCAACTCTCCAGGCTGTATTCTTCTACTCGCTATTTGTCTTCTCTTGCTTCTTTGTCTCATCATCTTCTTCTCCAACTTCAAGTACTCAGTGCCTACGTGTATTTATGGCCAAACCCTAATAATCTCCCACTTGGACCAAATACACCACGCTTCAAAGTTATTGCAATCTTCACCTCGTATTATCTCTGCCAATCTCCCACTTTTATGGAAGACTCAAGTACTCCCCACTCTCATGAAGGGCACCTCCACCACTCCAGCACATGGAGTGCACCAACCACCCCTCATTGCCTCATGAATGCTGTGCTCCACCAATCGCATAGAGCACAAATACCGGAGAAACTATCTCCCGTGTCGGATTCCGTATTATGAGACTCTCCTACTCGCAAGATATCCATCAACACCGGACATGGTTCAAAGCCTCTCGATGCACCCTCTGCACTAGAAACCTCCGTGGACGACACCTCCACAAACTCTGCAGACTGTTCAACCCTTACAGTCCCAATTCGGTTACCTTCATCAACATCACCCCGCATATCGATACCAGTGTTCTCTACTTCACAAGAGCGACTTGAAGCTTCAACTGCTAATTCGCAAAGTACCCTCACCACAGCAATGTCTTGCCCTCTAGGATCACTTCCATGGCCAGCAGCTCCCACTAAATTAGTAACCTCCCATCCACAACTGAAAGAACTCGGTTGCACCACACATAACCTACTACTCGATTCCGGCTGAGAGTCAACTACAGGAGAAATGCCTCTGATGTCTCTAAGCAAATACAGCGTTCCCTCATGCTTCCCTTTTGCAATCACCCTTGAACCTGCAGCTATACACCACTCCCCACTACAAACTGTAGTAGACAATCCCTTCTTATCTAGCCTTCCAATCGAGATAAGATTTTCTTTCAAGTCTGGAACATGCCTTGTCTTCCGCAAGACAACACTTTGATCATCAATGGTGTTCACGCTAACAGTACCAACCCTACGTACAGGACACCCGTGACCATTTCCCACGATCACATCTCCAAAAGAACCCTCCTCGTAGTCATCAAATACCTCTCTCCTCAGAGTGAAATGAAAAAAAGCTCCCGAATCAATACACCAATCTTGAGTGCCCAACTCCTCCCGAGCTGATAAGCATAAATCCTCTACAAGCCCCACTTGAGCTTCATTTGGGGCATCTTTCTTCGATTTCTCCTGCTTTTTCTTCATATAAGCCTTGCAACTGTGCATCATGTGATCTTTCTTGTGAAAAATTTAGCACTCAGGCCCATGTCCCATATCGCTGTCATCAGACCCACTGTAACCCCTGTTTCCGTTAATATGTATTTTTTTTCAAGTATTTTTTCCGCATTTTAAATTCTTAGTATCTTGTATCTATTCTCTCTTAATTGATTATATTATTCAAACTATTTTATGAAGCACAATATTTAAATTATTTTAATATTAAATAATTTAAAATCCAAGCTTAATTGTTTAATTATTTATCATAAGCCCAATCATATAACGAGTTGATTAAATTGTTTTGAGCTCATAAACAAAGTCCAAATCCAACTCAGTACTCATATATATTGTATAAACTCCATCCTATATGATTACATTCAAATTCCCACATTTCTAATCCACCCGTACACAACCCCTCACATTCTCTCAACTCTTCTTATTCCATAACCCCCATAACCCCCTACACCTCAATAACTACCCCTCATTACTCATTATTACATTTATTATATTATAATATTTTATTTATAAAACCCTCCACCTTTCCCTGTTCTTTCTCCTCGTTCCTCTTCTCTCTCTCCCCGTCCTCTGTCTCCAAAACCAAAATAGAGAACCCAAAGCCCGTCTTCCTCCTTTTTTCTCTCGCTCGTCTCCTTCCTCCACCCTTCGGCCTCCGTTGCACACTCCGTTTCCCCTACTCTCCCCCGACGTCGCGACCCCAATGCCAACGACTGCAGCGCCTCACCCTGAGCGTGCTGCCCTGCCTTATGCCTCACCCCCCGTCCTCCGCTCATCTCCGACAGACCTCAGCAAAAGCCAGTCGGCTGTGTAGCTCCGCTACGCCGTCGTGACGCCATGCCGATGACAGCCAGCAATCCCGCCCGTCGTCCTGCTCCTCCCGAGCACCGGTGTCTCCTACTCT
This sequence comes from Hemerocallis citrina, assembly GCA_017893485.1. Classification (NCBI taxonomy): domain Eukaryota; kingdom Viridiplantae; phylum Streptophyta; class Magnoliopsida; order Asparagales; family Asphodelaceae; genus Hemerocallis; species Hemerocallis citrina. The sequence goes on along the minus strand of CM030361.1, from coordinate 108,954,108 downwards.
CCCGGCCCCCTCTCCCCTTCGCTCCGTCATTAGCGGCGGCACCACTCCCGACGCAGCAGCAACTGCGGCAGCCACTGTAGCCACCTGCGCTTCCTTCCCAGAGGATAGTGCCCCGCAGCGATGCACCAGCCACCCTGAGTGCCGCCTGCCTCGCCGGCACTGCCTCTATGCGCCGTGCCTCCCCGCCATATGTTGTCAGCCCTTGTGGCGCCAGCTTGCTGCCATCTGCCCTGACTGCTCCCCAGTCACTGGACATCGTCTTGCCATCCAGTAGGTTGTTTTGATCATGGGTTTGATCATGATGGATGTGAGCCGTCCGTTTCATTGCGATCATGATCATCTTGATTAATTAATTCCTAGCTGTCTGTTGATTTGATCTTGATCATCACCATTGGGGTGATCTTGGCCGTCCGTTGGATCTTGATTATCATGCTTGATTGGATGTGGGTCATCAATCTCCTCTTGATCATCTGATTAGATCCTAGCCGTCCGATCTCTTCTTGATCATCACGGTCATGATGATCATCAACTTCCTTTGATCGCAGCCGTTCGATCGATCGATCTTGATCTTCATCATTATTTTTGTTACCACTAAATCTGGTGTGGGGGCAAACATATAGTATTTGTGGATTCTTGAAAAACTTGAATAGCAAACCTGTTACCTGTTCTGCCAGAGTTTGACCGTTGACTCCCGCCATTCACCTGCAAAAAGTGCGAGACACCGGGGTTGATCTCGGCGACGCACCCTCCGACGCTCAAGTCAGTAATCAGGAAGATTATGAAAGAACGTAAATTGGCAAAAGATTGATTACCTCTTAATGGTGGTGGATGGGGGGTATTTATAGTCGCCAATGGGATCAGATTAGAAATGTAATCCCTGTGATCAGATAAGGAATGTAATCCCTGTGATTAGATTAGGAATGTAATCCCTAATTCCCAGTGGAAGGATAGATGTGAATCAGGGCTGTTGATTAGGACTAATCAGGAACCCTAATTCTATACTGCTGGACCGGGTTCATTTCAGGTTGGGACCCGTACCCAGTTGAGGTGGATCCGTTCGTGGGTTATTGGGTCTTGAAGAAAGACCCAGTTCCCATTTCAGACCCGTTAGTAGGTGAAATTACCGTTTTACCCATTAGCTTTAAGATTCGTGTCCGATGTGAACGGTCCCGATTTAATCCTATTTTTAGCCATATTATGAGCCCCCCACTCCTGGATACTGAGTTTTACAGTCTTCGAGGAGTAGTTTTGTTGTTCTAATGGTGTACGGGATTTTATCGGTGTTCTTAAGGGAGTTTGGAATCTTGCTCGGGGTGTAACGGTGTTATTTTGGGCTTGTAAAATGCCCAAAAATATCCTTGGAATTTTTTGGATTTTTGGTGATTTTTCCAGATTTTTCTGAATTTTTTCTCATTTTTTGAATTTTTTATTTATTTTCCGAATTAAATAATTAATTATCGAAAATATTAATTAATTATTCTAATTTAATAATTATTTTTTCAGAATTTTAAAATAATTTTTCTGAATTAATAATTATTTTTAGAATTTTTAATTAATTTTTTTCGATTTTTAAATATTTTTTTCGGATTTTTTAAATAATTAAAACAAATAAATAAATTAATTAATTAATTAAATATTACCTGGACACATGGCGCATTTTTGAGCGTCGATCGTGATCAGGTGTGTGCGCATCGCAAAGCAGATCACGTTCTAGACACGTGGCGCGTTTCTGAGCATCGATCATGATCAGATGTGCGCGCATTACAAGGCAGATCACGTTTTGGATACATGGCGCATTTCTGAGCATCGATCATGATCAGATGTGGGCGCATCGCAAGGCATATCACATTTTGGACACGTGGCACATTTCTGAGCGTCGATCGTGTCGTGGCGCGATTTTTGAAAAGATCGAACGACTCGTGTAGGTCGGCCATGTTTTTCTCCACATTTGCAGTTCGGATTGGCACTTGCTCGGAATCCGAGCAACTTCGCCCAGTTTTCGCGCAGCTCGGCATTCGACCTCGGAGATGCCACATGGCATATAATTTTTTTTTCCTTTTTCTTTCTTCTTCGCCCTCTGCCCTTCTTTCTCATCCTGCTCTCTTTTGTCTCCGACTTTTGCCTTCTCCTCGACTTCGACTTCGAATGTGCCTTCGACTATGCCTTCATCTCCGTCTTCGCCACCGAGGGCGTCACTGGAGCTCGAGGGGAGGAGCTCGGTGAAGGGAGCTCAGCGAGGGAGCTTAGTGTTGAAGGAGCTCGGAGTAGGGTAATGGGTTCGGAGCTCGTCGAATCATTGACGAGGAAGAGTGGGAGTCTCGACGAGGCTCATTGAGGGAGGTCGGCAACAGGGGGAGCTCGGGCTCGATGGCAGAGCTCGGCGGAGATTGAGCTCGGCAACAGCTATGAGGGGCTCGACAGTAGTGGGGTTCAGCGACGCTGGAGCTCAGAGAAATGGAGTTGAGCTCGACGAAATGGAGGCGAGGTCGAGCTCTGTAGCGGAGGGAGCTCATTGCAGGAGCTCGACGATGACGAGGGTGATGGACTCGAGCTTGGCCATGGAGCTCTAGAACTCGGAGGCGGTGATCGTTGAGCTTGACAGTTGAGCTTGGCAATGAGGGAGAAGTTTGGAGCTCGACAACAGAGGGGGTGAGGTTGACAAGGGCGATGACGAGCTTGGTCGAGGCTCAGCGCTGGAGCTCGTCGGAGCGTGATCTCAGCGGAGGCGAAGGAGACGGAGCTCGGCAATGGAGCGTGTCGAGATGGGCTCGAAGCTTTTGAGCTTGAGCACGACGAAGGGTGATCTTAGAGAAGGCGAAGGAGATGGAGCTCAGCAATGGATCTCGTCTGAGGTGATGGGCATGAAGCTTTCGAGCTTGGAGACAGTGGAGGCGGTGAAGGAGTTCGGCAGCGATTTTTAGCTTGGGGACTGATGCTGTTTGTTTTTGGGAAACATGTGGATGCACCAGGCGTGAGTTCTTACTCGATTTGTATTGAAGGAGGAGGCTCCTATGCAGACGACCCTCGACTGGACGAACGGTACTGAGGTAGGTGGTATTGAGGTGGAGGCTGATGCTCGGCTTGAATCTTTGGGGCTCGGATCCGAGGGTCTCGTGTACCTGCAGACGGTCTCGGAACACCGGGGTTGGTCCCGGTGGCAGACCCTCCGATGATCTAGTCAGTCACTAAGGGAGAGTAACAGTAACTAGGGTTTGAGTGAAAAAGTTTGATTACCTGGATCCAGGGGGGGTCTGGTATTTATAGGGGATGCCAACCGGGTCTGGGCCCATTTGGGGCCGGGTCTGGACCCGGTTGCCCAAGTGGCTGAAGCGGTGGAAAACCGGGCAGTATAGGGCTGACGTGGCAGACACCGGGGCAGTTTCCGGGCTGACGTGGCAGAGGTCCGGGCGGTTTTCCAATACTGACGTGGCGGATCCAAAGGATCAGGAAGAGCGCGTATTCTGAGGGGATCCTGTAGCCCAGGATGGGCCACGTTATTCCTAACCCATATCACAAGCCCCACACTCCTGTAGGGCTGGGTGAACCAGCCATGTAAGAGTGTTTCTTCGCCTCTGTGGGAAGAGCAGGGTGGACGTTGGGGTAAAAGGTAGGATCTGCTATCTCCTGAAGAGACCGGGGGGTAGGAGGAAGGGACCCCTCATTGGATTTTGCACGGGAGGCCAAGTCTGGGAGAGGGGAGAGCCAGAGCGACGGTTGCCGAGGCTTGGGGTCGACAGACGAGCCCTGGAGATCGGCAGACGAGCTCCAAGGGTCGGTGGACGATCTCCTCGCTAGTTGGAAGAGCGAGGAGGAGGAGAGGTCTTCTTCTGGGGCTCGGTTTGTCGAGCACTAGGGGCGGCAGATGAGTCCCTTGTGACAAGAGGAGGGCTCATGGGGCTCGCGGTGTCATCCGAGCTCCGAGCCCTTCTGAATCAAAGGAGAGTAGATGGGGCTCGTGGTGCTATCCGAGCTCCGAGCCCCTCTGAGTCAAAGGAGGGCAGTTGGGGCTCGCGGTGCTATCCGAGCTCCGAGCCCCTCTGAATCAAAGGAGGGCAGTTGGGGCTCGCGATGCTATTCGAGCTCCGAGCCCCTCTGAGTCAAAGGAGGGCAGTTGGGACTCACGGTGCTATCCGAGATCCGAGCCCCTCTGAAACAAAGGAGGGCAGTTGGGGCTCGCGATGCTATCCGAGCTCCGAGCCCCTCTGAGCCAAAGGAGGGCAGTTGGGGCTTGCGGTGTTATCCGAGCTCCGAGCTCTTATGAACAAAGGAGGGTAGTTGGGGCTCACGGTGCTATCCGAGCTTCGAGCTTTCTGTGGGATAGAAGAGGAATTGTTGGCTCGCGAAACCATCCAAGCGTCGACCCTTCTGTGAAAATAGAAGAGGAATTGTTGGCTCGCAATACCATCCGAGCGTCGACCCTTCTGTGAAAATAGAAGATGAATTATTGGCTTGCGATGCTATTCGAGCGTCGACCCTTCTGTGGGATAGAAGAGGAATTTTTGGCTCGCGATACTATCCGAGCGTCGACCCTTCTGTGAAAATAGAAGGAGAATTATTGGCTCGCGATGCTATCCGAGCGTCGACCCTTCTGTGGAAAATAGAAGAGGAATTATTGGCTTGCGATACTATCCGAGCGTCGACCCTTCTGTGAAAATAGAAGAGAAATTATTGGCTCGTGATACTATCCGAGCGTCGACCCTTCTGTAGAATAGAAGAGGAATTATTGGCTCGCGTTACTATCCGAGCGTCGACCCTTCTGTAAAATAGAAGGGGAATTATTGGCTCGCGTTGCTATCCGAGCGTCGACCCTTCTGTTAAATAGAAGATGAATTATTGGCTCGCGATACTATCCGAGCGTCGACCCTTCTGTAAAATAGAAGGGGAATTATTGGCTCGCGATACTATCCGAGTGTCGACCCTTCTGTGAAATAGAAGAGGAATTATTGGCTCGCGATACTATCCGAGTGTCGACCCTTCTGTAAAATAGAAGGAGAATTATTGGCTCGCGATACTATCCGAGCGTCGACCCTTCTGTGGAAATAGAAGAGGATTTATTGGCTCGCGATGCTATTCGAGCGTCGACCCTTCTGTAGGATAGAAGAGGAATTGTTGGCTCGCGATACTATCCGAGCGTCGACCCTTCTGTGAAAATAGAAGGGGAATTATTGGCTCGCGATGCTATCCGAGCGTCGACCCTTCTGTGGAAAATAGAAGAGGAATTATTGGCTCGCAATACTATCCGAGCGTCGACCCTTCTGTGAAAATAGAAGAGGAATTATTGGCTCGTGATACTATCCGAGCGTCGACCCTTCTGTGGAATAGAAGAGGAATTATTGGCTTGCGTTGCTATCCGAGCATCGACCCTTCTGTGAAATAGAAGGAGAATTATTGGCTCGCGTTGCTATCCGAGCGTCGACCCTTCTGTAAAATAGAAGGGGAATTATTGGCTCGCGATACTATCCGAGCGTCGACCCTTCTGTGAAATAGAAGAGGAATTATTGGCTCGCGATACTATCCGAGCGTCGACCCTTCTGTAAAATAGAAGGAGAATTATTGGCTCGCGATACTATCCGAGCGTCGACCCTTCTGTGGAAATAGAAGAGGATTTATTGGCTCGTGTTGTTATCCGCGCGTCGACCCTTCTGTGAAATAGAAGAGGAATTATTGGCTCGCGTTACTATCCGAGCGTCGATCCTTCTGTAAAATAGAAGGGAAATTATTGGCTCGTGATACTATCCGAGCGTCGACCCTTCTGACTTGTCAAAAAAGCCTGTTTGGAGAGAAAAAGTGGAGGGGTAGTGGGGTAATTTTATGCCTATTGCTAACGTTATGGGCGCAAAGATCAAAGCATTTCCAGATCTTGGTGGCCGCTGGATTTTGATAGTTAAGATCCAACGGCCAGATCTTTTTTGCGAAAATCGAGGAGTCGCTTATCCCCTTTAAAACCCCCTCCCCCTCCCACATTTCTTCTTCACTTTATTATTCATTTTCCAATTTTAACAAGAGCGGGATTCTTACTTGCCGTCGGCGATACTTTCTGGTGACCGTAAATTCCTACGCTCCAGGTTAGTATTTTCTTTTTTAGTAATGTCACGAAATCAGTCCGGATCCGAGACTAGCTCGTCAGGCCATTCTGCGGAGGAATCCGAGCAGGTGACGTCCTCGTCCTTGAGTAAGTATAAGGTGAAGGAGGAGGTTCTGACCGACCCTGGGTCGGACGATGGGGATGACGTAGCCTTCGTGGTGTCCCCGCTGAGGTCTAGAAGGTCGAGAAAGGAGCCCATGGATGAGGGTGAAGAGGAGGAAGAGGACGAGGGGGACGGCGAGGACGAGGAGCAGGATCAGGAGGAGGACGATGAGGAAGAGGAGGGAGAAGGCACCGAGGGTAAGGAGGAAGACGAGGAGGAGCAGGGTGCCGAGGATGAGGAGGAAGACGAGGAGGGTCAGTATCCCGAGGTCCAAGGTGTTTACGACGAGGAGGATGAGGTCGACGAACGGGAGGCTGCCCAAGGAGATGCTGGCCAGGGCACGGCGAGAAGGCCGATCGGGGTCGGAGAAGATCTTCCACCCCTTCCCCCTTTGTCGACGCCGTCTCCCGAGCGGAAGGCCCGTCCTCGTCGGAAGAAGAAAGTCTTGACCATCCCACACAGCCCTTCCTCACCAGATGAATACGCACCGAGACCGGGTTTCGAGTTTCCCCAGGTCTCCTTCAAGAATCCAGGGTCGATTCGGATGTATCCTGACAATATTAAGGATATCGAACCGATTCCTCCAGTGCCGGGCGAAGACACTCGGGTGAAGATTTGCGCTGATAGCATCCCGAGCATTTTGAAGGCAGAATATCTTAACATTCTTAGGGCCGCCTACTATATTCCGCAGGAGTTCGAGATCTTCATTCCGAGCCCAGGTATTCGGCCCACTACGGTTCTGGCGTCGGGTTACTGTATGTTCCCCGAGGATGCCTTCCTCTCGGGGCTGAGGCTTCCTCTGCATCCTTTTGTTAAGAGGGTTCTGAACTGGGCGAGGCTGTGCCCTATGCAGTACGGTCCGAACTCTTGGAAGCATCTAGTCTGCTTCATACTAAAGTGTCAAGAGAAGGGAGTGACGCCGAGGCTGACGTATTTTCGAGCCGTTCTTGGGATCGGCTCGCTCGGAGATCAGGAGGAGATTTTCTACTTTTCACCGAGGCTGCATAAGAAGGTCATGCACGGTTATCTGGACTCCATAAAGGGGTGGAAAGAAAAGTATTTTATGGTTCGGACTGAGGGGTCTTGGGAAATTCCGACCAGGTGGAACTTCGTCAAGCCGAACCACAAGCCTCCGAAGCAGAGCGACTTGACCGCCAAGGAATGGAAGAGGGTGGAGAAGATAGTTGGGGGGCACAGTATCGCATGGCCTCGAGTACCGAGATATACCTCGCCCGGGCCGGACTGAGTCCTGCCGACCCTAGTATGTTTCTTTCCAAATTTGTTCATTTTCCTGCCTTCGTGTTAACGTTAGCTCTTCTCCTTTCTGTTTTTGCAGGGATGACAACTCAACAGGCAGATGCTAAGAAGATATTGCTTGCTGTTGCCGAGAAGGCGAGGACAGAGAAGAAGAAGGCCGAGCAGGAGAGGATAGCCGCCGAGAAGCAGAAGCTGGCTGCACAGGCCGGAGGGTCCTCCAAGGGGCCAGCCCCGGTGGCCGAGGAGCCTTCCCCGGTGAAGAGGGTCAAGCGGCATCACTCCCCCCACTCCCATTCGTCGAGGGCGGCTCGAGATGCTGGGGGTGGTTCAGGTAAGTCAGTGGATGCCCCGGGAAAAGGGCTCCCCCCTATGCGGCCGACCGCCACAGAGATGGTGGGCAAGCAGGGTACGCTGCCCTTTGCTCCTAATTGGTCGATCGTGCGGGGGGATTCTCTGCTCGACGTGCAACACCCCGCAAAATTGAAATTACAATTTTGCCCCTGGGTGTTACGCACGTATATTTTGTAATGTATTTCACTACATATTTTGGATTCGTACTATTTATACATTTTCCGTATTGATTTCAGTCAACTAAAATATAATATTTCAATCCCTGGAATTTACGTGCTTTTTACGTGTTTTGATGCACGTGTTTCCACCACTACGTATAATATTTCCTATAGGTTTAAATTATTTATTTTTATGTATTTAAATCTATTTTATAAAACGAAAATTTATTTCCTCCTTGTTTTGATTAAAATGCATTTTTCGATTTTCTGCACGTATAATGCACGTGCTTTCTACGTGTTGTGATTTCATCATGAAATATATATAAACTAGTAAATATAATTTTGCTTATATTGTTTTGGACTATATTTAATAATTCAATAAAGTCGATTTTCGCATTTTGATATTTTACATGCGACGCACGTATTTGTTTTCGGCGAACGCGTTTGAGCGTATCCTTTCTCAAAATAAATTTCATAAAATGTGTGCACATTTATTTTTACATTATAAATTTTAGTTAAACTAATTTTTACTTAAAGACATAATATATGATGTATAGTATATATAGTAAATAGTATATATAGTCTTTTGATGTAAAGTATATATATTCTTTAAAATTATGTTCAGGGTGAATTGTGTAGTGGTGATGGGCCACGGTAATGTTGGCTAATGGGCTGATGGCATAAATGGGGTATGAATGGATTTATTTGTGTAAAAAGTTGAATAAGAATGGCATTTGGGGCCCACTTGAACATGCACAGCACACAAGTGTGCTGTGAGTCAGTGAGTGGCTCGGTTTTGAAGGGTGACCGGATTGTAGTGGGGAGAGGAAGGTAAGGGGTTATGGGAGAGGGATTTGATTAGTAGGAGTTAGTGTTTTAGAGAGTGGGGAGATGAAGAGTGAGGAGTTAGGGGAGTTATGAAATATGAAGAGGTGAGAATTAAAAAGAGAATTAAAATGAGAAGTTATTAGGTGGGAGATTTTGCAATATAGTCCCTAGCATTATCCTATAAATAGCACCCTACCCCTTTTCATTTCACACACAAAAAATTAGAATTAAAACAAGAGAAGCAAGAGAGAAAGAAAAGAGGAAAAGAATAAAAGAAAGAGAGAAAAAGTTTGTACTTGGTGGCCATTGCTAGGAGGAGAAGATCTAGGAGGACATTGGATCTAGAAGTGGTGCTCTTTCCTTCATTAGTCAAGTTTCAATTGAGGTGGGTGATCTTTGTGCTTTCTAGTTCATAGTTGAGCATGCTAAATTTTGATAAATGAATAAAGTAGATTAATGCGATGTGATGAATAAAGATATTTCATGCTATGTTGACAAATAGATTAGCATTGTGTTAATTAGTGATCCTATACTTTCTAATTGTAGGGGTTGCATGCCTAAATAGTAGTAGAGTTTTGATATGAAAGTTAGAAGATAAATTCATGTTTTCATATATGTTAAGTGATAGAAATGTTAACAATTGTTTAAAGAGCAAAGTATTTGTCTTGTTGCTTACAAATGAGAAGAGAAATTTGTAGTTTGCATGCTAATGTACACATATAAAAAAAACTAGTAATTTTAGAAATATTTTGAAGAGAATTTTCTTTTAAAAAGAAGTGTTTGTAAAATAAAATGAGCATGCATAGATTACAAATAATTTGTTGCAAGAGAACACAAATCTTCTAGTTGATTAAAATGAATGATTTTGAAATTAGATCTATTATCAAATATGAAATTTTTATAATCCATAAGTTTCTGTTGGTAATAAATCTCAGTTTATAATAATCACTTGTAGACTAATGGAAGTTTTGATTAAAAGAGAAAAACTAAAAGTTTTATGAAAAATGATGAAACATCATAAAATTGGAATAAAACCCACTCGAATTCTCTATAAGTTGATGTGCGTACTTGGCCTATTGGTTTGGCCTTGCGTTGCTTCTTGGTCAGGCCAGATTCGAAACTTGATGGTTGTAACTTATATTTTGGGTTTTATTTAAATGAAACCGATAATGAAAAGTTTGCATTTGACTATTTCGGTAGGACTCTTTGACAGTAAAGTCCACATGGACTATTGGCTAGTGGAGGGGGTTGGTTGCTTACTGGTCTTGGGTTGGGTTCGAAACCTTTGGCCACTCTTTTAAAATATTTTTGTGTTTTATGTTAAGGGTAAAAAGAAAATAATTCCCGAAACTGATCCACCGTGGAAAATATTTACCCGACTGGTCCACTTTTGAAAATATTTACCAATGTTAGTCCACAACTGGTCCACTCTCGAAAATATTTGGCTTATGTACCCAAGCAAACTGTAGCAAACTAGTTGTTCGGCTACTTGTGCATTGTATAATGTAGTCTTCATATTTACTACAAGGTTTATATGTTTTAAGAAGAAATGTAAAGTATTACTTTTGTGAAGTGATTTTCTTGAAGAGAATTTTACTCTTATTTGTTCGAAGAATATTCTAAGTAAAGTGAGACATTATAATGGCTTGATTTTATTATGAAATCTCATGTGATAGAATTGTGTTCTTAAAAGAAATTATTCCTTTGCTTATAAAGAATGTGAACGGATGACTAGATAATGAATAATGATGAGACTATGATTACTTGTGATTAAGTTGAAAGAAGAAATTATATAAGTTTAAGACATGATTATTAAAGGGTGTGAATACCCATGCTTCTTGTACATGAAAGTTTATGACTTAGAGTTAGTAATACCTCGATACCGGCGTTATTGAAAGAAAAGATTTGAGAAATGATTTGGAGATATGGCTAAGGAGCTATCTCGTATTTGTTGATTAAGTCCGGTGGGAGGTGAGACTAATTCTTTGAATGGAAATTATTCATGTCTTGAATTTAAGAAAGTTTAGGCACATAAGTGAAGATGTAGTAAACTTAGGGAAACGTAAGTGGGGTGCTCTATATAGTTGTTGGTGGACTCCAAGACTATAGACCCAGTTGGTGGACTGAGGTTGCCCTGTGAGAGACGGATTATTATATTTTAGTCCGGGACTATGAGGACGGGTCAGCGGTGGACTCCGGGATCTTGAGTAGTCGGACGGATGGATTTTTGTGTTTACCGTCTCCAATGTATATATATATATATACTGGGCTAGAGGGTCACATACGGGACGGTTCGTACGATGTGGAATCTGTTATAACAGCTGTTGGTGGACTCCAAGGCTGGGATTCACATTCGTGGAATAGTCTGAACTTTGTTTTGCTACCGGGTAGTTTTCATGGCGAGGGATCGAGCCCTGTATTGTGGAGTACGTAGGCGCTTGCCCTCGGACCTATGTAGTATGGGATGCATAGAATCCGAACAAGTGTGCATTAGTGTCATCCTAGTGTAGAATCGTGTGCATTAGGCATTAAGGCATGACATACACTTATATTTAGAATAATCACTTTTGACACTTTATATGTTCATTCAATCTTTTTGTGATTTGTTAAAGTATGAGATCGTTATACTATTCCCGGCATAGAGAGGATAGCCGTGTATAACATTTCGTCAGTTGTGAATAACTGACGTGCCCACAGATTGACATGCAGGTAAAGGACCATTCATGGAGCTATAAAGTGGATATGCTGATGCTGTTTTATTTTAAAGATGTTGTAAATATTTTATTATAAATTTCATTCTTCCGCTGTGTAAAACCAAGTTGTAATTGAACTCTGATGTACTATTGAAAAAGTTTCAAATTCCTTGTAAAATTGTACGAAGTGAAGTAAAGATCCTGTGAAATTCCGAGTTTGTCCTTATTCGAAATTCGGGGTGTTACAGATGGTATCAGAGCATGCTTCACAAGTAGTACAAGTTTATAAGGAACGATAAAAAGTGACCATAGTAGTGGACAATATAGGTAAGTGTACTCGGAAGAGGGCCCGTGTTTCTCATAATTTCAAGTTATATGGAACTAAGTGTCACGTAGAACTAAGTGCCACATTAGGGATTGACGGGGGCCACCTCTAGAATCCATTACATGATTATAAGTTATATGGAACTAAGTGCCACGTCAGGAATTGACGGGGGCCACCTCTAGAATCCATTACCAATTACATGACATGATATGATTCTCGTTTACATGATACCTGAGCACACGACCCTATAGAATCCACCACTAAGTCTAAATACAAACTTGTTTGAATGTAGCAACCATGTAGTAAAAGGATGGATGCATGAACTGCTACCTAGACAGTAATAATACAAGACTTGAACATGATCACTTGACACTTGATACTTGATTACTTGTACATGATACATGATACTTGATACTTGATCATTGACACTTGTTACCTGTACTTAATACTTGATTACTTGATTACTTGTTTACATGCCACTTGTTTCATGATGTCTTGTTTATGATCCTGTTTACATATTGCATTTATCTTATTACATGATTCTTAACTCCATGATATTTTCCTGCTTCTTGTTCCGTTTATACTTGTCCCGTTAGCTTGTACCTCTTGCGGCCCGTGACTTGCATTAACGGGTATCTTCTTGTTTTTTTCTTTTGTGATAATGTACTTGCAGGCTCGGATAGAGAATTAACCGAAGGTGTTACTGATCAAGTATTTTAGTCTTGTTAATTATCATGTTATCTTTAGTTCATATTTTATTCATGCTACTCTTTATTGTATTCCGGGCGTGTTTGACCCGTAACTATATTTTTATTTCCAGCTGTAGGTTATGTTATGAACTATGTCATGTACTTTTGTTATCCTATTGTAATTTTGCATGCCTACGTGGTTTTGTTGTTATCTTGTTGTTAAGTTATCTGTACAGCTTATGAATGGTGTATTCGCATCATTCGCTGGACCTCAGTCACGTGCTCGTATTCCCGTATTTTGGAAAGCGGGGCGTGACACCCACTCTCAGATGAACTACTCTGATCCTTTCTTCTTTGACTGCTCTTAGATCTCCCACGTCTCTTCTCAACGTACATGGTGGAATCTCTAGAAGATGATGATGGATATCTCCCGTTTCTCACCCTTCTCACTTCCTCGTTCAGAATGCTACTCACCACATCCTGTAGAGTCGTCAAATCTGTCATAATGTATGTAATAGTCTATTTCACCATACCATAACTATCGGGCAAAATAGATACAAGTGACAATGACTGCCCCCTCTCTAAAAACTTCAAACCTGTAGCTTTTATCTGGTTGTAAACCATACAGTAATTGTTCACATGCTCTGCTACTGAACCCCCTTCCTTCAACTTCATATTAACCAATTTCTTCATATGAAGAATTTGATTAGATGCCATACATATCCATGAGAATCTCCATAGCCTCCTTTGTGGTCTTTGCCTTCGAGATATGAAATAACGCCTTCCTACTCAGCCCCAACTGAATTTGCCCCAGCGCCTTCTGATCCAAACGATTCCAATCCGCCGATACCTTCACATCATTGTCTGTACCTACCGGCTTCTTATCAAACAACGGACCATCAAGATCTTTCTGACGAAGATACGCTATCATCTGAATCTTCTACATCGCGAAGTCACTCCCATCGAATCTCTCGATCTTCATCCTGTTATTGGCCATCTCGAACCAACTGCTCTGATACCACTTGTCGGAGGATCTACCCTACAACTCGTAGTGCTAATAGCGGAAACACACCACAAGCAATAGAAACTCCCAAGACTTAGATGAACCAAGAACAAGCCACCACAATATATACAAGATCTCACAAGAACACAATTAATATGCAGAGATAACCAATACTTCTTATTCCCCAAGATATACAAAGATTATAAAGAGATTACAACTCTCAATCTCTCTCTCTCCCCTTTGAAACACTCGGCACAATCCCCTCTTGAAGTTGAACAATGATAACAGCTCACCTCTTGATTACACAATTTGATCTATTCAGATTACTAAACCCTAGAGTTTACGGACATATATATAGCTCCCAAGTAAACCCTAAAAGATAAACACAAATCTAGCAATTGGGCCTTTAAACTTGTAAGCCCAAAAACAATCAGCTGCCGAAGTCGGTCGACCGCACCCCCAAGGTCGGTCGAGCGCAACGTGTAAGTCCAGACTCGAGAGCTGACCGGTCAACTGCACCCCCAAAGTCAGTCGATCGTCCTCTCCTCTGTTGGACCTTTACACTCGAAGAACTCTCAGCAGACTAGGTCGATCGACCGCAACTCTCCAGGCTACATTCTTCTACTCGCTGCTTGTCTTCTCTTGCTTTTTTGTCTCATCCTCTTCTTCTCCAACTTCAAGTACTCAGTGCCTACGTGTATTTGAGGCCAAACACTAACACAAATTCCCCCTCAAATTGCATTAGAGACCTTCCTTTGCATTTATGACCTCTCAACCATTTCTCATCAAACTTGAAGCATAGATTCTTAGCTCTCTTCTTAGCTAGCATTTGATCGAATTGGGTTGGTTTGGGGTTTTCAGTTACAGTGCTTTTACTTTTTTACTTCCCCTTGCAGGAGTGAACTTCACACCTGTAGGATTGAACTGCACACCTTGGCCCTGACTGAAGTTTCCTGGTTTGGGAGGGGTAGCGGGGACCTTAGCAACTTTTCGTTGGCACATGAGGATGGTTTCTATAGCTTGAGCTTTTATGTATGCAGCTGTAATAGTGAGGGGGTGTTTGAGTATGACTTTTTGTTGGATCTTTTTCTTTTACCTGGATATGAGGCAATCAACTAGCATTGGCATAGTCAATGACCTACTCAAGTGGCTGTATTTGATGAACTCCTTGTGAAACTCTTGCACAATGCCCGTTTGGCTCAGCTTGAGCAATGTTGCAGTAGGAATCGAGCAGCTCAGCAGGTCCAAACTGATGCAACATATCCCTCTTCAAAGTTTCCTAACACACCTCCAATCCATACTGCATTTTAAACCATCTCCATCATACTAATGCATCATCCCTGAAATAATATACAATAAAGTCCACCTCATGCTTTTCATCTATTCTTTGAGTATCAAAATGATGTTCAAAATGAAAAAACCAGTTGCTAACATCTCCATTGCTATCAAACACATGGATCTCTAACTTAGTGTGCCTCAGGAAAATTAATTGATACCTGTCATAGTCTTCTTCTACAATAATGCCCTATCATCTGCTCTGTCCCATCGTCTCCTTGGGCTCATCGGTTGAAAGGGTGTCGTGGGTGGTGAGGGAGGTCTAGGGGGACCCATAGCCCCTCCTACTTGGGCATTCTTAGATCTGGCTGGCGTCCGCTCAATCAATGGTACTAACCTCTATAACAAGGTTTGGATCTCATTAACCTGAGTTTGCATACGGTTGTTTTGGGTTTGGACTCCAGTGATTAGGGTTTGAACAATAGTAGTGAAGCTTTCCAACGACACTCAATCTCATCCATTCTCTTCTCCAAATCAGTCGACTGTTGACGATTAATACCCCTAGGAAGTCGACAAGCTTATTGATCCGAGTCTAGACTCAAGGATCGGCGAGCTCTTGATTAGATTCAACGTTGTCGATGCCATAACGATATGCTCTGATACCATTAATATAACTCCAGGATTGGAATGCGTAGATATCGACATGATTCTTCTACAATCAACTCATACAAGGGCAAGAACAAGAACAAACTTGGGAAGCAAGGAAAAGGGAAAGGAAAAATAAAAGAAAACTTAATTCATAAAATCATTCATAATGAAAACCAGAGGAATTACAAATGACTAGTTATATAGCCATGGCCTAGTAGTGCACATTGCACGGGCTACTACAGTACTAACCACCTCTACAGTAATACCTACCCCTCCAACCTTACCTTCTAGGCAGCCACATGGCGCGTGCGCTACCCGTGAAGTGTGAAGTGTAAGGGGAGGGATTTAATTGCAAAACTAGTAGGGTTATTTGCAGAAAAGTTCTAAAAAGAAAGAAAATCTCCTAGGGACTGATATGTGAGCTATAGAGACTGATACACAAATTAGAAAGGCTGAGATACAGATTGCTAGACTATATTAGAGAGAAGGTCAGACTCGCCGTAGAGGATGACAATTTGGGATTCGCCGATTTGGAGATTTGAGATTTAGGGATTTTGATAATAATGAGGGGTTTGGGTTGGGGAGAATATGTTTTATACTTGGATATATATATATAAAATTTTGAGGAAATCCGTATCCGATCCACTTTTTTGAAGAATATCGGATCTGAATTTTTTTTGAATTTGGATATTCGTATCCGTCCGAATATGGATTTTTCATATTCGTATCTACAAAAATTTTGAATTCGGATACGGATCGAATCGAATAGAATATATCCTTATCCGAGAGCATCATAACTCTTGTATCTTCTTTAGTTGAATAATATCTCAGTTTTTTCTTCCCTGATTAGATTTGCTGAACTGAGACAAACTTGTGTACTTTTGTGCTTGGTATGGTCTACGTTGTTTGGTTCGATGTTTGGTTCAGTTCATTATGATTAGTTGTCGCATATCTCAGCGCCTAAAGACTTGCTATGCTGATTGGATTGCTCTGCATGTCTATGAATATATGAACTATTTGAACTACTAATAGCTAGTAACTGACAAATTGAAATTTTCAGGGTAACATCAAGAACTCTAATTTTGCAATTGTTCGTCGATTGCAATAGTAACTACATATGCTTCTTTCTCCTCTGCTATTACCGGTCCGCATAAACTTTTATTGCGTGAACCTCGCGAAAACTGTTCTTTATTAAATCGTTTGACAAAGATGCGTAGATTCATCACCGAGCAATATCTTGAATGGTACAAGAGTACAAAATTGTTGCTAGGTTTGACACAATGGGTTCGAGGACTATGCATCTCCAAAACTCGAAAACTCAAAAACATGAGTAGACTCATCATACATAACGTATAAGTAAAGGAGAGTATCAAAGAACAAACAGAGAACCAAAAAGAAAAGAAGAACAATGCTATCTTTTTATGCATATAGCTTTAGAAGTTCATCTTTGAATTTGGTCTTCAGTTGCTCCCTCTTTATCTTGAGGGCAGGAGTTACCAGTCCTAATTCGGGAGTCCATGGTTCTGGCATCAATGCGACTTTTGCAGGGATCTCAAACTTGTCGAGCTTCGCTGCTTTTGCCACCTACACATTGTAAATACCAAATTACACATGATCTTAGGGGTCAATATGGTAGAACTCATCCTAGGAATTAGTAGGAACAAGAAATAGTACTTTATTTGTCATGCACACTAACCTTGTTAAGTGACTGCTGGACTTCTTCGATAACTTGGTTTTTTTGGCAAAGTTCGGAGAAATCATTGTATTGAATCCCGACATTCTTAGCCCAGGCTTCTACAGCACGGCGTGAAGGCACAACCAGGGCAACACAGTAACTATGAAAGGGGTCGGCATACACCATAATGTTGTCTACATAATTGCTTGATGTTAGTGCTGCCTCAACCTGTAGAAATAAAATTTCCTGATTGAATCACTCATTTGAGATTCAACTAAATGAACTACGACGTAAGCTTAGTCCTGCGATGACCAGGAGCAAAGCCATCGATTTATATGAAAGATATCGAGCCATCGAAACGTCTATAAGAAAATTATACAATCAATATATTTTACCAAATCACAAAGCATAACAAAAACAATGCATACCTTTGCGAGAGATATGTATTCTCCATGTTGAAGTTTCACGATATCCTTCTTTCTATCAATGATCTCGAGACAACCATCAGGATGAAACTGTCCAACATCCCCTGTGTAAAACCATCTAATTCCGCGTTCATCCACCTGATGCAGTGCCCAATTAAAAAAAAAAGTTAACTCCAAATATTAGCACATATTTGAAATGAAACTGGATGAAAGATCTTACTTTATAAACCTCATTG
Organism: Hemerocallis citrina; assembly: GCA_017893485.1. Taxonomy (NCBI): domain Eukaryota; kingdom Viridiplantae; phylum Streptophyta; class Magnoliopsida; order Asparagales; family Asphodelaceae; genus Hemerocallis; species Hemerocallis citrina. The sequence goes on along the minus strand of CM030361.1, from coordinate 108,936,357 downwards.
GTCTTTGCCTCATTCTTAAAGTACCCCTTAGTTACACTGGAACCGCCAACTACAACTTCACCACGAGGCATTGGGTTATCTGAAATGGTATAGCCACCTTCGTCCCAAGACACGAGCTGTAATAAAGATAGGTTAGTCGATATATATATATTATTTACCAGAAACACAGTTATTTTTTATCTCAAATATCCCTTTCCAAAGTTGTGACGAAGGTTAAGGAACTTTATATTAAATCATTATATCATAGAGATCTTTCAGTACCTTAATATAACAGCATGGAAGAGGTGGACCAACACGACCTACACTCCTATCATCGCTCTCAGTGAAAGCGGCACCAGCACATGTTTCAGTTAATCCATATCCCTGACCTACTGGAGCCCTGAAGATTACAAACATGCACAGGTTATATTCAATGAAGGGGATATCGCACCTAAACAAAAAAAAATTTGTTTTTTTTTGTTTTTGGTTTTTTTGGTTTTTTTTTGTTTTGAGTAACAAGATGGCTAACCCCAGGCATATATTGATGAATCTCTGAGTATCTGCAGATAAAGGAGCTCCACCACAAAGGATGAAACGCATATTTCCTCCAAGTACTTGGCGTATCGGTTTAAAAATGGTGGAGTCCCATATAACCTTTTCTAGACCCCAGGCTCCAAGCCAGCTCCCTTCAATTGCGGAGAGCCGACGTCTATATACAACACTGAAAAGCTTTTTGGATATCCCACCTTTCTCCTCAATCTACAGAAACGAAAATAGAACTTGATGTACTCTCAAAGAACATGAATTGTGTGTTGAATCATTAAGATCAGGTTAGTGTAGAACTTCAAACCTTCTTCATAACTCCATCTTGGACACGGTCTAGAATTGCAGGAACTGCTGCCATAAGAGTGGGCTTTAACATAGAGGCATCACCTTTTGTTCCTCTTTTGATCCTATTTGATGTGTCTGTTAACGTCAGTGTTGATCCGTACCCTATTGCACACCCTGCACACAACATTACAGCCTAGACAAAGGACCAATTTTTATTAAGAGCATAACCTACATTTGTACTCAAAGTTGTAATAAGTGGGGAAAGAAGCAGTTGAGGTTTTGCTAACCTCAGCTGCTAGTTCAAGAACATGAGCTAGGGGCAAGTAGGCCAAGTAGATATCGCCACATCCGATCATTGGAATAATGGTGGTGACAGCTGCTGCAGTAGCCACAATGTTTCCATGACTGATCATGACCCCCTATCACGGTAAAATGCAGCAAGTTAGAACTAAGCAACTTTCACAAGGAAAGAAAAACTTAGCCTTAATTCCCATCAAGATATTTTCATCTTCTAGTCACCATGGTCCATAAATCATCATAGTTCAATAAATTTCAGTTTCAGTTTTGTTTTTTATTTACGTACTTGAATGTCAGAGGGTTAACGATAAAGTAGTATCACAATTACTACTAGAAACAATATGGCATACTATCTAAGTTTTCAAAAGATTACAGGTCATAGCAATGCTTCTGCGATCAATATATAAAATGTAGAAAAGAGCAAACCTTAGGGAGGCCAGTACTTCCACTTGTATACATGATGACGGCAACATCAGTTTTTGAAGGTAATATAGGTTGAGCAGGATTCTCTTTTCCGAGTCTTTCAACTTCAGTAAATGGCAACACCGTCAAATTGTTCATGTCATTTGCTATTTCAGAGTCATGGGGTTCATCTTCAAAATAGATAACATTCCTTAAACTCTCTATGCTTGAACTGATAGCTTGTAGTTTCTTTAACTGCTTTGAATCGCAGAAGAGTGTCGATACATGTGTCTGCACAAGAAGCAAACAGTATCAGATGAATTCATAGAACTTTATCATTCGATGCCAATAATTCACACAATTTTAAATGCCCGACTGAAACCATGTAAACTGCAACCTTAATCTGTATTCCTTTCATATTCGAGGGAGGATCAGGTGCAGTAACAATGATTATATATTTCACTATGGTGACAGGAATATTCAATTTCTCAACTTTCAAAAATGTTGCGATGTAGATGCCAAGTAACATGGAAAATATATTTGCTTATGACCATTCATGCTAAATATTCTAAAATAGGTAAATCAAAACAAGTTCCTTCAAGGCATTGTAAAACACAAGAGAAAAGGAGCGGCTCTTGTTCCTGACATGTTATATAGTCAAGGGTGATATGTATGAAAGAAGAAGTTGTAGCGGAGTTACTGACCTCATTAAGTGAGTGTATCAGCCCATCCTCGCCAAGAGATGGATAGATAGTTACAATTGTTATGTTTCGACGGAAGCATCCTTGAAGAGCAATAAACCACTCGGCCCTTGTCTCTGCAAAAATTGCAGCACGATTTTCCGAACCATGGCCTAATTTAGCAAGGCCAGAAGCAAAATTACAAGCCCGATCAAATACTTCTTCATAAGTTTGCCATTCATATTCCCCCAGATGTAACTTCTCAAATTTCCTCCCGCCGCCACCTTCCACAAATTCCCTCGAAATCAGCTTTCGCATTCCAAGAAAACGAGCCCCTGAATGCTTTTCGGAGGACTGCTCAAAAAGAGCTGCCATTGTTGTCGCACCATCCCAGGGAACTTCGACTAATTTGGAGAATCTGTTATTCCTCATTGTAATACCAGGCTCGCCTCCTACATCTACTTTTACTGCTCTTTGCTTACTCCTCTTCTTCTTATTTGTATATACTGCGGAAACTACCAAAGGTAGAACGAGAGAAATGATTACAGCACCTATAATGCCGCAAAATCCAGATTCTTTCTCAAACCATAGGTAGATTTTACAGACTCTTTCCAGAAATGGCATGTTTATATGGCCTCCCTCAGCAACATCCACATCCATGATACCTGCTTGCGTAATTTATATTAGTATGCTACTCCATGAATTAGCCGATATCTACAAAGTTAAACTTTTTGGTGTAAGTGGTGAATTTGGAGACTTTCACGTAATTGCATGCTTGACTGAAACCAAATCTTTAAACTGTAGATGGGAAAACGATAATAGTAATTGTGATTGTACCAATTTGCATTGCTTTTAAGTTTTAACCATTAGAAATCATGACAAAACATGTATAGAGAGTGTTGAAATATAGCAATTGTATATTCTGTTTCCTAATATATAGGAAACAGATTCCCCAAATCTCTCATCTCCCCAATCTTCTCTCAATCTCTTTTCTTCTTCCCCAAGAATGTAATTCTATATATAGATGTATACAGCAAAGGAAAAATAATAAGATTAATAATTATTTGCCCCAAATCGACTTGTCAACATGGTATCAGAGCCTAATCAGATCTAGGCCAAGTGAAGAAGAAGAAGAGGAGGCTGATCACCTCCATCTTGATGTGATCCTGTTGTTGATCCCGTCACTGATCTCTGACTCCGATCCCGTCAGCTCCCGTCGCCGCCCTTCGCCTCACCCAGATCCCGAAGCCCCTTGCTGTCCTTTCTGATCCTCGACAGCTGTGCCCCAACCGCCGTCTGCCATTCCACCATCAGCCGTCGCTCGACTTGCTGTTCTACAGTACCACTCGTTGTGTTATTGTAGCGTCGTCTTCCTCAACAAATTGTCTACCCCAACTTGCTGTTCTTCAATCCTGGCCGCTCCCAGCGTCCTTCGGTGACCCTCCCTTCAACGACCTTCCCAATCGTCGACACCTTCGCTGACGCCCCCGATCGCCTACTAGCGCCACACAGCAGATCGAACCCCCCTCCCCGATCTCCTCCCTTCCGTTTTTTCGTCGACATCTGAGCAGCCAAGCTCCGAACGCCCTCTACCAATCGACGCCGCCAGTCGCCGCATCACCGGTCGCTGCCTACCCCGCCTTCGCACCTGTCATCGACGTCGGCCAGAACCCATCGCTGCTGATCTCTGTGCACTGTCGTTGTTGTCTCTTCAGATCTGTTACTGTTCTTGTGCTGTCCCTCCTGCTAACAACTTGTTCTCCTTGTTGTGTTGCTATGGAACAATATCCATATAAGTCAAAAAGGTGCACTCATTGTGGCAAGATCGGCCACAGGAAAACTCGTTGTTATAAGATTATCGGCTATTCGGAGATATGGGATCATAGCAAGGATATTCGGGAGAACACTTGCAATCAACTCACTGTCGCAGGTGGAGTTGCTGATCGTGCTACTGCGGGTAATAATGGTAAGGTTTTTAATATTTCTGGCTCTGTTATGAATAATGCATGGATAATTGACTCGGGTGCTACCGACCATATGACTTTTGATTCTAGACAAGTTCAAAATTTTCAACCTTCTACCAAATCAACTGTGTCCACTGCCAATGGTGATCCTGCCACTATTACTGACGAGGGTACCATACACCTCACAAACAACCTAACCTTAGATACTGCCCTAGTTGTGCCATCCTTGAATTTCAACCTATTATCTGTTGCCAAAATAACCACTGCCTTACATTGTATTGTAGTTTTTTGGCCTTCACATTGTGTGTTTAAGGATATTCGGACTCGCAAGACGATTGGTTATGGGGTTAGACACGGGAAGCTCTATTACCTAGATTTAGAATCTGAATGTTCGAGCAAGTTAACTCAAGCTCTAAGTGTGGAAGGATCCGAAGATGAGAAGAAGAAATCAGATATTTGGCTATGGCATCGACGTCTAGGGCATGCCTCCTTTGGTTATTTGAAAAAATTATTTCCAAGTTTATTTTTGAAGTTGGATATATCTGCATTTCGGTGTGATGTGTGTGAACTCACAAAAGGTCATCGTGTTTCTTTTCCTCCAAGTCCAAGTCGAAGCTCCCTTCCTTTTATGATTATTCATTCTGATGTTTGGGGTCCATCCAAAAACACTACATTTGGAGGAGCCAAATGGTTTGTGATTTTTATTGATGACTGTACTCGTATGACCTGGATTTGTTTGATGAAGTCGAAAAGTGAAGTTAGTGGTTTGTTTCAGAAATTTCACAAACATGTTATGATTCAGTATAATTCACAGATTCAAGTTCTTCGGAGTGATAATGGCGGAGAGTACCTGAGTTCAAATCTGCAACAATATTTGGTGGAACACGGAATTGTTCATCAGACTACATGCTCGTATACACCTCAACAGAATGGGATTGCAGAAAGGAAAAATAGACACTTGCTCGAAGTGGTCCGTGCTTCTCTCATCCATAGAAATATGCCACTCATTTATTGGGGAGAAGCCCTTGCTTCTGCTGCATACTTAATCAACCGAGTTCCTTCAAAAATCCTAAACTTCCTCACACCATTTCAAGCATTAACTGAAGCTGTGAATGCACCAAAAGTTGTCAACTTGCCACCTCGTGTGTTTGGGTGTATTGCATTTGTTCATCTTCATCAACATGAACGCAATAAGTTAACTCCTCGAGCTGTCCGTTGTGTTTTCGTGGGATATGCACAGAATAAGAAAGGGTATCGGTACTATCACCCACCAACTCAAAAGATGTTTGTGACTATGGATGTGGTGTTCCATGAAGATGAGATGTATTTTTCCTCTGAGGTTGAACTTCAGGGGGAGTACCGAAGTGAAGTTCAAACTCTTGCCTATGATGAAGTGGTTACTATTCAAACTGAACAATCAGATATAAGGGGAGAAAATCAGGATATAAGTAATGACGATCACTCGAATGAAGACTTGTTGGTTGGGGAAGAAAATTTCCACGAAGATCTGCAGTCAGTGCCGAACCTCCATGAAGATGAGCCATCTCCACCACCAGCACCATCTGAACCATCTCCACCACCAGTACCATCAGATCTATCTCTACTCCCAGCAGAACCCCAAAACCAATCGTCATCGCTGTCCAAAGCTCCAAGAAGAGAACTTCCAAACCGTACTACTAGAGGTATCCCAAAACCCACTTACGAGCCTAATCCCACTAGTAAAGCCAAATATCCCATGAGTCATTATGTGTCCACTCACCGATTGTCTGAATCCAATAAGTCATTTGTGGATCAATTATCTGCTGTATCTATTCCTAACAGTGTGCAGGAAGCCTTAGCCGATCCAAGGTGGAAAGCAGCTATGGATGAGGAGATGAAGTCCTTGAAGAAGAATAAGACTTGGGAGATAGTCGAGCTGCCAGCAGGGAAGAAGCCAGTAGAATGCAGACGGATTTATACAGTGAAATATAAATCGGATGGTTCGATAGAGCGGTACAAGGCAAGACTGGTTTCCAAAGGGTACACTCAAACTTATAGAATTGATTATGATGAAACATTTGCACCTGTGGCAAAGTTCAACACTATTCGGGTTCTACTGTCACTTGCTGCAAATCTTGACTGGCCGTTGGAGCAATTTGATATGAAGAATGCATTTTTGCATGGAGAATTGACAAATGAAGTCTATATGGATCTTCCACCAGGGTCGAACAGACCAGTCCAACACAGCAACAAAGTATGTCGCCTGAGAAAGCATTGTATGTATTGAAGCAGTCGCCAAGAGTTTGGTTTGGGAGATTTACAAAATCAATGAGGACATTCGGATACGATCAGAGTAATTCTGATCATACTCTATTCCTAAAAAGGAAAGAAGGTAAAATTACTGCTCTCATTATTTATGTTGATGATATGATAGTAACTGGAGATGATCCTGAGGAGATGAAGGCATTAAAGAACTACTTGTCACAAGCGTTCGAAATGAAAGATCTTGGTCCTTTGAGATACTTCCATGGTATTGAAGTTTCTCGCTCAAGAAAGGGGATATTTCTTTCTTAAAGAAAATATGCCCTCGACTTATTGAAGGAAACTGGAATGTCCGCCTGTCAACCGATTAGTACACCATTGGAAGAAGGACTAAAACTATGCAACGAAGCTGATCAAGTACCTTGTGATAAGGAAAGATATCAGATATTGGTTGGACGACTAATGTATCTTGCACATACACGGCCAGATTTGTCATATGCTTTAAGTGTGATAAGTCAGTTTATGCATGCACCTCGGGAACAACATATTGACACAGTAATGAGAATTATGAGATACATTAAGTCAGCCCCAGGAAAAGGAGTTTTATTTGCGAAACATGGTCACTTGAAGGTTGAGGCATATACTGATGCTAATTGGGCAGGATCTACAATTGATAGGCACTCCACTTCAGGATATTTCACCTTTGTTGGTGGAAATTTAGTTATATGGAGGAGCAAGAAGCAAAATATTATTGCACGCTCTAGTGCAGAGGCTGAGTATCGCGGAGTAGCTTTGAGTATAACAGAAGCTTTATGGTTGAAACTCCTATTGCAGGACTTAGGCTATGGTCCAAAGAAACCTATGAAGGTGTATTGTGACAGTCAAGCGGCATGTGATATTGCGGCTAATCCAGTTCAGCATGATAGGACGAAACATGTAGAGGTGGACAGATTCTTCATCAAATAAAAATTAGATGAGAAAGTTATTGAGATATCCAAAGTGAAGTCAGAAGATCAACTCGCAGATATCCTAACCAAGGCTGTTTCGACTCGGCTATTCTTGAAATTTGTTGACAAGTTGGGCATGAAGTCAGAAGATCAACTCGCAGATATCCTAACCAAGGCTGTTTCGACTCGGCTATTTTTGAAATTTGTTGACAAGTTGGGCATGTTCGATATCTATGCACCAACTTGAGGGGGAGTGTTGAAATATAGCAATTGTATATTCTGTTTCCTAATATATAGGAAACAGATTCCCCAAATTTCTCATCTCTCCAATCTTCTCTCAATCTCTTTTCTTCTTCCCCAAGAATGTAATTCTATAAATAGATGTATACAGCAAAGGAAAAATAATAAGATTAATAATTATTTTCCCCAAATTGACTTGTCAACAGAGAGACACAATCTAAAGTGGAAGCGATTTATTATTTCTACGATGGGAAACAGAAAATATTGTCGGTGGATACTAATATCTGATCAATGTATCATTGTCATTGCCATCATTATCATCTATGCCTTTTCTCATCAAAATGGTGTCCAATATGGACTACATTATTCCATGAAAGATTTGACATAATATTATGATTGACTATCACCTTAATGCAAGCCATCAACATAGGTGACCAACTCAAGGTTAAGAATAGTAAGGATATAAGTGGGGTTGGCACTAAGAATAGAATTGGTGGAAAATCATGCAATGCGAGCATACATGATGAGGAATATGGTAACATTTAGTTGTCACAACAGAAAATCTATCACATTTAATCGAACGGAATGTGTGCATCGACTTCTAGAAGCAAATTTTAGTTGCTTTTTACTCTTCCTCCTTGCATCAATCCAAAACAAACGAACAGCAATTAACATAAGCCAAAACTTGTCCATGCTGCGACGCAAAGATTAAAAGAAAACCGATACTTAAAAATTCCATTTCAAATGCATTTCGACCACGGTCACTGTTGATTTAGTTAGCTTCAGATGCCATTTTGTCAAGTCAGATATGTTATTCAAGAAAAATGTTCTTTCTCCCCAGAAAACTACGAATTCAGATAAAAATTTGAAGATTTACTACCATGGTTGAACCAATGCGCGAACTAGGTGCATGTTCTGAAGTTTATTTTATTTTCTTCTCTTAATTAAGAATTTGTTCTTGCATTAGGCTGACAACATTAATCCACATATATCTTCATTAAATCGTTTAGCAATAGCAACGCCAGTAAGGAATATTAATAGAATTCTCTAGTTAATGGAGACAAAATAAGCTTTGGATTGAGACAGTTAAGAAGCATAAGACCTCTAATATTACAATGGGAGAGTTGGGGTTGTCATTTGTAGCCTGTTATATGTCATTCAACCATTTAATCTCAACCATTCAATTTTAAATAAGAGTTATATTAACCATTCATTTACTCAAAAGTTGTTAGTTACCATAATACCCTCAAACTTTAAATTTATTTACCACATAATTATTTATAAAATTATCACTTATTTAAAATAAAAGTTGGTGCCACTAGGAACAATTTGTAAAGAGTATGTGACGAATAAAGAGAGATCTCAGGTTCCAAGCCAAATTACGCCTTAGTATATACTTTAAAAAATATATTTATTAGGACGTACAAAGTACGTGCAGATTACTGGTACCTGTAATGTAAACTTTATCCTTAGTGGTATTCTTCACACACACACAAAATTTTTAGAATCCATGAAGCAATATCTAAGGGTTATATACTTAAATAATTACATCAAACATAAATATTTTGTAAAACTATAAACAATTACCCAAAGCAATCTAAAACCATGGAATTTTCATACTTGTGATATGCGTTTTTCCCAACTCCCAAGTATTCTAAGAACACAACTAATCATGAAATTTCCATCTTCACCCAAAATAACTTTACAAACCCACATCATATATATAAGAAAACAGTAAGTAATCAACATCACTATTTCATCCCAAATAATGGAAACTTTACACAGCTCATACCAGTGAAAACCTAGCTAAGCCTAGTTCAATAGTCTTCTCATAGATTATAAAGAAATAAAAAAGAAAAATTAATTACCAAATATTTCGCTCCTCCTTCTTCTTCCTCCTCCTCTGTTTTTTGTTTAGTGTTGATGTGAAATGCTCTGCTTATTGTTTAGTTCTTTATATTATATTGCTTGAAAAGGAGAGAGTGGTATTGAAGCAATCTTTATACAAGGGAATCATCGTCACTGTACTAAAATTATATATGCTACTAATTTTGAGATATTTACTGAAATGGATCTTTTAAGAGTGACACATGTCCGGTTCGGAGCTACGTGGCATTGAAGTTGACGAGGTGGTGGGTCCTACTTCTGGAAGTGGCACGGACTTTGAGATGATCGGGAATTTAATGAATTTTTTTTCCTTACAACTTTTTGAAAATATTGACCAAACTTACCCATTTTTAAAAGTATTTATCCAACTGACTCAATTTTGAACGCGCCAGTATAAAATACTATTGACAATAGCGATATCTGTTATTTTGATGTCGTTGTTACCAATAATGGCACCCATAAAAAAAAATTCGTTGCTGCTATTGGGAGTAACGGTATCAGCATATCCCACATTCACTTAGAAGTTTTATGACTTAAGAAAAAAATTGCAAGTGAAAATTGCTTATAACTGATGCCGCTATTCTCAATAACAAAATCATTAGCCTGATGCCGTTATTGGCAATAACGGCATCAATATAATCCACAGTGTACTTCAAATTTCGTGCAGGTGCATAACTTCAAGTCCAATTTCGACCTTGATACAACCATTATCTCTCAAAACTCTAAACATGAAAGCTATATATCTTTTTCTTGGCATTCCATATATATCATTTTGAATCATCTTAATCAGAGTTCTGATGATAAAGTTATGCTCATATTACGTAGCGATGTCGAAACTGTCCAGAAAAATTATAAATGAAAATCGCTTATAACTGATGCCGCTATTCCCAGTAACGGCATAATTAGCCTAATGCCGCTATTAGCAATAACGTCATCAGTATAATCTACAGTGTACTCCAAATATCTGGACAGTTTTAACATCGCTACGTAATCTGGGCATAACTTTATCATCCGAACTCTGATTGAGATAATTCAAAATGCTATGGAAGACTAAGACAAAGCTCTACAAATTTTATGTTTCGAGTTTTGAGAGATATTGACTACATAAAGGTAGAAAACGGGTTTAAAGTTGATGCACCTACACGAAATTTGGAGTATGCTGTGGATTGTACTGATGCCGCTATTTGCAATAGCGGCATCGGCATCAGACAAATTATGCCGTTATTGAGAATAACGTCATCAGTTTTAAGCAATTTTTTTCTCAAGTCATTAGAATTCATAAATGAATGTGATATGTATTGATGCCGTTACTTTCAATAGCGGCAACAAAAATTTTTTTACAGGTGTCGCTATTGGCAACAATGATATCAAAATAATAAGTGTCATTATTGCTAATAGCGTTTTATGCTGACATGCCCAAAATCAAATCAATTGGATAAATATTTTTGAAAGTGGGTCAGTTTGGTCGATATTTTCAAAAGGTGGGTCAGTACGGCAAAAACCGAATTTTATTTAATCTCATCATTTGATTGGGATGCCCGAAGTGAGTGGCAAGTTGAAGTTGACACCAAACTTTTTTTTTTTACTTTTACTTTTTCTATGGGTAATATTTTGATGTTTAAGTTAAATCTTTATGTAATGCTACATCTATTATCAATTTTACTATATATATTTTTTTATTATTTTAGATAGCACACTTCAATAGGTAGAAAAAAATAGAGTAGATGGAAGAACTCTCTAATAGAAGTATGCTACTTAAGATAATAAACAAAATAATAGTGAAATTGGTAGTGGATGAAGCATTACTCTAAAACCTTTTAATATAATGTTTCTTTAATATAATGGGAGAGTTGGGGTTGTCATTTGTTAACATACAAACCCGTGCGTTACACGTGCAACTCCAACTCTTCCATAATTACAATAAAAACAAATAAATAAAAAAATTTCACCTATTTAAAAGGTGCAACGCACGTGTAAAACAATTTTATAATATTCTTTTAACACTAAATATACACATATGTTGCACGTACAACTCAAATTATACTTATAAACACGTGCATTGCACGTACAAATTGTAGCTTTTTCTTCAAAATATTTTTTCCAATATCCAAAATTATTTCTTAGCACATATACCGCACGTGAAAATCTTTCAACTCTTATTAAAACGTGCATCGCACGTGAAAAATACTAATAAAGTTTCTTTAAAGTAAGAGTAGTCCTACAAATACTACCAAATTTATTACCTTTCTCTTTATTGTCTTAGGTGGCACACTATTAGTAGATGTTAATGTAGAGTTGGTGATAGAAATCTCCAATAGTAGTGTGCCACCTAATATAGTGAAGAAAAATTTAGTAGATTTGGTAGTGGTGTATCGTTACTCTTAAGGGCATGTTTGTTTACTATGAACTGAAATCCATATTTTGATAAACACTTTTTGGGATTATAAATGCCTGAAAACAGTTCATCAAAGTTCAGTTTATTTGGTTGTAAGAGTACTGTAGCACAAACAGTAAACTTCTTTATTTTGTATTTCCAATTTGTTTGACATCCTCCCCTAAATCGCCCAAATCCGGTCGCTCTCTTCCCGTTCTCCTCCCTCTTCTTTGGTTAAAGTTGTCGGCTTCGTCCAGATCTCCAAACCCTTTTCATCTTGGTTCCCCCCTTCATAGTTTTCGACTGGCCCTCTTTCCCTCCGCTTCGGCGCCGTCCACTGTGCTGCTGCCGCCGCCTTCTCTATCCTTCATTCGGGAGTCTCGACGACTCCTTAACCTCTGGCCTCTCTGCGCTCCTTGGAGGAATTTGATTCCCCCCTCCTGCTCCATCCGCTGCTTCCCCTCTTCTCCCGCTCAGGAGCTTAAGGTTCGCTCTTCCTCTCTCTCAGTGCGTTCACATCTTTCATCTCCTGGCAGCGCTCCCCAGCGGTCGTTAGTTCACTGCAGCTCCTCCATCCGCTCCGGTCCTGGTCACTCAACCGCAGGCACTCTTCCTCCACCCAGCATTTCGCCCCGTAACCCATCACTGTGAGTCACATTTTTTTTAATTTCTTGTCTTTTGGGCTGTTTTGTGGTGGGGATTCTTCCACTAGTGTGGTGTTGGATAGTCTTTGCTACTCCCATTTTCTCTCCTCTATTGAATCAAAGCTTATTCTCTTTGTTCCTTGAGGAACTAATTCCCCCTCTCCGGCACTGTGGTTCCTTCCCTAAGGGATCTATTCTAATCAACACTGCCATTTTAGTATCCTCTATCTTTCCAGTTATTATCTTCTCCTGATCTCTACAGTTCTGGTTTGTAGCTACAATTGACTTCAGTTAACATTTGAATTCAGTTAACAATTGACTTCAGGTTACTTCTCCTGATCCCCATTCTTTTTCTCTCTATTTGGAGGGTGCTGTCGCCCCTCTTTGAGCTGCGCTGGGTTGTTCTTTGGTGGTGCTGTTTTGGTGGGATTGGATCTGTACTGTAAGTGGTACCATTGTCCAGTACCTTTCCTCTGTTGGTGTATTGCTTTGAGACTATCTTGGGCTAGCTTCTACCATGAATCTCATCGAGTCTGAAGCTAGCTCTTACAGTTTAGAAACGACCCAGGATTTGAAATGGGACTTATCTTCTCCTCCGTTGGATAACATCTATCATTCTCGGTGCTTTCCCATCTTCTTTAATTCCCCTTCTCCTCGTAGGTCTGACCCTCTTCGGGTCTGCTTCAGGTGCCTCCTTCCTGGACATTTTAAACGTGAGTGTGTGAATAAAATGAAGTGCATTTTCTATGATTAGTTTGGTCACTCTCGCAGTCAATGCTTCTCTCTTCAAAAACTCCTTGGTTTTCCCAGAGGTCATCCCTTACCGGCCAAACTCCTCTCCTTTCTTAACTATCCCCTCTTAAAGCGCAAGCTTCGTGCTTGCTTGGCTAAAAAGTTCAGTAGTGAACCTGGAAAGGATCTCGACTCCTCTGTTGTTATTTCTCTACCAGCTATGAACTTCTCTACTTCTTTCTGTCCTTATTGTGATTCTCTTGCTACTTTTCAACCTCCTAATATTGCTAACCTTTTTAAGAATCGTAAGGTTTATACGAAACTTGTCTCCTACCCTCGTTTGGGTTCTTACAAGGCTCGTCCCCGTTCTAACTCAGTGACACCTTCGTTGAGTTGGAATCTGGATAAAAATTCTGGCTTGTTTAAATCCTATTTCTCTTCTCTTTCGTGGTCTCGTTGTGCGAGATGGCTCGCTCTGCACTGCCGCATTTCTGACCCCCAAGTGCATCCTGACAAGGCTATTGATTATTTTGAGGCCCCTTCTTTAGTTTATAATTCTCCTTGTACTTTGAAGATTTCTTCTCCCAAATGTTCTACGTTCTCTTTTCATTTTTCAGGATGCTTATTCTCATTGTATCAACATTTAGGGGTTCAATCTTGGCTCAATCAGCTCCTGATGGAGGTTAAACATATCCTGCACTCTTTTCCCCTTAAGTCTTCGCCGAGTCTTGATGACTCTTCTTTCCCCCGTTGTTCCTACATTACTAATTCCATCCCAATGGCCTCAGCAGTCGCTCCCGGTTTTCTCTTTACCCCTCCATGCATTATCAAAGTAGAAGCTACATCTTCAGACCTTGCGGCCATTTCGTCCCCTTCGGTGAAGGTGGCCCCTCCCCCCGTGAAGCGGAGATTCAATAAGAAAGTCTGTAACAACTTGCACATTCGAGTGAGTGCTCGTATTCTTGCGAGAAAAGCAGCTTCTGTGTCAGCTCATCAGCTTGTGCACAGTTGAGTTTCGGTTTCTCGTTGACATATCCTTGGTGTAGGCAGTCAGTTTTGCCTCCGTTGGGCTGCTAGAGTCCCCCTAGACTGCTAGTGGAGTTGGATTTCTTCGTGTGGGGAGGTTTGGCCTTCTGTTTCATGGCTCTGTCGATTTGGTCCTGATCCACTTTCGGATGCGGCCAGTTGGTTCGACTCCACTAGTTGCTTGGTTATCCTGGCTGATTGCTCCGCCCCCTTGTTTCGGTATGGTGCTTCTGTTGTTTCTCAGACCTCTGTTTTGCGGGCTTTTCAGCCATTTTTTGATTTCTTTCTTGTACTCTTCTTTCAGTTTTACAACTTGTAAAACCATTGTAATTTTGTTTGTAACTTAAATGTTTTGATTGATTTATATAATTTTTAATGGCTGGAGCCGTTTGTCTCTATCCGATATATCAAAAAAAATTGTTTGGCATAGCAAAAGTACTGTTCCGAACTGCTTTATTTTGTGTGGGGTTACGTCTTTCAAATATGGTGAAATTATCAACAAGCAAAACATTCAAACTGACTTCAAATGATGGCCAAGTGCAGTGAAACATTCAAACTGGCTGCAATTTAAATTATCCTTCAAGCATCTGTAGGATAATTGCTCGATTCTGGTTCAGTTTGTTTATATCCGTAGTATCTACAGCGAGTGAAAGTTCCAGTACATCAGTCGACTGGAGATGGGTCTCAGTCGACTGTCTAGAGAGGAGTTTCAAAGGCTAAGGATACAGCAGCAGGAGTCGACTGAATGTGGAATTAGTCGACTGTCCAGAAAGAATGACCAGTCGAGTAAGCCAGTCGACTGTCGGCGGGTCCGTACACCAGAATAGGCCCATTTCGAAAAGGCCCAGTAGTTTCCCTATAAATACACCCGTTAGGGTTTTGTGATGTGTGACGAAAAATTACAGACCTCTATTCGGTTTTTGCAGCCGTCATCTCTTGTAAAGGGTTTGTTTCACCCATTGGTGATTATTTGAAGAAGAAACCCCAACCGCCCCGTGGATGTAGGCACTTGTTTGCCGAACCACATTAAATCTGTGTGTCCTTGTGTTTATTTGTTTTTCTGTGTTTTCTCTCGCTGTTTCTCTCTTCGATTGGTTGTTTGATTCGTATTCCGCACAACAAGTGGTATCAGAGCTTTCGGTTCGACCTAGAGGGAGATGGCGAGTGATGCGGATGCAACCAAGGATGTTGTGGGATCGAGTTCGTCCAGAACAACGATTCATAACGCAAAATTTGAAGTTGAAAAATTTGATGGAACAAACAATTTCGGGATGTGCCAATGTGAGGTGTTGGATGTTCTTGTACAACAAGAACAAGATGTTGCTTTGGAGGTAGAAAAACCAAAGAATATGTCAGATGTAGATTGGAAGAAGTTGAATCGAGTTGCGTGTGGGACTATTCGGCTCTTTATCGCGAAGGCTCAGAAGTATGATTTGATGAGAGATACCATTGCTGTGGTGTTGTGGAAGAAACTCGAAGACAAATACATGAGGAAAAGTTTGGAGAATCGGCTGTATTTGAAGAAGAGGCTTTTTCGCTTCACCTATACTGAAGGTATGTCTATGAATGCTCATGTTGAATCATTTAATAAATTATTGGCTGATTTGTTAAATTTGGATGAGCAAATTAAAGATGAAGATAAAGCCCTAATTCTGTTAAATTCATTACTCGAAAGTTATGATCATTTAGCAACTACTTTAATATATGGAAAAGACACTGTTAAATATGAAGATGTTGCAAATGCTCTGTTGAATAATGAAACTAGGAGAAGGGATAAAATGGTTGATAGAGAAACTTCTGAGGCATTGATTGTAAGGGGCAGAACTGAGACCAGATCTGAGACCAAATCTGGGAATAAAGGAAACAAATCTCGTTCCAAATCGAGAGGAGTTTCAAAGGACAGAAAGATACCAGCCAAAGATGAATGTGCTTTCTGTCATGAAAGGGGGCATTGGAAAAAGGATTGTCCTAAGCTACGAAATAAGGGAAATTCGACTGCAAATGTGATTGTTGATAATGTAGATAGTGACGATGATTTTTCTTATGCACTTGCTACTAGTCCCTCACTTTATCAAGAAGTATGGTTTCTTGATACAGTAGCCTCCTATCATATGTCTTGGAAAAAGGAGTGGTTTACTTCTTTGGAGTATATGGATGGTGGGGTAGTTTTGATGGGAAATGATGCACCTTGTAAGAAGGTAGGAATCGGGAAGATAGAATTGCTAATGCACGATGGTCTTATTAGGGAGCTTTCAGATGTTTGGTATGTTCCAGATTTGAAAAAGAATTTGATTTCACTTGGTGTTTTGGAGGCCAGTGGAATGAAATTTGCTAGTGAAGGTGGCATTCTGAAGGTGACTAACGGAGCACTTGTGGTGATGAAAGGGCAAAGAAAAAGGAACTTGTTTTTCTTGCAGGGAAAAACATATTTGGGTCAGGCTGCCAGTGTAACTGAAAGGCCTAAACAGGTTGTTCCCGACTCTACTAGGTTGTGGCATATGCGACTCGGGCATGCAGGAGAAAAGGCCTTGCAGGGGCTTGTGAAGCAAGGATTGCTTAAAGATGCTAAAGGGTGCAAGTTGGAATTTTGTGAACATTGTGTTTTGGGTAAGCAAACTAGGGTGAAATTTGGTACAGCTGTACATCAGACAAAGGGTATCCTCGATTATGTGCACACAGATGTTTGGGGCCCTACTCAGACACCTTCTATAAGTGGTAGACACTGGTTTGTTACATTTGTTGATGACTACTCCAGACGAGTTTGGGTATATACCATGAAACACAAAGATGAAGTTTTGACATTGTTCACAAGTTGGAAGAAGAAAGTTGAAAACCAGACTGGAAGGAAGATTAAGGTTCTGAGATCAGATAATGGAGGGGAATACAATAACGATCCGTTTCTGAAATTGTGTGAAGATGAAGGGAGCCAGAGGCACTTCACAGTTAGGAAGACTCCACAGCAAAATGGGGTTGCAGAAAGGATGAACAGAACCTTACTTGAGAAGGTGAGATGTATGCTAGCACAGTCTGGATTGAAGAAGACATTTTAGGCAGAAGCTGTTATATATGCAAGCCACATTGTCAACCATTTACCATCAGCAGCACTTGAAGGCAAAACACCTATTGAGGTATGGAGTGGTAAACCTGCATCTGATTATAGTTTATTGCATATATTTGGTTGTCCTGCTTATTTTCATGTAACTGAAACTAAACTTGATGCAAGAGCCAAAAAGGCTATATTTGTTGGTTTTAGTACTGGTGTCAAAGGTTACAGGTTGTGGTGCCCAGAACAGAAAAAGTTAGTAATCGGCAGGGATGTCACCTTTGATGAGACCAGCATGATCAGCTCGGGACAGTCGACTGGTCCTCATATACAGTCGACTGGTGATCCTGATCAAGAGAAGCAGAAGATTAGCTCGGGACAGTCGACTGGTAGATGCTCTCAGTCGACTGGTGCGAGAGTTCTCCAACAGGTGGAGTTAGAAAAGCGTTCAGTTGGAAATTCTACTCCTGTCCAAAATGAAGATGATGTGGTTGATACTGAGGATGAGGAAGAAGTTCCTATCCAAGACCCTCCCCAGCAGGAAGAATCAATTGCAGCAAGAAGGCAAAGAAGAGATATCAAACGACCATCTCGCTTTACAGAAACAGTTGCATTTGCCCTTCCCATTGTTGATGATGAAGTTCCCTCCAACTTCAAAGAAGCTACTAGAAGTTCTGAAAATGCAGATTGGAAAGTTGCTATGGATGAAGAGATGAACTCTCTTCATAAGAACAAGACTTGGGATCTAGTGCAATTGCCAAAGGGGAAGAAAGCTATCGGTTGCAAGTGGGTATATACGAAGAAAGAAGGTCCAAAAGACAGTGTTCGGTTCAAGGCTAGACTAGTTGCAAAGGGGTATGCTCAAAAGGAAGGAATTGACTATAATGAAGTGTTCTCTCCGGTTGTGAAGCATCCTTCTATTCGGATTTTGCTGGCGTTGGTAGCACAGTTTGATCTTGAATTGACACAGATGGATGTGAAGACTGCATTCTTACATGGGGACCTAGATGAAAAAATTTATATGTTGCAGCCAGATGGGTTTAAGATTGCTGGGAAGGAAAATTGTGTTTGCAGGTTGAAAAAGTCTCTCTATGGGTTGAAGCAATCTCCAAGGCAGTGGTATTTGAGGTTTGATCAGTTTATGAAAGTGCAGGGATATTCCAGAAGTGAGTATGATCATTGTGTCTATTTCAGAAAATTGCAGGATAGCTCTTTCATATATCTGTTATTATATGTGGATGACATGTTGATTGCCTCTAAAAATGCTAAGGAGATTCAAAATTTGAAGAATCAGCTGAGTTCTGAATTCGAGATGAAGGATCTTGGTGAAGCCAAGAAAATACTTGGGATGGAGATAGTTAGAGACAGAGCAAAGGGCATAGTGAGTTTGACACAGAAGCAATATCTTTTGAAGGTGCTGAAACGGTTTGGTATAGATGAGAAAACTAAACCAGTCAGTACACCCTTAGCCACTCATTTCAGAATTAGTGCTTCTCAGTCACCAAGTACAGATGAAGAGAGACAGTATATGGCTAATGTACCTTACACTAGTGTGGTTGGCAGTTTGATGTATGCCATGGTGTGTACTCGACCAGACATCTCTCAGGCGGTGAGTATGGTTAGTCGATATATGCATGATCCAGGCAGAGAGCATTGGCAAGCAGCTAAATGGATTTTGAGGTACATAAGTGGCACCACAGATGTGGGTTTGAAGTTTGAAAGGGATGACAATATTAACAGGTTATTGGTGGGTTATGTTGATTCGGACTATGCAGGTGATCTAGATAAGAGGCGGTCTACTACAGGCTATTTATTTACTATGGCTAGAGCACCTATAAGTTAGAGGTCCAATTTGCAGTCCACTGTAGCGTTGTCTACTACTGAGGCTGAATACATGGCAGTTGCTGAGGCCATGAAGGAGGCTATTTGGATTCATGGACTTTTGAAGAGCTTGGGAATTCATCGGGAGAAGGTGGAGGTACACTGTGACAGTCAGAGTGCTATTCATTTAGCGAAGAACCAAGTTCATCATTCGAGGACCAAACATATTGATGTCCGTTATCATTTTGTGCGTGATTTGATAAAGGATGGTGATATTCATTTGGTGAAGATTGGAACAGCTGATAATCCTGCTGATATGTTGACCAAAGTTGTTGGGGCAGCCAAGTTCAAGCATTGCATGAACCTGGCTAATATTTTGCATGCTTGATGATTTGGAATGGGCGGTTGGAATGGTGCTTCGCTATTTGTTTGGTTAGTATGTGATATCATACTAAGGTGGAGTTTGTTTTGTTACAATTGGTGATGAGCATTTGTTTTGGAGTATTTTTGGAGATTGCTTGGGCTACTTGGAAGATCTCGCCAAGGTGGAGATTGTAGGATAATGGCTCGATTCTGGTTCAGTTTGTTTATATCCGTAGTATCTACAGCGAGTGAAAGTTCCAGTACATCAGTCGACTGGAGATGGATCTCAGTCGACTGTCCAGAGAGGAGTTTCAAAGGCTAAGGATACAGCAGCAGGAGTCAACTGAATGTGGAATCAGTCGACTGTCCAGAAAGAATGACCAGTCGACTGGTAAGTAAGCCAGTCGACTGTCGGCGGGTCCGTACACCAGAATAGGCCCATTTCGAAAAGGCCCAGTAGTTTCCCTATAAATACACCCGTTAGGGTTTTGTGATGTGTGACGAAAAATTACAGACCTCTATTCGGTTTTTGCAGCCGTCATCTCTTGTAAAGGGTTTGTTTCACCCATTAGTGATTATTTGAAGAAGAAACCCTAACCGCCCCGTGGATGTAGGCACTTGTTTGCCGAACCACATTAAATCTGTGTGTCCTTGTGTTTGTTTGTTTTTCTGTGTTTTCTCTCGCTGTTTCTCTCTTCGATTGGTTGTTTGATTCGTATTCCGCACAACAGCATCGACATACAACGTTAACTTTTACGTATTCCTTAAGGAAAAAAATTCTACATAAACACAAACATATTTATAGAGCAGCCAAGATAAAATCGTGAACGACAACCAAAGCTGGAAGAAACGCCAAGCCAATAAAATTTGAATACCACTTCAAGTAGTTCATCACAGTGTTCATTCCACATTCGCGTCCAATAGGCTCACAAGATATTTGCAAGTATATAATTATCTTTCCATACTCAAGGTTGTTCATGTTCAACAGCCTCACACCAAATACAATTTTATGGACAGTTGTGATCCCCTAGAACCCTCTATCCCTTTCATCCAACTAATTGTTCAGACTGCTCAAGAACATTAAAAAACCATGGGTTTCTCTAACTTCACAACTTTCTCACTGTTGCCCTGATTATAGTCCATTGGAACCTCGAGAAGAAGTGCCTAGCAAGATGGAAAATCATCACCATTACATTTCTGAATAAATATGATGTAAACATAATATATATATTGAACAACGCTCAACAAAAAGAAAGACCACTATATACCTTGTTCATCTCAAGGTTCGTACCCCATTTGTAGAATACTAGTAAATTTGTATCCTCAATCATATTGCATCGAAATATACCTGTATTTATAGGAGAAGACATTTACAGATATCACAAAGCGCAGGGCCGGCAATTCTATCTGCGGAATAATCTCAACAACGACGACGAGATGCAAAAACTATGGAATCAAAATAAGAGAAGAAAGAACAAGCAAAAGCAACAAACAAGAGCACACAAGATTTTTATCGAGGTTCACCCAAAACAATGGCTACTTCCCCGCGCAGAGGCACTTCTGCGATTTCCACTACAAATATGAAGATTATGTTTACAAATTTCTCAAGAACTCACCACCAAGGTGTGGGGTTTCTCTCTATCTCCCCCTTTCTTAATGACGGTTGGTAGATCTCTATTTTCTTTTTTCTTATAACCCTAAAATCGTACACAATATAATATATATAGGATTCCACAACTTTCCATCTCAGCCGCTCATCAATCAGCGTCGGGACGGTCGACTGCAACTCTAGGACGGTCGATTGGTCCTTTCCTCAACTACACGAAATTCAACAGAGAGCGGGTCGGTCGACCTGTCACTTCTTCAAGATACAAGTTGAATCAGAGAGCGGGACGATCGACTGCGCGGTCGACCGGTCGTCTTTCCTGGGTGCGGTCGGGGGGTGCGGTCGACCGCAACTCTGCTGTAGCCTCCAACTACTCTAGACCTCTTGCTCCCACTTCGACTCTCCTTCTAGCTTATCTTCTTCAACCCATTATCGTGTGTTGGATCCACAAACCCCAACAATCTTCCACTTGGAGACATATACACGAAGTCTCTAACCTGTTCTTTATTCTTCCATTGGCCTAGTCTAGGCCTGTGCCTCTGCGAGTCTCCTCAACAATTAACCTGGAGACAATCGGATAGAGGTATAGCAAAACTGATGTTTCTTGCTATCCACCACCTTAGTGAGCATGTTCGCCGGATTCTTAGTGCCAAGAATCTTAGTTAGCTTCAACCATTTCTTCTGAACCACCATTCTGACAAAATGATACCTCATTTGAATGTGCCGAGTGTATTTTGCCAGATTTTTCGCCAAGAAAACTGCACTTTGACTGTCACACTATAGTTCACCTATGGGTTGCTTCTTGCCCAACTGTTTCATAAGTTCCGAAATCCATAACATGTCCTTCGTCGCTTCTGTAAGTGCCATATACTCTGACTCCGTGGTTGACTGTGCTATAACCTTTTGTAACTGCGAAGCCCAACTAACAGCTGTTCCACCAACTGTAAATACATACCTTGTAGTACTTCTGTAACTATTACGATCGTCCAAAAAATCTGCATCCACATAACCATGTATATGCAAAGAATCTCCCCCAAAATAAAGAGAGTGATCTGAAGTACCTGCTAGATATCTTAGAATCCACTTTACTGCATCCCAATGCTGTTTACCTGGATTCTTCATGTAACGGCTGACAACTTCCACTGCTTGTGCGATGTCTGGTCTTGTAGACACCATCACATACATCAAACTCCCAACGGCTGAGGCATAAGGAATAACAGCCATTTCCTCCATCTCTGCCTCTGTCTTAGGACACAAGTCTATTGATAACTTGAAGTGAACAACCAAGGGACAAGTGATTAGCCTCGCGCCATCCATATTGAATCTCTTCAACATAGGGTTGCCATTCAGGTAGAACGGGCCGGGCCGGGCCGGACCCGCCAGGGTTCGATGTTGACTTGGGCGGGTTCAGGCCGGGTCAAAAAGTAGAAATGGCGACCTGCCCAACACGTGAACCCTTTCGGGTCCAACTCGGGTCGGTTCGGGTCGGATCGCGGGCTGGCCCGTTTAGATAGGTTTTTTTTTTAACCTTAAAATAATAATAATAATAATAAGATTGTAAGAGTGAAATTGCCAAAAAATTTTGAAATATTATTCATATGATTTCAAGTTATACAAGTTTCACAATTTCTAATAAGAAATAAAGAATTCACAAATTTGTTTTATAAACATATTTCTTATATATAATTTTAATTTACTTCAATATTTATAATTTGAAATAACAAGCAAAGATCTAATACAATTTTTTTATCTATTTACAATTGTCTTTAAATTGGTGGCCTTCAATTTGTTGTTGTTGACTTGTTGTTGTTCAGTTGTTGGTATTGAATTCTTCATTTTTGTTGCTATTGTTGTTGTTGTTCTTCTTCTGGCGAGTTGCTCCCACTTGTGGACGTAGATAATGCTTTCCCTTGTGTCCTATCTTCAGCCTTCAGCCTTCAGCCAGTCTTCTGTGCAAACGAGCATCTCTAACGAGTCAGGCTTCAATCAATTCCTGTAATCAGTTAGAATCCTGCCACTTGAAGAAAATGCACTTTCAGAAGTAACTGTAGAGACGGGAGGAGTTAGTAAATCTTTAACCATATATTTAAGAATACTATAAGTGTGTTCATGGTCTTTCCACCATTGTAAAATATCTAGTGAAGAAGAAGAAGACTCAGAATCTTGTTGGTTATATCAATTTAATTCATTTGGTTGATTAATCCTAGGTTTTTTGGATTGAATTTGTACAAGTAAATTAAATATTCTATTATCAAATTTACTCTTACCCTTACCTTTGGAACTACCAGAAGAAGAACTAACTACAGAAGTTGTACTACTAGAAGCAAAAAATCTATCATAATAATCATACAAGTTATTTAATGTAGATTCAAATTTAACTAAAAAAAAGCGCAATCAATTTCTATTTCTATTTCTATATTTTTCCCAAATAATGAAAAAAATATTTCAATCAAACTCTTCGTACCTTCTAATTTGATACGAGGATCCATAACGGTAGCAACACAAATCAACATAGGAGGAGGATAAAAATACTTCAAAATTTTTTTGTATGCAGGTTTTACAATATCACCAACATAAGCATCATTTAACATTTCGTTAAATATTTGCATCATAGTAACTATTGAAATAAAAATGATACTAGAAGTAGATTCATATGATTTTGAAAATTTTAAAGTTGCGGTTTCAAAAGGTTCTAAAAATTTTAACAAAGATTCGGCATAAAACCAATCGGTGGGAGTCATTTCAAAATTTGGCATAATTTTTGCGATACAAAAATCATTTACAACTGCTTTGTATTTAGTAACAACATGTAGTAAATCAAAATTAGAGTTCCATCGGTGTTTAACATCTTTTGGAAATTTTCTAAAAGGTACATTTGAAATCCTACACCAATTTTTCCATTCTTAAAATACGCTAGGACTTAATGCAATAAAATGTACACAATTTCTAATTTTAAGTATATATGGATCGGTTATTTTTAATGCATCTTGAACACATAAATTTAAAATATGACTTGCACATCTAATATGAAAAATATTGTCAGATAGAGGGTTTAATGCGGATTTTAAAGTAGTAATTGCTACATTGTTGTTAGATGCATTATCAAAACTAATACACATAATTTTATCGTGAATATGAAAAACATCACAAATTTCTAAAATACGGTTTGTTATTTCAGTGCCACTATGGGGATATGGCAACGCGGCAAGTGATATGATCTTTTTTTGAAGAATCCAATCATTATCGATCCAATGACAGGTTATTCCCATCATTGGAATATTGTTGACACTCGTCCAATAATCCGAAGTTAAACTAACTCTACAAGTTAAACTCCATAAAATTGTAATCAAAGCGTCCTTCATTTTATTGTACACTTTAAAATAATCCGATTTGCAAGTATTTCTCGGAATTCTTCTAAAATGAGGGTTTAAGGCTGTTTGATTAAAATTTTCCAAGTCCCTACTCTCGGGATAGAAAAATGGTAACTCTTCCTTTATTACTAATTGGGCCATTTCCCGACGAACAAGATCGGGATCATAACGGTGGCTATCAACTAGACTGGTCCTAGGGTTGATTTTTTGTTGGCCGGGTAGGTCAACAAGAAGGTCTTTATGGTTATGTTGGATGTGTCTACTAATTGTACCGGTGCCATCACCCCTCTTGAATTTGTATGCCTTAGAACATGTTTTACAAACTTTCAAAACTATACCCGGATTTACTTCGTCCGGGATAAAATCGTAAGATTTATGCCAATCACTACTTTCCCCTCTACTTTTCCTACCACTACGGGGTTGTGTTGTTTCGGTTGGTTGGTTGGTTGTTGTTGTTCTTCTTCTAATTGTATATCTCCTACAACCTCATCATGTGTACCCCATTATTGGGTAGGAGGATCAGGGTACTCTTCGGTGGGCTCATTAATTGGAACATTTGGTGGCCTACGGAAAGTGCCAGTGGAATCTTGCCCACTTTGGCTACGACCGCTACCACGTGATCTAGACATAATGTAGTAATGTATGTAAAAAAAACTACACAATGTAGGAGCGATGAGTTATAAAAAAAAATCTAGAAAACAAGAGAGTTGAGATAGAGAATATTAAAAAACCAACAAAAATTATAATTACAACAAAAATTAAATAAGAAGAGATGTATGAAATTTTGATACCGTTCACCATGGATACGCGTATATAAAAAATATCCGAGAAAATAAGAATAGAAGTAGAAGTAGAAATAAGCGATTCCAGAATTGAAGAGTTGAGGAGAGCTTGAAGGAGAGTTGAAGATTTGATCACTTGGATTTGGACGAGAGTTGAAGAGTTGAAGACATTTTTGAATTTTTATTTCGATACGATCGGAATTTGATCGTGTATATGCCTTCAAGAATTGCTTGTTCAATACTTCAATTGTTCACAAATTGCGTAGAAATGAGTTTTAATAGTAGAGAGAGTAAGAGAGATTTTTGTGAATTTTATGATGGGGTTTTGGGGGGTATTTATAGGGTTAAAAAAAACCAAAAAAAAAACCAAAAAAACCAAAAAAAAAGGCCATTAGAGCCGTTGATGAGGCTCTGGACAACAGTGCCATTGGGCACAATGTTTTTGCGACCCGTTTGACCCGCGGGTCAACGGTCGACCCGGGACGGGTTGAACGTTTGACCCGTTTAGGTCTAACGGTTCGCAACCCGCGAGCCAACCCGTGGGTTGGCGTGTGGGTTAAGGTTTTTAAACGGGTTCGCGGGCCAGGTTGAGCGGGTTGGATCCGCTATATTCGAGACCCGGGTCGACCCGTTACTGTTCACGGGTTCGACCCGAACCCGAACTGCCGTTTCGCGGGCCGGGTTATACGGACGGGTCACGGGCGGGTCGGCAGTTGACCCGGCCCACTTGCCATCCCTACTTCAACACCTACTTCACATAGTCCGCTTGTGATAACCAAAGCTTCTTCCTTCTCCTGTCTCTACTGATCTTCATGCCGAGGATTTGCTTTGCTTCACCAAAGTCTTTCATTAAAAACTTCGAAGCTAGCACCTTTTTCACTTCCTTGATCTTTTCCATACATGAACCTGCTAACAACATGTCTTCCACGTACAATGCCAAGATAACTATATCATTGTCCTCATATCTACGAACATACATACAATGACCCATTTCGCATCTATCGAAACCTTTTCCTCTCATGAAGCAATCAAACTTCAAGTACCATTGCAGCGGTGCTTGTTTGAGCCCATAAAGACTCTTCTTCAATCGACACACCATGTCTTCCATTTCTTTAGCTTCAAAGCCTGTGGGTTGTTTCATGTACAACTCTTCTTCGACATCACCATGGAGAAATACTGTCTGCACATCCAACTGCTCTAAGTGCAAGTCTTCACCTGCCACAATACTAAGCAGAACCCTAATAGAAGCCATCTTCACAACCGGTGCAAAGATCTCACTATAATCAACACCTTCTCTTTGAGTGAATCCTTTCATAACAAGCCTTGCCTTGTACCTCTTACTGCCATTTGCCTCATCTTTGACTCTGAAAACCTATTTGTTCATAAGAGCACGCTTCTCTGCAGGTAACTTGGTCAACTCCCAAGTTTGGTTCTATTCCAAGGAGCTCATCTCGTTCTTCATGGCTAACTCCCACTGAATTCAAGCCTCATCCCTCAAAGCCTCCTCATGAGTCTTTGGCTCCCTCGAATCTGTGTACAGAACATGCTCGTGAACAACACTATCTGATGGATCAAATATCCTGGTTGGCCTCCTCTCTCGTGTCGATCTCCTCAATGTGGGTATCGGTTCACCGATCGGTTCAGGTTCCCCAAACTGTTCTGGCTGTACCTATTCATCTTGGATAACCTGTTCATTCCCAATAAGCTCACCATGAGCCTCCTATACTGCCTGTGGTACCTGTACCTGCTGCTGCACTGTAGGGCCCCCACAACTAGGGCCACCTTCAGAATCTGAATCTGAGTCTGAGTCTGAACCCCAATCTGATTCTGAACTGGTTGTACTATCGTGACCTGTGTGCCTGTCCTTGTATAGGAGCTCTTCATTGAACACTACATTCCTGCTGCGAATGACTTTGTTATCCACAAAATTCCAAAGTCTGTAACCATACTCATCGCCACCGTAGCCAATGAACACACACCTCCTGGACTTAGAGTCCAACTTCTTTCTTTCTTTCCTATCAATTAGTGCATATGCCATACAA
The DNA here is from genome assembly GCA_017893485.1 of Hemerocallis citrina. Lineage (NCBI taxonomy): Eukaryota > Viridiplantae > Streptophyta > Magnoliopsida > Asparagales > Asphodelaceae > Hemerocallis > Hemerocallis citrina. The sequence goes on along the minus strand of CM030361.1, from coordinate 108,909,085 downwards.
CCATAAACTTTCAAATGCGAATAATTAACAGTTTTACCTGACCATAGTTCTTCTGGAATAGCCCCATCAAGGGCACTAGACGTGCAATGGTTAATCAAGTACACCGTTGTATCAACTGTAGCGGCCCAAAGATGGACCGGAAGACCCGCATGAAGTCTCATGCATCTCGCCCTTTCGAGTCTCGTGCGGTTCATCCTTTCTGCTACACCATTCTCCTGTGGAGTCTTAGGAACTATCTTGATTCCTCTGATACCTTCCTTTGCCAGATAGTTAAAAAACTTTTTGCTTGTGTACTCACCTCTGTTGTCTGACTTTATTGCTTTCACCTTGCAACCCATCTCATTCTCAACCTTGACCTTCCAAGCTCTGAAAGCCTCAAATACTTCTGATTTCTCGTGAATTGCATAAACCCAAACCTTTCTTGTAGCATCATCTATGAATGTGACGAAGTATCTCTTACCACCATAAGAGAATTCCTGAGCTAGACCTCACACATATGTATGTGCCAACTCTAGGTTCCCAAGCTTCTTCTCATGCCCACCCAACTGAAAGCTAACTGTCTTCTGTTTGCCCATCATGCAATTTTCACAAAAATCCATTTCAACCTTCTTCTGCCCCGGCAGAAGATCCCTAGAAAAAAGTTGCTTGACACCCTTTTCACCAAGGTGCCCCAATCTGACATGCCATAGAATTGAAGAGGAACTACCTACTGATATTGTTGCAATGATATCACCTGAATCACCTTTCCTGAGTAAGTACAACGTGTCACCACGCTTTCCTTTTGCCACGAACTTGGCACCTGTAGTCACCTTCCATTCTCCATGCCCAAAAGTTGTTGTAAACCCTTCTTTGTCTAGTTTGCTAGTTGAGATCAAGTTTTTCTTCAAGCTCGGAATATGTTTTGTATCATACAAGACCAACTGCCGACCATTGCGAGCCTTCACTCTCGCAGTGCCTCTACCCACAACCGGACATATCTGTCCATTACCAATTGAAATCGCACCAAAATCACTTGTCCTGTAATCCTCAAAAACATCCCTCATGGGGGTACAATGATAAGAAGCACTTGAGTCTATACACCAATCATCTTGCAAAATATTAAACCCAGCAGATAAACACAATTCATCTAGACGGGGTTCAATACTTACCACATTGGCTACCTGTGACCCTGCTTGTGCTTTCTTATACTCCTTGCATTAGTCTCTCCTGTGTCCTGGCTTCTTGCAGTACCAACACTCACCTTTGCGATGTCCGGTTCTTGACTTGGACCTGTGATTCCTGCTCTGCGACCTCCCTATATTGTTACTTCTACCACGGTTATCAACTAACAACGCGGTATTGCTAGGATATGACACTGAAGTCTCTCCATATCTTTTCCTCCTTGCATCCTCATTCATAATGCTGCTTATAACATCCTTTAGGGTTGTCATATCAGTCATGGTGCTAGTAATAGTCTGCTCTACTGTGTCGTAACTGTCGGAAAAACTGGATAGCAACAACAATGATTGTGCCATCTCCTCAAACTTTAAACCCGACGATTCCATCTGATTGTAAACCATACAGAAATTGTTTATGTGCTCAGCCACCGAACCCCTTTATGAAAACTTCAAGTTAACCAACTTCTTTAGGTGTAAGATCTGATTCGCTGTATTCGGCTTCTCAAACATATCTGTCAATATCTCCATTGTCTCCTTTGCGGTTCTTGCCTTCTCAATGTGAAATAGCGCCTTTCTGCTCAGCGACAACTGAATCTGCTCAAGCGCTTTCTGATCCAATCTATTCTAGGCCGCCAATGCAATCAGATCGACCTCCACCCCTTCTGGCTTCACACCAAACAACGGATCATCTAGATCCTTCTGTCGAAAATACACAATCATTTGGGTCTTCTACATTGTGAAATCCGTTCTATCGAACTCCTTGACTCTACTCTTGTCCCCCATCTGAATCAATACTACCAACCTGTAGCTCTGATACCACTTTGTTGAATTCTAACTGCGGAATAAGCTCAACAATGACGACGAGATGCAAGAACTATGGAATCAAAATAAGAGAAGAAAGAACAAGCAAAACCAACACACAATAACACACAAGATTTTTATCGAGGTTCACCCAAAACACTGGCTACTTCTCCGTGCAGAGGCACTCCTGCTATTTCCACTAGAAATATGAAGATTATGTTTACAAATCTCTCAAGAACTCACCACCAAGGTGTATGATTTCTCTCTATCTCCCTCTCTTAATGACGGCTGGTAGATCTCTATTTTCTTTTTTCTTATAGCTCTAAAATCGTACACAATACAATATATATAGGATTCCACAACTTTCCATCTCAGTTGCTCATCAATCAGTGTAGGGACGGTCGGCCGCAACTCTAGGACGGTCGACTGGTCATTTCCTCGACTGCACGAAATCTAACAGAGAGCGGGTCGGTCGATTGCGCGGTCGACCGGTCACTTCTTCAAGATACAAGTTGAATCAGAGAGCGGGATGGTCGACTGTGTGGTCGACCGGTCGTCTTGCTTGGGTGCGGTCGGGGGGTGCGGTCGACTGCGCGGTCGACCGCGCGGTCGACCGCGCGGTCGACCGCAACTCTGCTATAGCCTCCAACTACTCTGGACCTCTTGCTCCCGCTTTGGCTCTCCTTCTCGCCTATTTTCTTCAACCCATTATCGTGTATTGGATCCACAAACCCCAACACGGCCCAACACATATTGAGGCATAAAGCAAACTCCGAAATGAGGTCTTTTAAAAGCTTATAATAATATTTTGTTAAAATTAATATATTTTTATTTAAATGTTATCTTTCGCGCTTTTTGAGATGCAAAATCATTTATTATATTATTGTAATCAATTTCAAGATTTTTGGTATGCAAGTAGGCCTATTTCGAGTTTTTTGGTATGTGAGGAGGCCTTTATTCTTTAGATAATTTTTTTAGGCCTAAAGCCCTAGCTTTTGTTGCTTGGGCTGACCCTGACAAAGCATATACAACATCAATTTGGACACATATGGTAACGTCATACTAAACCACCTTCATCAATTTGGACACATATGGTAACGTCATACTAAACCACCTTTCAAAAAACTTCATTCTGAGCAATGTTTAACTTAAAAGCACAGTTTCTCCAATGCGCGTACACAAAAAGGTCACCTTATATACTTTCCTTCAAACAGTTCTTTATAGATACTTAATGCTATATATATATATAATAAAACACAAAGAAAGCTATCAAGTGGCTCTCAATCAATACGAAGGAAATCGATGGTTAAGATTTAACCTCACAAAACACATTTTCCCTCTCAAAATTTCAAACCAAAAAAAACCATTTCCCCCTCCTCAAATTAACTCAAACACCCCTCTCTCTCCCTCCCTCCCTCCCTCTTCCCCAATTTTTTCCCCCACCATTTTTTTCTCCCAAATTCTGTCTCTCTCGCGCTCTCTCTCATTCTCTCTCTCTCTCTCATCCACCTCTCTCTCTCTCTCTCTCTCTCTCTCTCTCTCTCTCTCTCTCTCTCTCTCTCCTTCATCCATCCCGCTGTCTCTCATTCTGTCTCTCTCTAAACCCTCTAACTCCAGGGGCATTTTTGTCTCCCTTCGTCGGAGAGAACATTTACGGTGTCTGCTACCCATAATATTCCCTTCCACTTTTTTTTCATTATATTTTTTATTAAAAAAAAATCTTTGTGATTCGTGCTGTAGAAAGGCGAGTGATGGCCGGTGGCGGCGGTGGGACGGAGGGCGGTGGTGGCAACGGGAGTGGTGAGTTGTGCAACAAAGGCGTTTATGGCGGAGGAGGCGTTTGTGAAGAAGACTGTGGCTTCTCATGATTTTTTCATCTTCTCCAAATCTTATTGACCGTAATATTCTTTTCTCTTTCTAAAATAAGTTTATTTATTTTTGTTGAATTAGTTAGTTAGTTCTTTTGATTTGTTTTTTTATTTATGCAATTGGGAAATGCATACGTATTGCTTGACAAATTGACTGAGTTCGGGAATTGGTGCAGTTTAGTGGCCAATTTCATTTTTGAGAATGCACAGAGTTGAATGATTATTATGTGAAGAAGTGGTTGTTCACTTTTTTAGAACACTCAGTAAAATACTCAGTAATAGCAAAAGATGATATTAATTGGAATTCTCCATGTTTGATTTTGAGCCTTTTGAGGGTTCCTGCTCCTGGAATGAAAAGGAGAGGTAACCCACTAATTCGGAATTTCAGGACACTTGAAGTTAGTTAGATTTTGTTGAGTTCTTGATTGAGGGTAGAGATTATGGGTTTAGTTGGAAGTGCATGTGATATGTTCCCTGACTCCATCATGCTGTTTCCTGTTGGAATAATAAAATGAACATATTTGTTGAGAGATTTAATTGCCAATTTTCCAATGCAAAATACCTAATTTGATAAGTAGATGATAGAAAAGTGTGTATTTTTGTTTCACTTAGGGTGGTTTGTTTGAAAGTAATAGCATTGTAGGAAAAACACTGTTCGCAGCATTGGTGAAGAAATTGATTCACTGTTATACCGTTACTTCTTCGTTCTTTCGAATTCATTCACTTCGACGGCTGGTTCTGAACACCACATCAAATCTTTTTACCAATGTGATGCAACTCTTAAGTCTATTAATCATTTTAATCCTAACTAATGTAGCACTTCATGCATCCCATCCATTTATCATATGGTTGCTATATACAAACAAGTTACGTTTAGACTTAGTGGTGGGCTCTATAGTTTATGTACTTGGCACGATAACAATGTTCCATCCATAACGGTAATTTATCAATAAGATGCTACAAGATCACAAGATCACAAGAACACAAGATCACAAGATAACGGTATAGGGAACCACGAGCCCCTCATCTGAGTACAGTTTCTATATTTTCCACTACTAGAGTCAATCCCTTAAATCCTAGCTTGATAATTATTTTATCGATGCAACAATACAATATGAATCTAGAGACATTAGATGAACAATAATATCAATATGGAAACAATAGGATGATAATTTCAATTGGACAATTAGAATGATGAAAATAGGACACTAGGATCATGCAATGCAATATAAACACTTCGATTCATGCAATACTACGATGAAGGATTAATTAAAATATTAAAAACTGAAAAGTAAAATTCTGGACAACTATAGTAGTCTGTACAAAAGTGCAGTTTCCCGCTGTTTCAGAAAACGAAAACTGAATCCGTCAGAAATTCTAGAAACTAGACTTCCACACGGTTCCAATGCATATTTAAGTTCAAAATCTGACAACAGTAGCTAGGTCAAATACATGGTTCTATATGCACTCATGAAAGATCGAAACTTTAGAGTCAAAAGTGACACGATGCCAAGAATATTGGGGTTAGCTCGTGTAAACCCTCAATAGACCCAACGAAGAGATGAAGAAAGGATAATATGATAACAAAAAGATCTACTTGCAAGAGTTTAAACAAAATTTGAAATTGATACAATTAACAATTCAAGAGGATGGTGACTTGTCAGTTAGACGGTGAAAGCGAATACCAAAAATAACTGGATAAGGATCCCGAAGCAATGAACCCACGAACACACAATATCGCACGTGCAATATACGTGCAATAAAATCCCAAGAGAAATAAAAGCACACACAAGTAGAGAGATAGCAGCAACAACAAAAGAGACAACGGCAAGAGCAAGGGCGGCGGATGGCGTCACCGATGTCGACAGCAAACGGCGCGACGGAGGTAAGGCGGCGCCTGTGGTGTTGGACGACGAAGTGGAGGAGCAAAGGGGAAATCGGTGGGTTTCTGTTGGGTGGTCGAGGGCAGAGGAGGAGGTCGGGGTGGGGTTCTGGGCGTCGACGTCGAGCGGCGACGAGGGGGGTGTCGCCGGAGGATGGTGTGGACGAAGGGGGTGCCAGAATTTGGTGAGATGGCCGGAGAAGATGTAACACCCTACAAAATTGGAAATGACATTTTGCCCTCGGGTGTTACGCATGTGCATTTTGTACCGTTGCTGGTGATATTCGTAACGTATTTCAATATGTATTTTTGAATTCTGATTACTTATGCATCTCCCGTATTCGCAATTTTATCCTATTTGAGACAACTCAAATGATATATTTCAACCTTTATATTTTACGTGCTTTTACGTATTATCGATGCAGGTGTCGATTTCGGGTATTCTACCGTAACGTGCGATGTTTTCAACGTGTTTCGATTATATTTTAATAATTTTCCATTAATAAATTTGATTTCACATTTTCAATATTTTATGTGCAAAGTACGTGTTTTCAGTTCGCGTGTTTAAGTGTATTTGTTTTCAAAATATATTTTGGTGTGTGTACTTATTTTATTGTGCATGAAACACTATATATTTTAATTAAACTAATTTTTACATACATATTATGTATGTATACAATTTATGCTTTAAAAATAATTAATTTGTAAAAAGTATGTGCGCGTGCGGAGCACGTACACATGTTTTGCAAAAGTGAGGGAAATGGCCGGCTGACTTTTTGGATGGAGGAAAAGTGTACAACTTTTGAATTGTGTTAGTGGAATTAATGGGTTTATGGACAATTAGTTATAATAACTACCCACTAATTAAACCTACAAATACCCCTACCCCTACACCCTTCTCCTCATCATCTCTCCTTTCTCTTCTGGTCACTTCCGAAAGCAACCAATCCCATCCAGCATACTTTGCTTTCCCCACCATACAATTGAATGTATCCATACATTTATATGTCTATACATATTAGTCCAATTCCCTACACATTTCTTTCTCCTCTCTATCCCTGTCACTTTCCGAAAGCCAATTCCAGCAAAGACCCCACTGTTTCTTTGTCTTCACTCTATCTCACCATACAATACACATCTTATCATATAAATATATATATAGATGTGTAAATGTATATAGTAGAATGAGATGAAAGTGCCCTTCACTGTGTTTGCCGAAATGATGCATTTCCTGTGCTTGGCCGAGAGCAAAGTTGAAGTTTGGGGGTGTCTCTGTTTGCATTTGCCAAGAATGAGATGGAGTAGATACTTTTGCTGTCTTTGCTTTGCCGAGTTGGGGAGCTTTTCTTGCGCGTGGTTTTCGAGGAGGCGAAGCGGAGTTTTTAGGATCTCCCATTTTTTGAGTGTAATTGCTAGGAATTAAATTTTCTTAGGTGGGCGTTTCTTAAATCCTTTCTAATGTAGGAGTAGATTTGCATGCTAGCTAATGTAGAAATTTGATTTGTTAATATTGATTTATATGCTAATTCGTAGATTGCTTAATCTTAATTATTTTATGTCATGAAGTGCGAATTGATGGTGTGATTCGCATACGCAATTAGAATTTGGGTTAGATTAAAAGATGTATCATTTGGAAAATTGTTGGTATGATATTTGATGCATGTTAGAATAGTAGTACAATATAATGTATGAAAAATGACTTTTAATGCTAATGTGATAAAGAAAAGTGGATTTTGTCTTATTAGTTTATTTTATGAGTATAAGAAATTTTATAGAAAAGTTTTGGTGAAATACGATATTTTATTTGAAAAATTGATTATATGTGTTTTTAAGCACTTTAGAAGAAAGATTTTATTATATTGCAAAAAATGAGGAACTTATGAATTTGAGAACAAGTACGATATTGTTTTTCAAATGAATACATTCCGGAAATGATTTATATTTTTATAGAAGTACAAATCAATTGAAAGATCGAGTTTTAATAAAACGCCCTTTTTGTGGAAGTTTGTTGTCAAATTGTGAAGAAATCATCGTTGTTTTTCAATGTCGAAAATATATTTATGATCCACTTTAAACTGCAACTTGGTGCAATCGACAGTCGACTATCAAGTATTAAATTTCAGATTGTCGTCTGCAGGACAGTCGACTGCATACTTTTCCACAGTCGACTGTTACTATCTTGGTTATTGGTTTTTGAGTTTTGAAGTTTTGCAGGACAGTTGACCGACCCTTTGTCAACAGTCGAATGAACTGACTATGTTTTTGAGCTTCAAAGCTTCGCAGGACGGTCGGCTGGACATTTTTCCACAGTCGACTGAACTGGCTTTTAGTTCTTGAGTTTTGAGGTCTTGCAGAACAGCCGACTGGCCACTCTTAACAGTCGACTGCCACTGTCTTGGCTGATAGATTTTCTTGAGTTTGGATTTGATTTTTGATATGTGAAAGTTGAGTAAGATTAAATATGAGTTTTTATGATTATTAATATTTAATTAAGATTACTTGATTTGAACACAATGTGATAAGAGATTAAATTGATAACGAGGTTGAATTGACTTATATCGTGTTATGAGATTATAAAAGAAATGTGTTGAGAAAGAGTTTGTGAATAAAAGTGTAACGCCCCGCCCCAATACCCAGACAATTTTAATATTTTTAGAAGACAAATTAGATACTATGTAGTACAACTGCCCACCACAGGCTGACTCTCAAAAGGTGGTTAACCGGATTGGTGACTCTTGATCATAGGCAATTATATTTATACTCAAATTAGTTTTTGTATACTTCCCATGTGGGACTATATTTCTCAATCTTTCTCTCAGATTCCCTCAAATCCCGTGTACCTCACGTACACGTCATTCAGTAGCAGTCGACTGCTCAAACACCAGTCGACTGTTCGTTGAAAACCTGGGGTATTACATACACCCCACCTTTTTAGAAATCAGCGTCCTCGCTGAGTACGAGACACACATCTAGTGTAGGACCGCCCTTTCTAGCACCCTGCCTACTTCCGTGAATACCCCACGAAGCAAATTCCGGAGACTCATCTCCCTGCCGTGTATCAAATACACCCGGTGTGTCGAAAGTCGGCTCTGATACCATTTGTAACGCCCCGCCCCAATACCCAGACAATTTTAATATTTTCAGAAGACAAATTAGATACTATGTAGTACAACTGCCCACCACAGGCTGCCTCTCAAAAGGTGGTTAACCGGATTGGTGACTCTTGATCATAGGCAATTATATTTATACTCAAATTAGTTTTTGTATACTTTCCATGTGGGACTATATTTCTCAATCTTTCTCTCAAATTCCCTCAAATCCCGTGTACCTCACGTACACGTCATTCAGTAGCAGTCGACTGCTCAAACACCAGTCGACTGTTTGTTGAAAACCTGGGGTATTACAAAAAGAATGGAGATATTATTTTGACATTGATTATGGAATATTGTTGATCTTTAGAAAGAGATAGTTGTTGGAATCTAGAGGCTAGGCGAGACCCTAGTGACCAGCAGTTTTATTTATGATTTTGAGAGCTAACCGTTGAGGGTTGAGCGTCTCTTGAGAAGTAGCTAGGTAGACTGACTGTCTCTGTTATTTTGATTTAAGTCCGGCAGGGTAAGCTAGCTCTAGGTTGTGATGATTTTCTTTTAAAACAAATATTGTAAGGATTAGATACACAGTAAAGATATGACGAAAGTAAGAGAAAAACACGAGTGTGAGGGCCATCGGATTGGCGGTGTGAGAGTGATTCACAAACTGCCTGCTTGATGCATCATGTCATGGCGTGAGCACTACTCCGGAATTATCGTTCCAGTGGCTACGCTTGTGAGGTGCTTGGTGACTACGGGTGGTGCCATCGTTCCATAACGGAGGTTGAATTGTCCATAGTCTGCCTGCATGATGCGTCATGTTAGTGCGTGGGATTCCCCTCCAGACTGTCTGGACATGGGCTCGTAACTCATAGAACATTTAGGATACTTACTGTAGTTACCGTAGTAGATTAAGTCATGGTGAGGGATCGAACCCTATAAGATGAAGAACGATTGAGGGCTTGTCCTCGGACCTATGTAGTATGGGATGCATAGAATCCGAACAAGTGCACATTAGTGTCATGTAATATAAATAACTGAATTAAGGACTAAGTGCACAGCACAACATGACATTAATAAGATAGTCCCTTTGTAACTTTGTTTGTGATCAAGTTTGTGTTTGTTAAAGTATTTAAGAATCGTTACACTGTTCGGCATAGCGAGAATGGCCGTGTATAATATTTCGTCGGTTGTAAGCAACTGATATGCCCACAGTTTTATATGCAAGACTTGGAGTTTACAAGAAGATATAAAGATGATTTGATGCTGTTGATTACTTAAATGTTAAAGTTGTTTCAATTGAACATTTGTTATTATTGTATTTTATTTATTTCGCTGCTTGTTGATGTAAAAGACTTTGATGTAATTATTGTTGAAATAAAAGTTTTAAATTCCTTGTAAAATTGTACGAAATGAAGTGTGAAGATCCTGTGAAACTTCAAATTCAGTCTGTTTTGGAATTCGGGGTGTTACAGAAGACGAGCTACAGTATTGGCTCACTGTGTTGGGCGGGAATTGAACGGGGAGAGAGAACGAGATATGAGAGAGAAAAAGGAGAGAGAATAAGTTGCTAGGGTTTTAAAATTGTGCAATTTCTAGGGTTTGCAGTATAGTTGTATTTATAGGGTACAATTTGGGTACTGGGTTGGCGAATTAGGATCCAATAATAGTGGATTTGGGTCAAGAACGAATGAAATTTGGTTTTTGGGTTCAATTAAGAGATAGATCAAAATCAATAGGGTTTAAATAAAAATACCCACAATTCAATAAAAGAAAAAAAATAGGATTAACAAGAAAATAGTTCATTTAAGAAAAACAAAGAATTTCATGAACAAAAATTTAAATCCAAATGAATAAATAAGTAATACAATAAATATAAATTGAGTTGAAAATAAATCAGAATTCGCCAAGAAAATTAGATCAAGTACGAAAACAAAATAATTCGTTAAATGTACTTTAATTAAATAATCAAGGAATAACAATTAATAGTTATAGTTATAAAAATAATAAAATCATTCAATAAAATAATTAATCAGGTTTAACAATTTTTATTAAAATAATCCAATAATAATAATATATATGATTTGGGCCCAAATATAATTAACTGATAAATTAAGATTATAAAACAAGTTTAAAATACACCATCATTCGAAATAATATAATTTTCGATTGGAAAATATTTTAATAGAAAATCCCAAAACAAATTTAACACAATTTTTTTTTATCAATAATCGAAATATAGGAAAATATTCAGAAAATATGTATTTACGGGAATGGGGGTTACAAACCGGAACTAACCCGACCTATCCGGGTCCGGGTTCGGGTCCTAAACTGGGATCCGTTGTACTTTCGTGTCCGGGTCCGGGTCCGCTCAAAAGAGACCCGACCCGGACCCGGACCCGTTAAAAAAAACCCAAAAAGTCAACATAAAAATAAATATTCTATCCTCATCCCTCCCCTCATTCCTCCTCAATTCTAAATCTTCCTCTTCCAAACTCAAAACTCATGTATTTTTCTTCTCTCCTCTATTCTAAATTCTCCACTCGCCGTCTCCACTCGCCGCTCACACTCCCGCTCCTACCCGAATGGGTAGGAATATTGTAATAGAACCCGGACCCAGCCCTTACGGGTCCGGGTCCGGGTCCAATTTTTGGACCCGTAGGAGACCGGGTCTGGATAGTGAAGGACCCGACCCGACTCGATACCAGTGCTACTCAGCGAATAACTACTGTAGCGCTACTGTTACTATTTTAAAATTGTTCATCTCTAATCTTTTTTTCCTCTATCCAATAAAACAATTCCACATTATCCGATACATTAAATTTCAAAGCTATTCAATCATCTAGGATGAAAAATCTGGTAACAGAAAGCATAGTGTAAGTGAAGGTATTCTTCGATAGAAAAGTGCTAAACATTAGAATTCAAGATACAACTGAGATGATACTTTGGCCATTTAGAAGACAATCATAAGAACTTTTGACAGGTCACGTTTTCTTTAAACTTTTGACTGGGAAATGTGATTTCTATTTGGTTTCTATCCTTATATATAAAGACCTAAAAGTTGCAAAATAATATTCAAATATGAAATCTCCTTTTCAATCCCGAGCTCCTGACAAATGATCCTCCAAGATATAAACCAATAAACAACTTAATTCAGAATACATCAATGTCTACTGCCAAATACACATTTATATAAATCATTCTTCACGAAGACGTGCATATATTTAAATTTTTACAGGACTTTTATATGCTGCATCGTTCAAAAAAACGTGCCGTAGGCACGTGTCCACGGACAAACCGTGTATATATATATATCTCTACTATTATAATGGGAGAAGGGGTTAGTGTCATTTGTCATTTTTCGTCCTTTAGTGTCATTTTGTCAACACGTGCGCTGCACGTGTTGGTAGTTTACTGTTTTTTTTTCCTTTTCATTCCACCTCCCCATTTTCCCCACGTGCGACGCGCGTGTATAATACTAGAATTTTTTTTGGGTCCTTTTCAATTCCCTCCCCATTTTCCACACGTGCGAAAAAAAACACGTGCAGCGCATGTGTTGGTAGTTTTTTTTTAAATCTTTTTCCTTCTTCCTCCACGTGCATCGCACGTGCATGATACTAGTATATATAGATGTCATCCTAAGATTCCCAGACTTAACTATGTCATCCTAGGATTCCCAGACCTAACTCTTTGGTGAAACATAATGCTCACAGACAGATATTACGTAGACAACCCAAAATAGTATATCAAATTATATATATATATATATATATATATATATATATATATATATATACACTAGATTTTCCCGTGGGCACATGCCTACGGCACGTCTTTAGAACGATACAGCATATAAAAAGCCTTGTAAACAGTAAATCAACAATTATGTAGCTCAAGTTTGAATAATATGATAATAATTATTTGTAAATAAAAATCCATGTTTCCTGAAGAGTGTGTGTGTGTGTGTGTGTGTGTGTGTGTATATATATATATATATATAGAGAGAGAGAGAGAGAGAGAGAGAGAGAGAGAGAGAGAGAGAGAGAGAGAGAGAGAGCGAGCGAGCTAGCTAATTAAATAAATAAAGTTGTTGTTTTGGGAGGAATTTAAATTTGAGTAAATTTTTTGGGAGAAAAATGTGTTTTGTGAGATTAGATCTGAACTTTTGATATTCGGGATTGAAGGAGAGCTCCTTGATAGCTTTATTTGTGTTTTATTATATAAATATCATCCTAGGATTCCCAGACTGAACTCTTTGGTGAGACATAATGCTCGCAGACAGACAGTACGTAGACAGCCCAAAATAGTATATCAAATTTTCCCTCCAAAATGTGTCATATCGCATGACTTACCCAACCACATCACACCCCACTAGATTCTGTCCCATTGTCGTTCCTTTCTAGTTCCAGCTGAAAATCATCCATCCACCTCTTCTTTGCTGCTGGTGGGATCACACTATATATGGCTGCCTCCTTATCATTTTGGCATAACTCACGCAATGCTTTGTCTAAGACATGAGCAGGAAAGTGTTTAGAATTTGAAAGATCTTGGTTGATCTTATGCTTTTCAGAAGTATATAGGACACATGTCATCTCCCTAACCTTCTCTACCAGTGACTTCATCACCTCATCCCGGGTGTTATGCTTTGAACAACTCATAGCAGAAGAATATGTATTCCGCGAGCCATAGGAGGGACCCCTGCGACGTCTAGTGGTACCACCACCATCTAAATTAATAACATTTGGCGCTCCACTTCCATTCCTTGTTGGATTCTCTAGGTCGATTAATGTTTCATTCAGATTTGGAGGCTGAGTTCCAAATTGAGACTCCTTTCTTATAGCTACTGGTGGCTTGATCCTCGCCGCAAACAATTCTCAAGGATTCATAATTTTTGATTTGTTTGTATTTCTTCACATAAACAACCAAGAAAATGGCTGAAAGTATAAACATATCATGAATATATTATTTTAACCAACCATAAGAAAGTAAAATTGCCTTCTGGAAATCTTCCAAAGCCGTCCCCTCAAGGATGATCATCTTATTTTCATCATTAAAACCAGCGCCCGATGTATTCCGTACAAAAGTAATCTAGTCCCATTTTTTTTTTCCAAAGTGCGAAAATGATTGATGACATTTTCAGGTGTAAATGTCAGTGAATTTTACATTCACCGCTTTTGAGCAATCAGTAATAGCCATAGCTTTGAAAGACTTAACCCATTCTGTGCTTGCTCGCCAAATTGAACTCGATCGCAAATGTGCTGCATTCAGAATCCCACCGTTTGTTTGTGTTCTTAGGTAGCGTTTGGCCCAGTTTAAAATTAGCTTAGAAGGAGAAGCCGGGCCAAACACATATTTTGAAAAGCCCAGCTTAAGTAGAAGTAGCTTTTTTTCATTAAGAAAAGGAGCTCTAAAAGAAGCCCTCCAGATCTACTTCTGGCTTCTGGCTTCTCCTTTTCTTCTTTTTTTTACCCAAAACCAAAGATCAAAAAAATCCCCCTTCCCCTTCCCCTTTCCCTTCCCCTTCCTCCATTCCCTCGCCGAACCCTGCCATCAACCTTCTTTACAGCCGAAGGTACGAATCAATCCTACTATTGCCCTCATGGGTCATCTTCAACTCTTCCCAAGGCAAATCTGTGACATTTGTCAAATTGCAGAATGTGGAAACCCTAGATCCCGAGTATTTGATCGCAGGTGTGTTCCTAGATCTATTTCAGTCACTGATTGTTGCTGAGATCTGGGCAGCTTGGTTGGGAGCCAAAAAAGTTGTTTTATGTATCTATCCTCAAGCTTTTCTAGGGTTAAAACATCAGTATTTGGATAGGTTGCTTTGATGTATCCTCTGTTATTTGAATTTTCCAAGTTTGTTGATGTATCCTATGTATTCTGTAAACATTTGATTTCAGATAAGAGAATTTGAAAATTGTACAAAACTAAATCTTGATCCATTTCAGGTTGTGAAAGGTGATTCTAGTTGCAAGTACAAGGAAGTGAAATCTGGTGCTACTGAGGCCAAAGGAGTTGGCAGAGCTGCTTAGGACTCAAAACTAGAACCACGTACCTGTAAACAGTTTTGATTTCAAAATGCTTATAGCAAAGGTTTGCGTTCCTTGTGTAGCCAATCGGCATGATAGAATGTATACAAGATGGTCCCCAAACATTACATTTGCAATAAACTCGCTAGTGCAAAACCTTTTATAGTCTTCTAAACAAAGAAGTTGCAACTCAGTTGCAATTGCAATAACAATGCAGTTGCAAACACAAGAATGCTAATAAATGTCTTTAAGATCATCTCCAACCACGCTAGTCATTTTTAAGATCTTAAAACAACCGCTCTATCTCCAAACAACTTCTAGCTTAAAAGTAGCTTTAAAGTTAAAAAAAAGCTGACTATCCAAACAGCTTCAGCTTTTAATTTCAAAGCTGTACTTTCTAGCTTCTCCTTCTGAAGTAGCTTTAAAGCTAAAAAAAGCTAGACCAAACGCACCCTTAGTATGATTCTCTGCTGCAACTACTTTTGCTATTCTGGCGTCCACTGGTGTTTGAAGTGGGTGTCATTGTTTTTTGTTTTTTAGATGGGAAATTCACCTCAGCATCCTCACTGGTATGAACTATATATATTGGGTGAGGAGTTTTGGCTTCCGTGGCTACTGATAACATCATTCGGATTCACAAATTGCAATCTTCGAGAACTGTTTGCAGCCATATGACTGTTGGAATTAATTTTTGCTGATTTTCCGGGCCAGATTCCGACGGGCTACGGCCACCGGCGGCACCGGAAAATGATTGGATTGCGATCCTCTCGTCGAGTACTATTCCGTAGTGTACTCGTTTGCCAAAAATAAATTCCGTATGAATGAGAAATGTTGGTCTAAATTTGGGTACTCAAAATGTACTAACTTGGAAATGAAGAAAATGGATAGTCCCATATCGAAAATGGGGAAAATTTTTTTCTAGTATACATACTAAAAAATTGGACTAAAGGGCGTAGCTTGGGGGTTATCACGAACGTGTAGTGGAGAGAGGACTTAGTCAAATGACAAACACACACGCGTGTGTGGTCCAGCTCAGCTTGACTCTGGCTTATTTTTTTTTTCTACCCCAGTCAAAAATTCTCTTTCCAGTATACTGGTGAGACTTTCCATATTCGGTAACTGGTACCATTACTCTGTAACAGCAGAGTAATGACTCATCAGTTATGAATCTGAACCACCACTCTGCTGTTGCAGAGTAGTGGACCATTACTCTGCGGTTACAAAGTAATGGGCCTCCCAAGAGTCTCCATTTATCTTATAAGACTACTGTATCCTGTCTGCCAGAATATATAGATTTTGATAATCCGAATTACACTTTCTCTTCTTCTTCCTCTGTGTCAAAAACTGAGAGTACATCACAGCACAGTTCACTGAAATATCTAGAGTTTGGGTGCTGCTCTTCAGGGAAAGGTATACTGTTGTATCCTGGGAGGCAATTCGCCAGCCACCGTCACACTACGGGACGAATTTTGCTTTAAGCAGAGAGATCTTAATCTCGACCCTATATAAAGCTTTTGGTTAGTTATCTTTTATTCCTGTAATTTCTGTTCTTCACAAATATTGTTAATAATTTTCAGATTTATAAAATTCGAGTTCTAACAATGACTCCATCCCATGGGGTTCTGATGCGTGAAGGAGTCTTGGTAAGGCGAAACATCAACAAACTCCATGCCATTGGATGACATGGCCCTTATGTGCTCCATAGCCATGGAGGGGTTGATGTTAGTGGAAAAACATGGAGGGGCTTTGACATTTCTTGTGATATTTCCAGGAAGAACATCATTTGAATGCCCAAATTCCTCCATCCACTGATCTTCAGACATGTCCATGAGTAACTGCAGACATACACATAGATTTTAGTATAGACAAATAAATGCACACTCAATCTGACAATTTGATAGTAAGAAAAGAAATTACAAATATACATAGTGACCAAACAATGAACATATCTTCCAAATTTGCGAGAAACATGCAACTCTCCTCAACTCCATACACACATACCATGCCTGCCAATGCTAAAAAGAGTAAGACAGATTTTAAAAAAATGCCTTTGGGGAGGGACACACACATGGAAATATGAATATTATATTTTCAAGGAGGATAAGACACACACATGGAAAGCCATGTATATGTGTGTGTAGTATTTGGTATCACCTGGTATTTCTTTCAACCTGTACGGAGGGGGCATTGACAGAGCATCCTTTAGAAAAACTAGCAAGTGGCTCCGCGCATGCGCGGGTGCAAGCTTAAAAGCATGGATAGAACAATTACCTAAAGCATCTTTTAAAATTACAACATTTGAAAAAATATGTTGTGCGAGAATGGTATGATTGATAAATATGAATTAATTTGCTAGAATATGCAAAACATTGTTTTTATTTGTGTGCCTATGAAGTTATAATATCAATAGTATGACATAAATACGAATTACAGTTTGTATTTATCCCTCAATTAAAGTACCGATTTAATTTCATAGGTAGAATTTGATCAATTTCTTCGTGAAATGTACTTGAATTTATGTTCTATATAGATTTGGATCACTGTTTTTGAACATCTCGGAAAAATTGCAATAAATCTAGTTAACACTGTGAAGTGTGGTTCTTGATGTATCTAGTTTGCATCATTTGGTTAAACGGGGTCATACTCATCGACACTATGATTCAACCAAAGAAAGGTAGAGATAAAAGTGGGAGGCACTCACAGTTTTTGATTTATCCACAAAACTTCCATAATTATCCCCCCAACCTTTGCCTTACATTCAGTCGGTATAGAAAGTTATACATCTACATAGAGAGTGAAAATGAAAGTACATTAGCAATGTTTGTTTTGATCCAAACTAAAAGGAAGGGAAAATAAAGCACCAGAACCATATAGCAACCACAATCCAATATATGCCTAATCTGACTTTTCCATACAGTGGTAGGCTGAATATATTATCAACCAAACTATAAGAAATGAATGCAAAAATTGCATCCTAACCTACAAAGTTATATTATTCTAAATATAGCTCAACGAATGAAATCGACGTAAAGTTACCTAAGTGGCTAAGCTACTGGGCATTTTAAAGTTCCATGAACTATCATTTTTTTAGACCATATTAACTTACCCTACAACTGTGAAGTGTGAACATCAGGAAAACACATAACATTGTCTAAATAAACACTAACTGAATGTCTGCCAATAATTTTTAGGAAAATCAATCTGAAAAATGATGTCCACACCATTCAAATTATAAGACAAATGGGCATTAAAGCAAATACAAATGCAAAGAAGGCATAAATGGAACTATCCTCAAAAGAATGCATTACAACTATGGATAAAAATAAATAACGTAAACCAACAAAAGAAGTAAAAGGAATCATCCTCCTAAGATACGCAAAAGAAGCAAATGAAATTATATAGAATAGCTGGGAAAAAAAGAAAATGAAATGTCATCAATAAAAACTTTTTTATGTATTTTTTTGAAAACTTTTTGCAATACTCTCATAAATTTGTATCCGCATAAGAGTTCAATATTGCTATAGTTCTATATCCATACGTAGTAAGTAATTTTAGATACCATAAATAAATGACTACTATATGCACATGTGATGCACTGGAAAGAGAAATGAGAATGAACTTTCATCTCAAAGTTATACAGAAGGCAATTAAAAAATTGGACAAAATCATTTGGGAAAAGGGAAAAAATACTTGATCACTGAAAATCACTGCAGAATTCAAGTTTCTATTAGGGGTAAGCTCATTCAAAGTTGTAATCTATTATATGCCACCAACCCTCAACCAAAAAATTTGCCAAGTTTCAATAGAAAAATATCGTAACTTTGAAAATAAAATAAAACAAATAAACGTAATTAATTACCACGAGGTAAAGGTCATCACATGCTCTGATGGTATGCCTAGAAGTTGTCTTGCTTGCTGATCAAATAGGTAGATTCTTGTTTGCTCAGTTTTGCTCTTAGTTGTACATGTTATTGAGGGGTATCAGTGTTTGAGCAATTACCATAACCATTATGAGTAAAACTGACGTTCCTTGCAATAGAATTGGTGCCAAATATGACCAAAAAGCTCTGCATATGCTCTGCATAATATACCTTCCTTGCAAGCCGAGCATAGATTATGGCATGACCTTTATAGCTATACAAACTACCCGCTAAAACATATCTGTGGTAGTATAGGTACACAACAACGGCATGCAAGATACATAATTCTACATGACAACAAAAACAATCCCCCAAACAAAGTTCATGGCTTTCATTGGGTGTTTGATAATCAACCGGTAGAATATTCCAATTTGGTAAAACGAAAATTTATGTTGAACAAAAAAAAGTCGAAAAAGTGATTGCAAGTTTTATTATTATACGAAGTGATTACAATAAGAATCGAAAAACATAACTAGAAAAAATGGGTAAAAACATTGGAAAAATGAAATCAAAAGCTTGCAAGTATTTCCATAGCATAGCCCTGCATATTGAGCATGGAAACCAAGGCGACTTCTAAGATTTTGCACATTTCTCGGTTCTCATGAATCCTTAATTTTCATACTACACCCAACTTATCAACCAAATAGAGGACTAAGAGCCAATGTAGAATCATATTGACACCCACAGATTGAGTCAAGCCTCATAAAACCGACGACATTTACAGCTCATACTGGAAGGGTCGTTAACATTTAGTTATCACATCATTTCGAATGCATGTATCCATACAAAGAATCTGAGTAACAATTGCATGATGTTAAAATAAGTAAACACTAAAACAAACACTAAGGTACTAATACCTATAACAACTATAGTCCTAAAATGAACTATAACTAAATAACATAGAATATATTACACCTGCAAAGTATACAATGTAATGATGTGAACACAAACTTCACTCCACACACAGCTTGATATGTCACACTCCTTACCCACCCTTATATTTCTAGAATCCATGCAATGTAGTGGGAATCGTATCAAATCAAGTTGAGTGTAAGTGCGCAGAAGTTGTGACCATAGCACTCAAAAATATATATCCACTCATAATGTAGAGTGAATGGATGAAATTACAAGAATAAAATCTAGAAAGCATTGATAAATGCCCCATTTTGGTTTGCTTCATCAGTGTGTTCGTTTGCTCTACATATCTAAAAATATTATATCGAAACATTTTTTGTTACAATTGATTTATCCGACATAATTTTAAGGGAGTTAAATATGCATATGTATCTCATTAAAATAAACTTACTTACAGACCCTGCCTATACACATATAAACCTATAGTTATATTCAAAGAGAGTATTGATAATATAAGATGTTGAGCTAGATTCCTTTTTGTGAGGTAAACAATTTGGACTATCCAATTCATATATATATATATATATATATATATATATATATATAAACTTAAATAATTTGCAAGTATACATCATACCATAAAAATAATTAATTTAATTATCAAATACTATATAAATAAACCCACAAACTCAGATCATTCAAACTTTTTAGACATGTTGCCATCATTGTCATTTTTTTAAGAATGGAAAAAATGAATAATTCATTCAATCATAACAACTTCATCAGACATAGTAGGGAATTCAAGTTGCCAAAATTATAATGTAAACAACCAAGAATTGTAAAAAATTAAAGTTGATTAAAGAACTTGCTACGAGTATGAAGTTAAATATCTACTACAATTGTATGCCTCGTATATAGACAAAACAAATATATACACTGAACAAATATAGAGCAATACAATAAAATCAGAAAAGCAAAGTTTTCAATCATGGATTAACTTTAGAGGATAAGATGATCAAAATAGAGTGAATTGCACGTGTAAATTCCGAACTCTTGGGATAATTACCACCCTATTTTGTTAGAATATTTTTTAACCATATAAATGAAACCTTAGGTTGTGATTGATTAATATGGCAAAAAAAAGATTCCCAGCAAGATTAGGTGGAGAAATCATGTTTAAGTTTTATGACAAACGTGTGTTAAAAGACCAATATTATGAATTTTGTAAAGTTTAATTTGAGAAAGTGAATTACACATATTTAATTAAGTAGGTGATGAAAAATAAACGACATGAAAGTCTTACCACATCAATAGAGATGACTATGCTATTTCCATAGTGTTTTCAAAGAAGATGGGAAGTCAACTTTCTTCCATTATATATGACAAAAATCCTTCCATTATGTATGAAAAAATGCATGTCAAAGTATAATTAGTTTATAGTTAGTAGGTTGAAAATTTTAAGACGTAGTTTGAGCTATTTCCAATTGGATTTAAATTCCGATAAACCCAAAGCGCATAATACTACCCTAAAGCTCTACTAAAAAGTTATAAAAAAAATATACCCTCACTTTATTTTCATATTTTTAACAACCATGGAATTTATATAGTTAGAAGCTTAAACTCGAGAAGATGAAAAAAAAATGGAAACAAAGCAGCATAAACCCATGTAAGGAGAAAACACGGTTCCCAGAAAGTGCCTTTCAACTTTCGATTACCTCAAATGTCATGTGCTTCTGCAAGAAGAAATATTTTTTTAAAAGAAAGGGTTTAAAAGGAAATATGTGCAGCTGCAATGTGATTGCATAACTTGTCAGAATTGGTATAATATTCGTTTGTGGAGAACATGTCTGCAAATGTTCCTAAACCTACTAGAATCAACAACATACATGGCTTCCAAACACATTCCATATATTAATGAGAAAAAGTTCCCATAAATGGCTTCTACCCAAAGCTTTTATCCCTTTCAAAAAGCTGTTATTCAATATGGAAGCCATATATGGAACAAAATTATAGTATACAAATAGATTCAGTATATTTGAAAGAAGAAAAAAAAACAACTACCATCCACAACCATTCAGTTTACACCTCCATCAACTTTGAGATCCTAACAGTATCTTACCTATTTGTGATGGCTCTTCCTTGCTTCTGGTTGACAGCGAGATGAAAAGGTTAGGCCAGCAATATCGAATATAGGCCTGACAAATTTTTTGGGAACACTCACAGCAAATCGCTCAAGGCTAGCGCAAAATTATGTGCCAAGATTGAACCATCGGACCTCATTTTCTTATCTCTTCATCCTCCTATTATTACAATATGAAGTTACAATTATTATTTATTTTATTTATATTTCTTAATTCAAGAAAAATAGAGAGTAAGCTAGTGGAGAGATTTAACATTTTGAATGAATATCCTTTGCCTGCATCATCAAAATAATAAACATAATAAAGAAACCCCTCCACCTCATTTATGCTTGAATGAACTCAACTTAAACTCATCAAAAGAACCGTCACCATAAGAGTACCTTCTTCATTTTCAAAACTATCGATAAAAACTGGAAACAATCAGATCGCGAAACCACCCGAAAATGCGCAAATCTGCACCCACCAACTCTCCTTCAATCTTCAAAGTGGATTTTTAGCATTCAAACCCACTATCCACCTCATTTCTTCTCACTCCCTGCCATTTCAACTCCCCCCCCCCCCCCGAAAACCTTATAACTCTTCGTCTTCTTTGTGACCTCCAAATCCAAGCACCCAAACCCTAACCCTAAATCTGGAAGAGAAAAACATAGAAAAAAGAGAGGATCAAAAACAAAAATCAACGATTACAACCCAAAAGAGATGCCCCACGAAAGACCTAATCGAAACCCCAAATTCGAGAACCGAAACCCTAACCCTATACGAAATTGAAAAGAAGGAAAGTATAACCTTGCTATTTTAGAGGATGGTTTAGGATACGAGGTGGAGGATGCACAACAGATTGAGTGTCGTCGGAGCTCCAGGCGAAGGCCAACCGAGTGGCCGTCTAATGGAAGAATCGAAAAGAAAAGAAAAAAGAGAGGGGCAGCGGTTTTGGGGAAAGGGATGAAGTGATATATTCACTTCCAACAATTCTAACTTATTAGAGCCATAAAACTCAGCAGCAAAGAGAGCGCAGCTGAGAAAGAGAGGGTGTGAATATCGCTACGCGAATTGTTAGACGATCTGGACCGCTAATTCTGAATCGGACGGAGTAGAAGGATGGCAGTTCCGTAAATGTTCAAAAAACCCAGGGTTAGAGTGGGGATCCAAAGAGGGCAGAATTCTTGTTCCTATGGCCTTTAAGTAGTAGTATAGATGTAATCATTCAGATCCTTCCCATCTGGCAAGAATGTATGAGAAACGCTTGTTAGGAGTACACGCAGCCAAAACATTCTGAGTCACACCTTTACGACTTATAAACCTAGCAACCTCTACTCGCGGAACCTCTGCTTCAACATGTGTTTCATCAATCATACCAAAGCAATCCTTGCTGCAAAATAATCTATGTGGCCTCACATATGTGACTAAATATATAACTGTTATTCGGCAAAATTTAAAAAAAACGTCACAATAGTTTGGCGTTGTTTAAAAAAACGTCACAAAACTTTGACTTTTTAAAAAAACCGCACAAAGTTTAACTCTCAACTCACGGAGTTATCCAACCGTTAACTGGGATAATAGTTATGTGATGTTTTTTTAAAACAAATGGGAACTTTTGTGATGTTTTTTTAAACAGAATAATAGTTCTGTGTTGTTTTTTTAAACAAAACAATAGTTTTGTGATGTTTTTTTAAACATTACGTATAACTCAGTTAACAGCTGAATAACTCCGTGAGTTGAGAGTTAAACTTTGTGCGGTTTTTTTAAAAAGTCAAAGTTTTGTGACGTTTTTTTAAACAACGCCAAACTATTGTGACGTTTTTTTAAATTATGCCTTGTTATTCTAAAGTCTAACCCAAATTAAAGTGATCTAATCAAGATTAAGTAATGGGTTAAAAGCATATAATTTAAAGTGTGATATAACACGTGTAGAGACCGTAAAGTAAATTTCTCATTTTGTGATGGATAAAATTGAAAACCAATAATTATCAATTAGGGTTATGGTCTTTTATATATACATATCTTCTTATTCCATCTGTCATCCCATCAACAGAAGAATAGAGAGACGAACTCTCATCGAAGTGCGTATCATATAGGAAGATTCAAACTCTCTGCATAATCTCCATCAATAGCTTTAGGTTAGTGCTTTCGCTTTTAATGTTGTTCTTCTTTTGATTTAGTAAAGATCTATAGTTTCATGATTTAGGATTTTATATTAAAGCACTTTTGCAACATAATTAAGATCTAGATTCATAGAAACATGTTTTAGGTTGTTATTAATGTTTTATGCATGTTCATGTTGTGTGCGCGGTACAAACTAATTAACCAAACAAACCAATGCGGAATACAAAGAGAGAACCAGCGAGAAAACACAAAAACAAACCAACACAAAAGGACGCACAGATTTAATGTGGTTCGGCAAAATACATGCCTACATCCACGGGGCGGTTGGGGTTTCTTCTTCTTCAAATTATCACCAATGGGCGAAAACAAACCCTTACAAATAATGACGGCTGCAAAACCGAAATAGGGATCTCTAATTTTCGTCACCGATTACAAAACCCTAACAAGTGTATTTATAGGGAAACTATTGGGCCTTTTCAAATTGGGCCTGATCTAGTTCAAAATCCCGTCGACAGTCGACTGGTCGACTTACCAGTCGACTGGCTATCCTTCTGGCAGTCGACCGATCAGTCGCCTGATCCTCTGCTGCTGCTTGTATCTTTAGCCTTCGAAAACTCTCTGGACAGTCGCCTGATCCTTCTATCAGTCGACTGATACTGTAACTTTCATTTGCTGCAGATACTCCAAAACAATCTGAACCAGAATCGAGCCATTATCCTACAATCTTCACCTTGGCGAGATCTTCCACCAAGTATCCAACAATCTCCACCTTGGGGAAATCTTCCAAATAGCCCAAGCAATCTCCACAAATACTCCAAATGCTCATCATCAAATGTAACAACAAATCCAAACTCCACCTTAGCATGATATCACATACTAGGCGAATAAATAGCGAAGCACTATTCCAACCGCCCATGCCAAATTATCAAACATGCAAAATATTAGCCAGGTTCATGCAATGCTTGAACTTGGCTGCCCCAACAACTTTGGTCAACATATCAGCAGGATTATCAGCTGTCCCAATCTTCACCAAATGAATATCACCATCCTTTATCAAATCACGCACAAAATGATAACGGACATCAATATGTTTGGTCCTCGAATGATGAACTTGGTTCTTCCCTAAATGAATAGCACTCTGACTGTCACAGTGTACCTCCACCTTCTCCCGATGAATCCCCAAGCTCTTCAAAAGTCCATGTATCCAAATGGCTTCCTTCATGGCCTCAGCAACTGCCATGTATTCAGCCTCAGTAGTAGACAACGCTACAGTGGACTGCAAATTTGACCTCCAACTTATAGGTGCCCTAGCCATAGTAAACAAATAGCCTGTAGTAGACCGCCTCTTATCTAGATCACCTGCATAGTCAGAATCAACATACCCAACCAATAACCTGCTAATATTGTCATCCCTTTCAAATTTCAAACCCACATCTGTGGTGCCACTTATGTACCTCAAAATCCATTTAGCTGCTTGCCAATGCTCTTTGCCTGGATCATGCATATATCGACTAACCATACTCACCGCCTGAGAGATGACTGGTCGAGTACAAACCATGGCATACATCAAACTGCCAACCACACTAGTGTAAGGTACATCCGCTATATACTGTCTCTCTTCATCTGTACTTGGAGACTGAGAAGCACTAATTCTGAAATGACTGGCTAAGGGTGTACTTACTGGTTTAGTCTTCTCATCTATACCAAACCGTTTCAGCACCTTCAAAAGATATTGCTTCTGTGTCAAACTCACTATGCCCTTCGCCCTGTCTCTAGCTATCTCCATCCCAAGTATCTTCTTGGCTTCACCAAGATCCTTCATCTCGAATTCAGAACTCAACTGATTCTTCAAATTTTAAATCTCCTTAGCATTCTTAGAGGCAATCAACATGTCATCCACATATAATAACAGATATATGAAAGAGCCATCCTGCAACTTCCTGAAGTAAACACAATAATCAAACTCACTTCTGGAATATCTCTGCACCTTCATAAACTGATCAAACCTCAAATACCACTGCCTTGGAGATTGCTTCAAACCATAGAGAGACTTCTTCAACCTGCAAACACAATTTTCCTTCCCAGCTGTCTTGAACTCATCTGGCTGCAACATATAAATTTCTTCATCTAGATCCCCATGTAAGAACGCAGTCTTCACATCCATCTGTGTCAACTCAAGGTCAAACTGTGCTACCAATGCCAACAAAATCCGAATAGAAGGATGCTTCACAACTGGAGAGAACACTTCATTATAGTCAATTCCTTCCTGTTGAGCATACCCCTTTGCAACTAGTCTTGCCTTGAATCGAACACTGCCTTTTGGACCTTCTTTCTTCGTATACACCCACTTGCAACCAATTGCTTTCTTCCCCTTTGGTAGTTGCACTAGATCCCAAGTCTTATTCTTATGAAGAGAGTTCATCTCTTCATCCATAGCAACTTTCCAATCTGCATTTTCTGAACTTCTAGTGGCTTCTTTGAAGTTGGAGGGAACTTCATCATCCACAATGGGAAGAGCAAATGCAACTGTGTCTGTAAAACGAGACGGTCGTTTGATATCTCTTCTTTGCCTTCTTACTGCAATTGATTCTTCCTGCTGGATAGGAACCTCTTCATCATTCTCAGTATCAACCACATCATCATCATCTTGGACAGGAACAAGATTCTCAACTGACAACTTTTCTAACTCCACCTGTTGGAAAACTCTCCTACCAGTCGACTGGTTATTGCCACCAGTCGACTGTCCCGAGCTCCCACAATTCTGCTGTTCTGGACCACCAGTCGACTGCTCCTGTTCATCAGTCGACTGTCCCGAACTTCTTCTACTCACCTGTTGAAGAACTGTCCCACTCTTCTGCTGCTCACCAGTCGACTGACATATACCACCAGTCGACTGTCCCGAGCTAATCATGCTGGTCTCATCAAAAGTCACATCTCTGCTGATTACTAACTTCTTCTGTTCTGGACACCACAACCTGTAACCTTTGACACCAGTACTAAAACCAACAAATATAGCCTTCTTGGCTCTTGCATCAAGTTTAGTTTCAGTTACATGAAAATAAGCAGGACAACCAAATATATGCAAAAAAACTATAATCAGATGCAGGTTTACCACTCCATACCTCAATAGGCGTCTTGCCTTCAAGTGCTGCTGATGGTAAACGGTTGACAATGTGGCTTGCATATATAACAGCTTCTGCCCAAAATGTCTTCTTCAATCCAGACTGTGCTAACATACATCTCACCTTCTCAAGTAAGGTTCTGTTCATCCTTTCTGCAACCCCATTTTGCTGTGGAGTCTTCCTAACTGTGAAGTGCCTCTGGATCCCTTCATCTTCACACAACTTCAGAAACGGATCGTTCTTGTATTCCCCTCCATTATCTGATCTCAGAACCTTAATCTTCCTACCAGTCTGATTTTCAACTTTCTTCTTCCAACTTGTGAACAATGTCAAAACTTCATCTTTGTGCTTCATGGTATATACCCAAACTCGTCTGGAGTAATCATCAACAAAAGTAACAAACCAGTGTCTACCACTCATAGAAGGTGTCTGAGTAGGGCCCCAAACATCTGTGTGCACATAATCGAGGATACCCTTTGTCTGATGTACAGCTGTACCAAATTTCACCCTAGTTTGCTTACCCAAAACACAATGTTCACAAAATTCCAACTTGCACCCTTTAGCATCCTTAAGCAACCCTTGCTTCACAAGCCCCTGCAAGGCCTTTTCTCCTGCATGCCCGAGTCGCATATGCCACAACCTGGTAGAGTCGGGAACAACCTGTTTAGGCTTCTCAGTTACACTGGCAGCCTGACCCAAATATGTTTTTCCCTGCAAGAAAAACAAGTTCCTCTTTCTTTGACCTTTCATCACCACGAGTGATCCGCTAGTCACCTTCAGAATGCCACCTTCACTAGCAAATTTCAATCCACTGGCCTCCAAAGCACCTAGTGAAATCAGATTCTTTTTCAAATCTGGAACATACCACACATCTGAAAGCTCCCTAATAAGACCATCGTGCATTAGCAATTCAATTTTCCCGATTCCTACCTTCTTACAAGGTGCATCATTTCCCATCAAAACTACACCATCATCCATATACTCCAAAGAAGTAAACCACTCCTTTTTCCAAGACATATGATAGGAGGCTGCTGTATCAAGAAACCATACTTCTTGATAAAGTGAGGGACTAGAAGCAAGTGCAAAAGAAAAATCCTCGCCACTTTCTAAATTATCAACAGTCACATTTGCAGTCGAATTTCCCTTATTTCGTAGCTTTGGACAATCCTTTTTCCAATGCCCCCTTTCATGACAGAAAGCACATTCATCTTTGGCCGGTATTTTTCTGTCCTTCGAAACTCCTCTTGATTTGGAACGAGATTTGTTTCCCTTTTTCCCAGATTTGGACTCAGATCTTGTCTCAGTCCTGCCCCTTACAATCAACGCTTCAGAAGTTTCTCTATCAACCATCTTATCCCTTCTCCTAGTTTCATTATTCAACAAAGCATTTGCAACATCTTCATATTTCACAGTATCTTTTCCATATAATAAAGTAGTTGCTAAATGATCATAACTTTCAGGTAATGAATTCAACAGAATTAGGGCTTTATCTTCATCCTTAATTTGCTCATCCAAATTTAACAAATCAGCCAACAATTTATTAAATGATTCAACATGAGCATTCATAGACATACCTTCCGTATAGGTGAAGCGAAAAAGTCTCTTCTTCAAATACAGCCGATTCTCCAAACTTTTCCTCATGTATTTGTCTTCGAGCTTCTTCCACAACACCGCAGCAATGGTATCCCTCATCAAATCGTACTTCTAAGCCTTCTCAATAAAGAGCCGAATAGTCCCACACGCAACTCGATTCAACTTCTTCCAATCTGCTTCGGACATATCCTTAGGTTTTTCAACTTCCAAAGCAACATCTTGTTCTTGTTGAACAAGAACATCCAAAACCTCACATTGCCACATCCCGAAATTGTTTGTCCCATCAAATTTTTCAACTTCAAATTTTGCGTTGTGAATCGTTGTTCTTGATGAACTCGATCCCATAACCTCCTTGGTTGCATCTGCATCACCCGCCATCTCCCTCTAGGTCGAACCAACAGCTCTGATACCACTGGTTGTGTGCGCGGTACAAACTAATTAACCAAACAAACCAATGCGGAATACAAAGAGAGAACCAGCGAGAAAACACAAAAACAAACCAACACAAAAGGACGCACAGATTTAATGTGGTTCGGTAAAATACATGCCTACATCCACGGGGCGGTTGGGGTTTCTTCTTCTTCAAATTATCACCAATGGGCGAAAACAAACCCTTACAAATAATGACGGCTGCAAAACCGAAATAGGGATCTCTAATTTTCGTCACCGATTACAAAATCCTAACAAGTGTATTTATAGGGAAACTATTGGGCCTTTTCAAATTGGGCCTGATCTAGTTCAAAATCCCGTCGACAGTCGACTGGTCGACTTACCAGTCGACTGGCTATCCTTCTGGCAGTCGACCGATCAGTCGCCTGATCCTCTGCTGCTGCTTGTATCTTTAGCCTTCGAAAACTCTCTGGACAGTCGCCTGATCCTTCTATCAGTCGACTGATACTGTAACTTTCATTTGCTGCAGATACTCCAAAACAATCTGAACCAGAATCGAGCCATTATCCTACAGTTCATAAGTGTATATAAAATTACATCAATCCTAGCATGTGCAAAACAAGACATTTATTGGTTTATAAGATTAATGTTTTCGTAGGAAATTTGTTTTGTTTTTTTATATTGGTGTTTCATTAATATTATGTACCTTGAAAAATGGCATCCACTTTTGATTTGTTTCCACTTCGAACGGAGTTTCTGGTCCGGGTTGCGACATTACGTGGTCTCGCATGACACAAATAGCTCTCAGTACTTTATTCAAATACTTACTCACAGTTTCACCAGAGCAGTAATATTGGATTTTTGAAATACTATTAACACTCTTGTGGCCAACCGTATGTAAGAACATAGCCAGTTGAACATGAATAGTGTCCCTCAAACGCCCAATATTCCTCATCATCTCTGCAAGTTCTAGAAAAGGGCCTACATTCATCCTAAGCCAGTGGAGACTATGTTTGGTACCCCCGTGCAAAATATTATGCATATGCCTATTCCTAAAAGCATCCACAGTGGTTTTCTAAAATTGCCAATTTGTCATTTTTTAGAAAACGAAGCGCTGCAATGGTTTTTCATTTTGCCATTTTTAGCAAACGTTTCAAATTTGTTTCTCAAATTTGAGAAACGAATATGAGAATTCTCAAATTATAAAGGACGGGGAATGATTCCCCGGACGGGGAATGATTCCCCGTTTCTCAAATTTTAATATATTTTATTATCAACAGACGGGGTATCTTATACCGTCTGGTAAATTTTATTTATTTATTTTTTTAAAAAAGGGTCAGACGGGATATCATATCCCGTCGTTCACCTTTATTTTTTATTTTTATTTTTTTTTTAAATGAACCGCCATGATTGGCCGATTAGAAAAAAAAAATCCAAATGGTGGGATGGGGAATGATCCCCGTCCATGGAATGATTCCCCGTCCATGAAATCCGGATGAAAAAGTGGGTAGATTTAGGTAGTTAATTAGGTTTAGGTAGTTGTTTAATTAGGTTTAGTTATGATTATATTATTTAATTTATTTAATTAATATAGTTTAATAGTTGATAAGTAATTAACTTTTTAAATTTAATTTTAAAAGTTGAGACGGTATATGATATACCGTCCCACTTAATTTTTGGCGAACAATATAGCAAACGACCACTGCAGCGATCGATCCTATTTGCTATTACTGTTGCAGCCATTTTTGACCAAATGAGAAACACCACTGTGGATGCTCTAAGGAGGACTCTTTCACGTGAAGGTTCCCTATCTATATTTCTATTCCGACAGACGTCGTAAGCATGCAAACACAAAATGACGGCGATCGTTGCAATAGTTGTTGGTCAGGAAGTCCATATCTTCCAACAAATCATCCATCTACCTACGTATGCAAAATATGAAGATTAGCTAGAGGGACATTGATAATGTAATGTAGCAAATACATGCATCAAAGTAGAAGATGTGAGAATTCATTCTCCACATTCAACGAGATTTATGATCAACAAAAAATAATAATTATATGGTATCATTCATTCTCAAGCTTAGAAGATGTGATAATGCATCAAAGAAAAAATAATTACATGGTATCATTCTTTCTCAGGCTTCCTCAATCTCATAGTGGTCATACTAGCCTTAACTGCCACGCTAACACATACAACTCCCATTGAACAAGATCTAAGATCGAATTTTTTGTCGTACTGACCCACCTTTTGAAAATATTTGGGATCTGACCCACTTTCTAAAACAATCAGCGATCTGATCAGTTTTGGACACGTCAACACAAGCCGTTATTGAAAATAACGGCATAGATTATTTATATGCCGTTATTTTTAATAACAGCATCATTTTACATTTTTTTTTGCATGCCGTTATTTGGAGTAATGGCATCAGTATATTTCTTCTACGAGTTTAAATCTTCTGATTTGGAAAAAATTCTAAGTGTTGAAACAACTTATAAATAATACCGTTATCCCCAAGAACGACATTCGAAATACTGATGCCGTTATTGGAAATAACAGCATCAGTTCATTTTATTATAACTGATGTCGTTATCTCCAATAACGGCATCAGTAATTTGAATGCCGTTCTTGGGGATAACGGCATTATTTATAAGTTATTTCAATAGTTGGAATTTTTTCCAAGTCAGAACTCAGAAGATTCACGCTCGTATGAAAAATATACTGATGCCGTTACTCCAAATAACGGTATGCAAATAAAATATAAAATGATGCCATTATTTTCAATAACGGCATATAAAAAACTCATGCCGTAATTTTCAATAACAGCTTATGCTGACGTGTCCAAAACTGGATCAGATCGCTAATTATTTTCGAAAGTGGATCAGACCCTCAAATATTATCAAAAAGTGGGTCAGTACAGCAAATCTTTCTCTAAGACCATCTCCAACCACGCTAGCTATCTCTCAATTTTAGCCAAAATAGCTAGTTTAGAGATAAAAATCTGCTCCAACGGGACTCGCCAAAGCACTCGCCAAAATAGAAATATCATTTTCACTCGCCAGATCTGGCGAGTTTGTATTGCTCGCTAAAGCACTCGCCAAACTCGCGCGATTGAATAAAAATCGCGATTGGATTTATTTCGCGATTGATCTGGATCGCGATTTCCATATGACTTCGCGATTTCCATATTACTTTCGCGATTGGGTATGATCTGGACATTTCGCGATTGGGTATGATCTGGATTTATTTCGCGATTGATCTGGATATTTCGCGATTTTTATCTCTGGGTTTCGCGATATAGGATATGATCTGGATTTCATTTAATCTGGGTATTCCATATGACTTTCGTGTTATAGGATATAATCTGGATTTCATTTAATCTGGATATTCCATATGACTTTCGCGATATAGGATATGATCTGGATTTCATTTAATCTGGTTTGATTTTTTGGGCTTTAAAATATCTATAATTATCTAAAATAGCTAGTATGGATGGAGTGGAAATTTTTTTGGCTAGCCAAATTATCCAAAAACTCTCCATTCTGGCTATTCTAGCCAGTTAAAATAGCTAGTATGGTTGGAGATGCTCTAAGATCAACAACCATATTATTAACTCAAGTATTACCAACTTAGAATTAACCAACTCAGATTTATTAGAAAATAAAATACTTGGAAACCGTAAAAAGTACTATAGCTTTAAAAATAGGCAACTGAAACAGCAAAGTTAATTCATGTTCATAATCATACCTTTAAACCTTTTTCAGATTTTCAATTTGTGAAAGTAGTAGAAATTCTTGAATAATACAAAAGAGTGGAAAACCCCCCTTTGAAAATCAAGAATAAAATATATGATTTTTGAAGATCATTAAGGAGCCCAAAGTTTATGATTGTTACCCTTTCGATTGTGGAAAAGAAAGATATCTTGCAATTTCAAACCTCCAAGTGACTCCTACATGCTTCTAATCCCAAACCAAAGATGGTACCAAATTCTGAAACCCCAATTTTCCGAAAGGAATTGAACAAAAATAATCCCGAACCCTAGAAATTTGTGGTTTACATGTAAACAATCCCAAGTAATAATCTACTCAAAATCCATAACTATTTGGGATGAATACAAATTTTAGGGTTTTAAAGGATTTCGAAAGCTGCCTGCAACATTTTCGTTGGTTGCCGAGAGAACTGGAGGGAAAGATGAGAATGGAGGGAAAATGAAAGGGAAGGAGGGAAAGGAGGTGATGGCACTCACAGTGAGTATTCTGTGGAGAGAGAGATAACAATATAAAATTCGTCAACAGTGAAATTCCACCGACTTCCTCCTCAAATCTCTGGACTTCTAAAGAGCGAAAATAATTTCACGCATTTTCGCTACTCTGGCTGTCAGACTTGAAAACAGTTTCATTATAAAATACTGCAAAAAAAAAAAAAAAAAAAAAAAAAAACCTAATCGAACAGTATTTTCTCTCAGTTCCAACAGTAGACTTCATGGCATCATGGCAAACAAACAGGCCCTAAAAGTAATTAACCGCCTGAGTTTAGCAGAAATTAATTAACCGCCTGAGTTTATTTTTGTCTAAATTACAAGAAACTATCTCAATTTCTTACTCTTTTCTTTTTAAAACTACCCTCAACAATATTTTAATGTGTATAACATCCAAATCTGTATTTTTTTCTTTCAATAAACTACCCCCACCGGATCTATCCGGTTGACCAAACTTTTACGTATACTGTACGTAGTCATATTGGACCAAAATATTTCTGTGCTCATTATCCCTTTCCCCAGTTTTTAATTTTTTACCCTATTTTTTAAAAATATTCACTGAATTATCCAAATTTCTTAATTAAATTCGAGAAATAAGATGAAATGATTGAAAGGGGTTAAAAAACAGGATAATTCAGTGAAAGGTTTTTTTATAAATGGGGTAAAAAGTTGGAAATTGTGGGGAAAACTGATGTAGAGGTATTTTGGTCCAATATGACCACGTGTAAGTAAAAATCTGGTCAATGGACAGATGCGACATGATAGTTTTCTGAAGAAAAAAAGATAGATTTTGGGGTTATGCACATTAAAGAATTTTAAATTTTTTAACTATCATAAACTGTTGCTGCTGGGGCAGAACACACAACAAAAAGAAGGCTATCCTAAATGTTGGTGTATGTCTTAGAGACAAATTGTGTATTGACATTACTAGTTTATATTGTATCATGATGTTCATTTCATATATGAGACATTTAATTTATTATGTTGTTTATTGTGATTAAATGAACATAATAAAGTCCTTAGAATAATAGGTTCAATATCATGGGATATCAAGTGCATGACTTGATTGTGAAATCCTATTAGTTGTAATCAGAACATTATTCTTAAATGTCCCTAGTCAAGTACTATTGTGAATTAGTACAGTAATAATACATAGAGACTAGTATGTGCGTAGACTGATGACCATATCTCACGGATCATGGATATGAGATATCAAGTCCTCAAATGGGTACATAATAGAGTAATAATGTACTGGACTGATCCACCATGAGAACGCTGCATGGGTCGTTACGTGAGTGTCATAAGCGGTTCTCATAGTGACCATTGTATATGTAGTCTTTTGACTTGAAGTCACTACGGTTCCTTACATGAGAAATTATATATTTTAATATCGACAAACGTTACCTGTAATAAGGTGATTATAAAGTTGACTATTGGATATACTACAAATCATGCGGAGGGATGTGAATGATTTAGATAGGATTTGTCCATTTTCAATAATATGAGCGATATCTATAAGCTCCTTGATTGAGTGAGACTACAAAATGCATGACCGTGCTCAAAAGGGTCAATATAAGATATTGAGCTCATTTGTTTTAGTAAGTCTACTTGGACATCAAGAAACCAAAGATTGAACTATACAAAGATGAACCGCTCTATGCCTCGTGGTTAATTAAGATATCTGGACAAAAAGACTAGACTACATTGTAATATTGGTTATGGATAGGTTATGTCTAATCACAGACATTCCCGTTACTTGAGTAGCAGTGATGTATTGCTAGATATCGCTCATTATTTGTAATACTAGAATATGATTTTAGTATTACTATCAACGTAATAAAAACCTACAGGATCACATACTTAGAATGGATCGAAATTCGGATTTAAATTCATAAGATGAATTTAATTGGGGATCCAAGTAAGAATTTGTAACACCCCGAATTCTAAAACATACTAAATTCGAAGTCCACAGGATCTTTACACTTCACTTTGTACAATTTTACATAGAATTAAAAACTTTACTTTACATCAGAGTTACATTTATATTTACACTTATACCACGGAAGCAATTTACAACAATTTACATGAATAAAATGTACAACACTTGAAATCATTCTTTAAGCAGCATGCATGCTTTAATCTTATCACTCACTTTATCCTGCATAGAAACTATGGGCACGTCAGTTCATTTAACTGACGCTAGGATATAATACATCAACTTTCTCTTACTTTGAAAAACACAAACTTGTCACGAAACATAGTTATAGGGACTATCCTCTTGATGTCGTGTTGTGATTGTGCGCTTAGTCCTTAATGCAGTTATTTATATTATATGACACTAATGCGCACTTGTTCAGAGTCTATGCAGCCCATACTGCATAGGTCCGAGGGCAATTCCTTAACCGTTCTTCATCTTGTAGGGTTCAATCTCTCGCCATGACTTAATCTACTACTGTAACTACGGTAAGTATCCTAGGTGTTCTATGAGTTACGAGCCCATGTCTAGGTGGCATGGAGAGAATCCCAACGCACTAATACATGACTCATCATGCAGGCATCCTGTGGTGATTTCACCTCCTACCATAGACATAGCACCACCCGAAGTCACTAGACCACCCCATAAGCATCGCCACCGGGATGGTACTTTGTAGCAGCATCCACATCCTACTCATAACTCATCATGGGACATCCTGTGAATACTCTCACACCGCCAATCCAATGACCCTCATACTCATATTTTTCTCCTACTTTCATCACATCTTCACTATTTATCTAATCCTTACTTTTATTTGAATCAAGATTAAAAATCAATATCCTAAAGTTAGCACTCCCACTATACCGGTCTTAATCATTTATACAACATGACCCAAACTTGGTCTTTTCATTTCCAATTTTATTTCAACAATATTTCTTTCAAATGCCGGTATGGGGCTTAGCTACACTCTAGTTCTCAATTTCAATTCATAATCACAAAATTTGAGTCTTCATACTTGATATGGCTAAAAATGGGATTAAATTGGGACCATTCGGATCTGACACGAATCTTAAAGCTCAGGGGTAAAACGATAATTTCACCTACAAACGGGTCTGAAATGGGGACTGGGTCTTTCTTCAAAGTCTAATAACCCATAAACGGATCTGTCTTACTGGGTACGGGTCCCAACCCGTTACAAACCAGTTCAGAAGGATAAAGAAGGATTCAGATTCATAATTATCCCTAAGAGGTGGTCTTAACTGCTTCTATCCATTCACACCAGAAAGTAGAGATATGTTCTTATCTTGAAACGAATCCCTAAAGCGACTATAAAAACCCCTCTCCCCCCACTGTTACCAAGTAATCAATCTTTTGCCAATTAAAACTCTTTCTTAATCATTCAGATTACTGACAAGAGCGTCGGAGAGTGCGTCGCCGAGATCCATCCAGATGTTTTGCACTTTTTGCAGGTCGACGGCAGCGATAAGAAACCAGTCGATACATTGGTGAAGGTCAACAGGTTTGCTTTATTGTTTTCTCCAAGAATCCACAAATTCATCTGTTTGCTCCCACACCAAAATCAGCAGCAACAGATTGGCACCGTCTGTGAGAACCGAAAAAGCAACCCGACCTAACTTCATCAGCGAGACTAGTTTCAAGCCATGCATCCAAAACAGAAGGGGAAGGCAGCGGTCTCCAGCCGAAGAACCACTTCTCTTCCTCCTTCCCCTCCTCCAGCTCAAGGTGCTCCTCCTCAACAGGCCCCTCCAGGGTCTCGGGGGGCTGCCCAGGGGGCTCTCGTCGGAGTCGTCCGAAGCAACATCCTCCTCATGACCATGTCGCGAGTCCCAATCCTTCAGTTGAATCTATGGCTTCTCAAAGCCCTCCCGAGCGGGATCTTCGTCAAGTGATTGCCGACCGCCAAAAGGGGTTCGACCTCCGAACTCGCCTGAATTGATGGCAAGCCCTTGGGGGAGTCCATCAACCTGAGCACCCGGGGCCTCAAGAGTTCGATCCCCTATCGACCGAGGACCAGAAGATCCCCTCCCCGAGGAGGCAAAAAGAGTCCCCTCAGCATCATCGGCGGAGAACTCATTCTCCAGTAAGCCGAGCCACACATAGGGACCGCCAAGCTGGAGAGGCACCAGTCACAAGAGCAGAGCTTCAAGACTTCCAAGCGGCAGTCTTACGGGCCCTCAATATCGCCTTAAATAACGACCAGAAGCCACCTACTCATGAGCCAGATAGGAGCCACCGCCTTCACACTCCCAGTCCTCGTCCATCTCCAAGCTACCATCGCCGCAGCCCCAGTCCACCCTCGTACGAAGATGAGTCCCAGGGCTCGGAAAGATATGATCAAAGAGAAGACTCAGTCTACCACTGCCTCCACGAGATGGAGAGGCGCCTCGGCCGAATTGGTAGGGAAGAAGAGCAACGGGTGATAAACCTTCGTCCGAGTAGGCCTCCATTCTCCCGCACCATCATGGAGGCCCCCGTCCCAGAAAACTTCAAGTCGCCTCACTTCGAGTCATATACCGGGGAGTCGGACCTCGCGGATCACATAGAAAGTTTCAAAACTCTCATGATAATCCACCATGCTTCAGATGCCCTCCTCTGCAAGATCTTCCCTGCCACGCTAAAGAGGCCTACGAGAGAATGGTACTCTCGACTCGCCCCGGCCTCCATCTTCTCATTCGATCAGTTCGAAGGGCTCTTCCTTACTCATTTCGTGAGTAGCTGCCGGGCCGAGAAAACAAGTGTATCTCTAGTGACCCTCAACCAAGAAAATGGTGAACTCCTAAGGGATTACGTTCGACGCTTCACCACCGAAGCCCGGTCCATTCCCTCCCTCAACCAATCAGTAGCCTCTGCCGCATTCCAACGCAACGTCACTAATACCAACCTCAGGTCATCCCTTGCCAAGAAGCCTCCTCGAGACTTCTCAAAACTCTTACTTAGAGTGGAGAAGTACATACGAGTGGAAGAAGCTCTCAACCCCCTACTCTTGAAGAATCATCTTCCGGGAACAAACGGAAGAATACAAGCGAAGAGGGGTCGCAAGAATCCCAGAGGGACGGCAATGGCCAGTGCCGCCCAACTCCTCGTTTTGAGAAGTTCACCCCCCTCATTGCTAATATATCAAAAGGTCTTATGGAGGTGGCTAAGGAAGGGCTACTCCGCGCTCCCCCTAGAATGAATACCCCTGACCAGAAGAGGAATAAGGATAAGTGGTGCCACTTTCATAGGGACCACGGCCACGACATGGATAATTGTCAGGCTCTCAAAGAGGAAATCGAAGAACTCATAAAGCGGGGATACTTGACCAAGTTCGTCCAAATAAATGGGGCCGAGCTTCCCCCCTAAGGAGCCTACAAGCGAACAGAGAGGCCCACCGAGCTTCAAGGCTCAGAACCTGGGGTCGTCTTCCACCTCATCCAAGGAG
This sequence comes from Hemerocallis citrina, assembly GCA_017893485.1. Lineage (NCBI taxonomy): Eukaryota > Viridiplantae > Streptophyta > Magnoliopsida > Asparagales > Asphodelaceae > Hemerocallis > Hemerocallis citrina. Next base: position 108,870,457 of record CM030361.1, on the reverse strand, counting down.
GTCCACTGGAGGGAGAACCTAGCTCCTCCCAAGTGACCTTCACCTTATCGTAGAAGTAGGATCATGGTTTTCAATAAGGCCGACGCTTGTAACCCGGCCAATAGCATGTAATAATGGCTCGTCCTATTGAAGCGGCCACTTAGTTTATCTTAATAAAACTTTACATTTTTTCATTGAAAATTATTGCTCTTGCTTCATCTCTATCTCTCCGAGTCACATCTACGACTCGTTAAATGGTGAGTTCAGAGTCCAGCTTCTCCTACATGGCTGCTCCCACAACGTACTAAGCTCAAAAAATGAGTTTGGAGTCCAACACTTGGTTCGACGTTGCTTTAGCTGCTTGCAAACAAGTAAGGGCGGAGCAGCTCACCATTCGGAATTGCTCCTACAACTCATTAACCCCCTCTAACAACAAGTTTGGAGTCCAAAACTTGGCTCGATTCCTCTTCAACTACTCGCTTACAAGCAGGTAAGAAGTGGTTCGCCATTCGGAATTACTCCTACAACTGTTGAATCTTTTTAACGATGAGTTCGAGGTCCAACACTTGGCTCGACTCCGCTTCGACTACTTGCTCATAAGCGAGTAAGAAGTGGTTCACCATTCGGAACTGCTCCTATAACTGCTGATTCTCTCTTTTAAACGACGAGTTCGGAGTCCAACACTTGGCTCGACTACTTGCTCATAAGCGAGTAAGAAGTGGTTCGCCATTCGGAACTGCTCCCACAACCGTTGATTCTCTCACTTAAACAACAAGTTCAGAGCTCAACTCTCCCCTAGAGTTTCTCCTCAGACTTGTCTCCCAAATGGCTCTTTCCTAAAGCCAAGTTCTTCGCTCCGCTCGCCTCCCAAGCGGACCTCTTCTCAACTAGTTCGGAGCACAACTTTCTCCTAGGATAGCTCCTAGGGGTGGACAACTATTATCCGAACCGACCAATCCGAACCAATTCAATCCGAAACGATCGGTTTTTAACCGATCCAATTGGGGAATTGGGTTGGTTCGGTTCTTTATATTCAATAACCAGTTGGATCGGTTCAGTTGTTGGATTGGGCTTTCAATTAACCGAAAGAAACGAACCAACCACTCTTTATACATTAATCCATTAAAAATAATAAATATAGTTCTCATTTAAATTTTTGAATATATAAACCAGGCTTTCTTGAACATACCAAGAGTTAAATTTAATAGACTTTAAGTTCAGTTCATAGTTCCCAGAAGACAATACATCCATTCACCTTCTGACCATTAATAGTGATATTAATTCTTCAACAAATATACATAGGTGACTAAGGTGAGTGTGTGAGTGAGTTAATAATGTTCATTTATGGGAATACATATCATTGTTCACATGCAAAGTTCGTAAAAATGAACTACAACAGATTTTGTTTCAACTGTAATCATTTATACTAGTTAGTTTTAGCAACATTTATTGCCTTTCAGGATGGTTATACTCCATTCTTTTTCTCAAAAGAAAAAAAAAATATTTATTGCATTTATAAACATGTATCTTTTTCAAGACTTGCTAGCTATGTTATTGCATCTTTCTCATATTATCTACAAGAGTTTTGCTTTCCAATCATTTGAAACAGAACCCTCATTATTAACATTTCATTTATTACTTTATGGATGAGTGAGTGGATGGAAAAGTGAAGTTTTTTTGCATATACCGCATTTTTTTATTGGAAAGTGACTTTGCATAAATGTAGGAACCTTGTTGTTTTTTTGACTTGGTCAGTTTCTGGCTAAGTCAGTTTTTTCCCACAAACCGACCAATCCGAACCAATCCGAACCGAGCTTAATCGGCTTGGATGAAAACCGATCAAATAAAGTTCGGATCGTTGCGGATGAAAAAAATTTAAAAACCGATCTTCATTGCATCAGTGGTGGATGATCCATATTAGGTCGGATATCGACCGATGCCCACCCCTAATTGCTCCTCAAACTTGTCTCCCAAATGGCTCTCTCCTAGAGCCAAGCCCTTCGTCCCACTCGCCTCCCAGTGGACCTCTTCTCAACGAGTTTGGAGCACAACTCTCTCCTAGAGTTGCTCCTCAGACTCGTCTCCCAAATGGCTCTCTCCTAAAGCCAAGCTCTTCACACCGCTCGCCTCCAAAGCGGACCTCTTCTCAATGAGTTCGGAGTATAACTCTCTCCTGGAGTTGCTCCTCAAATTCGTCTCCCAAATGGCTCTCTCCTAGAGCCAAGCCCTTCATCCCACTCGCCACCGGAGTGGACCTCTTCTCAACGAGTTCGGAGCACAACTCTCTCCTAGAGTTGCTCCTCCCAAATGGCTCTCTCCTAGAGCCAAGCTCTTCACTCCGCTCGCCTCCAAAGCGGACCTCTTCTCAACAAGTTCGGAGCACAACTCTCTCCTAGAGTTGCTCCCCAAACTCGTCTCCCAAATGGTTCTCTCCTAGAGCCAAGCTCTTCACTCCGCTCGCCTCCAAAGCGGACCTCTTTTCAACGAGTTCGGAGCACAACTCTCTCTTAGAGTTGCTCCTTAGACTCATCTCCCAAATGGCTCTCTCCTAGAGCCAAGCTCTTCACTCCGCTCGCCTCCAAAGCGGACCTCTTCTCAACGAGTTCGGAGCACAACTCCCTCATAGAGTTGCTCTTCAGACTCGCCTCCCAAATGGCTCTCTCCTAGAGCCAAGCTCTTCACTCCGCTCGCCTCTAAAGTGGACCTCTTCTCAACGAGTTCGAAGCACAACTCTCTTCTAGAGTTGCTCCTAAAACTCGTCTCCCAAATGGCTCTCTCCTAGAGCCAAGCTCTTCACTCCGCTCGCCTCCAAAGCGAACCTCTTCTCAACGAGTTTGGAGCACAAATCTCTCCTAAAGTTGCTCCTCAAACTCGTCTTCCAAATGGCTCTCTCCTAGAGCCAAGCTCTTCACTCCGCTCGCCTCCAAAGCGGACCTCTTCTCAATTAGTTCGGAGCACAACTCTCTCCTAGGGTTGCTCCTCAAACTTGTCTCCCAAATGGCTCTCTCCTAGAGCCAAGCTCATCGCTCTGCTCGCCTCCAAAGCGGACCTCTTCTCAACGAGTTCGGAGCACAACTCTCTCCTAGAGTTGCTCCTCAAACTCGTCTCCCAATTGGCTCTCTCCTAGAGCCAAGCTCATCGCTTTGCTCGCCTCCAAAACGGACATCTTCTCAACGAGTTCGGAGCACAACTCTCTCCTAAAGTTGCTCCTCAAACTCGCCTCCCAAACGGCTCTCTCCTAGAGCCAGGCTCCTCACTCGCCTCCAAAGCGGACCTCTTCTCAACGAGTTCGGAGCTCAAAAATTTCCCCTAGAGTTGCTCCTCAAACTTGTCTCACGAATGGCTCTCTCCTAGAGCCTTGCGATGCTCTTCGCTCCGCTTACCTCCCAAGCAGACATCTTCTCAACGAGTTCGGAGCACAACTCTCTCCAAGAGTTGCTCCTCAAACTCGTCTACCAAATGGCTCTCTCCTAGAGCCGAGCTCTTCGCTCCGCTCGCCTCCAAAGCGGGACCACTTCCCAACGAGTTCGGAGCACAACACTTTCCTAGAGTTACTCCTCAAACTCGTCTCCCAAATGTCTCTCTCCTAGAGCCAAGCTCTTCGCTCCTTGCACTCACCTCCAAGAATGGATCTTCTCATGGCTCTTACGAGGATCTTCCTAGCCCATCTTCTTCGCCCCTAAGAGTGGAGCTCCTCTTTGAAGATTCTGAAGACCAAAACACTCCTCAACTTTATGAAGACAAGAATGTTGCGGGACTATTTTGACCATGAATAAGGGTGATTCTTCAACCCATTTCTGAAGAGAACTTGTAGACCTCCGAGTTAGCTTCGGAACAAGGGGTCGCATGCCCCGATCGGACCTTCGTAGCACTGGAAAAGTGGATCGCAACACAGCTACGCCAAGCTACCGAGGTGCCCATTCGGGAAAAGATGCCCCCGAGCCACAGCGTCGAGCTACCGAGCTACAACACCGAGCTACCGGGGCACCGACCTCCGTATTGGGGAAAAACGACTTCATCATCATGATTCACGCCTGATCGCAATCAAACGGCTCAGATTTCTCCACGACCACAAAATGACAAGATCACGTTTTCTCCTTATCTGAGCCTCTTGCCTCGTGATTCGTGCTATGATCGTGATCAACCGTCCAGATTGAGCCACGTAGCTCGGATCTACAATCCGAGCTACTGAGCTACCGAACTGCAAAATGGCAAAAATTCGCCTCTAAATTCGTGCTCATACTCGATCTACGGCTCAGATTCGGCAAAAAAAAAGGCGGATGGTTTAACAGGTCGGATCCAAACCCGTTAGAAACCCGAACTCGTTCCCGCACTGTACATCTCTCCTCTCCCTCCTCTTCTTCGAAATGGCGCAAAAACAATCAGGACAAAAAAAAACCAGCTTCTTCTTCAAACAACCGAGCTCCAGTGGCCTCTCCTCACCAAAGCTCGAGCACCGCAAGCTCGTCATCTTCAACCTCCGTCTCCCTCTTCCTCAACACTGCTCGTTAAACCCAACCGCAGTCGAGCTCTCCTCGCCCGACGACCACCTTCGAGCTCCACTCCACTCGTCGAGCTCCTTCGTCGAAGCTCCGACCACCTCCAACCCAACTCCGAGCTCCATTATCTCCGAGCTCGACCCATCAACAAGCTCCGAACTCCACTAACTCCTCACCATGCCGAGCTCTACCTTCGACGAGCTCCACCTTCCTCTCCCTCTACACCGAGCTCCAACGGCGAGCTCGCCTCTGCTGCGAGCTCCAACGAGGAGCTTCGTCACCTTCTTCCGAAAGTAGAGCACATCACCGAGCTCGACCCCATCTCCAACCTGAGCTCCTCTATCCGTCGAAGCTAACAAGCGAGCTCCACCATAGCTTCGATGACCCGTCGCCAAGCTCCACGAACGAGCTCCGAACTCCACTCCTTCACGAGCTCCCCTCGCCGAGCTCGACCACAGCTCCTCGCCGACCACCACGTCGCGAGTACCAACCGCCAAGCTTGAAGCTCTCGAGCTGAACTCCTCTTCTTCCTCATCGAGCTCCCCTTGCCGAGCTCTCTCCATTACTAACTCCAAGCTCCGTCGAAGCTCGAGATTCTCTCCCATGGCTCTGTCGAGCAAAAAAAAATAATAATAATAATTACCATGTGGCGATGCCACGTGGCATCACCTCCATTGTTCGGCCATATCCGAGGATGGGTGCCGAGCTACCGGAGCACCGACCTCCACATGAGGAGAAAAATGCTGCTGATCCACACGCACTGTCAGATCGTCTAAAAATTTGGGCCACGACACGATCGACGTCCAGAAAAGCGCCACGTGTTCACAGAATGATCCGCTTTGCGATGCGTGCCATCTGATCATGATCGACGTCCAGAAATGTGCCATGTGTCCAGGTAATATTAAATTTATTTATTTATTTATTTATTTGAATTAATTATTTAAAAAATCTGAAAAATTAATTAAAAATCGAAAAAATTAATTAACAAATTCTAAAAATAATTATTAATTCGGAAAATTATTTTAAAATTCTGAAAATAATTATTATTAAATTAGAATAATTAATTAAAATTTTCGATAATTAATTATTTAATTCGGAAAATGAATAAAAAATTCAAAAAAATGAGGAAAAATTCAGAAAAATCTGGAAAAATCACAAAAAATCCAGAAAATTCTGAGGATATTTTTGGGCATTTTACAAACTCAAAATAATACTGTTACACCTCGAGAAAGATCCGAACTCCCTTAAGAACTCCGATAAAATCCAGTACGCCATTAGGACAACAAACTACCCCTCAAAGACTGTAGAACTCAGTCTCTAGGAGTGGGGGGCTCGTGATATGGCTAAAAATGGGATTAAATCGAGACCATTCGAATCGGTCACGAATCTTAAAGCTCAGGGATAAAACGGTAATTTCACCTACAAATGGATCTGAAATGGGGACTGGGTCTTTCTTCAAAGCCCAATAACCCATAAACGGATCTGTCTTACTGGATACGGGTCCCAACCCGTTACAAATCAGTTCAGAAGGATAAAGAAGAATTCAGATTCATAATTATCCCTAAGAGGTGGTCTTAACTGCTTCTATCCATTCACACCGAAAAGTAGAGATATGTTCTTATCTTGAAACGGATCCCTAAGGCGGCTATAAAAATCCCTCCCCCCCCACTGTTACCAGGTAATCAATCTTTTGCCAATTAAAGTTCTTTCTTAATCATTCAGATTACTGATAAGAGCGTCAGAGGGTGCTTCGCCGGGATCCATCCCAGTGTTTCGCACTTTTTGCAGGTCAACGACAGCGGCAAAAAACCAGTTGACACATTGGTGAAGGTCAACATGTCAACATGTTTGCTTTATTGTTTTCTCCAAGAATCCACAAATTTATCTGTTTGCTCCCACACCAAAATCAGCAGCAACAATACTCATAAATTCTCTTTCATAATCAACATGATTTCCATTTTTTTCTATGAATCAAATTTCATACATAAGGTTCAATTTCAATTCATGCATTTCATGTTCAAAGTTCTATTTCAATTCATTAGATTCACATATAGTTGTTCATTTCCTTTACTTAATTCAAATCACAAACATTATACTTTTCATCATTCTTTAAAGTGCACACAAATTCAAACAATTAAATGCATAAAAGCCCATAATCAAAACACTTAGATTTCCCTTCATTCAAAAATTTATCTTTTATAACTTGGTAAATTTCTCGTGAAAACTAAATCACTTTTCATATTTTATAATTATCACTTTATGCAATTCCACTCAAATTCACATTTATATTAGTCAAATAATACACAATTATTTTTCGTAGGCTCCACATAATTTTAGATTAATTATAATATTTTTCGGATTTAAAATATCCCAAAATATCAATTTAAATGCCCAAAAACCGAAAAATATGTTTTAAAGTGCCAAGACCCTGAGTCGAACCCACGACCCGAGAAAAACCAACAGCCACTGAAAGCCAGAACAGCCAAGGCACCACAGCATTGAAAACAGGGGGTTTAATTAACTTAGTTTAAGTCTCGGTATTTTGATTTTATTAGGAAAAAAAGGGAGAAACAAAAGGCAGAGCCCAAGTTTCGAACTCGCAACCCCTGAGGTCGACCCACAGCTACAGTAAGCGCCCAACACAGTCATTGACCAAATGGTCTAAGTGACTAGATCGATAATAAGTGAAGTTTTTAGGGTCAAAACCCAGTTCTCTGTTATTTCGATTTTCTACAAAAATGAATATCTTTGTGTTTTCTTCTTCTCCAAATTTATTCAAAAACTCCAGAATTTAATTTTCATCTTATCACAGCATTTCAGTGAAATAAAATTTCATTTTTGATATAAAAACACAATTTTTACTCTCTACTTGCATTCTACTACTTAATTTCGATTTTAGGGAAAAACAACATATTCTTGCTACAAATTGCCTCTAAAATTTTCTTAAATCAATTATAATATTTTTCATGGACATTACACATTTATTTCAGTAATAAAAACTTCTTTTTCATGCTTTTTATCAAACCAATAATCAACATCATAAATCCACAATGTTTATTTCAATTATTTCACATACAAGCATAACTTTTAATTTAGCACGTAACAACCAAATAAAGCATGATAGCATGGTAGATTTTAAATTAACTATCATAATTTTACTATTAATTAACATTCTTTTAACATGCATTATCACAATTATCACAATGTCTCATTTTCACACCACATAGCTAGTTCAATCATTTCTTCTTAATCTTATCAAACAAAGCCTAGCGTGGTATTCTAATTAGAAGTTTAAGAAAGTCACCCACCTCAAATGGAGAGAAACACACAGAAGGTCCTAGGAAATTTTCTATAATGAACAAAAGAGCCTTCTCCTTCTAGTTTGAGCCACTAAGTTGCTTCTCCTCTCTAGCTTGTTGTTGATGGAACTCATTCTTCTTCCTCCTTGGTATGGCCGGCCAATCTTCTATGTGAGGGAACACACAATTTTGCACTCAATTTTTTAATCTCACAAACTCCTTAATCTTTCATCTTACTAACTTGTATTTCTTTTCTTTCTTTGTTTTTTTCAATTCTAGGTGCAAGGATAACTAGTGTGGGGGGGGGGGGGGGTAGTTATAAATTTTTTAAGTGGGAATAGAGGGCTAGGATTAGATCAAATTGTTAAGGATCAAGGGCTTAGATGAACTAGGGAGTTGAAATAAATTCCCAAGATGAAAGTAACCACTCTCCACCTCATCCACTCTCCCTCTCCTCTCTAGCATTATCCGGCCTACACCAAAGGGTGTGCATTGCACACTCTAGTGCATGCACGTGCCACCTAGTGTCCATCATTTCACAAGTTGTTCATGAATTAAATTATTTGTTCATAGAATGAGTCAACACTACAAGTTAGGTTATTTAAAAGAGTAATTAAATTAAATGGGCTCACTAATGGGCTAACTAACCATGGGCTCAAATGAATGAATGAATTAATTAATTAATGTGGGCTACAAAGAGACAAATAGACCTAGGACCAAATTAAGTTTTCTAAATTAAAAAGAGAAGAAATAAGACTACTAGTTTATGAAATATTTTTAGAGATATACATGCATAAATTTGCACGTGCACAACACGTAAAATCAAACAAATTCTAATTTGAATAGGATTTGAAAATCTAGGATGTTATAGCACTCCCTCCTTACAACAGTTCCGTCCCTGGAACTACATTTACAGAGCGAGAAAAACAAAGCAACAAGAAAAGAAAAGAAGAAAATATACAAGATACAAATCAGACAAAAAGCTCAGGATGATCCTTCATCATCCTCTCCTCAGATTCCCAAGTAGCCTCTTCAACCAGCTGGTTTCTCCTGACTACTTTGACCATCGCTATCGTCTTATTCCTCAAGTCTTTCTCCCAACGATCCACAATCTCAATTGGGAGCTCAATGTAACTCACATCCAATTGCAAACCTTCCGGCACTTCGGACAAATGATGACTGGGGTCTGGAATGTAACCTCTCAGCATAACATAAAAGACATTGTGCATCTGAGACAACTCTTCCAGTAACTCAAGCCGGTAAGCAGTTTTTCCGATCCTTTTCAATATCTTATACGGGCCTATGAACCTCGGGGCTAACTTCCCACCCTTGCCAAATCGGATCACGCCTTTACTGGGCGATACCTTCAGAAAGACAAAGTCACATTCCTCAAACTCAAGGTTCCTTCTCCGGTTGTCTGCATAGCTCTTTTGCCTACTCTGAGCATCCACCAACCTCTTCCTGATCAGATCAATCTTTTCAGAGGTTTGCTGCACAATCTCAGGCCCAAACATCTGCTGCTCCCCTACTTCAAACCAACAAACAGGTGCTCTGCACTTCCTGCCATACAAAGTTTCGTACGGCGCCATCCCAATACTAGTCTGAAAACTGTTGTTGTAGACAAAATCCACCAAAGCTAGATGCCTTTTCCAACTGCCTCCAAAGTCTAGCACACAACACCGAAGCATATTCTCAAGAATACGGTTGACTCTCTCGATCTGCCCATCGATTTGAGGATGAAAAGCAGTACTGAAATCTGTCTTGGTACCTGAAACTGTCTGAAGACTCCTCCAGAAATGAGAAGTATACTGCGCATCTCGATCAGACACAATGGTCAATGGAACACCATGAAGCCTGATGATCTTCCCAACATACAGATCGGCCAACTTGTTCATCGACGAAGTGAGTTTCATCGCCAAGAAGTGAGCGAACTTGGTTAGTCAATCGACTATGACCCAAATCGCATCATTGCCCATTGAACTCTTGGGCAAACCCGTGATGAAATCCATACTGATGTTATCCCACTTCCATTCCGGAATAGGTAACAGTTGCAATAGACCTCCGGGTTTCTGATTTTCGGCTTTGACTTGATGATAGATCTCACACCTCGCCACAAACTCAACCACATCCCGCTTCAGACCCGATCACCAGAAATGCTGCTTAATGTCCCTATACATCTTAGTACTCCGAGGATGTACAGACAAAAGAGCAGCATGTGCCTCATGAGAATACTTTCTTTCAAGTCCGACTGATCCGGAACACACAATCTCTCTCCAAACCACATCACTTCATCCCTGGTTTGAAATTCGAGCAACCTGCCTGAACCAACCTGCTTCTTCATCTTCAAAATCTCAGCATCTTCCTTCTGACTTGCAATAATCCTTTCATTCAGTATAGGCTGAAGCCTCAACTGAGCTAAGGATGCTCCCAATCCTTGCAAAACAACTTCAATACCAGTCCGATCTAGCTCCTCTGCAAGATGTCTCTAAGTTGTAATCAAATTGGCCAAACTACTCTTGCGGTTAAGTGCATCAGCAATAACATTAGCCTTTCCAGGATGATACTTGATCTTAGGATGCATGTCCTCAAGCACTTCCAACCATCTCCGCTGCCTCAGATTCAGATCCTTCTGTTGATAGATGTATTTCAAGCTCTTGTAGTCCGTGTACATGTTCAGTTTCTCACCATACACATAGTGTCTCCATTGCTTTAAGGCAAAGATAATTGCAGCCAACTCCAGATTATGAGTCGGCTAATTCTTCTCATGCGGTCGTTGTAAACATCATACTCAACACCTGCTCTAGGCAATGCCAAAATGGGTGCAGTAGTCAGCTTCTCTTTCAACTCCTGAAAGCTTGCCTCACACTGCTCGGTCCACTTGAAACTCACATTCTTCTTGGTCAAACCAGTAAGCGGAACTGCTAACTGAGCATAGTCCTGCATGAATCTCCTGTAGTATCCCGTCAATCCAAGAAAACTCCTGACTTCCTTCACAGTAGTTGGCCTTGCCCAATCTCTCACTGCCTTTATCTTCTAAGGATCAGTTGCCACTCCCTCCTTAGCAAGGATGTGACCCACGAATGCCACTTCAGATTTTCAGAAATCACACTTGAATAACTTGGCATACAACTCCTGCTCTTCCAACTTCTTCAAAACTGCTGCCAGATGCTCTGTGTGCTCCTCCTCCGACTTGAGGTACACAAGAATATCGTCGATAAACACCACGATGAAAGAATCAATGAACGGCCTCAGAACTCTGTTCATCGTGTTCATAAAGATTGCAGGTGCATTCGTCACTCCAAATGGCATAACTAAGAATTCGTAATGTCCATATTGAGTTCTAAATGTAGTCTTATGCACATCTTCAGCTTTCACTCGAACTTGATGGTATCCTGATCGAAGATCTATTTTGGAGAAAACATCTGCTCCTTGTAGACGATCGAACAAGTCATCAATTTGAGGAATAGGATACTTATTCTGAACAGTGACCTTATTCAGCTCTCAGTAATCGATACACATCCTCATCGATCCATCCTTCTTCTATACCAAAAGCACCGGCACTCCCCAAGATGACGCACTCGGTTGAATAAAGCTCTTCTCCAACAGTTCTTCAATCTGCCGTTTCACCACATCCTGCTCCACTAAAGCCATCCTATACGGTGTTTTAGAAATGGGCACGCTCCCTGGCTGAATAGTGATGTTGAACTCTACATCACGCTGTGGAGGTAACCCAGGTAAATCATCCAAGAACACAGTCGGATAGTCCCGAACCACAGGAATCCCCTGCACTTCTACAGGAATCTCCTTCTTGCAGATGGTTGCAACCAACCTGGAACACCTCTTCTTCCCTTGGAAAGTGACTTCAGGTCCACCTGGAGCCATCACTGTTACTTCCTTGGTCTTGTACTCGATGCTTGCACTGTACACTGACATCCAATTATGCCAATGATAACATCGACTTACAAGATAGTCGGCTCAATCAGATCAATCCCGAAAATTCTCTTCTCAATTTCGATCTCGTAGTCCGCATAGTACCGATCAGTGGTTAAAGTCTCCCCTGATGGAGTAGCTACTGCTAAGACCTTACCTGGAAAGACATTCGGTTCAACTCCCAAGAATTTAGCAAATTTTGGAGATACAAAAGCATGAGAGGATCCGGTATCGAACAAAACAACAGCTTTCTTTCCATTCAAATAAAGTTCTTCTATTACATAACACACACTCGTTACCAGTTCACTAAATAACGGGAAAAAGAGAACAACATAAAACTTCTAAACATTTGCCCTCGTACCAGTGATGACATGATCCACCTCATCAGCATCAGCTTCAGTCAAGGCGAATACTCACCCCTGCTGGTACGGCTTCTTCCTATTTTGCTGCATTGGTCCATTACGGACGACATCTCGCAACTTTGGGCAATGAGACTCGTAGTGGCCTGTCTCTCCACAGTTGAAACAAGTCACCACTTGAGATCTCACAGAACCATTTTCGGGTCTTCCAGCCACATTAACAGCAATCGCCCCTGTCGGTTTAAACCTTTGAGCTGGAGGTTGTTCCCTGAAATTGCTAGAAACTGTGGGCTTCTTCCCAACATGCCAGTTGTTCCTCATGTTCTGAACGGCATGAAACTGCTCGATGTCTTCCTTCGTAGCTGCAGCTCGCTCGACCAACTTGTCAAACCTCCTGATACCAAGGGGTATCATCTTGGATCTCAGACTTGGCCTTAGACCGTGCTCGAACTTCTGAGCTTTCTTCGTCTCGTCCATCACCAATTCGGGTGCATACCTTGAGAGTTGATTAAACCTTATCTCATACTCCCTAACCGACATGCCGCCCTTGTGCAGTGCCAGAAATTTCATGGCCTTCTTCTCTTGGACATCTGATGGAAAATAATGACTGCGGAATTCGTCCAAGAATTCTTCATAGCCAAGAACAACATCTCTTATCGTCCGCTTCATCGACTGCCACCAAACAACTGCGTCCTTCTCGAACTGCAGTGCAGCCAACTTCACCTTGCTGCCCTCCAGAGTTTCCAAGACTTCGAAGATAGTCTCTACCTGCTGGATCCAATTATCAGCTGCATCTGGGTCTGACTTCCCTTCAAATACTGGTGGTTTCATCCACTTGAATGATTCCACAAGCTTGATTGCTTCAGGAACTGGATGTGCATGCACCGCCCTCTGGTTCTGATTCATGGAAACGGTATTGAGTGTCTGATAAACTCTCGCTAGTTCCGTTTCCAAGTCAAGTCCTTCACCACTTCTAGCTCTTTGTTCAACCATGTTCTGATGCAAGAGATCCATTAAATTTGAAGTAACAAAACATGAATTTAAATCAATTTCTTCATTTCATTGAATTCAAACTTTGTATATTCGAATTTAAAACATTTGCTGACATCAAAATAAAAACAGTAAGAAGATACAACAGTCTAGTTCCTACGGTTCCTCTTGGCTTCTCGAAGCTCTTTCCGTAGTTCCACCACTTCTTCCTTCAGTATATCGTACATGTTCTTCCTCTTTTCGAGGTCCCAAACATGATGACTAAGAGTTGCAATATCCTCCTTACACTTCGCAAACTGGGTCTGCAATAGCTCTGCTCGCTCCCGCTGAGTCTCTACTTGCCTCTGAAGAGATGCAATGAGACTGTTCGGAACTGGCTCTTCCTCATCAGAGGAATCATCAGATGAATCTAGAGGTGGAGTGATCTCTCGGGATTCAGGCCATTCCTCATATTCCACGGGGTTTTCTTCGTCAGAATCTACTTGCCCAGGGTAGTAATCCTCCTCGATTATGCGCCAGTTATCATCATCAGCTGGGTCAAAGGAATCTGCCATCTTAGAAAAAGGGGGAAGAGAAGAAGAAATATCAATCATAGAGCAACACAAATGTAAGTGACTTACATTTAAATCTCTATACTCAACACGCTAATGTCCACTTCTAGGGTGTCGTTCCTTATAAATTTGTACTGCTTGGAAGCGTGCTCTGATACCACTCTGTAACACCCCGAATTTCAAAACATACTGAATTCGAAGTTCCACATGATCTTTACACTTCACTTCGTACAATTTTTCAAGGAATTAAAAACTTTACTTTACATCAAAGTTATATTTACATTTACACTTATACCGCAGAAGCAATTTACAACAATTTACATGAATAAAATGTACAACACTTGAAATCATTCTTTAAGCAGCATGCATACTTTAATCTTGTCACTCATTTTATTCTGCATAGAAACTGTGGGCACGTCAGTTCATTCAACTGACGCTAGGATATAATACATTAACTTTCTCTTACTCTTGGAAAAACACAAACTTGTCACAAAACATAGCTACTGGGACTATCCTATTGATGTCATGTCGTGATTGTGCGCTTAGTCCTTAATGCAATTATTTATATTATATGACACTAATGCGCACTTGTTCAGAGTCTATGCAGCCCATACTACATAGGTCCTAGGGCAAGCCCTTAACTATTCTTCATCTTGTAGGGTTCAATCCCTCGGCATGACTTAATCTACTACTGTAACTATGGTAAGTCTCCTAGGTGTTCTATGAGTTACGATTCCATGTCTAGGCGTCCTGGAGAGAATCCCAATGCACTATCACATGACTCATCATGCAGGCATCCTGTGGTAATTTCACCTCCTACCATAGACATAGCACCACCTGTAGTCACTAGATCACCCAAAAAGCGTCGCCACCGGGATGATGCTTGGAGCAGTATCCAAGTCCTACTCATGACTCATCATGGGACATCCTGTGAATACTCTCACGCAGCCAATCCAATGGCCCTCATACTCATGTTTTTCTCTTACTTTCATCACATCATCACTATTTATCTAATCCTTACTTTTATTTGAATCATGAATAAAAATCAATCTCCTAGAGTTAGCACTCCCACTATACCGGTCTTAATCATTTATACAACATGATCCAAACTTGGTCCTTTCATTTCCAATTTCATTTCAATAATATTTCTTTCAAATGCCGGTATGCGGCTTAGCTACACTCTAGTTCTCAATTTCACTTCATAATCACAAAATTTGAGTCTTCATACTCATAAATTCTCTTTCATAATCAACATGATTTCCATTCCTTTCTATGAATCAAATTTCATACATAAGGTTCAATTTCAATTCATGCATTTCATGTTCAAAGTTCTATTTCAATAATCCATTAGATTCACATACAGTTGTTCATTTCCTTTACTTAATTCAAATCAAAAAAATTATACTTTCATCATTTTTTAAAGTGCACACAAATTAAAACAATTAAATGCATAAGAGCCCATAATCAAACAATTAGATTTCCCTTCATTCAAAAATTTATCTTTTATAACTTGGTAAATTTCTCATGAAAACTAAATCACTTTTCATATTTTATAATTATCACTTTATGCAATTCTACTCAAATTTTCACTTCTAATTTACATTTATATTAGTCAAATAATACACAATTATTTTCCGTAGGCTCCTCATAATGTTAGATTAATTATAATATTTTTTCGGATTTAAAATACCCCAAAATATCAATTTAAATGCCCAAATACCGAAAAATATGTTTTAAAGTGCCAAGACCCTGAGTCGAACCCACGACCCGAGAGAAACCAACAGCCACCGAAAGCCAAAACAGCCAAGGCACCACAGCGTTGAAAACATGGGATTTAATTAACTTAGTTTAAGTCTCGGTATTCGGATTTTATGGAAAAAAAAAGAGAAACAAAAGACAGAGCCCAAGTTTCGAACTCGTGACCACTGAGGTCAACCCACAGCTACAGTAAGCGCCCAACACAGTCATCGACCAAATGGTCTAAGTGACCAGATCGATAATAAGTGAAGTTTTTAGGGTCAAAACTCAGTTCTCTGTTATTTCGATTTTCTACAAAAATGAATATCTTTGTGTTCTCTTCTTCTCCAAATTTATTCAAAAACTCCAGGATTTAATTTTCATTTTATCACAGCATTTCAGTGAAATAAAATTTCATTTTTGATATAAAAACACAATGTTTACTCTCTACTTGCATTCTACTACTTAATTTCGATTTTAGGGAAAAACAACATATGCTTGCTACAAATTGCCTCTAGAATTTTCTTAAATAATTATAATATTTTTCATGGACATTACACATTTATTTCAATAATAAAAACTCCTTTTCATGCTTTTTATCAAACCAATAATCAACATCATAATTCCACAATTCTTATTTCAATTATTTCACATACAAGCATAACTTTTAATTTAGCACATAACAACCAAATAAAGCATGATAGCATGGTAGATTTTAAACTAACGATCATAATTTTACAATTAATTAACATTCTTTTAACATGCATTATCACATTTATCACAATGTCTCATTTTCACACAACATGGCTAGTTCAATCATTTCTTCTTAATCTTATCAAACAAAGCCTAGCATGGTGTTCTAATTAGAAGTTTAAGAAAGTCACCCACCTCAAATGGAGAGAAACACACAAAAGTTCCTAGGGAATTTTCTTGAAGGAACAAAAGACCCTTCTCCTTCTAGTTTGAGCCACCAAATTGCTTCTCCTCTCTAGCTTGTTGTTGATGGAGCTCCTTCTTCTTCCTCCTTGGTAATGGCCGGCCAATCTTCTAGGTGAGGGAACACACAATTTTGTACTCAATCTTTTAATCTCACAAACTCTTTAATCTTTTGTCTTGCTAACTTGTGTTTCTGGGAATAGAGGGCTAGGATTAGATCAAATGGTTAAGGATCAAGGGATTAGATGAACTAGGGAGTTGAAATAACTTCCCATGATGAAAGTAACCTCTCTCCACCTCATCCACTCTCCCTCCCCTCTCTAGCATTGTCCGGCCTACACCGAAGGGTGTGCTTTGCACACTCTAATGCATGCACGTGCCACCTAGTGTCCATCATTTCACAAGTTGTTCATGTTAATTAAATTATTTGTTCATAGAATGAGTCAACACTACAAGTTAGGTTATTTAAAAGAGTAATTAAATTAAATGGGCTCACTAATGGGCTAACTAACCGTGGGCTCAAATTAATGAATGAATGAATTAATTAATGTGGGTTACAAAGAGACAAATAGACCTAGGATCAAATTAAGTTTTCTAAATTAAAAAGAGAAGAAATAAGACTACTAGTTTATAAAATATTTTTAGAGAAATACATGCCTAAATTTGCACGTGCACAACACATAAAATCAAATAAATTCTAATTTAAATAGGATTTTCAAATCCAGGATGTTATAGATTTGGACTCCTAACATTGGTTGGATATTTAATTAAATTAATTGTGTTGACTAAAATTCAAAGGCCCACACACGAATCTGAACCAGGTCAGATTGTGAATCAAAAAATCTCATTACTCTCTTATGGTTAATTTTCTGTACCTATATATATGATACGTATCTGTTGAAAAGTTCCACATGAGAAAACCCTAGCCCTCACAGAAATTGTGAGAGAGAGAGATCGTGAGGAACATACCCTTTCCGCAGCTAGTACCGCGGCGTGAGGGAATGCTTGATTTGATCCGTTCGTGTGGATACCGTAGAGGCACCGCAATATTATAGTGTTGTGATCGGCATACCGTGGAAACAGCAGATCCATCTTCAAGGTATAAATCCTAAACACGATTTATGGTTTTCGTATGGATCCATGGCTAAGTTTCAATAATTTTTTTTGTAATTTTTTCACTGTGTATTTAATCTGAGATTACCCTCGAAAACTAACAGTAAATTCTTTATTTTCAAAAGAAGATGCTTTCTGTCCTAGTAGTAGTTTTTTTTCACATTCACCCATATACATTTTTTGAATGTAAACGCATTGATTTTAGTTTTGAAGAGAATTCAAGATAGATCATATGAAATATGCATCCTCTTATAGGAAGGATATCAACACTGCCATATATTTTCTTTGTGCTCTCTCTCTCTCTCTACACACATACACACACACACACACACACACACACACACCTCTCATCTATGAGATCAAAGCAATAAATGTAGAATCCCGTATTTTTAAATATTATTTTTATATTTGAAAATGAATTTAAATTTATTTTTGGAGATTTAACGAATATTTTCAGGAAAATTTATCTTTTGTACACGTGCGAAACACGTGCAATTCCTTTCATGAGAAGTTTAAAAATTTAGTTTTCTTTATGAAAAATCATTATTTAATATTTGAGATTTAATTAGTATTTTTCCAGATTTTTCTGAAATTTATTGGAACTATTTGCGATTTTTGAGAAAGGAAGGACCTTTTTGTAAAATTGACAATTTTAAGGGTTAAAATGCAAAATATGCATTCTGGGCATTTTAAACAGTATGGATGAAGATTTAGAATGTATATTTTCTATTAAATCCAAGTTTAAATGAATTTGATGGAATTTCCAAAGAATAATCTATACATGCAAATTGTATTTTTGGAAAGGATCATTTTGCAAAGTGTGGGTAAAACCCTAATATACAATCCGGCATATTTAAGAGAAATTCTTTTCAACCGTCTTTGAGTATACACAGAATTTTGGGAGATCTATTTCGGTGAAGGAGAATTTTGGATCTAGCAAGGAGGAAAACTTTTCGTGGATTCTTCTCTAAATCAAGGTGAGTGATGTAAGATTATTTGTTTTGTTTGTTTGATTTTTGTGAGTGACATTTGTTTGTGTTGTTGCTTGATTTTGTGAATGATATGACATTGTTTGTTTTGATTTATGTGAATGACATCGTTTAGCTTTATTTCGTCATATGAATGATATGATCCTTGTATTGTGATGTGAATGTATATGAACCATTGTTATTGTTGGACCATATTTGTGAAACTTATGGATATTGAATAGATCTTGAGTTATGGGATTATATGTTAGAAAACATGTTAAGAATTGATCATGGTTGGGATCGGATGATGAATATCTGGATCTAGAGTATATAAATCGGATTTTGATCATAGTTGTGAAAGAAATTAGTTTTGAGAAACCCTAATTGAAAGATTAGTGATTTTGGATCTTGAGAATTAAATTTCGACATTTGGATGATTGGGTGATGTATCCTTAATGGAGATTATTTGAGGTTGATTATTTTGCCTGAGAACAACTATCTTTTATGAACAATGAATCTTTAGAAGCTCCAATTTGGATTTTTGTATTGAGACCTAACATAAGAGAACTGTAGGCCGACAGTCGACTGGCTTACTATGCAGTCGACTGGTACGACTCTACTGATACACCTTCAGTCTTTGGAGAATCGTTCTGGACAGTCGACTCGACTCTTAGCAGTCGACTGATCCACTGAAACTTATTTTTGTTAGATGTGTTCTGGACAGTCGACTAAGACAGCTGTCAGTCGACTGGTCTATTGAGATGTATTTTGTTCAGTCCTTTCGGGACAGTCGACCACTAACCTTTTAAGTCGACTGTTATGACTTAGTTTATTTTACATAAAATTTTGGATATTTGAATCTCTGGACAGTCGACTGGTTTACTGTACAGTCGATTGGCACTGACGAATCTTTGTAATCTTTAGTGTTATTTCGAATGATTGGTTTTCAGATTATTCAGTCTATATTTGATCTTTGATTCAGTATTTGATCTTGAGATATTCAGTATTTGATTTTGAGATATTCAGCTATGAATATGATTTTGAGATATTCAGTTGAGCCACTCTTGTTAGTGGAATTTGTTTAGACTTTTGAGTTTGAGTCTCTAGAGGTAGGTGACCCTAGTATACCGGTGTTGAGATATTTGTTGAGTTATTTGTTGAGGCCCGTTGAGGCAAATTCAATTATTCAGTTTTGAGTTATCCCGGTAGGGTACACCGACTCTAGGAGATTTTGTTGAGAAATTCTGTAACCCAAAAACAATAAGGACAGGCATTAGTAGTGTCATGACGAATGGGAACATGAGTTATGCACCTCAGTATGACTTTAGATGTGAGACTTAATCTCCTGAATTATCCAGGTGATTTACTTGAGATGTGAGACTTATCTCCGGAATTATCCAGGTAGATTACCTGAGATGTGAGATATTTCTCCGGAATTATCCAGGTAGTCATTTGAGATGTGGGATTGATCTCCGAAATGATCAAGGTCGAGGCGACACTAGTGGGGTATTCATGTGATGATGTGTTTATGTCTAGATATGAGATGATCTCCGGAATTATCCAAGTGGTTACTTGAGATGTGGGATCAATCACGGAATTATCGGGCATGGGCTAATCCTCATAATCTATATTATCTCTTAGTAATCATCGTAGTATGCATATAGCATTTGTGTTTTCTTGACTCATTTTCATGCATTTGATTTTGCTGATTTCCACACTTGACATTTGGTTTTCGTATCAACTGTTTTCACTTCTTGTTACTTCTTATTTTGGTATATTTGGTTTACTACCTTTTGCTGAGAATATCATGATTTATGTTCATTTATGTTGCTGGTTTGATTTTATGTCACTCACACCATTTATGGCTAACCCTGTTAGTTTTGGGGTTAGGGACTCTCTCTAGCCTCACATGTTGCAGGTTAATGCTTAGAGTTGGAGATGGAATGCTTAAGTTGGTTTTGAGACACTTTTGACTCACAACAGATTTGTGTAAATTTGTATTAGTTATGTTGAGACAATTGGTATTGTAAATAAATAAATTATGAGTTGAGTTTGTTTTTGAATTCCGCTGTGATTTGTAAAATATTTGTTGTAATAAAAGTTGATAACTTTAGTGGTGTTGTTTGTGTTATTATTACAATTGAAGCGGATTGCTGGGAATGTGCCACGTGTTTTCTAAGTTCTCATATTAGAAATTCGGGGCGCTACAATAAACCCCCTGGATTATCGGTCAAAACAGTAAACCTCCAACTACGAATTGCAATCAACTACTGTACGGAAACCCTAAAAATTAAGGTTGGCAATTTACCCGAACCTGACCTGAGCCCGATCAAGTCCGACCCGTTTATAGTAGGATACGAGCCTGAATTTTTTCAAAATTTTCAGACTCAGGCTCAATGGTTGATCCCGAATTAATTTTCGGTCTTGGATCGGGTTTGTGTAGGTCCGACCCGAACCTGACCCGTGTTTAATAATATATTATACTAGCACCTTATTGAAGAACGTAGCACCTGCCTTCCTATATATAATACCCTGAATTTTTAATAAATGTGAAATTGTAGATTTTACGTGTTGTGCACGTGCAAAACTTTGTATAAATATTCTCTTATGAAATGATTTTTTATAACATGAACAAATAATTATTTTCTCTCTTTTCTTCTTTTATTCTTTAAGCCCATTTTCTTTTAAAGAGCCTAAAATTTGTTTTGTTCAAAACTAAGCCCAACTTAATAAAATAAGTATTTCTTTTCTAAAAGCCCGCTATTTTAAAAAGACCATGAATTAACTACTTTTTAATTAACTAGTCATGTAGACACATATTTTTGTAGACAATTAATTAATTTTTATGTACAACTTTAATTAGGGGGATACTAGTCGGGACACATGTTTGCACGTGTGTGTGCATTGCACACTTTATCCTAGGCCGGATAGTAGGAGAGAGAGAGTGGGGGTGTGGACTAGTGGAGAGGTGGTTTTTGTGTCATGGGTGGTTGCTACAACTTCCCATCTTATCCTAGCCATTCATCTATAGCCTTCTAGTGTAATCCTAGCCCTCCAATCTATCCTAAAACTAGTATAAATACCCCCTACCTTCTTACATACAATACTAAGAAAAATAATTGAAAGAAAGAAACTATAGGAGAGTAAAAGATTGAGAGCGAGTAAAAGATTGAGTGCATTAGTGTATTGTGTGTGCTCCCTACCATTGGAGATCGGCTACTTCACCCCCACGACAAGGACGCAAGCTCGGTTTCACCAAGTGCAAGGAGAAGATTATTGTGTTGGCTCATTCTAGGAGGAGAAGGATCAATCGTGTTCAAGGAGATCGTAGGAGCTTTGTAGAATTTTCTTCAAATAGGTTGGTGATTTTCTACACTTCTAATATTAGATATCATGCTAGGGAATTGTTGATACATATGCATGCCAAAAGAACTAATAAGATAATCACCTATTGACTCGAAAAAGGACTTGCTAAATGAATGAATACATGCTTGATGAATTGTGTGCTATTGGTTATGAATTTTGTTTGATGTAATTAAAATTCACTTTTGCCTTGAAGTTGTAGAATTGGAACCATATAATTGTAGAAAAAGATTCATGTGTTGATTAGTGAATGAATTATTGAATTTTTGCGCTTATTGAACTCTTGTATTATTTTTGCTAAAAAATACAATTTGAATTATAAACTTTATGAAGAGAGAGGGAAAAACAGGAATATACGCTCTTAATAAAAACCTAATGCAAGAGATTTTGAGTAAAGAATTTGTTAAAATGATTTCTTTGCAACTTGTAAACATAGAACATAAATTCGAGTGAAAATACTTGTTTTAATGTCAAAAAAATTATTTTAAAAACACTGATTTGTTGAATGTATGTAAGTCTAGTATTCGGGAAATTTTTAGGAATTTTTGTGAAGAAGAAACTAAGTTACGATCGTTTGAAAATAGAATATTTTCGAATAAACAGAGACTCAACTTAAACTTAATTCGAACCAATCCTATGTCAGTTAAATCCTATGGGCATACTGGTTATAGGGGGCTTTAGTGCATTACTGTAGCACTATGTGTGCGTGGGTTCGAGTCTCGGCAATGGGCTTTTATTTCCAAAAATTCGATTTTTCCCCACTGCCGAGAATTGGACTCAAAACCCACCCACTTCCCATTTATGACAGTTGGGCGCATTGTCCCTTTTGGCTAGCTCGTGGGGCCTTTGGGGTCTCGGTGACTGTGCACTGTGTGTGGGTGTGTGCGGTTCGAATCTGGCTGTGGCCGATTTTTTTTTGGGAAAAAAATGTTTTTCTTTTTTTTATTTATTATTATTTATATTTTACTTTGACTATTGTGATTCTTACCAAACAAAAATATATAAAAGGAATAGGGAGAAAATATTAGAAAATCATTGAGTTTATAAACTTCAAAAAATATTATTTTGGAATTATGGACCTTTAAAAAGTGAAATACAATCTTTTTTGTGTAAAGAGTTCACTTTTGTTTTGATCTTTTGAGTTTCTAAATAAAGAAAGTGAAAATTCTTGAGTATGGAAATGATTGCAAAGAAATGAATTGAGACTTTTTAGAATCGAATAAAAATCTTCTTTTGAATGTGCAAATTGTGCATAGAAATGAGTTAGAAAGAGAATGTGATGAAATGTGAAATTTTGTGGACATATTTCAATGAATGTGAAAATGTGGTCTTATACTAGAACTTGGCTAAGACTCTATATTGGCAAGAACGAAAAGTAGTGAAAAGAGAATTTATGATATTTTGACCAAGTTTGGGTCATTGATAATAATTGATGTCGAAAAGACCGACGTAAGAGTAGTGCTATATTCTGGAATATTGACTTCTAATTATACATATGGATGAGATACATAGTGAAGATGTGATGAACGTAAGAGACAAACATGAGTATGAGGGCCATTGGATTGGCGGCGTGAGAGTATCCACATGATGTCCCATGATGCTCATGATTAGGGCATGGATACTACTCCAGAGTACCGTCCCGGTGGCGACGCTTATGGGGTGATCTAATGAATGCGGGTGGTGTCACGTTTTTGGTAGGAGGTGAATTACCACAGGATGCCTGCATGATGAGTCATGTGTCAGTGAGTTGGGATTCTCTCCAGGGCACCTAGACGTGAGTTCGTAGTTCATAGAATGCCTAAGATACTTACCATAGTTACAATAGTAGATTAAGTCACGGCGAGGGATTGAACCCTATAAGATGAAGAACGATTAAGGGCTTGCTCTCAGACCTATGTAGTATGGGCTGCATAGACTCTGAACAAGTACGCATTAGTGTCATATAATGTAAACAACTGTATTAAGGACTAAGTGCACATCACAACACGACATCAATAGGATAGTCCCTTGTAGTTTTACTTGTGATCAAGTTTGTGGTTGTTTAAGTATAGAAAATCGTTATATTGTTTTCGACATAGAGAGGATGGCCGTGTATAATATTTCGTCAGTGAATGAACTGACGCGCCCATAGTTTCATATGCAGGAAAAGAGGTTGACAGATTGAAGTATACATGTTGCGCCAAGATTGATTCAAATGTGTATATTTTCATGTAATTACTGTAAATTGCTTCCGCTGTATAAATATAAATATGTAATGTAACTCTGATGTAATAAATATTTTTATTTCCTTGTAAAGTTGTACGAAGCAAGTGTAAAGATCCTGTGGAACTTCGAATTCAGTTGTATTTTGGAATTCGGAGTGTTACACTATATACCTGTGCCCTCTCTCTCTCTCTCTCTCTCTCTCTCTCTCTCTTTTCTTCTCTTCCATGTTTCTCTTCCCGATGCTCTTTCAACTCTCTCTTTCCCATGCCCCAACTCTCTTTTTCTTCTCTTTCTTCTTTCTATTCCCGATGCTCTTTCAACTCTCTCTTTCTTCTCTTTCTTCGTACCGTGCTTCTCTCTTTCTTCTCTCGTCATTCCCAAAAAAAAAATCTTCTTCAAAACCCCAAATTTCCCTCCCAAATTAGGGTTTCGATCACTGATTCTTCTCACCTAAGGGTGGCAAGTCAGGGCAACGATGGATGGCAGCGAGGGCGGTAATGGATGGCGACAACAGTGACTAGTGAGTTCATCAATTTTTGTTTATGTTTTCCTTTTTGAAACATCCGGCGGTGATGGAGCGGGCCAAGCTCGGACTTTTGGTTTTAATTCGAATCCGGGTCCGGACTTCAAGTTAGCAGCCCGACAAAAAATTGGCATGGGCTTGGACCCTATAAAAACATTCGAGCTCTGGCTCGGGCTTGTATACGTCTGACCCAAACCCGACCCATTGTCATCCATGCTAAAAATGTATGTAAAATGTCGAAATTCCCCTTAATTTAATACACCATGTAAAAAAAAAATAAAAAAAAAACCAAAAATCTCTCTTTCTCTCTCCCCCCCCAACCGACAACCCTCACCTTCATCAAACCCAACTACAAACCCGACAGTTCCATCCCGATTCCTCTCCCTCAACCTCCTCACCCTCCCGACCTCCATCACCAACAGCAAGTGCGGCCACAACATCAATAGAATGAGAGGATTATCCTTCATATGTGATGCATAATAGAACTGAGTTTGAAAACATTAATGAAATCTGGAAATATGATGCGTTTTGTGATTTAAACCAAAAAAAGCTCTTATTTTCTTTCGGTCTTCATTCAGAATAACATTTGACCAATACAAATTAACAGCTACAATTCGAATAAACGTAAAAAGTAATAGTAGCAGCAGAAGGAGATACCCGTATCCGGCCATGGGCCGATCTCAAACTCATCTCCACCAATTTCCTTGACATTGTCGACTAGTTCAACTTCCACTCCAACCCATTTCCCGATGATTCCTCATGACTCACACTTCATCACCCTTTTCCTTCTTCTCCCAAACTCATCGATTGGCTCGCGTTTTGTTAGGAATGTATCTTGAATACTCGTGGTTCATATTAGAAGAATATAAGATGAAGCACGGAGGTCGAAGCGTCGAAGAGAGTAGATGGGAAAACAACATTAGCAAGGTGCAATAGAGTTGTGGTCGACTATCATGGGGGGAGATCGATTGTACCCCCAACCGCACACACGACCGCAGTTGTACAGAGTTTGGCCGAGAGGAGGACGATCGACCGGTCTTGTTAGACGGTCGACCGCCCGCGACGCTCTGTATTTTTTGGGCCTTAATTTTTTAGGTCATTTCAACTCAATCTTCAACTCCAAGTCATATCGTACAACTCCTATTCAGTTACTTCTTCTCCAGGTTATATAGAAGGACAGAGAATCAAGATTATCCTAGGGTTCTCTCTATTCTTCTTATGTATATTGTTGTAGCCTCCAATATAAGAGGCAAGTACTTCATAGATTATTTTCTCTATTGCAAAGAGAAGCTTGAGAGAAAGATAGTTCCTGGTGAGTGAGTTTAATTTCTTATATTGAATGAATCATTAACTCCTTGTAATCTCTTCTAGTTAAATATCAGATCTTCCTATATATCCCTCCGAATTAAGCGAAAACTAACTGGGATAAATCCCGTTGTGTTTATATTTGGGTTGGTGGATCTATTTGCTTGCTTGCTCAATTGATTCGTCGCATCTACTTTGACTTCCTCATTGCTCTAATTAGTTCTGCTACGCCACCGGGGTGTTTGTACATGCCCCATCCCAACACGTTGCTCTCTTTACCTGACAACTTGCACTTGTTGTTAGAGATGGAGGCCGGGAGGGTGAGGAGGTTGAGGGAGAGGGATCAAGATGGAGCTGTTAGGTTAGGATTTGGGTTTGATGGAGGTGAGTGCTGTGGGTAAGAGGGCGGTTGATGATGGTGATGAGCTATGCTATTGATGAGGAGTTGATAATGGTGATGGGTTATATGATAGTTTTGATCAGGATTTTGATGGGATTTGATCCGGATTTGATGGGTTATGCAGCTTATGCTGTTGATAAGGAGTTGATCGGGATTTTGAATTTGAATTTTGGATTTGGATTTGGATTTGGATTTGGATTCTCTTAAGTTTTGATTTTTTTTGGGTTTTTGTTTTTGTTTTTTTAATGGTGTATTAAATTAAGGGCAATTTGGATATCACATGCATTTTTTTAGGGATTTCCATACAATAGTTGACTGCAATTTGTAGTTGTAGGGGTTTACTGCTTTGATCCAATAAATAAGAGGTGTTTTCGCTATATATATATATATATATATATATATATATATATATATATATATATATATATATATATATATGGCATGCATTGATTTCTTTTGTTGCGAATTGGCATGCATTGATTCTGTTACAAGGAGTAGCGGCATCAATGTAAATGATGTCGCTATTGGGAATAACTGCATCATTGTATATTGTTTTGAAATTTGCACTAATGTCGCTACTCCCAGTAGTGGCATCACTGATTCGCACGCCTGTTCGCACCAAAAGTCCGTTCGCAACTGAAGGGCAATATATAGGGGAGTCTCCAGTTGCGAACAGGGGTTGTGCAAACTGCATGCGAACGAACTGTTGCCGCTATCCTGAATAATGACAACAATGCAGATGATGTCGCTATTCCCAATGATGGTATCAGGATGTCGCTATTGGGGATAACGACAACAATATGTTCGCACGAACCCCCGTTCGCAACTGAAGACTCCCTATATATATGATAGGGATGGCGAACGGGTCGAACAGGTCGAACGGGTCGGGCCGGGCCTAACCCATACGGGTTGGCACGTATATTGGGCGGGCTCGGACCGGTTTGGCCACTTATCCGGGCCGGGCCCAAACTTGATTTGGGTGGCCCGCCCAACCCGTGAACCCTTTAGGGTTCAACCCGGGTCGGGTCGGGTCGACCCGCAGGTTGGCCCGTTTATATAGGTAGATTTTTTTTTTTTGTAGCTTAAAATAATAATAATAATAATAATAATAATAATAATACTAAGTAAGTAATAATACCAATAAACATTAAAAATCGTAATAATAATAATAAGATTGAACGAGTGAAATTCAGAAATTGGCAACAAATTTTGAAATATTATTCATACGAATTTAAGTTATACAATTTTCACAATTTCTAATGAAATGAAGAATTCAATTCACAAATAAGTTTTATACAATAACATATTTCTTATATACAATTTTAAATGACTACAATTTTTCTAATTTAACATAACAAGCAAAGCTATTGTTGTTGTTATTGTTGTTATTGTTCCGGCGAGTTGCTCCCACTTGTGGACATTGATAGTGCTTTCCCTTGTGTCCTATCTTCAGCCTTCAGCCAGTCTTCTGTGCAAACGAGCATCTCTAATGTGTGGGGCTTCATGCGATTCCTGTAATCAGTTAGAACCCTGCCACTTGAAGAAAATGCACTCTCAGAAGTAACTGTAGAGACAGGAGGAGTTAGTAAATCTTTAGCCATAATTGACAGAATACTAAAAGTGTGTTCATGGTCTTTCCACCATTGTAAAATATCTAGTGGAGAAGTAGAAGGCTCAGAATCTTGTTGGTTATACCAATTTAATTCATTTGGTTGATTAGTCCTAGGTTTTTTTGATTGAATTTGTTCAAATAAATTAAATGTTCTATCACCAAATCTACTTTTACCCTTACCTTTAGAAGTACCAGAAGAAGAACTAACTACAGAAGTTGAACTACTAGAAGCGAAACGTCTATCATAATAATCATACAAGTTATTTGACGTAGATTCAAACTGAACTAAAAATGTAGCGCAATCTTCTACTAATTCTACATTTTTCCCAAGTAATGCAAAAAACATTTCAATCAAACTCTTCGTACCTTCTAATTTGATACGAGGATCCATAACGGTAGCAACACAAATCAATATAGGAGGAGGAAAATAATACTTCAAAATTTTTTTGAATGCAGGTTTTACAATCTCACCAACAAAAGTATCATTTAACATTTCGTTAAATGTTTGCATCATGCTAACTAATTCAATTAAAATGCTACTAGAAGTAGATTCATATGTTTTTGAAAATTTTAAAGTTGCGGTTTTAAAAGGTTCTAAAAATTTCAACAAAGATTCGGCAAAAAACCAATCGGGGGGAGTCATTTCAAAATTGTGCATATTTTTGCGATACAAAAATTATTTACAACTGCTTTATATTTGGTAACAACATTTAGTAAATCAAAAGTAGAATTCCATCGGTGTCTAACATCCTTTGGAAATCTTCTAAAAGGAACATTTCTAACCCTACACCAAGCTTTCCATTCTTGTAAAATGCTTGGACTTAATGCAATGAAATGTACACAATTTCTAATTTTAACTATATATGGATCGGCTATTTTTAATTCATCTTGAACACATAAATTTATAATATGACATGCACATCTAACATGAAAAATATTGTCAGGTGGAGGATTTAATACGGATTTTAAAGTAGTAATTGCTACATTGTTGTTAGATGCATTATAAAAACTAATACACATAATTTTATCGCGAATATGGAAAACATCACAAATTTCTATAATATGATTTGCTATTTCAGAGCCATTATGGGGATACGGCAACGCCGCAAGTGATATGATTCTTTTTTGAAGAATCCAATCATTGTCGATCCAATGACAGGTTATTTCCATCGTTGGAATATTGTTGACACCCGTCCAACAATCCGAAGTTAAACTAACCCTACAAGTTAAACTCCATAAAATTGCAATCAAAGCGTCCTTCATTTCGATGTATATTTTAAAACAATCCGATTTGCAAGTATTTTTCGGAATTCTTCTAAAATGAGGGTTTAAGGCCGTTTGATTAAAATTTTCCAAGTCCCTACTCTCGGGATAGGAAAATGGTAACTCTTCCTTAATGACTAATCGGGCCATTTCCCGACGAACAAGATCGGAATCATAAGGGTGGCTATCAACTAGACCGGTCCTAGGGTTGATTTTTTGTTGGCCTTGTAGTTCAGCAAGAAGGTCTTTATGGTTATGTTTGATGTGCCTACTAATTGTACCGGTGCCGTTACCCCTCTTGAATTTGTATATTTTACCACATGTTTTACAAACTTTTAAACCTATACCCGGAGTATGTTCGTCCGGGATATAATCGTAAAACTTATGCCAATCACTAGTTTCTCCTCTACTTTTCCTACTACTACGGGGTTGTGTGGTTTCGGTTGATTGTTGTTATTGTTCTTCTTCTTCCAATTGTATGTCACCTACAACCTCGTCGTGTGTACCCCATTGTTGGGTAGGAGGATCATGGTATTCTTGGGCGAGCTCACTAGTTGGGACAATTGGTGGCCTACGGGAAGAGGAGGAGGAATCTTGTCTGCTACGACCGCTACCGCGTGATCTAGACATAATGTAGTAATGTGCTAAAGTATGTAAAAAAAAATATACAATGTAGGAACGGTGAATTGTAAAAAAAAATCTAAAAAACAAGAGGGTTGAGATAGAGAAGATAAAAAAACCAACAATAATTTTAACTACAACGCAAAAAAAAATTATAACGAATGAGGTATGAAATTTTGATACCGTTCACCGTGGAATACGCATATGTAAAAAAAACGGTGAAAATAAGAATAGAATAGAACTAGAAAGAAGCGTTTTGCCGATTCCGCAATTGAAGAGTTGAGGAGAGCTTGAAGGAGATTTGACGAGGGTTGAAGAGAGTTGAAGACGTTGAAGATGTTGAATTTTGATTTCGATACGATCGAAAATTGATCGTATATATGCCTCGTTGTAGACTTGCTTGTTGAATACTACAATTGTTGAAAAATTCTTTAGAAATGATGTATAATAGTAGAGAGAGTAAGAGAGTAAGGTGTGATTTTTTTAGGAGATTTTTGGGGGTATTTATAGGCTCAAAATGTGAAAAAAAACCAAAAAAAAACAAAAAAAAAAGCCAAAAAATGGCTAAAAGAGCCGTTAACAACGGCTTGTCCAAGTCCAACGGACCGTTCGGCCCGCAGGTCCACGGTCGACCCGTAACGGGTCGAACGTTCGACCCGTACGGGTCCAACAGGTCGTAACCCGCGAGTCGACCCGCGGGTTGGCGGCGGGTTGGAGCATTTTTAACGGGTTCGCGGGCCGGGTTACACGGGTTGAATTCGGATTTTCTTCGACCCGGGTCGACCCGTTACTGTACACGGGTTCGACCCGAACCCGCCAACTTCTTAACCGGGCCGGGTTCGCCGGCCGGGTCGCGGGTGGGTCGCCGGTTGACCAGGCCCAGTTGCCATCCCTAATATATGAAGCTCACTTTTCTCATATATATATATAAATATATATATATAGGGGGCCCTTCGGTTGAGCACTACTTTCGTGAGCACTCCGCGAGCACTCGCCCTTCCGGCCATTGCATGGATGATCCAAACCGTTCACATTGATCTACACGTTTAAATTAGTCTAAATATGTAAAATCAAGTCATTTAAAATTCATTTGCCCATCCATCATGTCATTATAAAAAAAAGATATTCAGCCATACAATTTTTGTAACACTTAAATGAATGAGCAAATGAATTTCAAATGACTTGATTTTACATATTTAGACTAATGTGGACGTTTAAATCAATGTGAACGGTTTGGATCATCCATACGATGGCTAGAAGGGCGAGTGCTCATGGAAAGGAGTGCTCAATGGAAGATTTTTCTATATATATATATATATATATATATATATATATATATATATATATATATATAGAGAGAGAGAGAGAGAGAGAGAGAGAGAGAGAGAGAGAGAGAGAGTAATGTTCCGTTGTGCACTAGCTTCTGTGTGCACTCGGCCTTCCCGTCTTCGTATCGACGATCCGAACCATTCATATTGATCTACACGTTTAAATTAGTCTAAATATGTAAAACAAATTATTTGAAATTTATTTGCTCATCTATGATGTGACTATAAAAACAACGATTTTCAGTCATACAATTTTATAACACTTTAATGGATGGACAAATGAATTTCAAATGGTTTGATTTTACATATTTAGACTAATTTATATGTGTAGATCAATGTTTACGGTTCGGATCGTCGATACGAAAGCAGAAAGGCTGAGTGCACACGAGTACCATGGAGGCCTAGTGCACAACAGAACATCTCTCTCTCTCTCTCTTTCTCTCTCTCTCTCTTTTTCTCTCTCTATGTATATATATATATATATATATATATATATATATATATATATATATATATATGTAGACACACACACAAACATACACACACACACACACACACACACACTTCTTCGTGCGTTTGGTTTGTTGTTTTGAAAACTGTTTTCTGAAAACAGTTTTCTGAAAATGAGAGTGTAAAAGCTGTTTGGTAATAATTTTTTATGAAAATAGTTTTTTGGAAATGAGAGTATAATGTATGTATAGGTTTGGTTGTATGTATATACTGTATACAGTATATATACTCTGATACATACATGTTGTATACATATACATACATACTGATATATAATAATATAAAATATTTTATTATAATAAACATATTTAATAATATACATATATATAATAAAACATAATAATTATAATAATATATATGTAATAATAATATATTCAAATTATATATTAAACAATTTATTATTATAATAATAAATTATATAATAATATATAATAGTAATATATAATAATAATAATATATATTATAATAATAATAATAGATTATTATAATAGTATATATAAAATAGTATATATAAAATAATAATATAATATAATATAATAATAATAATAATAATAATAATAATAATAATAATATAATAGTATATATAATAATAATATATTATAATAGTAGTATATATAAAATAGTATATATAAAATAATAATATATATAATAATAATATAATATAATAATAGTATATATAAAATAGTATATATAAAATAATAATATATATAATTAAAATATAATATAATAATAGTATATATAAAATAGTATAAATAAAATAATAATATATATAATAATGATATATATAATAATAAAAATATAATAATAGTATATATAAAATAATAATATATTATAATAATTGTATATTATATAATAATGTAAAATAATTTATTATAATAAACATATTTAATTATATACATATATATAATAACATATAATAATTATAATAATATATATGTAATAATAATATATTATAATAATATATTAAATCGTTTATTATAATAATAATAAATTATATAATAATATATATAATGATATATAATAGTAATATATAATAATATATATATTATAATAATAATAGAATATTATAATAGTATATATAAAATAGTATATATGAAATAATAATAATAATAATAATAATAATAATAATAATAATAATAATAATATATATATGTAATAATAGTATATTATAAATATATATATATATAATAATAATAATAATAATAATAATAATAATAATAATAATAATGATAATGATAATAATAATAATAATAATAATAATAATAATATATAAATATATTTAGAGAGAGGATGTGAAAAAACAGAAAATAGTTGAAGTAGAGTTTTGTGAAAACTGTTTTCACAAAACAACTAAACCAAACGGGTTTTGGGGTTTTGGGGTTTTGGAAAAAAAAAAAAAAAACCAAACCAAACAGACCTAAACTAATTTCTTTTCTTTTACGTTCTCCACTTTGTTTGTAGTGCTTTCACCCTTCCTTTCTTTCCATTACAGCTTCTACGTTCTCCAATCTTAAGGTGTGTTTGTCCCCGCTTAAAATTAGCTTATTTTCTTCTTTAAAAGGAGAAACTGACCAAACAGATACACATGAAAAGCTCTACAGAATGAGAAGTTACTTAATTTTAGTGAAGAAGATAGAATCCCTCCAGAGCAACTTCTAGCTTCTCATTTTTTCTTTTTTTTATGTTTCTCTTATTTTTTCCCCTTCCCACATATCAAAACCTCTCCATTAACCCTAACAACCGCCTCCTTCCCGAACATCCTCTGCCTTCCCTCGCCGCGCTTCCATTCTCGCGCTGCCCTCCTTCCTCGCGCCCCGCCTCCCATCGCCGCGCCCCCGCCTCCCTCTCCAATCTTTGCCGCCCTCCATTCTCGTGCCGCCGCCTCCCTCTCCTTTCTTCGCTCCTCCCTCTCCTTGATAAAAGCTTAAATTGAGTATAAAAGTAGCTTACAATTGATATATTATGCCAAACAACTTCTAGCTTAAAAGTAGCTTTGAAGTTAAAAAAAATAGACTTTCTAAACAACTTCAGCTTTTAATTTCAAAGCTCTACTTTCTGGCATCTCATTCTAAAGTAGACTTAAGCCCAAAAAAAGCTAGGCCAAACGCAACTTTAGAGACGTTACTTAGCAGAAAAATATCACGAGAACGTGTGGTAGAATTCTTGGTATATTTCTTTTCTACTATGAAGTGGCCCTTGATTTAGTGGTGGGTCATTTATTTCTGGGAAAGCATGCCTAGAAAATTCTCAATTCCGGATATTATGTGCTAATATAGCTTGAAAAGTAATTGATGCGGTTTATTTCTGGGAGATGTGTGGATGCACCAGGTGTGAGTTCGGACTCGATTTGTATTGAAGGAGAAAGCTGCTTGTCAGACGACCCTCGGAGTGACCTGGCGGCTACTGCGACTGGCTCGGAGTGCAGTGGATGCTTCGGCTCAGATCAGAGGGTTCGGATCCGAGGTCTTGTGTACCTGCAGGCGGTCCTGAAACACCGGGGTTTATCCCGGTGGCGGACCCTCCGACGATCTAGTCAATCTCTGTGAGAGAGTAGCAATAACTAGGTGAATTTAAGTGGCAAAAGATTGGTTACCTCTAAAGGTGGGTGAGGGTCTAGTATTTATAGAGAATTCTAACCGGGTTTGGATCCTCTTGGGGGCCGGGTCTGAACCCGAAAGCCCATGGGCCTGACGTGGCAGAAGGCCCAGGGGGTTTAGGGCTGACGTGGCAGTACCAGGAGTGGTATAGGGCTGACGCGGCAAAGCCCTTGGTGGTATTTGGAGCTGACATGGCAGATCATGGGGCTTCTGTGCTTCCGGGAGGATCTGGTGGCCCAGGCTGTGCCAGGTCATCCTCATTCTGTACCAGGAGGGGCGGACGGCCCGGAGGGCTGTCGTGGATCGGAGGCCGAGGGCCATCGTCTCTCATCGGATACGAGGAGGCCAGTTCTGTGGGGGTGAACTGGGGGTTCGGCACCGATCCTGTGGTGGCTCGAAGCCGAACTAGACTGCTGTTTCTTCCATTTTTGAGTGAGAGTTGTATTGGGCCCTGGTTGGGCCCCAAGACATTTTTACCCTACCACACAAGCCCCCCACTCCTGCGCGGGTGTGGGAGCTAGTCGTGGAGGAGTGTCTATGGTTGTAGAAATGGGATGGCGAGCCACTGTGCCTTCATGGGGGGATTACCCTGGTGGCAAGGGTGATGGCAAGCCGTTGTTTCTTCCTGATAAGAGTACCCTGGTGCTCGACCGAACCTCGAGAAGACGAGAGATTATGTGTCGGCAAGGGTGATGGCGAGCCGTTGTTTCTTCCTGAGAAGAGTACCCTGGTGCTCGACCGAACCTCGAGAAGACGAGGGATTATGTGTCGGCAAGGGTGATGGCGAGCCGGTGTTTCTTCCGGAGAAGAAGGCCCTGGTGCTCGACAGAACCTCGAGATGACGAGGGATTACGTGTTGGCAAGGGTGATGGCGAGCCGTTGTTTCTTCCTGAGAAGAGTACCCTGGTGCTCGACCGAACCTCGAGAAGACGAGGGATTATGTGTCGGCAAGGGTGATGGCGAGCCGGTGTTTCTTCCTGAGAAGAAGGCTCTGGTGCTCGACCGAACCTCGAGATGACGAGGGATTATGTGTCGGCAAGGGTGATGGCGAGCCGTTGTTACTTCCGGAGAAGAATACCCTGGTGCTCGACCGAACCTCGAGAAGACGAGGGATTATGTGTCGGCAAGGGTGATGGCGAGCCGGTGTTTCTTCCTGAGAAGAAGGCCCTGGTGCTCGACCGAACCTCGAGAAGACGAGGAATTATGTGTCGGCAAGGGTGATGGCGAGCCGTTGTTTCCTCCTGAGAAGAAGGTTTGAGCAGCGTGGTCTGTTGCTTTAGCGGAGTATTGATGGCGCTTCCGGGATCCGTGCGATGTTCCAATTTTTTAGGGGCATTAAATGATGCCGCCTAATGAATGCAGGTGGCGCATGGGCTTCCGTCGATTGGCCTTCCCAATGTCATAAAGGCTGGTCCGTGGGGGAGGCTATAAATACCTCTCTCCCGTTAGCGGGTTTGATCACAGCGAGGGTGGTCCAATGGCCACCAGAGGTGTCTGCTTCGACGGACGTCTCTCTTCTGAAAAATTTTGTAGCGCCAAGGGGCCTCGAATCGGTGGCGACTCTGCTGTCCAGATCCTTTTTCAGGTCAGACGACCCTCATACGGTTGTTTGGCCCGAGAAAGATCAGGACGGGAGGGGTACACACCGCGTTTTGGATCTGGGGCTGAAGAGCCTCGGATAGGCGGGTCGATCTGCTTTCTTGTTAGGGTTCTAGGTGATGGTGGCTTTCCTCCCACCCGTGAACAATTCGGGGTTTCGGCCGACGAGGCCTTAAGCCCCGAGCTGTTCGCGGGTGAGAGAAGAGCCGACCGAGCCCTGGAGCCCGGGGCGCAGGCGATGGTGGCTTTCCTGCCACCCGGGAACAATTTGGGGTTTTCGGCTGCCGAGGTTGTGAGCCCCAAGTTGTTCGCAGGTGAGAGGGGAGCCGACCGAGTCCTGTAGCCTGAAATCTTTAAAAAGAAAATTTTTCAGCCGAGCACTTCATCTGACCCGACCCCTGTGTCTGGCTGCCAGCCTGGCACTGGATGACGTCAGCAGCCCACGTTTCGAGGACGTGGCGCGGTTTTCCAGGCGGCCGCTACACGTCAATCGGTGAATAGTAATTGCAGAAACCGAGGAGTCGTTTTTGCCCTCTATAAATGTTCCCTCCTCTCCCCCTATCGTCCACTTCTTACACGCCTCTTTCTCTTTCTAAAAATCTCCCAACATTTCAGTCTTCGTCCCTACCGTTCGCTATACCAGGCTCGTTCTTCCGAAGTGACCCCAGGTTTGTTGGTAAGTTTGTTTAGTTTAGGCACAGATGGATAGGGCTCAGTCTGGCTCGTCGGCATCGACGTCTGGGGGGGATGTAAAACCCACCTCCAAACCGACTTCGTGGGAGGAGTCTGATCTCGAGGGGGAGTCTGTAGGCGGGGATTAGCCCGTGTATGATGTGAAGCCGCTACGGTCTCGGAGGCTTTTTGTTGTGGAGAGTAGCGATTCTGAGGAGGGGGGCGGTAGCTCCGCCGAAGTCCAGATTCTAGGGCTGGTTTCTGAAGAGGAGGGGGGAGCCGAAGGGGCTCAGATAGGAGGTCAGGGCGCGGGCTCGAGTTCCATGCCGACAGGTCTGGGGCGATTGTCTACCCCCTCCCCGGAACGAACCAAGAAGAAGAAGAGGGCTCCGAAGAAGAAGGGGTCGAGGATTGGGGGCTCGAGTCAGGCGCCTGTTAACTTGATGACAGGGTCGCCTGTACAGCCTAAGCCATTCCGTCGGTACCCCGACGATCTTTCTGATAAGGAAGTGTGTGGGGTCCAACCGTCGTCGCCAAGCCGGAAGAGGGTGATAATGGACGCACTTCCGACCGTTCTGGAGGCAGGTAACTTGGAGGCTTTGCGGCTGGCGTACCATATAGGGTCCAGCTACGAGCTCATGTTGCCGAGCTCCGTTCTTCGACCAACCGACCCCCTGCCGGATCGGTATTGCGTCTTCCCCGTGGATGCCTTTATCTCCGGCCTGAGGCTGCCTGTTCACCCGTTCGTTCGTGAGGTGCTGAACTGGGCGTCCTTGGTGCCGATGCAGTACGGGCCCAATTCTTGGAAGCAGATCATCTGCTTCGTGTTGATGTGCGAGGAGCAGAGGGTACCTCTACGGCTGAACGTCTTCTGAGCGATGTTGATGATCGGCTCGTCGGCTGAGGGTATCTACTACATTTCGCCCCGGGGCAAGGGGAAGGTTGTCCATGGTCATCCGGACTCCATCAAGGAGTGGAAGAAGAAGTATCTGGTGATCCGGAGTGAAGAACCTTGGGACATTCCCACTCGGTGGAACCACTCCAAGCCGAGCTATAAAACGCCGAAGCCGAGGGACCTGACCGCCGAGAAGTGGGGGTTTGTTGAGTGCCTCCGTTTGTCATATAGTATCAACTGGGCGAAGGTGACCGAGGGCCACTTGGCGAATGCCGGACTGAGCCCGGCCGATCTATGTATGTAGTTGTTTCTTTCTTTTTGGCTTTGTTGTTCCTCTGTGCTCATTGTCCTTACTGGATCTTTTTGCAGATATGGATCCTGAGTCGATCAAGGCGAAAAGTCTCGTCATGAAGAAGGCAGAGGCCGAGAAGAAGATGAAGACGAGGGGGTCGTCCCAGGTGGTTTCTGAGGCCCCTGTTCAGCCGAGGGCCAAAAGGACTCGCTCGGAGATGGTTAAGGACACGACGATTCAGGGCGGTCCGGACCAGGGCAAGGTCACCGATCTCGATAAGGGGAAGGGCCCTCTGGTGGATCCGGAGATAGAGGAGAGGCTTCGGCGACCGTGGGTGCCGAGTTGGTCGATCCGCAAGGGAGACTGTTTGACCCGAGGGCGGCAAGCCGTCGAGGTGGCGAGTAAGTTGGCGACCCCCCGGGATCGTTCGGAGATGAAGACCGAGACCCTGGATGAGGCGTATACTCGCCTCGCACAGGCCAATGTATTGGTAAGTCTGTCAACCTCTCTTGCCTCGTGTTTACGTTGTAGAGGAGATTCCCTTAGTTGTGCTCGGTGACTACAGGCGACCGTGCAGGGGGCCCACGTGAAGGGCCTTTACGAGGCCGCTTTGAAGCGGGAGCGCGACCGGGCGGACAAGGCCGAGCAGGAGGCGAAGGAGACGAAGATAGAGCTCGAAGGCTCTCAGAAGAGGGAGCGAGAGATGAAGACGGCCTTCGACAAGGAGAAGGGGGAATGGGCAGAGAAGATGGCAGCTCAGGAGAAGGAGTTTGCCAAGGAGCGGGAAGAGCTGACAGAGGCGGGTCAGCTCTTGGTGATCAAGGCTCAAGACGAGTGTTATGCGAAGGCACTCAGCCACGTGAGGCACTTCTACCCGACCCTTGATCTGTCCAATTTCGAGTATGACATGGAGGTCGAGGGGACACCGAAGACCCCTGGCGAAGAAGGGCCTGCTCTCGACCTGCCTGCCGACCCCCTCGTGGACCCGCCTGCCGATGCTGAGGTGGGAAAATAAGTTGTATAATTTTTGTCTTTCTATTTCCCTCCCTTGATTGTATTTGCTTTCTGCGGACTGGACACCGCATTTTTTTTGTAAGAAGCGACTCAATTTATAAAAAATGATTTTTTGACCGGCCAAGTGTTTTGACTTCGGGTGTCTCCGATCCTCCTTGCTTATGTGTTTTGAGTTGGCTGGTTTTCTTGTAGGTTGCGGCTCCTCTTCCCGAGGTGTACCCCCGTCGTTCCGACGTGGCGTGGCTCCGGAGCAAAGTTGAGGCCCTGGAGGCCACGTTGGTTCGCTACCGAAAGGGGGCTCGTGACACTGATGCGGCCTTTAACTATTATCAGAATAAGTCTGAGGCCTTAAGTGAGGAGGCGAGCCGACTGAGGAGGGCGATGGTGGATCGGGACCTCGGAGGTGTCGGTCTTGGACATACCATGTCGAACGCCTCGGTACAGAGGCCCTCTTCCGAGAGGTTACTTCGCGACGTCATAGTGGAGAAGAAGATGGAGATACACCGCTATAAGACGATGCTGGGCGTCTCGTCATCTTCCTCCGTGGGTCGGCGAGCGGAGGGGGTTCCTTCTGCGCTGCTCCTGCTGGAGCGCCTGCGCCCAGTGGATGCCTAGAGCTCCGTGGCTGGTGTGTCGACCGTGGCTGAGCCAAAGGACCGCCATGATGAGGAGAGGGCTCCTAGCCGTTCGGTCGGAGTGGTCCTGCCCTTTGTTGGACCCGAGGGGCCCTAAGATGGTGGCTTCCTTCAGTTTGAGATGAGTGGAGTGGTCCTGTAACGGTCTTTATTTGTTTTCTCATAACCAAATAAAGGAGTATGAATAAAAAATTCTTTTCCTCCTTTGCTCTGTTAAGAAGTGCGGTGAATGACGTCGGGGGCGTGGTTCGGCTTCGTCGATCCGTGAGGGGTCGACGCGGGACCTTAGGAAGAGCCCTTGGCCCGAAGCTGGATTGGACCTATCGAGACGCTAGGGATGATACCGGAGTGAGGACTCGGGTGCCGATCTGCCGAGTCATTTGGAGTTTGACAAAAAATAGATTTCTTTCATACTAGATAGGGACGGTCGTCGGAGCTGCCCTTTACACATGACAGTTTACAAAGGGTTCTATATACATTAGCCCCGTTAGAACCTAGGTTCGCTCTTCCAAGAACTTCATTAGGTGCTCGGCGTTCCAGGGTCGGCTGATGAGCCGGCCGTCCATATCCGTCAGTCGGTACGTGCCAGGGCGTACAGCCTCGACTACACGGTATGGGCCTTCCCAGTTGGGGGCCAATTTCCTCTTCTTGGTTGGATCAGAGACAGACAGTTTTCGTAGCACGAGGTCTCCCGCCTTGATGTTAGTGGGGCGGACTTTCTTGTTGTAAAACTTCTCGATCCGTTGTTGGTAGATGCTTCTCCGGATTGAGGATTTCTCTCTGACTTCGGCGACGAGGTCCAGGTTGGCCCTTAAGCCTGATGAATTGCCATCTTCGTTGAAGGCCATGATACGGGGAGAAGGCAGGCCGACCTCGACGGGGATGACTGCCTCTGTCCCGTAGGTTAAGGCGAACGACGTCTCTTCCGTGGGGATCCTCTTGGTGGTTCGGTACGCCCATAGTACACTAGGCAGCTCTTCGACCCAAAGCCCTTTGGGGGAACTGTCGAGGCGCTTCTTGAGGCCGTCGAGGATTTGCCTGTTCGCGTTCTCTGCTTGGCCATTGGACTGAGGGTGGCAAATAGCGGAGAAGCGTTGCTGGATACCGATGTCTGCGCAGAAAGTTTGGAAGTTCTGACCCTGGAATTGGGTTCCGTTGTCTGTAACGAGGATCCGGGGGATGCCGAACCGGCAAATGATGTTTTTCCAAAAGAATTGTTGTACTTGGCGCTCGGTGATGCTGGATAGAGGTTCGGCTTCGAGCCATTTGGTGAAATAGTCGATGGCGACTATCAAGATTTCTTTTGTCCTACTGCTGGGGGGAAGGGCCCTACAAGGTCCATGCCCCACATGGCGAACGGCATAGGGCTTGCCAGGGATCGGAGGTTGGCTTGAGGAAGCCTTTTGATAGGGGAGAACCTTTGGCATGGGCCGCACCTTTTGACTAAGTCTTGCGAGTCCTGGAGCATGGTCGGCCAATAGTACCCCTGATTCAGGGCCTTCCGAGCAAGTGTCCTGCTCCCCATGTGGCATCCGCCGATCCCCTCGTGTAGATCTTTGAGGGCGTAGCTGGCCTCGCCGCTAGTGAGACAACGGAGGTATGGTTTGCCGTCGGCCAAGGTGTATGAGCGTTTGAAGAGGATGTCATCAATCATGACAAATCTCTCAGCTCGGATTCTGACTCGTCTGGCCTCGGCTCTGTCTTCAGGGAGCTCGGCATTGATTAAGAATCTTCGGATGGGAGTGGTCCAGTCGTCTGGGCTGGCATCATCTTGCACACACATCGCCTCCGGCTCTGGGTTATTGATACTTGGCTTCAAGAGGATTTCTATGAGCACTGTTTGATCGAGACCCTCGAAAGAGGAAGAGGCGAGTTTGGATAACGCGTCTGCTTGAGCATTCTGTTCCCTGGGGACTCTGATAACTGTGGCACAGCTGAAGGACGCCAGGAGTCGTCGGACTGCCGCCAAATATCTTATCATGCGATCATCGCGGGCTTCGTATTCTCCGGTGATCTGGTTGACCACGAGCTGAGAATCGCTGAAGGCCCGGATTTGCTTGGCTCCGGCTCGGTAGGCGAGAGTCAAACCGGCGATCATGGCTTCGTACTCTGCCTCGTTGTTGGAGGCTGGAAAGTTGAGGCGAAGGGAGTATTGAAGTAGGAATTGGTCGGGGCCACGAAGGATGATGCCTGCTCCGCTCCCGGTTTTGCATGATGAGCCGTCGACAAAGATTTCCCAGGTCGGATCCGAGCTCTCGATGCTGGGCTGCTCGGAAGCGGTGCATTCAGTTATAAATTTGGCGAGGGCCTGTCCTTTAATGGCCACCCTCGGATGGTAGCTGATGTCAAACTGACTCAGCTCAATTGACCACTTGACTAAGCGGCCGGAGTTTTCGGGCTTGTGAAGGACAGTTTTTAGTGACTAGTCTGCCAGTAATTGGACGGAGTGGGCCTGGAAGTAAGGATGGAGTTTCCGGGCTGCCATGATTAAGGCATAGGCCACCTTCTCTATCTTTGCGTACCTCGTCTCGGCTGGGAGTAGTACTTTTCTCACATAATACAATGGCCTTTGGACTCCTTCCTCTTCTCGGACGAGGACAGCGCTGAGGGCGCTGTCCGAGGCCGACAGGTATAGCCAAAGCGGCTCGCCTGGCTCGGGTTTGCTGAGGAGAGGTGGGTTGGCGAGGTATTGCTTCAGTTGTTCGAAGGCTTCTTGTTGATGGGTACCCCAGTCGAAGCCCCCTTTTCCGCGTAAGGCCTTGAAGAAGGGGAGAGACTTCTCCCCTGACTTGGAGAGGAAACGGCCGATTGCAGCCAACCGGCCCGTGAGCCTCTGGACCTCCTTGACATTCCGAGGGGGGGACATGTCCATAATGGCTTGGATTTTCTCGGGGTTTGCCTCAATGCCGCGTTGACTGACGTTGAACCCCAGGAATTTCCTAGTGGAGACGCCGAAGGCGCATTTAGCCGGGTTGAGCCTCATGTTGTGATGTCGGAGGACACCGAAGGCCTCTTCGAGGTCGGCAACGTGGTCCGGTCCGGCCCGGCTTTTGACGAGCATGTCGTCGACGTAGACTTCCACGTTGCGGCCGATCAGGTCTTTGAAGATTCTATTGACGAGACGTTGGTACGTGGCTCCAGCGTTTTTCAGCCCGAAGGGCATAACTCGGTAACAATAAAGACCCTGGTCGGTGACGAACGAAGTTTTGGAGATGTCTGGTGGAAACATCTGGATCTGATTGTACCC
Source organism: Hemerocallis citrina (assembly GCA_017893485.1). NCBI lineage: Eukaryota > Viridiplantae > Streptophyta > Magnoliopsida > Asparagales > Asphodelaceae > Hemerocallis > Hemerocallis citrina. The sequence goes on along the minus strand of CM030361.1, from coordinate 108,828,015 downwards.
CGAAAATGCGTCCATGAAGGACAGTAGTTTTGGAGATGTCCATGAAGGATTCTTTAGATAGAATTTGATAAAGTTACAAAAATAAATTATATATGGAGGTAAAGACCCTGTCTGAAAAGCAGTAGAATTTTTATGCTATGTTTGAAGAGTCATAACTCCATGTGTATAATGAATTTAGATGCAATTTTGGACACAATAGAATGGTATATGTTTAGTTTCAGAATCTCAAGTTTCATGAGCTTTGGACTTAGAGTTGATTTTTTATTGAATTTCAAAGTAGACCAGGTTCAGGTTAGCTCAGATTGCATGGTCTGTGAATTTGTGTAAATCTAGAATTATGTGTTAAGAATTTGGAAGAATGATCAACTAGAGAATTGTAGTAGAGAGTCGTAGATTTTCAAAACATCTGGAATCATTCAATTCCAGTTTGTGTAGCAAAATTTATGATTTTCCTAAGATTGGGGCAAATCTAGTCTTAGTCGAGACCCTGTTTATTAAATGAATCAATTTTTTCCCTATATGTGCACCCGATAGAAATTGGAATTTTTGAGGACTTTAATGAATGAATATGAGGATGTGTTCAACTAGGAAGTTGTAGTAAACACTCCTACCTTTTCATAGAACCTGAATTTGTATCTTTTCGATGAGCGAGTAGGTTTTTATGCCATCGGCAAGGTGCATCAAATGTACGGGAAGTACACGGGCTGATGATTGAGAGACCTTTTAGAGTAGTTGGATGGATGAATCGGATGTAGTAGTCAACTAGAAAGTTGTAGTCTAAACTCTTAGTTTTATAGAATGGGTAATATCATGCAATTCCGAATTCTATATTAGAAGTTATGATTGTTACAAGTTCAGCAACCTGTTGTCTTAATCGACTCCAAGCATGTGTTAACTCAGGAAACTTGAGTTCTATAAGAAATTTAAGGGAGTTGTCAACTGGGGGATTGCAGTGGAGTTTCCTACCCTTCTAGAAAACCTAATTTTGTTGGATTCCGATGAGCGTAGTTTGAGTCGCTGCAACTGTTTATTATTGAAGTTTTAAGATGTTTTAAAGTATTATTCCTTCTAAGAACTTCATTTGGGACTTATATGTGATTGTTGTGCTTAGTACTCGTGATGGACAAGTAAGTAAGAGAATAGTTATGTGGTCAATTTGTGACTGGTTTCTTGATGCCTGAGTCTGTAATGGCTGGGTATTGGTGTTTGCGTATGTTTGCCTTCATTCACAATTTGTATGCATTTTTTGGGCGCTGATGAACTACTCGCTGAGAGTTATGGGCCGAGGATATGGTCGAAGACCTGTGAAGGTATTGGAAATTGGTGAATGTTGAGTCATCGTGATTATTTGCTTTTTGACAGACCAGTCAGGCTCAAACATTTGTTTGATAAGACACCTTGCATGATTTGAGTGATAACGTGTTTTCAGTAAACTGTATTTAATTAAGTTTTCTTTACTGTTCGCTTGAAGACCGAATTGGTATTAGGGGTGATTCCCTATAATCCTACTCGTTCTAAGAACCAGCACTAGGAGTGATAACCAGGGTTGTCTCTTCCTGTCAAAGGGATACGGGCTGTGTCTTTTCAATGGTTAAGAACACGGGAGCCGTATCTCGCCCTGTTAATTCCTGAGGTACTTTGATAAGAACGTGATGTTCCCTTGTTCTATGTTGGTGGACACGAATGGACCATGGTGGATCTTCTGCACAATGGGTATGCTGCGGTGTATCTGTAAGTTCGTCACGGCTTTTGAGAGAGGTCCGATGCAACAATTATTAGTGACAAACAAGGCAGCTCCCCAAATTTTATAACCTCCTCAATCATGTTGTACTTATCAGGAACAGGAAGTGTACAATAGTAGAAGGCATTGCATGGCGAGAGTTCAAAACCCTGGAACTGGAGGAAACGACTTGATCTGGAACGTATGTAGTATGTGATGCATGCGTATCCAGAGTCTTGCTGACATTAGATTAAGTGCATCTATTTTGTACTATGTAATTTGCATTAGACTTCAGGTCATGGCATACACAAATACTAGGAAATTAGGATGCACGTTTCTTTTTCCATTCAAGATGGTTTGTGGGTATGCAAGTTAGAGATCGCTGCTTCTTATCAGCATTGCATCAGTAGAATTACTGACGTTCCCCTCCTTTTAGGTATCGGTCCTACCATACAAGCAGGTGCAGAAATAATCAGAGTCACGCAGTGGGAAACTCAAGCCGACGGGCAAGTCTTAAGGAAGCAGATTGACCACTCAGCAGAGTTTGGCATTGATCAGTCGATTATCATTATGGAAGACATCTGATAGAATTACAAGTGGAGTCTGTAATTATTTTGTAATCAGTTGTAATGATTTAATGTAATTTGTATTCCTTGTTCAAGAACAAGATACATTTGTAATTTATGATGTAATGATTTTATTTGGCAATAAAAAAAATTTTTAAATTTCCGTATTATAACTATGTTGAGATGCATTTTAAGGCAAAGATTCTGCTTGTGTCACGGATGTCCAGTAACGGGGGGTCCAGGGCGTTACAGCGCATCCCTAAAGATTAAGTCCACCCAACAACAAAACTCTCATTTCTCCTGATTACTCTCTCCTTCCTGCAACCTTCTCCCCAACCACGCTTCTTCAAAGTTAAAAGGCACAAATGAATTCTCAACCAAACTCACATAAATTTGCTGCAACCATCCTTCCCCACCAAACCCGCCACCAAATTTCAGCCACCAACCAAAGCACGAAAATTGAAGACACAAATGACCAAACCTAACCAAACCCCATTACAACCCTCCTTCCTCATAAAACCCACCACAAAATCTGACAAATCCTAACGAAACCCTCCACGCCATAACAAAAAAGCACAAAATTAAGCTACGAACAAAATCTGAAAGTATATTCTGGTGTAAAGTGGGAATCACCGGAAATTGTGCTTTCTGCTAATCACTTCACAAATTTTTTCTCTACACCTAACCCCAAAAACCTCTCCGCAGTGATAGAGAAGCACTAAATCAAGGCAAGAAAGAAATCTCAAAGCATACTCCGGCGAATGAAAGTTGGAATCGCCGGAAATTTCCCATCCCCCTTAATAATTTTGCATATTTTTCCAAACCTAACCCCAAAAACTGATGCCACTGTAGGAATGGGAAAGAAGACATGTTGCTTCAAGAAAGAGCAAAAACGACATTTCACCCACGTGTCACACATCCAACCAATTTCAAAGGGTAGAACAAATATTTCATGTATTTTTTTCTCGTGATTTATTAATTCTGAAAAATTGAAATATTTAGTTTTCACCTCCTACCGCCTTTTAGTTCTATATACTAGTAATTTACACGTGCGATGCACGTCTTAATAAACATAATTTTTTAAAGTAAAAATTTCGACGTAGTCTAGCCTCGAACCTGATACCTCCTTAGTCATGCATGGGCGATGCACGTTTATTAGGTTGGATTTAGTCTAAGCACGTGTTGCACGAATTTGTTTGGTTACAATGCATTTGTTTATTTGGTTACATAACTCCAACTCTCCCATTATATGTTTTGGGTTATCACGTGAACTGGAGGGTTAGGTAGGAGCTCATACCTAACCCCCACCCCCCCTAACCCTAGATCTCAAAACACCACTAACAGCCTCCTTGCCCACCACCATCTCTCTCAACTTTCAGACCCCAAGCCTCCTCCGACAACGTCCTCCCTCCGAACCCCCGACCTCGCCCTCCTCCGACCGCTTTCAAACTCTTCCACCCCCAAAATCAAATCCAGATCTCCCTTATTTCATGCCCTAATTCCAAATTAGGGTTTCGATGGCGCCCTATCACAAGAGTGGCTAGGGCCACCACGGGATAGTAGTGGAGGGTCGGTGATCTCGTGCTCGCCAAGAGCTTGGCCCGAGTGAGCTTGCGAAGTGGGGGTTTTGACACCAACCACAGCAACCCAACCGCCCCTCATCTAGGTCCAGTGAGAGAGAGGATAATGTATGATCTTCACTGTCTTATCTAGATTGGTTTGGAATTTGGTTGTGAGTGAGAGAGAGTGGAGAAAATATGTTCTTCACTGCTCTCTCTTTGGTTGTGAGTTTGTTTGGGATTTGATTATGTGTGAGAGTGTTGATTGGGAGTGAGAGTGTGAGAAAAAGGAGAAGGTACTCTTCACTGCTCTCTCCTTGACTGGGTTGGGATTTGATTGTGAGTTAGTATGTTGTTTGTGAGTGAGGAAGGAGAGGAGGAAAAGATTGGGTTGGCATTTAGATCTGAGTGAAAGTGAGAAAAGAGAGGGGAAGATTCGGTCTATGTTTTGGATCTAAGTGAGAGCGTGGAAAAGATCTGAGAGACGAAGGCACTTCCTGGCTGCTCTCTTCAGAGGGGGCAGGCAACGCAGATGAGTAGGTGGCAGCCGATGCAGCAGGGCTACGGGGATTGGGCCCGACGATGGGGTCCCCCCAATGCCATTGCCTTCGATGATGCTCACTATGCCTTCCTGGGAGAGGCATTTCCGCTGTTAGCAGGCATTTTGAATTTTGAAACGATTCTGTACCAAAAATTCAACCCGAATCACTTCAGGTAGGTGTGCACGAGCCACGTGAGCGGCACATGAAGCCAAAATGACATACATGCATTTCTTTTGGGCCAAGCTTTGTGACTGGGCCACGAAGGGTTCCAGTACAATAATAGAGAAAATTCCTTTAGGCCTGGATGGGTTCAGTACGGTTTTGGGGTTATCTTTTGGGCCCAAGAAAGGGTTTGGATTGTCCTCTCCTCCAGTGTCATGTATCTTTCAGGTCAATGGCCCACCCTCCAGGTTTTATTGGAGGGACCTCTTGTTGTCTGTACTGGTCATGTTTTTTTTTGAAAGAAAAGGTAGAATATGGACATCGAGTTTCATTAATCAGAAATTAATAAAACAAACTCTGAGTACTAGGCCAAATTACAAACTACAAATAGTAATTAAAACATGAAGCAATATTACCAGTACAGACAACTAGAGATCCCTCCAATACCCCAGGAGGGTGGGCTGACAAACCGATAGAAAGGTCAAACCGGCCCCAACTTGGCCCCTAACTCCTCAGTTATTGTAATGGACCCTATCTTGGGCCCAATCACTAAGCACAAACCATCAAACTTATATGTACGTCATATTAACTTTGTGCACCGCCTCCACGGCACGCGCACACCCACCTGAAGCGAATCAGGCAGGATTTAGACATCCGTTAAACTCATCCTTCTCCTCCCCTCCTCCCACATACTCGCCAACAACACTCTCACTCAGCCCAACCAAAGCCACAACCAAAGAGAGAGCTATGAAGAGGATACATTCACCTCTCTCACACTCTTGCTCTCTCAGGCGATTTCTCACCAAACAACACTCTCACTCACCCCAACCAAAGCCATTTCCAAAGAGAGAGCCATGAAGATGATACATTCATCTCTCTCACACTCTTGCTCTCTCAGAAAATTTCTTACCAACACAGACACACATCGAAGAGAGAGTAATTCATCTCTCTCACAAACTCTCTCACTCTCAACAAGAAACCCAAACTAAACAACAACAATTGAAGATCATCTTCTCCTCGCGTCATGATGGGCGGTGGCATTGCCAATGTGAGGGATTTTGATGAGGGGAAGAAGTGGCACTGTCAAGAAGGTAGTGGCCTTTGTAGAAGGAAGCTCAAGAGCTGCCGAAGTCGATTGTTATCGGCGGCCCTAGCGGCGATTTCGCAGCCCTCTCCGACCATCACCGAATCAGAGGAGCGAGCCTGAATCGTTGTAGCGATGTCGTGCAATGCCGCGATGGGGGGATTTGCCGCTCTGAGCATTCGCTGCACCAGTGGCGAAGTAGCAGCGGCCCTAGCGACGTTGTCGCTGCTGTCTCCACGAGTTCCACAACGAAGGAGCTTGCCAGTGCCACAGCATTCATCAATGCTTCGATCGTTAGAAGTCCCCGTCTGGAACATGGCTAGTATTAGCTAGACGACAAATGCGATCGGAGGAGCGATGGGAAGAGATGGATAAGGGAGTATGTGTGGCGGTTAGGGGGGGAGGATTTCTATCTCTAGAATTTCTAAAAAGAGAAACTCTAGTTATTATTGATTTATGTACTGGTCATGTTGCTTTATATTTTATTCTACTGTCCCACCGTCCCATATATAACTGGAGGCTCTATGTTTTATTTCATCTACTGTAGGTTGTATATTTAGCCCATTACTTTGGATTTATTTTGTTAATTCATTATCAATGAAACATGGTGACTATATATCATTTTTTCCCTAAAAAAACTCTCACATTATAATTATAACTAGTAATTTACACGTGTGATGCTCGTCTTTATAAATATATATATTTTTCAAAATGACGTTGTGTAACATCGAACCTAAGACTTCCTTTATATTAGTTATGCATGTGCATTGCACGTGTTTGTTGGGTTACAATGCACGTACAAATGGAGTTTTTTTGGTGACAAACTCTCTCATTAAAATAGTATGTATATATATATATATATATATATATATATATATATATATATATATATATATATATATATATATATATATATATAAATGGCCCTTCCACTGTGCACTACCCTCCGTGTGCATCCCGTGTGAACTTTTTACATGGAGTGCATATGGATGATCCGAACCGTTCACATTGATCTATACGTCTAAATTAGTCTAAATATGTAAAATCAAGTCATTTGGGATTCATTTGCCCATCTTATATATATATATATATATATATATATATATATATAGAAAGCTTCCGTTGCTCACTCTTCTGGTGAGCACAGTGGTGCGCACCAGAGCTCAGCCGTCCGATCTTAAACTTGATCATGATCCTGATCGAAGGGCTCAAAATCACTCCGCTCTTCTCAGTTACAAATGCCGCCAATTTGGGAATTTCCCTACCCCCACAGTTCACAACCCCCTTTCTTCTATCTCCTTCTCATCGCAAGTAACCCCAAATCTCCTAATCACTCTCTTCTCTCTCCTTCCGAAAATCTCCGAATCAAAACCTTAATCGTGAGCTTCTTCACCGCTATTCCCCGACGACCCGATCTCCTCTTCGAATTCATCTTCAAAATCAAAACCTTAGCTTCGAATCCCATCGCTTCCCCAAATCAAAACCCTACTATCTTCCTCCAAATCCAAAGACTCACATCTCCAACCTCTAACCTTGCCCTCACACCTAACTTTCACTATAGTTCCCCCCCCCCCTCCCCCCCTCTGTAGCTCCACCTTCACTATAGTTTAAAAAGTTTATATCTTGGTGTTTTTTTTTTTTTTTGCAAATGCCTAAGTATTTCCTTCACTATTTCACTCTGATGTTATTATTTTTATTTTTATTATTATTATTATTTGATAAGATTGATTTTAAGTTTAATTTTTTGCTTCAATTCACACGAATTTTTGGGGCTTATCTCTATTGCAGCACATGCACAGTGCAGGGATGATGGTTGGCTTTGCATTTTGGTGCTCATGAACAAGTAGATGTTGGGTGCGGTGGTGTTGCATCTAGTTTGTGTGTATTTTGGTGAAGTGTTTTAGTGAAGTATTTTGTGAAAGTAGTAGGTGTGGGTGAAGTATTGTTGTATAATTGTTGGTAGGATGCAAGTGTTCAACTGTGTTTTGTCGGGTTGGTCCAGGAAGAAATTCCTAACAATGCAACTAGTTATAGGCTTAAGTTATAGAAGACGGGGGCTCGTTGAAGAAGAATTTGTAGCCAACCATAATCTATGTACTCTTTTATTTACAAATGAATGAAGAATTCTTTATTTACTTGTATTGTCATTGCTAAATTCAGCTTTAATTGCATACTCAGTAGTTGTTGGCTATCTTAATCTGATGAAGTTATGTTACTTGAATTCCTAGAATTGGATGAATGAGGTGTGTTGTTGGATTAGGCATGCTTGTATGTATAGTGAACATGAAATGGTAGAAGGAAATTTCTCTAATATTCTTTTGTAGGTTAAGGAATTACTTGATGCAACACAAAAAGATGAGTTATTTATGAAGAGGAGAATTTGAGCAAGAAGGAGCTTCAAGTGTACAACAATCCGTGTGCAGCTGCTCTGGAAATGTAATATTTGAAAACAAAAACATGCTCAGTTTGGCAAAGAACAACTAGAATATGGAATATGAGGTATTGGAAAATATCGAGTTCCCCAACTGTGTCAAATGTGCCAGTTGTTCCTCCAAATGTGTGATACTCATGTGTGCATTATTCAGTCATCGCTAAATGAAATATAAGAGTGTTTTAGTTTCATTAACACTCTGCAATGACCAAATCAATCAAAATTAGATTTTTTCTTCAATACAGTTTTGATACACAAGAAAATTGTGATGTTCTCAACATTAAACACACTAGTTCATCAAAAACTTTTCACCCAGCATCTCATGATACAAGATTATACATAATCTTATGCAAATTATGGTATCAAACAGAATCTTATACAACATTTTGTACACACATGTTCTTCTTCTCGTGCTTCTTCTTTAGCTGCTGCTGTTGCTTCCTCTCCTAGCTGATTTTGCTTCTTTTCCTACTAGCAACTGTTGTTCTTCTTCTCCTTCTAGCTACTGCTGTTGCTGCTTCCTCTCCTAGCTGATTTTGCTTCTTCTCCTACTAGAAACTGTTGTTCTTCTTCTCCTTCAAGCTGTTGCTGCTGCTTCTCCTACTACTTCTCATTCTGAAACAAATGCAACAAAAACATGGCTTAGCACACCTAAAGTATTTGTTGCTGCATGATAACACAACTATTAACTGAACACTAACCACTAGCCACATAAAATAAACTTATAAGCTTAGAACATTCTCAAAATGAGCCATCTTTCAATGAAGCATGATAACAAAAATTAAATAAATATTTGAAGTAAACTTGCACAAAGTTCAATACACATTTGTATATGTTTAAGCATTGCAGTGCAATATGAGCCTATAACATCACACAATTAGTTACATAAAAGATGGTTGCAAAGAAACTCAAACAACTATCAACTCAAATGCTGCAAAACAGTGTAGGCTTAGAACAACATATGAAGTCAAATAATCAGTTGAAGTAAGCTTCTACTACTGCATAATTGATTCAATCTCTAGTTCAATTCTCATTAGGAAGCTTTCATTTGGGCATGATATCAACAATTCAATCGATATGTTTAGTCTCAAACAAAAGATGCTTACAAAGAAGAGGTATCATCTGCTTCCATGAGTTTTGAAGCTTGCACTACTGATTCAAATTTCAAACCTGGAGCATAACCTCAGGCAACCAAAAAATCAACAGAAAAAATCAAGGGACACCAACCAAATTGGAACAGAAACCGAATTAGTCTCATAGTGTTATAGAAACAATTGCATAGCAAAAACAATACCATTCAATATAACTACTGGAAAAATTGTAGGCTCAAAACAACTAGCAACTCAAGTGCGGCAAAACATTGTAGGCTCAGAACTGTTGTTTCTAACTAGGGCTGCATTGACGTGCCATGCCAACTAGTTGAAATAAATACATAATAAAATCATTAGTTCAAATCCCATGCCAACTAGTTGAAATAAGTGGGAAATGGAGAAGTGGGTGGGCTTAATCCTCATGGTAGGGAAATGAGAAAAAAAGTCCCCCATTAGTAAGTCTATATGAGAAAGCTTCCGTTGCTCACTCTTCTGGTGAGCACAGTGGTGCGCACCAGAGCTCAGCCGTCCGATCTTAAACTTGATCATGATCCTGATCGAAAGGCTCAAAATCACTCCGCTCTTCTTAGTTACAAATGGGGCCAATTTGGGAATTTCCCTACCCCCACAGTTCACAACCCCCTTTCTTCTATCTCCTTCTCATCGCAAGTAACCCCAGATTTTACTCATATCGGTTTAAATGAAATAACTCAGCAATTAACAGTGAGAATAATACCCCAAAATGCATACTCAGCAAGCTGGGTACAACAATTAACAGTGAACATCAAACATCAAACATCAAACATCAAAGTTACTGACCAAAGTTATTAAGCTAAATAAGTCAGTGAACATCAAACATCAAACATCAAACAGCAACCTCAAGAATTTTCAGATCAACAAGTTCATTCATCACTGCCTACACCAAAACAAAAGAAAGATAGAAAGACCAATACCCCAAAATGCATAAATCAGAATCGAATACTTCCCTAATCAATTTGTTGGTGTCCATCTTGTTAGAGTATCATCAATATTTTTGTTGGTATGCAAACATTACCTGCCAATTTGAGTAAAAACAAATTGAGTAAAAACTAATTGAATCACCAAACTAATTGAGTAAAAACATATAACAACTAACAATACAGAGTAAATTACCTCAATTCGTATAATCGGCAGTGTCATCAGAACTTTCGCCAGTAGAGGAATCCACCTCTTGTGCATTGAGGGCACTAAACAAATAAACAATAAAGATGAAATTAGTGAAGCGCAATTAAACAAAATTTTTAAAACTTAGATGAAAGTTTACAGACTTAGTCATAGTATACCTTGCGAGTTTCTGGGGGCAAGTTCTCGCATCGTGTCCTTGCCCCCGCAAACCGCAACAATTGCACTTCCTTGGTTTTCCTCTAGTTTTCTCTCGCATTGGCTTCAACCTCTTTCCACTTGGTCTTCCCTTAGTTTTGCATTGGCTTGGCTCTTCAACGACAACTTGAGACAATACCAAGTCCTTTCCAAAAAATCGTGTTCCACTACCTTCGGCTACTCCACTACTTTGAGGTTGCATAGGAACAAATCCTTCAATACACTTGCGCATGTTATCACGCATAAACGTGTAACCTTCATCGGAAGCTAACCCAATCTCAACTTATTGTTTTGCTAAGTTACTCAACTCACAATAGCGGGATGCAAAATTCTTGCTATTGCCTTCATCAATGCCTCTTATATTTGTGAAGGTGTAATTTCTTCTAATCACTTCTCGGGACCATCTTCTTAAAATACATTGTTTTGGGAGTTCATTACAATTTAAGTACTTTAGAAAAGCCAAAAGATGCTTGCAAGGGATGCCAACAAATTCAAACATGAAGCATGAACAACTACCAAACTGAGTTCCTTTTGCATAGGTAATTATGGTCTCATTTTCAACTTTACCACACAACCACACTACGTAATAAGCATTTGTAGCATTCTCGTGATCTTCCACTAAACTAACATTATACAGTAGGCTTGATTTGAGTTGCCTTTGAAAGTCATAGAACATTACCAAAGTGTACACTTGGGCCATTTGTTCCTCCATAAACCATTCGGTCTTCAATTTAGGTTTTTTCTCAAGTGTGCGATGGTTTTCTTTAAGTTCTTGTTCTCTTTGTTTTCCAATTACCCTCTCAAAGATTATGGCAAATTCTAGAATTGAGTACTTCTTGTGAGTATGATTCTTTAAGAAAGAATTCATCGTCTCGCTTCTTTGGCTACTTAACATGCCGGCCGAAAAGTGAGGTCTATGATAAATGGGAACCCATTTCTCACGAATTTCAAAATTATCATTCAACCATTTATTATTTTCCGCTCCATATTCTATCATCATTGACTTCCATTTTTCTTCAAAAGAAATGCTATTATAAGAGTTCCAAATAATATCTTTTAAAGCATCCATAAACTTCACATTTTGCACCAACTGAGGCACCTCTCCAGATATTTTATCTAAAATATGCCATACACAATACCTATGCCGAATTTGAGGAAAAACTTGTTTAATTGTAGCACCTATCCCACAGTCTTGATCCGTTATAATTCCAAGTGGAGCATGTTTCATGACTCCTAACCATTTCTCAAACAACCAAACAAAAGATGAAGCTGTTTCATTTGGAATCAAACCACAACCAAAAAAAACTGACTGCCAGTGATGATTTATTTCAACAAATGGAACAAATAGCATTCCGTAGCGGTTTGTACTATGTGTTGCATCAAATGAAACTATATCACCAAACTCTTCATAATTCATTCGAGCTATACCATCCACCCAAATACAATGAGACAATCTACCACACTCATCTTGCTCGAATGCATAAAAAAATGAAGGATCTTTTTCCTTTTGCCATTGGAAATAGTCAATTAACAATTGGCCATCGTGACCTTTTACCGACTCCCTCATGTCTCTTTCATGATTTCTAGCATCAGTTTCAGTAAAACCAACCTTATCATATCCCCCACTAGTATTTTTAAAAAAAATCATTTGTTTGCATGTAGGGATGTTAACACCCGAAAGTTGTTCCATTAATAGTTTATCTGAACTTGACACAACACGATTTTTCGGCAACAAATGTCGTCTACTAGGTGAGGTGAAAGCATGATTGTGTACTTCATGAAAAGAATAAAATGACCATGAATTTGCTACTTTGTTTAATTTGACACGAACCAAAGCATTGCAAGCAGTTCTAGATGTAGTTCCCATCCTAACTTCATTATTCTTACTTTTTGACAACCCCGCTTTATTACAAAGAAATGTCTTGTCCAGTACCTCACCATCCTTGAGTTTCTGACTTCCCTTATGCATTTGAAAGCCACCACATTTCGCATAACTATTATAAAAATGTTCTGCTTGTTCAAGGGTATCAAATGTCATACCTAGCTTTGGTATTAGATGATCATCAACTATGGATGTAAAATCACCTTCTTGTACTGACAAAAAATTGTCACCAAGTTGTGAGCAGCCTTCCCCACTCTCCATGCCTATTAAGTCAATACCAGCAACAGATCAAATGGCAATACAACCTCCAGAATATCGTACACATAAAGTAGAAATATAAGCAACCTGGTCAACATAAATACCTCTTCCACAATAACACACAAACACTTCCATAACCAAACTAAACTCAAACACAAACACAAATACAAATTCTAATAAGGAACTCAAAATTAAATTTAAAATGTTTACTAAATTAATTTGTGCCATTTACCTTTAGCAGTTTGATGTGATGTCGGAGCTAGGAGAGCTGAGGTGATGTCGGAGCTAGGAGAGCTGAGGTGATGTCGGAGCTAGGAGAGCTGAGTTGATGTCGGAGGTGATATCTGCAGGAAGAGGTGAAGATGATTTGGGGATTTCGAGTAAGGAAGAGGGGCGTCGACTGAAAGAGGATATGGGGATTTCGATTATGGTCTCGAATTGGGGGAATAGAGAGGGAAGAGGAGAAGAGGAGAAGGAAACTTCGGCTTGGGGATTTGGAGGAAGAGAGTAGGGTTTGATTTGGGGAAGCGATGGGATTCGAAGCTAAGGTTTTGATTTTGAAGATGAATTCGAAGAGGAGATCGGGTCGTCGGGGAATAGCGGTGAAGAAGCTCGCGATTAAGGTTTTGATTCGGAGATTTTCGGAAGGAGAGAGAAGAGAGCGATTAGGAGATTTGGGGTTACTTGCGATGAGAAGGAGATAGAAGAAAGGGGGCTGTGAACTGTGGGGGTAGGAAAATTCCCAAATTGGCCCCATTTGTAACTGAGAAGAGCGGAGTGATTTTGAGCCCTTCAATCAGGATCAAGATCAAGTTTAAGATCGGACGACTGAGCTCTGGTGCGCACCACTGTGCTCACCAGAAGAGTGAGCAACGGAAGCTCTCTCTCTCTCTCTCTCTCTCTCTCTCTCTC